>CM038671.1:14959394-15621318 GCA_021605145.1 Aegilops bicornis
GGTGCCAGCCGACTTGATTGGAGGGTTTCACAGATTCACGCTGGCCGCACTGAAGCGTTGCACTGTTCCTGTGATCTCCTTGTGTTTATGTAGGCGAGGCATCGGTAGACCATCGATATATCCTTTTCATTGAGCGAACCGTCACACCATCCATGGTGTGACAATTCTGGTGGTGCACCGGGACGCCATCGGCCTTACGAATAATTGAGGGGTTGACGTTGCCCCATACTTCATTGTTGTTGGAGATAAGGTTGTTGTGATGAATCGGCTCCACCTTCACGAGTGTACAGATGCCATCTTCCAGCGCCCATCGTACATGACGGTGTAGAAGATTGGTTGCCGGGGTGTCGCCGGCGTTGTCATGCATGCATCGGTATCGCTGCACCCCAAACGCCCATGTTGTAGGTTGATGTAGATGTTTGACGCCAGGATGGGTCCCACGACATCATGAAGGGTCTCACCATGGCTGTAAACATGTTGTAGGGGCACAACTAGAAACACCAAGCGAAAACAGGTGAAAAGGAGAAAGAGAAAAAAATGTTTGTGGGTCATTAAAATGTTGGCTTCCCCGTTATACACCAGCTATAGGCGTGATATCCGAGAAGGCTACCGAAGGACTTGTCATTGGGAACCGTCGAAAGACCTTGACGATTGCAACTCAACAACTTAAATAAGCTTCGGTGTACGTGTATGAAGACGCCGTGTTTACGGGATGCTTCCAAGAGGCAACAGAAACTCATACTCTAGCCCATCATCATACTGAGAGTCGCCACAGCTCAACATGCCCCCTGCACACGCCCCATGAGCCTAGAGACTTGGGTGTGATAAGTTCAGGGTAAATGGTTTTGGGACAACAGCTGGGCGATTTTCTTTCATGCATATTGAGGGGTGGTGAACAGCTACCTCCCGCCTTCCTTCGAGTGGGTTCCTTACTGCTTGGGAACGCTTGATTGCTTCTTGGACTGTTGGGATTTTCTTTCTTGAATTTGCTTCTTGGACTTTCAGAATTTCATCTTATTGCTCACGCGGATGATTGATTGGCCGCGGACTTCATAGACTTGTTTTGACATTCGACTCAAACTTCTTGGGGACTCTTCTTCCAGGATTCTTCGGGACCCACCTTCGGAACTTGGAAGGGAACTGTTCACCTCTGTGGACTAGGAAAAACCCTCTAGCACATTATCTGAGGCTTCTGGTGGTGCACCCCAGGGTTGCCATGTGACTACGCACCGAACCAACTTGTGTTGGATCAGGCAGCCCTCCATGGTCTTTTCCTATAGTCTTCCCTGGAGTGCGAGCCTCTGTGAACACGAGGCATGCTGGGAAACATGAAGAGCGCGGGATCTCAATACTCAGAAGTGCCCAAGTAATCATCTCCGCTGCCTCCGAAAGCATACACCTGGTACATGCCGTGCATTGCTGGTGTAGGAGCCGCTCCACCTGCAAATCGACACATTGTGCCGCCCTCCAACAAGTCCTAGGGTAGCCGAAACTTCAATCAACAGCGTAATGCGATAGAGGAAAGCCATTTTTTTGTTGGACTTAGTCCGTAAAAAAATTGGGGAAAACTAAATATATCCACGAAATGCTAAGGAGAATGCATCATGGATCCGAAAGCCCACAGAAAAAGTTTCCCTAATGAAAATCCAAAAGAGGCAAAAAATTTAAGATTTTTTTTGAGGAACCTTCCGTTGATTGGGGGCATAGGACGGACTCCCTGGGAATCGATGAGCTGGTATGCTCCCCCGTCGTAGACTTGCTCGATGACGTATGGTCCTTCCCACTTTGGCTCGAACTTGCCCTTCGTCTTGTACGTCACGACGATGGGTCGCCTGAGCACGAGAACCAACTCACCCTTTCGGAAGACACGTTGCTTGACGAGCTTGTCATAAGCTCTCACCATATTCTGGCGGTAAAGCTCCAGGTTCTGTAGTGCATTAAGTCGCTCCTCTTCAAGGGAGTTGAGCTCCTTAAACCGCAGCTGTACCTGTATGTCTTGGGTGATGTCATCTTGGATAGCCACCCTCAAAGAGGGTAGCTGGACCTCCCGTGCTAGGACCGCCTCACTCCCATAAACGAGAGAAAATGGAGTCGCCCGTGTTGGGGTACGGACTGTAATGCGGTACGCCCACAAGGACTCGAGGAGATGGTCATGTCAGTCTCTCCTATTCCTTGTCACTGTCTTCTTGAGTATCTTGCCAAGTGTCTTGTTGAAGGCTCCGATTGCGTCATTGGCTTCGTGTAGGTGGTGGGGATGTGGTGATGAAGTGAAGGGGAGAGCGGTACGCACATCTCTCTGGCCATGCTTAGCCATGTAACTTTGTCTTGTCAATTGTCCGATGATGAAGTGGGCGGCCTTCGCCTCGTCGGTGCCCGGCCTGGTGGTGTCCGCCTTGTCGGTGTCGGGCTGGATGACTTGCCCTCGCTTTGTCGGTGCCTGGCAAGATATGGATTGCTTCATCGGTAAAGACAAGTCGATGGAGTACAGCTTCGCCTTGTCGGAGCTTGGATGATGTCGGGGAAGCGTGTTGATGTAGAAGTTGGAGAAGGCTTGCGTGTCGCCGCATGACAGCGGTGCTAAAAGATGATGATAATACTAGCTCGTCGATGTAGACCTTGGGGCGTCGTAGTTACGGGGATGACCTTCGCTCGGTGTAGAAGAAAGGCGGCGTGTCGGTGGAGTCTGTGTCCTCGCCAGGTAGTAAGTTAAAGAAGATGACGATGTCATGTGGACATCCGTCGGCATCAATGTAGATGACACCCTTGCCAGATGAAGAGTTGATGAAGATTGCGACGTCGTGTCGATGTAGTCGGATGGCAGCGTGTCAATGTAGTCGGCGTCCCGGCCGAGTGTGACATCGATGAAGATGGTGACGACATGTTGATGTAGCAGCGTTCCTTGTTATGCCGGAGGTTGATGATGATGCCTCCAACATGGTCACGGGTGGTGTAGATGGCGCCCAACTTTTGGTGCGCTCCATGTTGGCGAGGAGCAAGTGGCACACCTACCATAGGCGTGCTCTGAGGCTATGTAAATGGCACCTGCGTTCGGGCGATGCTTCACATTGGAGGCGGTCTGGACGATGCTCGACGTCGAGTGAGCTCCACATTGGCAACGGTGTGGACGTCGCCACGCCTTGGTCGAGCCCCCTGTTGGTAGAGGCGCAAAAGTCGTGCCCACCTTTTGGGAGCTCTAAGATGGTGTAGACGGTGCTCACCCTTAAGAGAGCTCAGTGTTGGTGACGATGTAGATGACGCTCCTCCTGGGGCGTGCCAATTTGTTTGACACGAGAAATAATAAAATAACAACAATAACGTTGGTTATTATATTATTAGCTCTCTACGCTCCAGGGTAAACAAAACATTGCGGGCGTGCGAGTGTACTAAGTACACAAATAAATATAGGGAAACATGCACTTTATTAATCTCTCATCGGAGAAACAAAATTACAAGTTCCCTTTACATATGCGTTCCGTGGCCTACTAGCGCGGCCAGCCTGACTGTAGCGATTGCGGTCTCTTGATTCCCGGGGCCTCGGAAGGCTCCCGGTTAATTACTCCCACGGGTTACTCCGCGAGACACCTCCGATTAAGCCGTGCGGTCGTCTTCGTCGTCTTCGCCTTGTGTTCTCCATGCATGATGATGGTGGTATGTGTGTAGGTGTGGGCAGCGGCAAAGCCCGTGTCCTCGTTGGTACACGTGCCGCTTAAAACATGGCTCTGTGCTAGCAACGTTCGCCCATGCCGTCGTGCCTCGTCGGTCTTGACAGCGTTGATGTAATTGGTGTTGGGTCCTGCTTGACTCGGATTTCTTGATGATGTAGCGGCTTCGTCGGCGTATGCAAGGGGTTCACCTCGCGGGAGTATTCTTGTGGAGACCGGCGTCAGTGTAAAACCAACGCACACTCGCATCGGCATGACCGGTGTGGTTGCCGTCTCGTCTCAACTAGACGCCGAGGTTACGACAGTCCACAGAGATAAAGACTCCGCCTCACGAGGCCGTGAAAGGTAACGTCTTAGAGGGGCATGGTGGATGTCTCGTATTGGCTAGACGACGTATTCGGTGGTCTGCCAAAACAAGGATCACGCCGCGTGGCCGAAGAAAGTTGACATCATGAAGGGCCGTGGTTGATGCCCCCGTCTCAGTTAGACGCCGTATTCGGTGGTCTGCCAAGACAAGGATGACGCCGCCGCATACAGCGAGACCTGTGTGCAACGGCGAAGGTGCACCTCATCTCGGCTGGACGTCGTATTCGGTGGTCCACCAAGACAAGGGCAAAACCGTCGCAGTGCCAAAAAAAGGTGGCATCATGAAAGGGCGTGGTTGATGCCTTGTCTCAGCTAGACGCCGTATTCGGTGGTCTGCCAAAACAAGGATCACGCCACGTGGCTGAAGAAAGTTGACATCATGAAGGGGCGTGGTTGATGCCCCGTCTCAGCTAGACGCCGTATTCGGTGGTCTGCTAAGACAAGGATCACACCGCCCGTACAACGACAACACCTGTGTGCAACAACGGGTGCACCTCATCTCGGCTGGACGCCGTATTTGGTGGTCCACCAAGACAAAGGAAACACATCGCGGGGATGGTGGTAAGGGTCGGTGAAGACGTGTCATCGCGTAACACCATCTTCTTTGTATCGCGGGCTCCGTGTTGAGGGCAGCATCGGGAGCGTGTGTCATCTCCATGGGCTCTAGGTTGCGGGCTCCGTCTTGATGAGGTAGATGAAGGAAATATGCCCTAGAGGCAATAATAAAGTTATTATTTATTTCCTTATATCATGATAAATGTTTATTATTCATGCTAGAATTGTATTAACAGGAAACATAATACATGTGTGAATATATAGACAAACAGAGTGTCACTTGTATGCCTCTACTAGACTAGCTTGTTAATCAAAGATGGTTATGTTTCCTAACCATAGACAAAGGAGTTGTCATTTGATTAACAAGGTCACATCATTGGTTGAATGATCTGATTGACATGACCCATTCCATTAGCTTAGCACCGGATCGTTTAGTATGTTGCTATTGCTTTTATCCATGACTTATGCATGTTCCTATAACTATGAGAATATGCAACTCCGTTTACCGGAGGAACACTTTGGGTACTACCAAAGCGTCACAACGTAACTGGGTAATTATAAAGGAGTACTACAGGTGTCTCCAAAGGCAGATGTTGGGTTGGCGTATTTCGAGATTAGGATTTGTCACTCCGATTGTCGGAGAGGTATCTTTGGGCCCTCTCGGTAATACACATCACTAAGCCTTGCAAGCATTACAACTAATGAGTTAGCTGTGAGATGATGTATTACGGAACGAGTAAAGAGACTTGCGATGCTTGAGATTGAACTAGGTATTGGATACCGACGATCGAATCTCGGGCAAGTAACATACCGATGACAAAGGGAACAACGTATGTTGTTATGCGGTCTGACCGATAAAGATCTTCGTAGAATATGTAGGAGCCAATATGGGCATCCAGGTCCCGCTATTGGTTATTGACCGGAGACGTGTCTCGGTCATGTCTACATTGTTCTCGAACCGTAGGGTCCGCACGCTTAAGGTTTCGATGACGGTTATATTATGAGTTTTGTGTATTTTGATGTACCGAAGGAGTTCGGAGTCCCGGATGAGATCGGGGACATGACGAGGAGTCTCGAAATGGTCGAGACATAAAGATTCATATATTGGATGATATGTTTAGGCCAAGGGGTCAAGCCCATGAGGCTTTAGGTCGGTGCAAAAGGAGTTTTGAGGCCAGGGGGCCAAACGCCGGAGACCCTGGCGTCTGGCCCTGCGCCAGACGCCGAGGCCCATGGCGTCTGGGCCAGACGCCAAGGATTGTGGCGGTCCTGGAGTCCGAGTGGGACTCTTGCCTTTCGGGCAAAACCGACTTTGAGGAGGCTTTTGCTCCAAGTTTCGACCCCGGGGCTCAACATATAAATAGAGGGGCAGGGCTAGCATCAAAGACACAACAATTGATCTCTTGGATCTCTTAGCCGTGTGCGGTGCCCCCCTCCACCATATTCCACCTCGGTCATATCGTGGCGGTGATTAGGCGAAGCCTGCGCCGGTAGAACATCAAGATCGTCCACCACGCCGTCTTGTGACGGAACTCTCTCTCCCGGAGCTTTGCTGGATCGGAGCTCGAGGAGCGCCACCGAGTTGAGCGTGTGCCAAGAACTTCGGAGGCCGCGAATGCTGGCGCTGGGATCGGTTGGATCGCGAGGAGAACGTCGACTACTTCCTCTACGTTGTGATCGCTTCCGCCCGGGTTCACGAGGGTACGTAGACAACACTCTCCCCTCTCGTTGCTATGCATCACCATGATCTTGCGTTAATGCGTGGGAAATTTTTGAAATTACTACGTTCCCCAACAGTGGCATCCGAGCCTAGGTTTTTATGGTTTGATGTTTTGCACGAGTAGAACACAAGTGAGTTGTGGGCGATACAAGTCATACTGCCTACCAGCATGTCATACTTTGGTTCAGCGGTATTGTGAGATGAAGCGGCCCGGACCGACATTACGCGTGACGCTATTTAGAGAGACTGGTTTCACTGCTCACGAGCACTCGTGCTTAAAGGTGGCTGGCGGGTGTCTGTCTCTCTCACTTTAGTTGAACTGAGTGTGGCTACGCCCGGTCCTTGAGAAGGTTAAACGGAGTCTAATTAACGAAGTATCGTTGTGGTCTTGATGCGTGGGTGAGATTGGTTCTTACTTAAGCCCATAGCAGCCACGTAAAATTTGCAACAACAAAGTAGAGGGCGTCTAACTTGTTTTTGCAGGGCATGTTGTGATGTGATATGGTCAAGACGTGATGAGATATAAGTTGTTGTATAAGATGATCATGTTTTGTTGAAGTTATCGGCAAGTGGCAGAAGCCCTATGGTTGTCTCTTTGTTGCATAAGATGCAAGTGCCAAATAATTGCTTTACTTTATCGCTATGCGATAGCAATAGTTGCAAGAGCAATAGTTGGCGAGACGACCATGTGACGACACATTGATATAGATCAAGATGATGAAGATCATGGTGTCGTGCCGGTGACGATGGAAATCATGACGATGCTTTGGAGATGGAGATCAAAGGCACAAGATGATGATGGCCATATCATGTCACATATTTTCATTGCATATGATGTTTATCTTTTATACATCTTATTCTGTTTGGCTTGACGGTAGCATTATAAGATGATCTCTCACTAATTATCAAGAAGTGTTCTCCCTGAGTATGCACCGTTGCCAAAGTTCGTCGTGCCCAGACACCACGCGATGATCGGGTGTGATAAGCTCTACGTCCATCTACAACGGGTGCAAGCCAGTTTTGCACACGCGGAATACTTAGGTTAAATTTGACGAGCCTAGCATATGCAGATATATGGCCTCGAGCACGGAGACCGAAGGTCGGCGTGAATCATATAGTAGATATGATCAACATAGTGATGTTCACCATTGAAAACTACTCCATCTCACGTGATGATCGGTTATGGTTTAGTTGATTTGGATCACGTGATCACTTAGATGACTAGAGAGATGTCTGTCTAAGTGGGAGTTCTTAAGTAATATGATTAATTGAACTTAAATTTATCATGAACTTAGTCCTGGTAGTATTTTTGCAAATTATGTTGTAGATCAATAGCTCGCGTTGTTGCTTTCAAATGTTTATTTTGATATGTTCCTAGAGAAAACTGTGTTGAAAGATGTTAGTAGCAATGATGCGGATTGGATCCGTGATCTGAGGTTTATCCTCATTGCTGCACAGAAGTATTATGTCCTTAATGCACCGCTAGGTGACAGACCTATTGCAGGAGCAGATGCTGAGGCGTTATGAACGTTTGGCTAGCTCAATATGATGACTACTTGATAGTTTAGTGCACCATGCTTAACGGCTTAGAATCGGGACTTCAAAGATGTTTTGAACGTCATGGACCATATAAGATGATCCAGGAATTGAAGTTAATATTTCAAGCAAATACCGAGTTGAGAGATATGAAGTCTCCAACAAGTTCTATAGCTAAAAGATGGAAGAGAATCGCTCAACTAGTGAGCATGTTCTCAGATTGTGCAGGTACTTCAATCGCTTGAATCAAGTGGGAGTTAATCTTCCGGATAAGATAGTGATTGACAGAAATTCTCTAGTCACCAACACTAAGTTACTAGAACTTCGTGATGAACTATAGTATGCAAGGGATGACGAAAACGATTCCCGAGCTCTTCGTGATGTTGAAATCGACGAAGGTAGAAATCAAGAAAGAGCATCAAGTGTTGATGATTGACAAGACCACTAGTTTCAAGGAAAAGGGCAAAGGGAAGAAGGGGAACTTCAAGAAGAACGGCAAGCAAGTTGCTGCTCGAGTGAAGAAACCCAAGTCTGGACCTAAGCCTGAGACTAAGTGCTTTTGCTGCAATAGAACTGGTCACTAGAAGCGGAACTACCCCAAGTATTTGGCGGATAAGAAGGATGGCAAAGTGAACAAAGGTATATTTGAGATACAGATTATTGATGTGTATTTTACTAGTGTTCGTAGCAACCCCTCGGTATTTGATACTGGTTCAGTTGCTAAGAGTAGTAACTTGAAACGGGAGTTGCAGAATGAACAGAAACTAGTTAAATGGGAAGTGAAGATGAGTGTTGGAAGTAGTTCCAAGATTGATATGATCATCATCGCACACTCCCTATACTTTCGGGATTAGTATGGAACCTAAATAAGTGTTATTTGGTGTTGAGCATAAGTATGATTTGATCATGTTTATTGCAATACGGTTATTCATTTAAGTAAGAGAATAAATTGTTGTTACATTTTACATGAATAAAACCTTATATGGTTACACACCCAATGAAAATGATTCATTGGATCTCGATCATAGTGATACACATATTCATAATATTGAAACCAAAAGATGCAAAGTTAATAATGATAGTGCAACTTATTTGTGGCACTGCCGTTTAGGTCATATTGGTGTAAAGCGCATGAAGAAAACTCCATCTTGATGGACTTTTGGAATCACTTGATTATGAATCATTTGATGCTTGCGAACCGTGCCGTTTGGGCAAGATGACTAAAACTCCGTTCTCCGGAACAATGGAACAAGCTACTGACTTATTGGAAATAATACATACCGATGTATGCGATCCAATGAGTGTTGATGCTCGTGGCAAGTATCGTTATTTTCTGACTTTCACAAGATGATTTGAGCAGATATGGGTATATCTACTTGATGAAACATAAGTCTAAAATAGTTGAAAGGTTCAAAGAATTTCAAATTGAGTGGAAAAATCATCGTAACAAGAAAATAAAGTTTCTGCGATCTAATCGCAAAGACGAATAATTGAGTTACGAGTTTGGTCTTCAATTAAAATAATGTGGAATAGTTTCACAGCTCACGCCACCTGGAACACCACAATGTTATGGTGTGTCCGAACGTCGTAACCGCACTTTATTTGATATGGTGCGATCTATGATGTCTCTTATCGGTTTACCACTATCATTTTGGGGTTATGCATTAGAGACAGCTGCATTCACGTTTAATAGGGCACCATCTAAATCCGTTGAGACGACACCATATGAACTATGGCTTAACAGTAAAACCTAAGCTGTCGTTTCTTAAAAGTTTGGAGTTGTGATGCTTATGTGAAAAGGTTTTCACCTGATAAGCTCAAACCCAAATCGGAGAAGTGCGTCTTCATAGAATACCCAAAGGTAACTATTGGGTACACCTTCTATCACAGATCCGAAGGCAAGTTTTTCGTTGCTAAGATGGATCCTTTCTAGAGAAGAAGTTTCTCTCGAAAGAAGTGAGTGGGAGGAAAGTAGAACTTGATGAGGTAATTATACCTTCTCCCTTATTGGAAAGTAGTTCATCACAGAAATCAGTTCCAGTGATTCCTACACCAATTAATGAGGAAGTTAATGATGATGATCATGAAACTTCAGATCAAGTTGCTACCAAACCTCGTAGGTCTTCCAGAGTAAGATCCGCACCAGAGTAGTACGGTAATCATGTTATGGAAGTCATGTTACTAGACCATGATGAACCTACGAACTATGAGGAAGCGATGATGAGCCCAGATTCCGCGAAATGGCTTGAGGCCATAAAATCTGAGATATGATCCATGTATGAGAACAAAAGTATGGACTTTGATTGACTTGCTCGATGATCAGCAAGCCATGTTAAATAAATGGATCTTCAAGAGGAAGACGGACAATCGATAGTAGTGTTACTATCTACAAAGCTCGACTTGTCACAAAAGGTTTTCGACAAGTTCAAGGTGTTGACTACAATGAGATTTTCTCAACTGTAGCGATGCTTAAGTCTGTCCGAATCATGTTAGCAATTGCCACATTTTATGAAATCTGGCAAATGGATGTCAAAACTACATTCTTTAATGGATTTATTAAAGAAGAGTTGTATATGATGCAACCAGAAGGTTTTGTCAATCCTAAAGGAGCTAACAAAATGTGCAAGCTCCAGTGATCCATCTATGGACTGGTGCAAGCATCTCAGAGTTGGAATACATGCTTTGATAAGTTGATCATAGCATATAGTTTTATACAGACTTGCGGTGAAGACTGTAATTACTAGAAAGTGAGTGGGAGCACTACAGCATTTCTGATAAGTATATGTGAATGACATATTGTAGATCGGAAATAATGTAGAATTATTCTGCAAAGCATAAAGGAGTGTTTGAAAGGAGTTTTTCAAAGAAAGACCTCGGTGAAGCTGCTTACATATTGAGCATCAAGATCTATAGAGATAGATCAAGGTGCTTGATAAGTTTTTTCAATGAGTACATACCTTGACAAGATTTTGAAGTAGTTCAAAATGGAACAGTCAAAGAAAGAGTTCTTGCCTGTGTTACAAGGTGTGAAATTGAGTAAGACTCAAAACCCGACCACGGCAGAAGATAGAAAGAGAATGAAAGTCATTCCTATGCCTTGGCCATAGGTTCTATAAAGTATGCCATGCTGTGTACCAGATCTATTGTATACCCTACACTGAGTTTGGCAAGGAGTACAATAGTGATCTAGGAGTAGATCATCGGACAGCGGTCAAAATTATCCTTAGTGGAATAAGGATATGTTTCTCGATTATGGAAGTGACAAAAGGTTAGGTACGTAAGGGTTACGTCGATGCAAGTTTTGACACCGATCTGGATGACTCTAAGTCTCGATCTAGATACATATTGAAAGTGGGAGCAATTAGCTAGAGTAGCTCCGTGCGAGCATTGTAGACATAGAAAATTGCAAAATACATAACGGATCTGAATATGAAAGACCCGTTGACTAAGATTCTCTCACAAGCAAAACATGATCACACCTTAGTACTCTTTGGGTGTTAATCACATAGCGATGTGAACTAGATTACTGAATCTAGTAAACCCTTTGGGTGTTGGTCACATGGCGATGTGAACTATGGGTGTTAATCACATGATATTGTGAACTATCGATGTTAATCACATGGTGATGTGATCTAGATTATTGACTCTAGTGCAAGTGGGAGACTGAAGGAAATATGCCCTAGAGGCAATAATAAAGTTATTATTTATTTCCTTATATCATGATAAATGTTTATTATTCATGCTAGAATTGTATTAACAGGAAACATAATACATGTGTGAATATATAGACAAACAGAGTGTCACTAGTATGCCTCTACTAGACTAGCTTGTTAATCAAAGATGGTTATGTTTCCTAACCATAGACAAAGGAGTTGTCATTTGATTAACAAGGTCACATCATTGGTTGAATGATCTGATTGACATGACCCATTCCATTAGCTTAGCACCCGATCGTTTAGTATGTTGCTATTGCTTTTATCCATGACTTATGCATGTTCCTATAACTATGAGAATATGCAACTCCCGTTTACCGGAGGAACACTTTGGGTACTACCAAGCGTCACAACGTAACTGGGTGATTATAAAGGAGTACTACAGGTGTCTCCAAAGGCAGATGTTGGGTTGGCGTATTTCGAGATTAGGATTTGTCACTCCGATTGTCGAAGAGGTATCTCTGGGCCCTCTCGGTAATACACATCACTAAGCCTTGCAAGCATTACAACTAATGAGTTAGCTGTGAGATGATGTATTACGGAGCGAGTAAAGAGACTTGCCAAGAACGAGATTGAACTAGGTATTGGATACCGGCGATCGAATCTCGGGCAAGTAACATACCGATGACAAAGGGAACAACGTATGTTGTTATGCGGTCTGACCGATAAAGATCTTCGTAGAATATGTAGGAGCCAATATGGGCATCCAGGTCCCGCTATTGGTTATTGACCGGAGACGTGTCTCGGTCATGTCTACATTGTTCTCGAACCGTAGGGTCCGCACGCTTAAGGTTTCGATGACGGTTATATTATGAGTTTTGTGTATTTTGATGTACCGAAGGAGTTCGGAGTCCCGGATGAGATCGGGGACATGATGAGGAGTCTCGAAATGGTCGAGACATAAAGATTCATATATTGGATGATATGTTTAGGCCAAGGGGTCAAGCCCATGAGGCTTTAGGTCGGTGCAAAAGGAGTTTTATGAGGAGGGGGCCAACCGCCGGAGCCCCGGGCGTCTGGCCCGGGGCCCGACGCCGAGGCCCATGGCGTCTGGGCCAGACGCCAAGGATTGTGGCGTTTGGTCCTGGAGTCCGAGTGGGACTCTTGCCTTTCGGGCAAAACCGACTTTGAGGAGGCTTTTGCTCCAAGTTTCGACCGGGGCTCAACATATAAATAGAGGGGCAGGGCTAGCATCAAAGACACAACAATTGATCTCTTGGATCTCTTAGCCGTGTGCGGTGCCCCCCTCCACCATATTCCACCTCGGTCATATCGTAGCGGTGCTTAGGCGAAGCCCTGCGTCAGTAGAACATCAAGATCGTCACCATGCCGTCGTGCTGACGGAACTCTCTCTCCCCGGAGCTTTGCTTTGGATCGGAGCCTGAGGAGCGCCACCGAGCTGAGCGTGTGCCAAGGACTCGGAGGCGCCCGGAGTAACGTGGCGCTGGGATCGGTTGGATTGCGAGGAGAACGTCGACTACTTCCTCTACGTTGTGATCGCTTCCGCTTCGGTCTACGAGGGTACGTAGACAACACTCTCCCCTCTCGTTGCTATGCATCACCATGATCTTGCGTGTGCGTAGGAAATTTTTTGAAATTACTACGTTCCCCAACAGTAGACATCGGTGGTGTCGCCTCGTGAGCTCCACGCCTCCGTCCACTGCGGCACCAGCTAGATGATGTTGACGATGGACGTCGTCCTAGCGAGCTCCACGCCACGATCCTCCGCAGCACCAGATTGATGATGTTAGCGATGGCCGTCGTCCTAGCGAACTCCGTCTCACCTTCCTCCGCGGCACACGGCGGAATCCCGGCGAGCTCCACGCCTCCGGGCTCGAGCTTGACGAAGTAGACGTCGGCGACATCCCCAACGGGCGCCACGCCTCCGTCCTCTAGCTCCAGCATGATGAAGTGAATGGCGGGCGTCCTTCTTGTGAGCTCCCCGTCATGATCCTTGCGGCACCGGATTGATGATGCTGACATTGGCGTCATCTTGGCGAACTCCATGGCGCCATCCACCGCGGCACGGCGGCAGCATCCTCGCAAGCCTTCACTCCTTCGTCCTCCATGGCGCCGGCTTGATGAAGTTGACACTGGCGTCGTCTTGGCAAACTCCATGCCGCGATCCACCACGGCACGGCGGCGTCATCCTCCGTTGTACCATAGAGAGAGACGAGGGTGTGATAACGCTCCTTCATCAGTGCCGCCGGTGTATCCGTCGAGGGCGCCACCACGCTCCTCCTTGGCGCACACGCCTTCACAACGGGCGTATCCTCCACAAGTGCATCTCCCTCCTGGGCGTTTGTTAGACTTGCATGTCGTCGCTCCGCTGAGTGCGTTTGCTGGGTAAAGCCTTTGCCCTTCTCCCGCCTCGGGCGCACGCTTCGCGTGTGCCCGTCACCTCCTGCTGCTTCTTGGATCCTCTGCAAAATAGCTGAGAACACATAGAAAAAGAAAGATTATTGTGAGTTTGGCACACGCCACTGCCATGGATGCGTCCGCTGCCATGGACGCATTCTCCTGAGTGCAAATGCTGTCTTGGTCTCTTCAGGTACAAACGCCGCCTGCCGCGTCTGGTAGTGTTTGCCGCCTGAGTTCTCTGGACGCCGCCGCCACGGGCGCGTCTCCTTCTCCTGTACGTAGCCCTCTTCTCCTCCTGTGCCTCCTCCTTGTGTTTGTATTTTTGCCCCCTGGTAAATTAAGAATGGAAAAGAAGAAAAAGAAACAAAGGCATCCATCGTACGTGTACTTGAACATGCATGGGCAACTAAAGAGCTACACAACGACCGTGAGCGTTGCCGTCGCCGGCCGGCGCATCTTCATGCTTAGACGGGGTGTAGTTGCCGCCACCGCATACTCCGGTCTTCTCACATGTGTAGTGCTTTGTAGCGAGCGACGCCGCCGTACATGCCGCCGCCGTGGGCACGCCTCTCCTGGCTGGCTTCCGTCTCCTCTCGTCTGTGTTTCCCGGCTGCCCCTGCTCTGTCCTCCTTTGCTGACTATATATAGCCAGCCAAAGGGTGTTGATGGATGGAATCGTGCGGCCAATTTCTTTCCTTGTAGTATGATTATTCTTCTTGACGCCCAAAGTGCACAAAGAAAAGGAAAGCTATATGATACGTACCTCACATATGGTTGGCTTTGATCCTTGAGGTCGGTTTGCATCTGTTTCCAATTTTAAAACTTGCCGGTTGTGGCTGTTCTTTCCAACTTTGTAACATGCCGATTGTTCATTGCTCGTCGTCCAAGTTGATCGACTACTTGGCCCGCCAAATCCGTACGTGGACATCAAAATACTTACTAGCAAAATCTCAGGATCGTACATGTAGGTGTAGCTCGCCCCACACCTAATACATGCCTATATTTCATGTACGTACATATTTCAGTTTGCCGGTATTTGGATACATATACGCGCGTGTTGCCGGACGGCCGTAGATACCCGAATACGTCGTTACATACTTATCCTTGCATGCAATTGATACGTGACCTGGTGCAATCCATGCACATGCACATGCCCATGTATAACTAATCCATCAACTCAAAGGGTGTGCACTGTGCGTATGTGCATATTTTCCCCTTAAATTGTGCATGACATACTGACATAGCCATACACACTTATGGGCACTCCTTGCTCCATTGATATGTTTAACTTATTGAGGAAAGTGAAAATTAGACAAATTATTTTCATGCTATTTCTTTTGTAAAAAATCTCATCGAACAGTTACCAAATCGAATCTGGGGCGCAGCGGCCACCACGTCGGGGAGCACAGCACGGCCACCACGAGCGGGTATGCATGCGGAGCCGACGAAGCGCAGGCCCTTCACCACGCCCTTCCATTAGCCGCCGTTGCCGGGCAGCTAGGACATTTCCACGGTTCAGCTATTGCGTTGCGTCCCTCGCGAGCTTCTCGGATCCTCTAGCTACGCGTCCGCCGGCGACGCCACCCTCGTCACCGCCAATTCTGCTCACCGCAACCTGTGGGGATCAATGGCGAAACTAGTCCGTAAGAACATAATTCTATTACTGATGGAGTGGATTGGTGTGGCGCCTGCTCCTCGGGCATGTCAAGTCATGATCGCCTCTCCTAGCACAGGGAGAAAGAGGGTGGAATACGTACCTGGCTCTGGCTGCCGTGGTGAACGGAGGGGTTCCGTGCTGAGCAAGAACCTCCTCGCTCACAAAGAAAGCATCTCGCCTCTCACCCAAGTCCCATGTCATAAGTCACACGCGCACCCCGCACGTCACTACCAGAAACTCGAATAATTCTGTGGGCCAGACTGTTTTTCTGTTGGGCCCGCAACCAACTCTCAGGAGAATACAACATTTTCCTGTGGGCTGGCTAGATACCGACGGAAATAAGCATTTTGGCGCGAGGCCCATTCTAAAGAAACAGTATCGGGCCAATATTTCAACCCGCCCGCCTATTTACGTGCCAATGCCCACTCGAGATAAAATCCTCCCCATAAAATTCCCCAATCCAACCCTAACCTCTCGCCCTTCCGCCTCCGCCGTCAAATCTATCGCCGCCTCCGACCTCGCGATGCCGCCGACCACCGTCCCCGACGCCTGTGTTCCGAAGCTTCCCGACCACCATCCCAATCCGGTCCGGGCGCCGGCCCTACTGCAGCCTCCACCTCCCACTCCGTCACGCCCGCAAGATCTGCTGCAGGCTCCTTCACATCGACACCAAGCTGCGGCATCCATTGCCTGCTCCGACCACGGCACCGCCTCTCCTCCACCATGTCCTTCTTGGCGACCATTGCCCCATCCATCTACGGGACCTTCCCCAGATCTATGCACGGTGATGTCTCCTCCAAACCGATTACTCGGTACGTTATAAGTGTGGTCTCCTAACTCCAGTGTATTCGGATGCTAATCTATTCTTGCTCTTGATTTCTACTTCATATATGAAATTTCTTGTTCGATTTTTTTGCCAGATCCAAGTCTGCAGCAGATCTTGGTTTCTACTTCATATAAGAACACGGTACAAGTTCCCTCTTGATAAAGACATCACTACTTTAATAGGAATCTAATTTCTCTTCATTTTGCAGGTTCTGTACTGAAACTGTTTTTTGTCTCTATTGGAAAATTGGTGCACATGGAATTAGATCTAATTTCCTTTCAGTGATTTGACTTGATGCAGCTTCGGTACTAGTATCTCTGAATCTGTTCGCATTTGTTTGAGCCCTTTCCATTTTCTTTTCTATCACGCATAACTCCTGCCACTTTTACTAAAGCATAAGTATATTTGGCTACGAAAAATGGATATGCTGAAAAGCAAAGTTTTACCATGAATAATGTGCGCTCAAGTTTTTCATATATGCTAGAGTACCATGTTATGCCTCGTATACTGTAGATCATCTGATCTGTGTTGAGCCAGTAGCCGTATGTTGGTTTAGTCTAAATCTTACTTCATTGGTTATTTGCTGATTGTATCAGCCAGATAAAGAAAAATAATTAGCTTTTTTTGTGTTCTTCCATTGCAGAACCAACTTGCGTGAAAGTATTGTTGCTACATCACAATTATGTTGAAACTCGCCGTTTCAGCTCACACATCCTCTTGAGGTTTGGTGCTACTATTTTCACGAAGGTACATTTACCCTACACTTCTTAGCATACAATTTTTTGGTTATGTGACATTGACACTAGTAGAAAAAGGGGCTATCGTTGAGGCCTGTTTTGCCCATTAGTCCCGGTTCAATCCAGAACCGGGACTAATGCGAGCATTTATCCCGGGTCGTGAGCCCAGGGGGCCGGCCGGGCCACGTGGGCCATTGGTCCCGGTTCGTCCGGACCTTTTGGTCCCGGTTGGTGGGACGAACCGGGACCAATGGTCGCTCTCCCTGGCCCACCACTATTGGTGGTTGGTGCCATGAACCGGGACCAAAGGCTTCCTTTAGTCGGTTCATGCCACCAACCGGGGCTAATGGTGCTGCCTATATATAGCCCCTCGGCAAGAGCAGAGCACACTGCCTGCTTTTTTCCGCCGAGGGGGAGGGGGCTTGGTGGTGCTCTAGCTCACCTCCTATGCACACAAGGTGTTCGATGGAATGCCCGAGCCACACTACTTAAGCTTTCTCCTCTCCAAGCTCGACCTCTAACCTCCATCACTAGTAGAAAAAGGGGCTATCGTTGAGGCCTGTTTTGCCCATTAGTCCCGGTTCAATCCAGAACCGGGACTAATGCGAGCATTTATCCCGGTTCGTGAGCCCAGGGGGCCGGCCGGGCCACGTGGGCCATTGGTCCCGGTTCGTCCGGACCTTTTGGTCCCGTTTGGTGGGACGAACCGGTACCAATGGTCCCGCTCCTGGCCCACCACTATTGGTCGGTTGGTGGCATGAACCGGGACCAAAGGCTTCCCTTTAGTCCCGGCTCATGCCACCAACCGGGCTAATGGTGCTGCCTATATATAGCCCCTCGGCGCAAGAGCAGAGCACACTGCCTGCTGTTTTTTCCGGCCGAGGGAGGGGCTTGGTGGTGCTCTAGCTCACCTCCTATGCACACAAGGTGTTCGATGGAATGCCCGAGCCGCACTACTTAAGCTTTCTCCTCTCCAAGCTCGACCTCTAACCTCCATTTTCCTCAATATTTGTCTAGGTTTAGCGGTCCGTCACGCCCGTCCCGTCTTCACCGCCGTCGATCACCATGGCGATCTCATCGCCAGACACCACCGTGGTGAGCCTCTTGTTCTTATCTTCTTTACGAAAGGAAAAATATTCTTACTTGTATTATTTTCTTACTTTTATTATTGCATCTTATATAGTGCGATGGTTTTGGTATCCGCGCCCGTCGGCCCTCGTCCTGTCTATGATTCGGATGTGGTATATATTATCTTTTCATAACTATTGGTTCATTTATTGTTTATGAAAATTAAGCCGACCAACGTGACATAGATTTTATTTATCTAGGAGGTTGTTGAACCGGAAATTCCAACCGACCCTATTGTCGAGAGGTTAAATTTAGTTGAAGAAGAAAACAATTTCTTGAAGGAAAAAATAAAAAACTTGAGGAGGAGAAGATGATATTGGAGTTGCATGTTGCGGATGTCGTCGATGATCACAAGATCAAGATGGATGCAATGCGCTTGAAGATGAGAAAGATTAGAAAATATGCCATTCATACCGAGGCTTGGTATCATTATGCCGTTGGATCAGTTGTTACCTTGGTTGTGATTATGATCGTATTTGTTTTCACATTGAAATGTTTTACATAGTTTCAATTTATGGTTTAATTAATTTAGATTCTCTGCAGAGCTTTATGTTGTTAGATGAGAACTATGTATGTACTTTGGTTTTTATGTGATGATGAACTTCTATTAATTTGGTCATTTAATTATCTATTCATGATGTTACGTAATGATTTTTGACACACTTAATTATATATAATGCACGCAGATGAACCGGCAATGGATGTACGGTGTGCAGACACACCTCCGAGTACATTAAGGGCGTGCATGCTTTTCTCAAGTGGCTGAGGCAAACAAGCAGAATGGTTTTATGTGTTGTCCATGCCCTATATGTGGGAATCTGAAGTCTTACTCGACCGGAAAATCCTTCACACCCACCTGCTTTACAAGGGTTTCATGCCACACTATAATGTTTGGACGAGGCACGGAGAAATAGGGGTTATGATGGAAGACGGCGAGGAAGAAGAGTACGATGAAAACTATGTGCCCCCTGAATACGGTGATGCTACTGAACATCAAGTTGCACTGCATTTATGTGCACGATGGTGCTGCAACGGGTAAGCTGCTGAAGATCAAGATGAACCAGACGATGTGCCCCATGATGATGATCTCCGCCGGTCATTGTCGATGCAAGGACACAATGCGGAAGTCAAAAGGAGAAGCTGAAGTTCGATCGCATGTTAGAGGATCACAAAAAGGGTTGTACCCCAATTGCGAAGATGGCAACACAAAGCTCGATGCACCGTACTCGAATTGCTGCGGTGGAAGGCAGAGAATGCTGTGCCTGATAAAGGATTTGAGAAGCTACTGAAAATAATGAAGAAGAAGCTTCCAAAGGATAACGAATTGCCCGACAGTACATACGCAGCAAACAAGGTGGTATGCCCTCTAGGATTGGAGGTGGAGAAGATACATGCATGCCCTAATGACTGCATCCTCTACCGTGGTGCCTACAAGGATCTGAACGCATGCCCGGTATGCGGTGCATTGCGGTATAAGATCAGACGAGATGACCTTGGTGATGTTGACGGCGAGCCTCCCGGAAGAGGGTTCCTGCGAAGGTGATGTGGTATGCTCCTATAATACCACGGTTGAAACGTCTGTTGAAACGGAGAGCATGCCAAGTTGATGCGATGGCACAGTGAGGACCGTAAGAAAGACGGGAAGTTGAGAGCACCACCGACGGGTCGCATGATGGAGAAAAAATCGAGAGAAAGTACTGGATGAGTTTGCAAAGGACCCAAGGAACGTATGGTTTGCTTTAAGCGCGGATGGCATTAATCCTTTCGGGAGCAGAGCAGCAATCACAGCACCTGGCCCGTGACTCTATGTATGTATAACCTTCCTCCTTGGATGTGCATGAAGCGGAAGTTCATTATGATGCCGCTTCTCATCCAAGGCCCTAAGCAACCCGGCAACGACATTGATGTGTACCTAAGGCCATTAGTTGAAGAACTTTTACAGCTGTGGAATGGAAGCGGTGTACGACGTGGGATGAGCACAAAAGGAGGAATTTGACCTGAAGGCGTTGCTGTTCGTGACAATCAACGATTGGCCCGCTCTCGATAACATTTCAGGGACAGACAAACAAGGGATACCACGCATGCACGCACTGTTTACTTGACACCGATAGTATATACCGGAAGCTGCGGGAAGAATGTGTACTGGCCATCGTCGATTTCTTCCGACCAACCATCAATGTCGAAAGAAAGGCAAGCATTTCAAAGGCGAGGCAGATCACCGGAAGAAGCCCGCCATGCGTACCGGTGATCACGTACTTGCTATGGTCAATGATTTACACGTAATCTTTGGAAAGGGTCGGCGGACTAGCTGTTCGAATGACGGCGAGAATCATGCACCCATGTGGAAGAAGAAATCTATATTTTGGGACCTACCCTCGGAAAGACCTAGAGGTCCGCTCTTCGATCGACGTGATGCACGTGGCGTAGAACCTTTGCGTGAACCTGCTAGGCTTCTTGGGCGTGTATGGGAAGACAAAAGATACACACGAGGCACGAGAGGACCTGCAACGCTGTACGAAAAAAGAGGGCATGCCTCCGAAGCAGTATGAAGGTCCCGCCAGCTACGCTCTTCTGAAAGAAGAGAAAGAAATATTCTTTCAATGCCTGCTCGATATGAAGGTCGGCCCGACTTCTCGTCGAATATAAAGGGAATAATAAATATGTCAGAGAAAAAGTTCCAGAACCTAAAGTCTCATGACTGCCACGTGATTATGACGCAACTGCTTCCGGTTGCATTGAGAGGGCTTCTACCGGAAAACGTCCGATTAGCCATTGTGAAGCTATGTGCATTCCTCAATTCAATATCTCAGAAGGTGATCGATCCAGAAATCGTAGCAACGCTTAAGGAGTGATGTGGCGCAATGTCTTGTCGGTTTAGAGCTGGTGTTCCCACCATCCTTCTTCAATATCATGACGCACGCGTCCTAGTTCATCTAGTCGGCGAGATTGTCATTACGGGGCCCGTATTTCTACACAATATGTACCCCTTTGAGTGGTTCATGGGAGTCCTAAAGAAATATGTTCAGTAATCGTGCATAGGCGAGAAGGAAGCATCTCCATGGGCCATCAAACAGAGGATGTCATCGGGTTTTGTGTTGACTTCATTCCTGGCCTTAATAAGATAGGTCTCCCTAAATCGCGGTATGAGGGGAGACCATTTGGAAAAACACGCTTGGAAGAGACTTAATAATATGCAGGGGACGGATATTCTTGGTCTCAAGCACACTATACTGATTCTCTGAGAACTCTACCTTGGTGACCCGTATGTCGATGAACACAAGAACAGTCTGCGCTCCAAACACCTTGAGCAAAGGCGACGATCGGATTACATGTGAACACATCAGGACTTTCAGCAGTTGGTTGGAAACACGTCTCGGAGGTGACAGCACTGTTTGTGATGAGTTGTACTTGTTGTCCAGGGACCATCTTCGACTGTAATGATTTGGAAAGGATCTGAGATAAATGGGAATACATTTTACACGATTGACCAAGATGAAAAGAGCACCAACCAAAACAGCGGTGTCCGCTTTGATGCAGCAACCGACAAGGGAAATGACACATATTATGGTTACATAGTAGACATATGGGAACTTGACTACGGAGTAGATTTTAAGGTCCCTTTGTTTAAGTGCAAGTGGGTCAATCTGGGGAGGCGGTGTGGTAGACCCACAAGACGGAATGACAACAGTGGATCTGAAAAATCTTGGGTACACTTGACGAACCGTTCGTCCTAGCCAATGATGTGGCACAGGTTATCTATGTGAAGGACATGTCTACCAGACCGAGGAAAAGAAAAGATAAGGAAGCGAATACATCATACAATGAGCCAAAGCGCCACATAGTTCTTTTCAGGAAAAAGGGACATCCACGAGAGTGGAGGGCAAGACAGGACATGTCTCAAGAGTATGAAAA
The DNA here is from genome assembly GCA_021605145.1 of Aegilops bicornis. Lineage (NCBI taxonomy): Eukaryota > Viridiplantae > Streptophyta > Magnoliopsida > Poales > Poaceae > Aegilops > Aegilops bicornis. The sequence goes on from CM038671.1 coordinate 14,981,568, forward strand.
GTTTCATGAAATTCCCCTTCAAAGTCAAGGCTGACCCAAGCATCCTGATAAATGATGAAGATTATCCATGGTTACGGCGCAATAAGCAAATGACACAAGCGAAGAAAAAGTGAAGACTTTCTCCCGCAACTATTATGATGATACCATGCCAACTTTGTAACACACGAGTATGATACCATTGTCCGTTTTGTTCATGAACATACTATGCCAACTTTGAGAACCTCACCAACCGAAGGGCGCTCACACCGGTTTATAAGCCCGTCCCTCTACGCCTTGTTGAGCTCACAAACTTGTGATTCACACAAATTTCAAAGAATTCAAATTTTATAAAACTAATGGCACAAACAGAAAGTTTATAATTGTTCTAAAACAAATGGCACTAACAGAAAGTTTATAATTTTGCTGACCTAAAAGCAAAAAGAATTAAAAATAAAGCAAAAAACCAAAAGAAAATAAATAAAGCAGAAAACAAAACAAAAAACTTGAAAAAAAATAAAAATAGCAACAATAAGCATTTTGTTGTAAGTAGAAACAAAATAAATAAATAAAGCAACAAAGAAAACAAAAAAAGTGTTTTCGAATTTTAAAAACAGAAAGTTTATATTTTTTCTAAAACTAAAAGCACTAACAGAAAGTTTATAATTTTGCTGACCTAAAAGCAAAAAGAATTAAAAAATAAAGCAAAAAACCAAAAGAAAATAAATAAAGCAGAAAACAAAATAAAAAACTTGAAAAAATAAAAATAGCAACAATAAGTATTTTGTTGTAAGTAGAAACAAAATAAAATAAATAAAGCAACAAAGAAAACAAAAAAGTGTTTTCAAATTTTAAAATTAATGGCACTAATAGAAAGTTTATATTTTTCTAAAACTAAAAAGCAAAAAGAAATAAAATATAAAACAAAAAAAGTGCCACCCATCGGGCCCCCACGGCTGAATACGACTAGAAACCCTATGGGCTGTGATTCAGGCCCGCGGAAGGCCCAAAGAGCCCAGTGCACAGTGTGCAGATAGGCCCGAAAGCCTGCTTTAGAGAGGAGCTCGAGAGGGAGCCGCACGCACCTTATAAACTGGTGCGGCTCCCTCTCAACTAGCGAGTGGGACTAAACATTTGGCGCGGGGCAGCACATGGCCTTTGGTCCCGGTTGGTGGCAACAACGGGACTAAAGACATTGGTCCGGTTCGGGGCTCCAACCGGGGCTAATGCCTCTTTAGTCCCGGTTGGTGCCACCAACCGGACCAAAGGTCGCCGCTTCCGCCCTTTGGGCTGCTGAAAATGGCCTTTGGTCCCGGTTGGTGGCACCAACCGGACTAAAGGGGCATTAGTCCCGGTCGAGGCACCAACCAGGACCAATGCCCTTGCTATATAACCAGGACTTGTGAAAATTTCACATCTCCTCGCCAGCTTCTGACGACGCCGAGCTCATCGACGCCGCCAGTTGCCCAGATCGACGCTGCCCGCTTCGCTGCCGCCAGCGCCGCTTGCCGCCGCCAGCCGCTTCGACGCCACGCCGCCGCCGACGTTGCCGCTCACGCCGTCGTTGCCGCCACGCGCCTGCCCGCCCGAGCCTGTTGTCGCCTGCCCGAGCCCGCCGTCTCGCCCTTGCCGCCTGCCTGCCCGCCGCCTGAGCCCATCGTCGCCGCCTCGCCGCCAGCCTGTTGCCGCCGCCGCCGACGCTGCTGCCGCCGCTTGCTTGCCGCCTCATAGGAGAGCCACGAGCCGCCTGTTTTTTATTTTTATTAGTTTATTTTTTTTCGTATGTGATGTATATGTGTATGTGGCTATAATGTATATGTTTTTTATTTTATTAGTTTAGTTTTTGTTCATATATAGAAAGTTACAATTTTAATTAGGTTAGTGCATTTTAATTAGGTTAGTGTAGAGGAAAAAGTAAAATAAGGAAAAGGAAGAAAAGAGGAAGAAGGAAGAAGGAAGAAGAAGAAGAAAAAGAATGAGAGGAAAAAGAAGAAAAAGAAGAGGAGAAGAAGAAAGGAATAGAGGAGAAGAAGAAAAAATAGAATGTTTTTCTATTTTTTGTTGTTGTGCTCTATTCTTTTCTTCTTCTCCTCTTTTTTCTTCTTCTTTTTTTTCTTCTTCTTCCTTCTTCGCCTTTTCTTCCTTTTCCTTATTTTCCTTTCTCGAGGGATAAGAAGAAAAGAAGAGGAGAAGAAGAAAGAAAGGAATAGAGGAGAAAGAAGAAACTTTGACACGAGGGGGGTACCGATACCCCTCCCCGATAACATTATTTTCCCATGTATATGTATGTTGCGTCGTTGTCGATATAACGAGTGTGTCGAGGATCGCCAAGGGGTCGGGGGTCGGGAACTAGGGTAGAGGGTCGAGGGTCGTTAAGGGGTCAAGGGTCGAAGGTTTCAGGGTTGAGGGTTCCGATAGTGTCAAAGTATTGAAGAAATCCATGGCTTCATCATTAGCCGGAAGTAACCATGGCATGATGGTACGAAGTCCTCCAAAGTTTTTCGGAATGGAGTCCGGATAGGATAATTTGCCTTTTGCTGAACTTTGTACCAAAAGCGAATTATCCTATCTGGGACTCCGCTCCAAAACAACTTTGGAGAGCTTGCACCATCATGCACCACATTTTCGCCTAATGATGAAGACATGGTTTTGTTGAATCCTTTGACACTAGGCAACCTCCCGACCCTCGGCGATCTTCGACCCCTTGACCTCGACCGCTCGGCGATCCACGACCCTCTACCCTACTTGTGGGACATAGATGTACTGTTCAACGCCCGACCCTCCCGATAGCTTCAACACGTGGGGTCGATATTACGCAATACCCCTCCTAGCTTGAAGCGTTCTCGAGGCCACCCCTAACCCTTGAAGCGTTGTCGAGGCCACCCCAAACCCTAGAGAAGCAGCGTCGAGGCCACTAATATGATTCCTTATTGTGATTAGCTAGCTAGTTCTACGTTGGCACTAATATATCCATATCTGTCATGTTTGAATAATAATTGCCATGTTGTAAATATTTGTAGAAACTATGGACACCCCCCGAGACGAAGCACAAGAAGCGTTGTTGAGGGACATAATCGCACACGGAAGTGATGTCGTCTCCTCGATGATGTTTCTCGGCGTCGATAACGATGGTCCGGAAGGAGAGGGTGAAGAAGCAGCTGGCTATGATTTACATGGCTCCGATGACCCAATGCCGGTGCAAGAAGTAGACCGTGAGGACGGCTCGGTGATCACCAAACCGAGTCCGCCAGGTATATATATTAGTTAAGCCTGTGCTGACTAGCTCTCGCCTTTGTTTTGGTATATATATATATGTACACATATTAATTAACTCTCGTCTTTGTTCTTTTTCTAGCCCTCCGGATCGAAAGCACAACTTCGGTAAAGAGACGAGGCCCAAGAAAAGTTGAGCTCGGATGAAAAGTTTGAGATCATAGAAATCGTAGCGACGGCCAACCGATTGAACCCTACCGGACAAAGAAGGCATTTGTTGCTCGTCGGGGTTACGGTTAGGGACAAGATCCCGATCAGCATCCACCAATGGTATAAGCCTCAAGAACGAAGACCCCGAGGTGTCTTATGTCAATGATATGCGTAAAAATGATCTTTGGACCGAGCTGAAGTCAAATTTTACCCTACCGCCAGAGGATGATCCGGAGAAGCCAGTAATAGAGCCATTAATCAAGTCTTTTGATCTTAAGAAGATGGCAGAACTATTCAGGAATTGGAAGAAAGACCTCAATACGTATGTCAAAAAATGAGACACCAGAATTCACGGCAAATATGAGAAGATCGAGATGATCGGCCCGCATTTGTGGCCTACAAGACATCGGAAAAGAGTAAAAAGATGTCAGCGACAAACAAGAGAAATGTTGCGAAGAAGAAGCTTCATCATCGCACGGGGTCGTGGCTACCTCATAGCCCGCCTAAGTGGTCCAAGGCTGAGAATGATCTCGCTTGATAAAGGGATCGAACCCGAGACAATGAACTGGCTGCACCGTTGCGGACTTGGTTCTTCGGGTCATGGATCCTTGGACCCTATAACGGGAAGTGCATTTGGACGGACGAACAATTGGACATACCAGTCAAGAGGCTTAAGCATTATATCGAAGCAGCGCAGCAAGGGAAGTTCGTTCCATGTGGAGAAGGACGAGCTCACAATGGCCCTCGGGAATCCTGAGCACCCTGGACGGACACGAGGCACGCCAGGCTCCGTTTCGTGGAAGGCTGGATTTCCAGACGCAGGGGGTTACAAAACCCATGAGAGGAGGAAGAAACTGGAGCAGAGCCTAATGCAGGCGCTGCACGAAAGGGTAATGGGGCTAGAGGAACGAGAAGAGGAACGAGAAGCAGCCGATCACAACAAACGACCTGCCAAGCTTCCCCGGTTACCCCGCCATCTCGGCGAAGAAGCAGCGTGGCTTCCACCGAGCTGCTTCACCAGAGCAGCATGCCTTGACGGCTCCTGCCAGCTATCCCGTGGATGCTATCACGGATGCTGAAAGTTGCCACCTTATGGCGCAATGGAGCAATTTAAAGGTCAAGGCGGCTATTGGCTCTGTTTATCCCACTAAACCCGACTCAACTTTTCACTGCCGGCCGATTCCAGAAGGATATGCTAAGGTGATGGTCGATGAAATAACGGAGGGATTTGAGGAGCTCCGGTTGACCACCCTACCGGTGAAGGGGAGTATCGGCTGGGTTCTGCTCAAGACTCCATGCCTATGGCGGAAGGATCTCATCAACCTTCCGAATTGACGCCTCCGCCTCCTCCTCCTCCGCGAGTCAGGCACTCCGCCTCCTCCACCGCCTCCTCTTCCGCGAGTGACGATCAGGGCACTCGGCCGGCTCCTTCTCCGGCGTGGCGGCACTCCGTCTCCTTCTCCGCCTGCACCGGCGCGTCCGGGCAGCCAGCCTCCTCCTTTTCCGCCTCGTCGGCAAGGCGGAAGAGACCCGCCGCCCGCTCCGGCTGCTCCGTGGCGTCGTAGTCCTTCTCCTCCGCCTCGTAAGCAAGGAAAGAAGACATCCGCCTGGCTCGCTCTGCCGGGCGTCTAGCAAGACTGCCAAAGGCGGGAGGAGATACAGATTCGGTCCTTCTCTCAAGACTCCAGAAGTTCTTGACTGAGAGGAGCGAGGAGGAAAACGCGAAGATCGCGCAGACCAAGTGGATGACTGGTTTCAAGGGTTGAAAGCAAAGAGACATCCACCTCCGGAGGAGAAGGTAGATCCGGTCAAAGCGAAGCGCACTCGCTGCCCTCGACAAAACCACCCAAGTCTCCGCCGAAAGGCAACTATGAGCGCATTATTGGAAAGGCATTTGCCGAGGCGGAGAGATCAGGAAGTATGTCAGTGATCAAAGGATGAAAGAACGACGAGCTGGGAAACAAATTGCCCAGCTCGGCGAACAAGCGAAGGAATCGTGCCCCCCGCTCGAGGTGCTCGCTAGCGACATCGTCCGATCCGAGGATGGTGCCCGTTATGGAAATCCTGAAGATTACTTGCCCGACGATGTACAATTTGATTTCTTGGAGGTGCAGATACAAAGATACGAGTACGGGAAGCCTCTCATCAAAGATGAAAGCTCTCTAACAACGATGATGCGAAGATTGCATGATTGGTACAAGAAAACCTGCAAAGAGTCTCGACGGGAGGAATACTTTGTATTTGAGAGTTAAAAGGAGCATGACCTCCTTGGAATTGAACTGTTGCCTATTCCATTTGAGGAGTTCTATCAGTTTTTCAATCAATTGGCCATCGATAAAGCAACGGTCACCTGCTATCGTCTGTAAGTAGTACTACTTCTGTCATTAAGTATCTCTATATAACTCAGCTCTTTCATTGCATGTATTTATAAATATCCTCACTATATTATGCAGATTGAAGATCGCAGAAATGAAGAAAAAACAAGTGGGTGATATTGGGTTCATTAACACATATCTCATCGATGCAAATGAGGTTAAATATCGTGCCAAGGAAACCGAGGCCAACTTGCTACGATCGTTGAAAATAAATGAACACAAAAATACAATACTCTTTCCTTACAACTACACGTGAGTGTTACTGTCTTGTGGCATATTCGGTTTCCCTTATTTAGTCCAGGTATAGAAATGTAATATTGATGAGTTATGCATGCGTGCGCAGGTTCCACTATATTCTCCTAGAGATTAAGCTTGAGCAGGAGTAGTAACTGTCTTAGACTCGAGACGAAAAGATCCCAAGGAGTATGCGGAAATGACTGAAATGCTCGAGAAGTAAGTTAAATCGATCATTATCCACCATATCAGCAACTTTGTTCATTTCTGATATCAAGTAATTGTTTTCTTTGTATGGCAGGGCTTGGGGAAAATTCACCAAAAAGCTCCGGGACTACCAAAAAGCTGCAATTTAGACACCGAAAGTAAGTACTATATAGTAGCATATTCCACGCGCATCTCCTAGTGATTCAAGCGCTAGTTTCATCAATACCATTTAGCATGTGCTTGCTATATATAATTATCAGTTTGATTGACCTCTGCTTTCTTCTAAAGTGGTTGTGGCAGGAACAAGGGAATGATTTCTGTGGATACTACGCTTTGCAGTCCATCCGCCACACGACCTGTGAGAGGGGCTACTCCGACAAACAATTTTATTTGAGTAAATAAAAAAATACACAATTTTTTTTTATTACCATCATTTGTGTTGAGTTTCTTTCATATATATATATATATATATATATATATATATATATATATATGTATTGACCCCTTTCTTAAAATTAGATGTTTCGGTAGCGGGATGAACTCCTAGCACCAGATCGCATGCAGCAATTCAAGAGGAATTGGCGGCATTCTTTCTTGACTATGTGATCGTTGAAGACGGGAATACCATGTGGACCACGTCCGTATTGTAAAAGATAATTATTGTATATATGTAGCAGTAGCGTCGGATAGATATACGAGAACTTGTTGTTCGACCAATCTCTCGGAGAAGGAGAGGTAGTCGATATCACTTCTCTGTATGCATATATATGTTCATGACGATCTTCTGTTTGCTTAATTACTAGCTAGCTAGCATGTCTAGTTAGTCCTCTCTATACGTATGTATAGTACGTGGCGTCGACCAAGCACGGACAAAAGAAAGGACACTTTTCTCTATTATTTAGCTAGATATAGCACAATATATGAAACACCTAAATTAACCCCCCAAACCTCCCCCCCTCTTTTGAAAAAAAACACAAAAACCAGAGCCAAAGAAATGCTGACGCGTGGATGCCTATTGGTCCCGGTTGGTGCCACCAACCGGGACCAAAGGCCCTCTTGCCTGGGCTCAGCGGACAGGCCACATGGAGGCCCATCTGTCCGGGTTCTGGATAGAACCGGGACTAAAGGGTGAGGGTATTAGTACCGACCCTTTAGTCCCGGTTCACGAACCGGGACTAAAGGCCCTTATGAACCGGGACTATAGGCCCTTTTTCTACTAGTGTGAGGAGCTGTACTTGGCAGTATTGACATGTCCATTGTAGTTTGACCTTAACTTGCAAGGAGCCTCTAATGTCTTGGCTAGTCAGGTTCATTTTAATTGTTTTGTCAAACTAATTCAGAACAATATGCCTAGGTTGTTAGTTGAAAGGTTTTTGTCAGTTGTATTATGTATCAAATCTGAGACAGGGTCTTCGAAAAAATCACTCAATTATTTTGCCTCAGTGGCTGTAGAATTGGGTAACTTGCTTCGACAAAAACAAGTTAGGTGCAATGAAGAAACTAAGGTGCCAAATATGTTATGCCGATTATATGATTTATATCTTGTGATATTGTTCCTGTTTCTTGCATCTGTATAACTTACATATAAATTACCTTGACAAATTGGCTCGACCCATTTCACCGTTATTACCTCTGCTCTGTTCTTACCTTATGACATATTCTGAAAATGCTGATTTATTATAGGTCCACACTGATTCTAAGATGTTGTTTAACTTGGAAGGGTACATTCGATAGAACTTCTCGTACTGGGCCCAAGGTATGCCTCGGTTTTCATGGCTTACTTTGTCATTTCACTTTGCAGGAGAAAGGCTTGTGGCATGCATCAGATGGTCTTTCAAATGCAATGTTGCTATACATTGGTATCGTCATATCGATCTTTCTCATAGTTCAACACCTCCTAGCCTTTTAGGGATGTTCGTGCGAAAATTCTGTATTTTGTGGGATACTTGGTTTATCTTGTACATAAATCTGATTGTAAATAATGATGATGAGATATACACATACAGCCCACTGAAGGAATTGAGAATACGAACCACATCTAACTTAGCTCTAATTTCCATTAAGCCTCTGAATATAATTAGCGACCGTTAAACCTGTAGAACCTAAGTAGCACTTCCTGAATTCTTTGATGCTACTGGCATGTCCTGGAAAATCTTGGGCACTTGATTATTTCTCTTTATTACTAAATAGCATAGCTCCCATGGAGTCAAATATGTTCGTTCTTTGTCATTTGGTCATCGCTCATGAGTTTTCCTGTACAGAATTGAAAATTATAAATTATCTTTGTTCATTGAGTGATTATGATCTCCTGGAGTTCGTTCTAATTTTCTAGCAACTACCTATTAATCTGTCATGTGGGTTAGATTCTTGGCAGTGATATTGTTGAGATGGCGAGTTATGCATATCACTCTTTGTATGTAACAACTATCAAATGTTTGTATTGATAGATCTATCTTTTTTCGTTCATGAGTTCTTATTGATTAATATCGCAATAATCATGTTTGACTGAAATAATCAGGTGGACCAGTTGCTATCGTCTTCAGCTGCTGGAAACAATACGGAACTACTAATTACTGGATGCTGATGTTTTTCTTGGAATTAAGTGTTTCTGATCTTTGGTTCATTTACAGAAATTAAGTGTGGTTGTATGAGAAGAGACGAATTAGTAATTGTATTGATGTCACAAGTGATTGATTTTGATGTGAAGTTCTGTATGCGTGTATTGGAATGATTTGTGGACTGCTATTACTATTTTTTTTGTTTATTCAATACCCGTTTCTCCTGAGGGTTACATCCTGACAGGGATATGTAGGCTATTTCCTGTCGGCCGGAAACCGTCAGGGGAATACGGGATACCGACAGGAATAAGTTCTCTGTCGGTCAGCCGACAGACATTTTCTGTTTTCCCTGTCAAGCTATGCCTGACAGCTAGCCCTGACGGTTGGCCGACAGGAAAATGTTTCCCTGTCGGTTTACCCTATTTCCCTGTCGGTACTCGACTCACAGGAAAATTTCAGTTTCTGGTAGTGCGTGGATGAATGACTGCTTCTAATATATATAAAAGAGATGAGGCACGGTGAAGAGAACAAGTAGGAGTGCGGCATATGCTGCGTTGTCCATGGCCAAAAGCAAGGCCTTGCCGCGGATCGATGAAGTGGCGCACCCTCCCTCGATGGCTCATGCACATCCCTAGGTGTGCACATTCATTGATTTACATAAAACGGCAGTTAACTGGCCGCTTCTTGCTGTTGCTGCCGGGTGGGTGACCAATATCATTTATTATGTATACAGCCCCCAACACCGCCACCTCAACATTAATCAACCACAACACTCGCTTCGTTACTTGTAGTGGTGCTGGCGGATGGATCGGGACTGGAGTACTACTGTCAAATGAAACTGATTACCCCGCAAAAAAATGAAACTAATAATTACTCGTTCCCTGACGCCGTGTCTGCTGCTCTCCCACGAGGATAAGAAACCTCACAATTATAGTAGAGCAGCATGCATGGTACGTAATACTAGACTAGATGATGTGTAGTTTATAAAAGAAAAAGACTAGATGACGTGTAAAATTGAGCTATTTTTGATAGATGGGTGAAATTAATTAACCAAACAGCCTTTTGCCTTTTAAGATTTGTCATACTCCCTCCGTTCCTAAATATAAGTCTTTTTAAAGACACCAATAAGAATGTATGTGGATATATTTAGAATGTAGATTCATTCATTTTGCTACGGATGTAGTCCGCATTGGAATCTTTATTAAAGAGACTTATATTTAGAAACGGAAGGAGTATTTCAAATTCAAGCACTGTTCCATTATGATAATTAAGCAAAAAAAACTAAAACATATCTTTTTTATAGGGCAATCTTAACCAAAAATATATAATCATTCAAAGCAAGCAAGCGTCCAAAAATGAGATATAAACTTGTACTCTCTGGTCAAATTATACATGCAGTTCATTCTGGAAGATTGGGACACAACCATTCTCGTACCACTCACTTGTCATCTTGTTTTGGTCTCTTCTGATTCTGCTTTGTCATTTCATTTGTCTTCAAATTCTAACAAAAGAAGGATCCAGATGCATTGTGCACTATTTAGATCCAAACGGACCTGTAGAAAAGCTTGCTTGCTCAGAACTGACACTGATCTAGAATGATTCCAGTGCTGGATACAGGCCGCACACACTAACATTCAGTTTGAAATGTGGCTCATCCTGATTGAACAAATTGCAAATCAATCTGCAAGTGTTGATTGCATTGCAAAGTCAACAGTGGTTGAGAACAACAACATAAACAGGGAGTGGAAATTAAAATAGTCCACCAGAGCCAAGCCATTTGTATCTTATGTACAATACCAACTATCACCAGCCATATCATTTAGCACACTCCCACAGCTACCGCCCAACAAAGAAAAACATAATAATGCCTTCACATCTCGTCTCTTCGGCGCCTTGCCACTTTTGGGGATAATGACATCAGCATCATCAAAATCTCTCGCTGCCGTGCATCTGCATCTGAAGCGCAACAAATGCAGCATGGCAAGAAAAACATAAATCCCAGAATTTACAAAGGAAACACGTAAAACACTAAGACAGGCACATAAATTGGGTCTCTTGTTCTACTATATTGATCAATCTAGATATAATAGCCATAATTTCTCTGTTGATTACATGCCATAAGTTTGAACAAGCAACATTAATTTTGCTGGCTATTTCAAGTTTGGACAACAGCAAGAGCTATCAACACAATAGTTAATACGAACAACATATCTTTAACTATGATAGAATTGATTACAAAGTAAAAAATGTTTAGTATAAATTAGTAAGCACATTTTGATTCTCTGCGGTCAAGATGATGGTCCAAAGTGATATCCTGCAAGCAGATTACAACAAGTGTGTGTACACCTTCAACAAGGCGTTAGAATATTAACGCCAAGAAGACATTGGGGGAGGATAGCCAAAGAAGTGCGAAGGAGAAGCAAAGCACAACGAAAGAGGAATGCAAGGTGAAGGAAAAGTTGAAGGATGATACGCAGTTTTTTTACCTTCGCGTTCCATTCACAGCGGCAATCCCAGCCGCTCGCGCGCGTGTGAGGATGAACACTGCATGCGGTCAATTTTTTGTTTAAAAAGACCACCTGCCGAGTTGAATTGACGAGAAAAACCATCTTTAAAAAGAATGGACAAAAGAGACCAGCTGGGGCGTGGCGTCAGGCGCGCCAGCCGACACGTGGCACCTGCCGCCACGCCCGGAGGCGGCAGGATCTGCCGTCACGACAGCAGGTGGCAGCACTCAAATTACCAAATACCAGGCGAGGCCAGCTGCTGCGACGGAATTTGGATGGGCTGGTAGGCCCTGCCGCGGCACGTCTCCAGTAGCAGCACTGCTTGCTCTCTGTTCTACTCGATGTTAGCAGATGTGAAAATAGGCACAATTGACTGAGATTTAAATCAATTTGAAGGCCGATTTTAAAGATGTTGCAGTTGAAGAAAAGATAGATCAAGTTAAGATCTATCCATTTTTATGTTTTTTGCTTACATGCACGGTCGTTATGTACTTTCTAAATGCTCCAAACCACTCCCAAAGTTATTATCAAATGCCAAATACAACAGCGAATACAAAGTTAGAGACTAATCATACAGTGCAAAACCACCATGGATGTGAGCAAAAGATACAAAAACGGATACATCTTATCTTGATCTATCTTTTTTTCAACTGCAATATCTTCAAAATCCGCATTCAAATTAATTCAAATCTCAGTCAAACATGCCTATTTCACACTTGCTAACAACACTGGAAGAACATAGCAGAACGGGAGAGACGAGTTGCTGCTGCTCGAGACATGCCGCCGCAGAGTGTGGCGGCAGGGCCCACCAGCCCATCCAAACTCCGTTGCAGTAGCTGGCCTCGCCTGGTAGCTGGTAATTCCAGCGTTGCCGCCTGCTGTCGTGGCGGCAGGTCCGGCCGCCTCCGCGCGTGGCGGCGGGGGCCACGTGTCGGCTGGCGCGCCTGCCGCCATGACACAGCTGGTCCTTTCTGTCAATTATTTTCAGAGATGGTCTTTTTCGTTAATTCGACTCGGCAGATGGTTCTTTTGAACAAAAATTCCATGCGGTCAAGTATATCGTGGGGCCATGCATGCGGCTCATATTGTTATGTGTATCATTTTACCCGGTCACCCAGCCCACCCCGCATTCCACTCTTGTGGGCCCGCCCACGTTCTCTCTTGTGACCCCCACCCTCCAATTATTCCTTTCTTTTAGACATAGAAAGCACCGGAGGAGGAGAAGCTCTGCTTGTTCTGCATCAATGGCGACGAGGAGCGGCTACACCGGAGAAGGAGGAAGCTCAATCATGTCGATGCAATTCGGCCACGGGAGTGTCGAATCAAGCGAAGCTCTTCAGGTTATGTGGTCTATTTGCCCCTTTCCCCCTTTACCCTTTTTGATTTTCAGATCCGCTTTGCTTAACCTCAATCCCCAACTGATATTCAGCACGTCCACCATATGGAGGAGGAACTGCCTGAGGAGATTATCAATCCGAAGTTATGCGGCATAGATACCTCGTCTATCCACAGATGCTTATCCTCGCATCTCATCCAATCTGCAGCACGTCCCCGATAGAAGACGAACTCTCGGTGAAGTTCCTCGATCCGGAGTATTGCGGGATAGACATCTCATCTGGCCCGTAAGGTTGATGCCGTCCTAGCGGGTACAAGGAGGAGATTCCTATGTGAGTGTATTAAGTGTTTCTCCATTAATTCATATTTCGTTCCCCTTCTCAGACATTTCGATTTTTACTTTGAATCCACTCTGATAGGTTGCGATTCACTAATGGAGAAGGCCTACTTGGATGTATTGACAGAGAGAAGCAACATGGAGTTTGACCACTAGCAGGTTTTGAAACAAGCTGAAGAACACAATATGACAATGCTAGTTCGCAATGAAATTAGGATGTCAACGAGGTTGGATTTTCAGACTAAGCAATGTGTGACCGGGTACGTCGTCGTGGACATCTCCGACGACGAAGACTAGAGGGTAGTACGTAGTATGTAGTACATAGGATTTCTTTTGCATGTTTTGTATGGATCTAGAGGATCAAAATACGAGAGAGTTGGATGCAAAGTGGCTAATCTGAGGCGTGACCGGCCACTGTCCGTGGATGCGCCCGGTCGCGCCTGCGGGCATTGATGTCTACTACACAACCTTCTTCTTGTCGATGTTGTTGGGCCTCCAAGTGGAGAGGTTTGTAGGACAGTAGAAAATTTCCCTAGTGGATGATCTAAGGTTTATCAATCCGTGAGAGGCGTAGGATGAAGATGGTCTCTGTCAAGCAACCTTGCAACCAAATAATAAAGAGTCTCTTGTGTCCCCAACACACCCAATAAAATGGTAAATTGTATAGGTGCACTAGTTCGGCGAAGAGATGATGATACAAGTGCAATATGGATGGTAGATATAGGTATTTGTAATCTGAAATTATAAAAACAGCAAGGTATCAAATGATAAAAGTGAGCGTAAACGGTATTGCAATGCTAGGAAACAAGACCTAAGGATCATACTTTCACTAGTGCAAGTTCTCTCAACAATAATAACATAACTAGATCATATAACTATCCCTCAACATGCAACAAAGAGTCACTCCAAAGTCACTAATAGCGGAGAACAAACAAAGAGATTATTGTATGGTACGAAACCACCTCAAAGTTATCCTTTCTGATCGATCTATTCAAGAGTCCGTAGTAGAATAACATGAAGCTATTCTTTCTGTTCGATCTATCATAGAGTTCGTACTAGAATAACACCTTAAGACACAAATCAACCAAAACCCTAATGTCACCTAGATACTCTAATGTCACCTCAAGTATCCGTGGGCATGATTATACTATATGCATCACACAATCTCAGATTCATCCATTCAACCAACACAAAGGACTTCAAAGAGTGCCCCAAAGTTTCTACCGGAGAGTCAAGACGAAAACGTGTGCCAACCCCTATGCATAAGTTCACAAGGTCACTGAACCCCGCAAGTTGATCACGAAAACATACATCAAGTAGATCACGTGAATATCCCATTGTCATCACAGATAAGCACGGCAAGACATACATCAAGTGTTCTCAAATCCTTAAAGACTCAATCCGACAAGATAACTTTAAAGGGAAAACTCAATCCATTACAAGAGAGTAGAGGGGGAGAAACATCATAAGATCCAACTATGATAGCAAAGCTCGCGATACATCAAGATCGTGCCAAATCAAGAACACGGGAGAGAGAGATCAAACACATAGCTACTGGTACATACCCTCATCCCCGAGGGTGAACTACTCCCTCCTCGTCATGGAGAGCACCGAGATGATGAAGATGGCCACCGGTTAGGAATCCCCCTCCGGCAGGTTGCCGGAACAGGGTCCCGATTGGTTTTTGGTGGCTACAGAGGCTTGCGGCGGCGGAACTCCCGATCTATTGTGCTCCTCGATATTTTTAGGTTATATGGACATATATAGGCGAAAGAAGTCGATCAGGGGAGCCACGAGGGGCCCACAAGGGTGGGGGCGCGCCCAGGGGGTAGGGCGCGCCTCCTTGCCTCGTGGCCACCTCGAAGCTGCCCTGGCATGTACTCCAAGTCTCCTGGATTGCTTCCGTTCCAAAAATAACTCTCCCGAAGGTTTCATTCCGTTTGGACTCCGTTTGATATTCCTTTTCTTCGAAACACTGAAATAGGCAAGAAAACAACAATTTGGGATGGGCCTCCGGTTAGTAGGTTAGTCCCAAAAATGATATAAAAGTGTAAAGTAAAGCCCATAAACATCCAAAACGGGTAATATAATAGCATGGAACAATCAAAAATTATAGATACATTGAAGATGTATCAGACGTTTGAGGGCCGGATTTGCAAATTCCGGCTATAGATGCTCTTACAGCTGCTTAAAGCACCATCCCAACTCGTTTGACTTACAAGTTGCCCCTTGGTAAGACCATCTACAACCGGACTTGGCAAATCCGACCCCTCAAACGCCTACGAAACTACTACGCATGCTCTCCTTTATGAATGAACACTAATCTCCTGTAGTTTTTGCTAATTTTTCTAAATAATACATTACTTTTATTAAATTTTAAAAAAAATTATATTTCTTAAAAAATAATACCCAGTCGGACTACTACTGGCCGATTGGATTCAGTTGGCCTACTGCTGGCCGATTGGCCCCCCAGTCGGCCCACTACCGGCCAATCGGATCGATCGGCCCATCACGATCGATTGGCCTCAATCGCCAATCGTCGGCTGATTGGATCCAGACGACCCACTGCTAGCCGATTGGCCCCCAGTTTGTTTCCTCTAGGCCGACAGGTGCATGCACCCATTTTTCTGTTGAATAGGTATTTGAAAAGTGTTGAAGAAGTATTTGAAAATTTTGAATAGGTATTTGAAAAATGTTGAACACGTATTTGAAAACTGTTGAATAGGTATTTGAAAATTTTTGAACAAGTATCTGAAAACTGTTGAATAGGTATTTGAAAAATGTTGAAGAAGTATTTTAGAAAAATGTTGATCATGTATATAAAAATGTTAATCAATCATTTGCAAAAAATGTTGAACAAGTATTTCAAATACTTGTTTAACATTTTTATATACATGATCAACATTTTTTTAAATACTTCTTCAACATTTTTCAAATACCTATTCAACAATTTTCAAATACTTGTTCAACATTTTTTAAATACTTGTTCAACATTTTTTGCAAATGCTTGATTGTCATTTTTATATACATGATCAACATGTTCTAAAATACTTCTTCAACATTTTTCAAATACCTATTCAACATTTTTTAAATACTTGTTCAATATTTTTCAAATACTTCTTCAACATTTTTCAAATACCTATTCAACAAAAAAATGGGTGCATGCACCTATCAACCTAGAGGAAGCAGATCGGGGCCAAATAATCGGTAGCAATGATCCAATAATCGTCCAGCGGTGGGCCGACTGGATCCAATCGGTCGGCAGTGGGCCAACTAGGAGCCAATCGGCCAGCAGTAGGCCGTTTGGATCCAATTGGCCAGCAGTAGGCCTACTGGATCCAACCGGCCAGCAGTAGGCCGACTGGGTATTATTTAAAAAAATATAATTACTGCGTAATATTTTTGAAGTTTAATAAAAATAATTTATTATTTTAAAAAATTGGCAAAAACTGCAGGAGACAAGTGTTCATTCATAAAGGAGAGCATGCGTAGTAGTTTTGTAGATACTGACAGGTCTATTTAACAAAGAAGATTGTGAAGCATTGTAACTACCTCCTGACAGTCCAGCTCAACGTGGATATGCTGGATGTTCATGGTGATCGCCAGTTGCACCGCGCTCCTAGCAGCAAGAAGTTCAGAGAGTTGAGGATTCGCGGCGCCTGGGAAGAAGACCGATGTCCCTCCCCTGTAAGCACCATGGTGATCCCTAAGGACCACGCCAACCCCTCCTCCATCCTGCATCTTTGACGTCGCCCCATCAGCGTTTGCCTTGACCCATCCCATCTCTGGTGGTTTCCACCTTTCTGCTCTCATCGGTTCCTTGGCCTGCTGCTCATTTGAGTTCACAGATTTCCATTCATGAATGTGTTCGTATACTCTCTCCGCCAGGGCCCGAGCATCCTGAATCATCTTGCCATTCCTGGTTTCGTTCCTCGCACTCCACAAGCCATACAACGCGTGGATCATCATTTCCCGCTCCGCCGCGCCAGCCTCAGCGAACCATGCCTTGAGCCAAGTGACAAGGGCCTGCAGTGACCCATCCATTGCTGGTGGGAGCACTACCGGTTCCCCCTTGTCTTGACACAAGTATTTCCAAAAGCACCTAGAGTGAGGACACGCCCAGAAGCGGTGATAGGTCGTTTCTTCTCGTCCACAAGCACAACAAAAGACCCCTGGTTTGATGCAGCGATGGTGCAATTCGGAACCAACAGCAAGGCCATTCTTTAGCAAGCGCCATGTATGTATCTTTGCCTTACCAGGCGCATTGGTGTCCCAAAGTGCCAGCCATGCCTTATGGTCCCTGCTCAGGATCGACGAGCCCGGCTGTCTGGTTCTCGCGTCCTTCAGGCTAATGCACATGTGATGAGCGGATTTGACCGTGAACTGCCCGCTCCTGGTATAATTCCATGCTAAGTAGTTTGGTCTGTTTTGTCCACCCACCACTATTTGCTTGATATCCTCTATGTCGCTCGTAGTGAACATCTGTTCCAGTTTGTCCATATCCCATGCATTACCAGCTTCATTCAGGAGGTGTCTGACATGAGTGACCCCCGATACATATTGCTGCCCAAGAGGTGTGAGACTACCCTGGTGCGGTATCCAATTATCATGATGGATCTTGATGGTGGAACCGTCTCCGATTCTCCATACCACTCCTACCCGTAGAAGCTCTCGGCCATGGATAATACTCCGAAAAGTGAATGAACCCCCGTTCGGGCAAGTGGCACTCATGATTGTCCCCCTCAGGGAAGTACCTAGCTTTTAGCACTCGAGCACACAAGGAAGATGGGAATTGTAGTATCCGCCACGCCTGTTTTGCAAGCAGGGATTGGTTGAACGCCTCAGGATCCCGAAACCCCATCCCACCTTCTCTTTTGGCATTGCACATCTTCTTCCAGGCCAGCCAGTGAACCTTCCGCTCCCCATTCGCTTCTCCCCACCAGAAGTTGGATGATATAGAAGTCAGATTCCAGCACATTTTCTTGGTGAGTTGGAAGCAGCTCATGGTGAGGGTTGGTGTAGCTTGGAGGCCAGATTTGACCAACACCTCTCTCGCTGCCATGGACAATCCTTGTCCCTTCCACCCCGTAACTTTGCCCCTTGCACTCTCTTTCACATATTAGAAGGTTCCTTCTTTAGATTTACCAACCAGTGTTGGTAGACCTAAGTATCGTTCACTTAACGCTTCAGAATTTATCCCAACAATACCAAGGAGTTCAGCCTTTCTCGCATCTCCACATCCTTTCCCAAAGAACACCGAGGATTTTTGTAGGTTAACTTTCTGTCCGGAGGCCTCCTCATAAACCTTGAGAATCTCTCTCAATGCCTCAAAATTTCCCCGGTTTCCTTCCAGGAATACAATGTTGTCATCTGCAAAAAGAAGATGTGTTATATGGGGGACAGTGCCCCCAAATGACACTCCTCTAAGGCTAAGTTCACGCTGTGCAGCTCTCAACAGTGCAGAAAAACCCTCTACGCAAAACAAGAACAGATATGGTGAGAGTGGGTTTCCCTGACGTAAACCCCTGGATGGGAGAAAACTTCTCGATAAGCCACCATTCAGTTTGACTGAAAACCTTGCTGAACTCACACATCTCATAACCATCTGAATCCACAAATCATTGAAGCCCACCCTGGCAAGCACCTGCTCGAGGAAGGCCCACTCTACTCAGTCGTACTCCTTCATCATGTCAAGTTTCACCGCACACAACAGCGTCTTCCTCTTCCTCGTTCTAATAGCATGGGTGCATTCATAAGCCACCAGTACATTGTCTGTCATCAAGCACCCCGGAACAAATGCACTCTGTTCCTCCGAGATTAGAACAGGCAGAATCACCTTAAGCCTGTTCGCCAGCACCTTAGTAGCAATTTTGTATAACACGTTGCACAGGCTAATTGGCCTAAACTGAGAGAGGAGTTCCGGTGAGTTAACCTTAGGAATCATGACTATCGCTGTGTCATTGAAAGACTCCGGGGTAGCTTCCCCCTGCAAGAACCCCCTCACTGCCGCACACACATCCGATTTTAGCAAAGACTAGTGTCTCTGGTAAAATAGGGCCGACAGACCATCCGGACCAGGTGCTTTCGTTGGCCCCATTTGAAACAAGGCCCGTTCAATCTCTTCATCTGTAACAGGTGCTGACAACTTGTCATTCATCTCTGGCGAGACCACCGGGACGAAGTGCTCCAGAAGCCTTTCCGTATTGATCGACCCCTCAGACATTAACAACTTCTCATAGAAGGACGCTGCCATTTCTCTCATTCCCTCGTCGTCTACGCATCTCGTGCCATTCTCCCGCAGTAATGCTCTCACAGTGTTCTTCCTTTTCCTATGGGAGGCTCGGTTCTGAAAATACTGAGTGTTTCGGTCCCCTGCTTTGAGCCAATCGACCCTCGAGCGCTGCCGCTGCATAACCTCCTATCTTTCATATATTTCTTTGAGCTGGCTCTCAATGTCCCGAACCTCAGCGGGTAATCCAGTGATAACCGCTCGTTCTTTGGCATCCATGAGCTGCTTCTTAAGCTGCTGAATCTGTCTCCGCACCGAGCCAAACACCGATCGTCCCCAACCCTATAATTCTTTTGTTATCTCATGCAACCGGCCACACACAGCGTCGGGCGACCTGTTCTGCCCTTGAACTTGCCCCCAGATCCTCTGAAACATCGCCTCATATCCATCGTGTCGCAGCCACATTTCCTCAAACCTAAAGGGGCGGTCCCCTCTCGGTTTCGCCGTCTCCATATCTCTCACACTAACCAGGAGGGCCATGTGGTCCGATTCCTCAGTGACAATGTTTTCCACCTCCGTGCCCGGGAATAGACCCATGAAATCACCAGTACATGTAGCCATGTCTAGCCTCACTTGGATATTGTCTCTGTTCTCTTGTTTGTTATCCCATGTAAACTGGTAACCCGAGAAGCCCAGGTCAGCCAAACAGCAGTCAGTTAGGCACTCAGAGAAATCTTGCATTTGAGAGAAGTTCCTGGGGTTACCACCAAGTTGTTCCGATCTACACAGAATTTCGTTAAAGTCACCAACACAAAGCCAAGGTAGATCATCCTGGGATTTGAGATACTGAATGGCATCCCATGTTTTCTTTCTCAGCTCAGTTCTGGGTTCCCCGTAGATTCCAGTGAATCTCCAGGTGTGCCCATCCGCGCAAAACTCGGCATCAATATAATACTGGCACCATGGCCTAACAGTAACCTGAACATGCTCTTTCCACCATAGTGCAAGTCCACCACTCCTCCCATTACAACCAACTGCCACACAATTGTTGAACCCCAATCTCCACTTAAGTCTCTCCATCGCTTGAGCATTCTTCTTCGTTTCCGACAAAAAAACCACCGCCGGGTTGTATGACCGTATCAGGTCCTGTAATTCGCCAACTGTCGAGTCCCACCCCAGTCCCCGACAGTTCCAGGCTAAGAAATTCATTGGTCTCGGCGGCCCCGCCCTGCAGGGTCCGCCGATGCGTTGGTCTCTTCAATGCGCTCAAACACTAAGGGCGTCTTCTGCCTCGTATTGCGAATGAACGTATCGTGGTGCACCTGCCTGTCTGGATCTCCTTTAGCTACCCAAACTTGCCTTGGTGGTCTCTTCTTCCCCGACTCCTTTTCACGGTAAGCGTGATTAGCTCCCTTCTCTTTTCCTTCCTCATATCTTGGACGTCTAACATACATGCCCTTGGTTCGACCAAAACCCCTCGCCCCATCACCATACATATCTCTCCGGCCGGCCCGGTCAGTCCAAGCGTCATTGTACGTGGCCGTCTGTCGTCTTCCCTCCACCCCACGATCTGCATGATAGCCCTCCTCGTGATGCGTGCCTGCATGGCGCCCCCTTTCCTCTGCCAGTGCAGAGTGGTCACGAGACTTGGTCTGATACGCTGCATGGCGCTGCTCCCGCTGCGGGGATCCGCCCCTGGCCTCATCCTGTCGCCTGTTCAACTCAGTCCTGAGGTCAAACTCCCTTTTTTGCTCCAGTTTTGTCCTGAGGTCCCTGCCCTGCATGTCCGGCCCTTTGTTCGCATTCCTAGACGGACTGTTGACCTCACGTTGCGCCTGCATCTGCCCCCCACCAGTGCGGGAGTTAGCCGTGAATGAAAATTCCTTGTTGAGACTTCTTTTGACTGGCTGATCCCTAGCTCTTGGGTGCTCATGGTTCTTGTCAGCAGTCTCACCAGTGTGAGAGCTACCACCCCCAACATTGCTACTACTAGCCCCAGCCATTGATCCATCTTTACCTGAATTGTTTCTTCCCAGAGAGGCTCTGAGCCATCCCCCCCATTGCTGTAACGAGTCTGCTGGAGGGTCGCACACACCTCCTTCATGAACAAGTCTACCACAATCGAAGCAAAAGTGAGGAACCTTTTCATAGAAAAAATCAATCCAAGTTTTCTCCTCATCATCCTTCTTCTTCCTTAGGAACAGGCCCCTAACGAGCTGCTCGAAAACTGAGATTCTTGCTCTGACCCGCAAGTTCTGTCCTCTCACAAATCCTTCTTTATCCACATCAACCTTAACAGTCTCCCCAAGCCAATTCGCCAAGGCTCTTCCGAACGCTTCTGTCCTCTTGTCAGGTGGTAGGTCAGAGACTCTTACCCACACATCGATCTTATCAAATATCATCTCTGATGGACGTATACCACCTTCGTATTCCTTCATGATGAGGACATTGAAATCGAATTGCCAAGGACCGTTGTGAAGCGCATGCCTGGAATCTCCTTCTGACCCGAAGTGAACCTCAAAGATATTAGGGCCAATCTCTGCAAACTTTGCCTCTCTATGTAAACCCCAAGCCCTAGGCATGGTCTTCTCAAGCACTGACATCTTCATTGGCCTGGGTGAACAAACCTTACCGACGGCTGACCAACGGTGATCTCTGCGCACTTGAGGTTTTGGATCTTCAAAAACGAGGCCTTCTACCTCTTTGTCCATGAGCACCATGCCGCCCAACCTCGCCGACAAGCTTGCGGCCGGATCTGGCGTCTTACACCCTGCAAGGGACTCGCGCACCCCCCCCCCCCCACCCCCCGCTAGTCGATCCACAATCCTTCTTGGCTGGCGGCGTGGCCGCCGTCACCGATGACTTAGATGGCGTTTTACTCGTCTTGGCCGCACCCTGTCCATCCACTCCCCCCGCCATTAGCACCGCTCCAAGGCAGGGAAGCGCAGACTCGTCGGCCTAGGTCCGGGAGGACGCCGTCGCCTTCCCGATCCCAGCCGTAACCCAGCCACCCAGGTTCGCCGAAACCCTAACCCTAGCGTGAAAGCGCGATCGCCTGGCAATCGCCTTTCACCGCCTTAGCGTTTCGTGACTTGGTGGACCCGCGTGTCATCATATCCAGTACAATAGTACATTCAGCGTACAAGGGTACTGCTAGCACTATCAACCCCTTGATAGTTCCTGAACTTGTTGGTAACATGCGCTTAGAATGGACGAATCATACTGTAGACGCATGCATGTGATGTGCTTAATTAAACTGTGCTGCACTTGGTGGGTTGTAGTGGGCCCCTGAACTTATTAACCGGCCGTTGCGCATCCGCAAAAAAAAAAAAAAAAAAAAACCGGCCTTTGCGATGTCACGCATCATCGACTCATCCTGCTCGTTACTTCCTCTGTTCCTAAATTCCTTTTAAAGATTTCAATGTAAACTACATACAAATAAATATCAACAGTCCTTTTAGAGATTTCAATACTAAGTACATACAGATGAATATAGATGTAATTTAGAGCGTAGATTCAACCATTTTACTCGTATGTAGTCTATATTGAAATATCCGAGCGAGCTCTCGACTAAAAAGGCAGCACGTTAATACAAAAATGTAAGTGGGGCTAGCTGGATCGATAGCATGAGCACGTACGTTAATGACGAATTGCAGTGCACATCATAATTAATCATAGTACTAGGAAGACATGTACTACCATATAATTAAGAGGGCAATTATAGATCGCCTCCTATTTAGAGTTGTGTTGAGGTGTGAGTAGCATGCATGCAAGCACCGATCTATACGAAAAAAGGTATATGTACATATGTACGAATGCTAGTGTACGTACGTAGGCTATTTATATATCCGTCATCGAAACGAGGACGTACGCGGTTATTAATCTAGCCGGGAGCTCCAAGGAGGTGTGACAAAACCAAAAATGGGATGGACGGCCACCAACTACTCCCACCCGGACCGGACCACACTGTCGCGTTCGATCCTGACACTACACGAATATGTGATCGTGATTCATGAATATGTGATCGGACTGACAGCTGAATCCGATTTATAGCTACCTATTTTGTGTCCAGATATAGGATACATTTTTGAAAGGCATTTGCCGTGACTTTTCTGCAAGGACACTTAACCCAGCACCGAATGCAGCACGTGCGAACTTACTAGTACGACAAGTATCTTAGTTAACTGCATGACCTTCGTGACACGATAGTGGTCAGCTACAAATGCATGTATTGCACCGCCCGCAAAAAAAAAGCATGTATTGCACACTCGTCCAGAGCATCATACTCCGCTATACACGCCGGTCGCCCTGTCGCTAAGCGTAGGCAATTTATCACGTCCGTCCATCGGCAAAGCTCATCTGGCTTGATGTGCAAGTCTTGTGTACGAAGATACCCGTGGATGGAGCCTACAGACCTCAGTAATGCAGGATACGACACATTTTCAAGTATAAATTAGCAGCAATTATGTTATGCTCGTCATTATCAAGTCCCCTACCTATATGGCGCTCACCAGAACGCACTCCGTGCAGTCTATGGTTTGGGCTAGCCCAGTCAGTGTGTCCATGGTTAACCAAGTGCGCTCGTTTCCAGCAGGGTTTTCAATTTTCATTTTTTTTCCAGTTTTCAGTCAAGAAAAAAACCCACAAAGTATAATAAAGTTACAAATTTCCAAAAACGCGCATGGATTTTTAAATATCAATGAAATAAAAATGTTCCAAATTTTCAAAGAAATCATAAAAACGATTACAATCAACCGGCCGATCATGAGTTGAGTTCCGCCGCATGCGCGGCCGTCAAAAACGAGTTTGATCAGATATTGCATAACCTATAATCCGCCGGCCAAGACGTTCACCACTTGACGTGTGCCTCTACCATGTTGACAAATTTTCTGCAACATCATTTGTGTTGCAGAAGTCCTTACGTAACAGCAATCATGTTACAAAAAAGTTAAGACAGATTTTTTCGGCAACATCATCTGTTTTGCGGAAGTCTTTCCGTAACAACAATCATGTTTAAAAACATTAACACGAAAAAATAAATATGTAACAGAATCTCTGTTGCGGATCTTTCTGCAACAGAAGGTCTGCAAAGAGTTCCGCAACACTGCCTTTGTTGCATTGGTGAGGAAAAGAGACGGGCCGCTGAATAGCCCCATATCAAACGACTATGGAGGCGGCGGATCTTTTAAAAAGATGTTCTCAAAAAAGTTTAATGAAAAAATTTAAAACGTATTCTTGAATCTTTAAAAGATTTTTGAATATTAAATTTCCTATTAATTAGAAAAATTATTCTTGATTTTAATAAATTGTTCGCGTATTTTAAAATATAGTCAAAAAATTAGAAAGTATTCTCAAAATTTACAAATTGTTAATGTATTTCAAAATGTTCATGATTTTAAAAAATGTTCATGAATTACAAAAATGGACTTTAAATGGAAAAAGGTTTTAGAATGTAAACGGAAAAAAGAAGAGAAAAGAAAGAGATAAATGTTAAAAAAGAAAAGGTGTAACCAAAACAAAAAAGAGAACAGACTAATAGAACATAACACACAAAGAAAAAAAATTGTAGAGAAAATAAAAAACCATCAAAAGAACGAAAAATGAGGAAACAATTTGGTCGGAAAAACTGAGCAACTTGGACTGAACCATTATGCTCGCATGTGTGCGTTTTGGCTATATTTTAATGCAGTGAGTGTCATATAGGAATTACCCTCATGATCCGCTCTTAGAGGTCACGGGTCGGTACCCCTTTCCATGGGACCCAAGGCCCACCTCGGATTCTGACCTTTTCGCAGCGTTTTCGCAGTAAGAACCCTCTTGGATAGGCATCTTTCCAAGACATATATTTTGTTTCATGCCCGCTTTGTAAAGGATTTCTCAACGTAGTGGAAATATTGGTAGAGAAAATCCTAAGCTTTTAGCACCATATTCCTACACACATGCATATAACATAAATTTTGACAACCAAAGTGTTGAATACATAGGACAACACAACGATTCATCGTTATCACGTGCTTGATATAAGCCCCAAGTCACATGAAGAATTCTAAGACTGGCATGAACAGACAAACGATCTAGATAGATTATCCATGTGAGATAGCTTTCCTTAAGGCCAAAATGAGAAGATTTCCAAGGCAAATCTTATTTCCGGGAGTGCACCCGCCTCGTCGAGTTTCGCCCTATCTCGAAAGCATTGTATGATCTCGCCCTTTTTGTGTAGTGGTGTTTTGTCTTCTACAACATCTTCATTTGAGTCGGCTGAAGCTCATCAAGATAGTGACTTTGAAAAACCCTGATGTAACTTTTAGTTTATCACTAATATTTATTGTCATTTTCTTTGATCTCATGTAATTTGTACATGTTTTGCTAAAGATAATTGTTTCTTTGCGCAACATGTGATTTTTTTGAAGAAGTCGGTCATTGTTTTTGTTAATTTTGGTAGGACTGGTGTCAAGTGAGTTGTGGAGAGGCCAAGGCGTTGTTATCTTCGGAATATTTCACAGTTTAGGCATGTTGTGTTGTTTTTAAAGATAATCAATATAAAATCAAGTTAAAACCACACAAATTGTTGAAGTTTGAATCCAAAATAATCATGCATATTAAAGATGCATGATTTGATACACAAATTACATAGCATTCATGTGATAACATCAAACTATTAACCCCATCCCACCAAGCAAGATTTGCATGATGGGATTCAAGGATATATTACCTGTTGATCTTCCATGCAAATCTGGAAATATCTATTTAGTCTTATACTCGAGAAACCTATAGAAATTTATTTGCTGATCCATAGATACAGTACTCACTCTGATCCATAATACTTGTCGCTCGAATGGAAGTATCTAGTCTAGATACATCCATTTGAGTGACAAATAATATCGATTCGAGGGAGTACCAAGTTTTGATATCCAGCAATCCTATGGGAAATATATGCATATAAACACATAATGTGATGATATTTATCATTGTGATTTATAATGAAAATAATATATGAGTTTCTCGTTCCAAACTAAACGAATAACATGTTTAAGAAAACCCAATTAAAGATAAAGACTTATTTATTTGCTGGATATTGACAATATAAAAATATAAAACCCAATATTTTTTTATGTAAAATGCTTATTCAACATTGGCGTGAACAATTCATAAATATTGCAGAAGAACATTCGGTACACAGAGGCAAGTGACAAGCACTTTGTTAGTTTAACCACATTGAAAAAAATTAAAATCACAGAACAACAATTTCACATCAAACACTGCTCTGTCCATTGAGAACATCCTTCTATTGCACACAGGTTCCTCTCCGTACACCCGTTCTGCAGGATGCCACAAAACTACACTGTTGTGTGCAACTGACCTATGTACAGCCGTGGCTCTCTAAATGTCTATTCGAACCCATGCCTATGGTGCCACACGCCCGTGACCCTAGAGACTTCACACCTGTGCATCTACGACCGAGCCTCTCTAACCAAGTATTCGGACCGATGCCTCTGCTACCATACTTCCGTGCCTCTAGGAACTTCACACCTTTTGTACATCAAGATGGTTGATACCTGTGCCTCGAGAAGCCACACAACCGAGCCTATAGTGACTTCACTTCCATACCTGTACTGACTTCATTTCCGTGCCTTCGGTCACTCAATCCACGTGCCTCACATGAAACCTGCTGTGACTCTACGTGCTCCGCACGCGTGATCGCCCGTGCCACTTTGGTATTGCACACACGTTCCTCTCTGTACAGCCATGTGCTGCCGCATGCCGCCAACCTATACCTGTGACCCTGCCTATACAGGCTTCACTCACGTGACTCTGGTGCCTACACACCCGTGCCTCGCGTAACACGCGCCGTGACTCTACAAGCTCCTCATGCGTGATAGCCCGTGCCTCTTTGCTGTTGCACAGACGTTCCTCTTTCTACAACCCATGTTAGAGGGAACATAGAAAAACAAAGGCACACACTTGCCTCTATTTTATGTATAATTATGTCTCCAATGAACTAACATCCGTCCAAAAAAACATCTAAAAAAGAGATGCACAACCATGCCTCTTCTACAAACGAAGTACAACAAATGAACAGTTAGGTTCATATTCGTTTTATATATCTAAATAACATTATATTGTAGCATAGATTTTTAAACAATATCCATTCTGTTCAAAGGCTATAACTAACATCACTGCGGCAGAAGATTGAAGATAACAACAAGCCTCCCATCACCCTCTTTGAAAGTTATGAGCACCAAGCTGTTTACTTCAATAGACGATGCCTGCAGAAAATCACTGAACCCTTCCCTTTTGAACATCATTCTATTACCCAAGCCAATGAAGTAGAAGCAAGGAGTGCTCACATATATATCATCATCACGAGATTCCAAAGTAACTTCAAGATTTAAAACTCCAGTCCTGGGAAATGACATGAACTCTTTCAAACTCCTCACTACCATACCAGGAATAACCCAATAAAAACATCAAGCTATTAGTAATAGAACAAAAATTTAAAACTATAAATAGAATAAATAATAATAAATAAATAAACAGAAACAAAGAAAAACAGTGGAAAATAAATCTGACCATTTTATGAGCATTAACATTCATGGAATTAATCCTGTGAACAAAAGGACAACAGAGTATGCACTCATCATCAAAGAGTTGATGCGTCATGAAATACATCTGCTGATAATTGAGATAAGCACCACGAGTGTAAAAACAACTCCCAACAAGTTCCTTCTCGTAGTCGCTCAATCCATCAAGAGCTACAAAATAAAATTAGGTTCAAGGGAACAGAAATAACATATGAAATGAAACAAATGAAATACTT
Source organism: Aegilops bicornis (assembly GCA_021605145.1). Taxonomy (NCBI): domain Eukaryota; kingdom Viridiplantae; phylum Streptophyta; class Magnoliopsida; order Poales; family Poaceae; genus Aegilops; species Aegilops bicornis. The sequence continues at coordinate 15,009,567 of CM038671.1, forward strand.
CCTTGGAAATAAACCTTACCAACAGAAGGTAAAGGAGACAACATATTTCCACCCCGATAAAAGTCAACACCAATCAACGATCCATAGCGCTCAAGCCTAACGCTCATTCTATACAGTGAAGAGCAAGAACAGTATCTTTGTCACCCCTCCTTATGGTTAAAGCCTTACACTCCTCGATGTAACGAGCAAGATGAGCTCTAACACTGCAGGAAATATACTGCAAAATGAATGATCATAATAAAAAACGAAGACCTAGAATAATTTACGTTCAAAACAGCAACAACAACACAAAAAGAAATAAGCATGTGTGCCAAAAATTGATCAAATATAAAATATTATTCTTACAACACGAGTCGAACAACGCCGATCCAGAACCATAGTGAACACATCTACAGAAGAATCAATAGACTTACAAGGGCCACCCGGCATACGGCAGAAAGGACAAGCCATACCTGCAAAGAACACAATGTTTATCAAGAACTAATTGCACAAACCGAGTTGAAAGTTGATATCTGATAGTATTCGAAGCCCCCACCCGTAACTACCCATAAATCTCCATATCCCGGAAATATAATGAGAACAAATAGGGGAATCAAAGGGAAACAGGGAACCGATGAATGCAACCGGTAGGGAACGACGTTCGTGAGAATGGGGAAGCAACGTCCATGGTAAAGAAGGGCCACCGTAAGCAGGCCACAAGAGCGGCGGGCACGACGGGCTGGGACGACGGCAACGAAAGGACAGCCGGCGGCGATGGTTCGACGACACCAAAGAGAAACATATCTCAAAACAGAACGAAAGTGTATTACAAAACACTAAAAGTATAAGGACTAAAGTGAAAAAAGGAAAAACCAGAAACCAGAAAATCACGGGAGTGCCCTTCAGCACGACAAGTGTCACGTGTGAAGCACCCCGGAAAAGTCTCACGAGCGCCCCGCGCGGGACACTTGTCGAGCCCGGAGCGCTCCCCGACTAATCGTTGAGGGGAGCGCTCCTCAACTAGTGATTTCGCCTGATCAAGCTCATTAATTTTTCGAGTTTTCAGGTGCGCTCCTGCTGCTGGGCCGGCCCAGTTCGCTCCTTTGGTGTGCATCGAGACGCTACTCGCCGCAAAATGCGACGCATAGTGTTGAGGACATAAACCTAGGGTAGGGTAATAGGCCTGACCTATACGTCCTATCTAAGGTCCTTGTCCTAAAAACAAAGAAATTCAAGAATCAGAAGGAGAGATGCAGCAAAGGTGTCGAGTAAAGTCCACTCGACCAACCATTCACTCGGAGACCTCTCACTATCCAGGGCACTCGACCATAAAACCACTCGACGTATAAGAAGACCTAAAGCCGCTCTGCACAGCAACGGTCAGGCACTTATTCATATATTTAATGATCATTTGTAGCCCTTCAATACAGGACCGTAATGCCACCCCTTTAAGTACATTGAATCCTATGTAACAGAGGGGAACTGGGGCCCTGGCGTACTCTATATAAGCCACCCCCCTCCTCTGGGACAAGTGTTCGCACCCCCTGTAACTCATACGCACATAATCCAGTCGACCGCCTCCGGGCTCCGAGACGTAGGGTTGTTACTTCCTCCGAGAAGGGCCTGAACTCGTAAAACTTGCGTGTACAACTCCTCCATAGCTGAGATCTTGCCTCTACATTACCTACCCCCTATTCTACTGTCAGACTTAGAACCACGACAGTTGGCGCCCACCATGGGGCAGGTGTATTAGCGACTTGTTGGAGAAGTTGCAATTTTTTTGATCCCCTTCATCATGGTTTCAGGCGGAGGTTTGGCTGAGGGCCGCGAGATCCGTCTCGGCGCTTCGTGTCGCCGACGACTCGCTTGGCTTCAAGAGGCTCCGCCGACGCCGACGCACTCCCGTCCGGGCAACGCACTTCACAGGCGTCCACAAGGCGTCCTCCTGCGGCAGCCGTCGACCCAGTAATAGTTGGCTCCTGTAGCTTCCTTCCTCCCTGTCGCCCGCCGGCGCAAACGTTCCGGTCGATCAAGGCTTCAGCGGTGGGTGAGGCGGGCAGTGGTTCGCCAGTCGGCCACCCCTCAAGTCGCGGCGATCGAGCCCGACGAAACTCTCTACGGCCTGTTCAACTCGCCGACCGGTTCACTGAGATCAAGGCCCCGAAAAGCGACAAAGATGATCCCGCGGCGGAAGTCTTGATGGTCGATGGGCCCCGCAGTCCTCCCGGCTTCCCTCGCGTTGAAGGTGGAGATGGCGGAGGCGATCCGTCGCGTGTCCATGAGGAGTATCTCCCCAAGCCCCTCTCTTCGCAACAGAGGGAAGAACTTCGCCGCCGGAACATGGATGCCCTTCATACTCCTATCATCGGAGAAACTCCCGAGGCTCGGGCCTTGGAGGTGGCGCGCCTGGCCAACTTGGCCGAGCGCGCTCGACTGGAGAACCTCCAGCACGCGCTCGACGAGCGTGCTCGGCAACGGGTTCTAGCATCCAGTCGACGACAACTTTTTCCGCCTCCAACTCAGGTATATGGAACTCCAATCCAGAATCTCGCAGCCGCAGCCCAAATAGCAGAATCGATCCAGCCGTCCCAGTCAGAAGCTGGCAGAGGTTTGTTGCAGATCAGGGATTTACTCCGGGCAGGGGGAGAACAGAATACAGCTGTGTCTCATTCGCTGAATAGGATCCACAGCAGATCCATCGTAGCAGATACAGTCCAGTCGGCCCACAGCCCAAGATCGCCCCCGAGGCGTGAAGGACGTGGAGACCGGCGAGATCAGTACAGAAACCGCGAGCAGTACGATCGCCGACTCGATCATGATGATTGTCATCGAGTGCCCACACCTCCCCCAAGGAGTGGGTCATATGCGCCTCGACAGCATGATGACAGACGCCCTCACAACGGTGGGCGAAGAATTCCAGTCGACCCCAGGGAGTCAGGCTTTGATGTGAGGTCAATTCTCGTACAAGGTCTGGTCGACAGAAACAGAGCTCACAGAGAAGTCCATGACAGAGATTTACCAACCAGCAGCAGAGTGCATGTCTCAGGTCCCGAGTGCTTCAAAGAGAGCCATCGTGGTCGCGGTGATTCCTCCCAACTTCAGGTTGGCAATCGGGGTCGATAAGTTCATCGGCGAGTCCAAGCCCCGACACTTGGCTTGAGGATTACAGAGTAGCTGTTCAGATTGGCGGTGGCAATGATGAAGTGGCTATGAAGCACCTTCCTCTGATGTTGGAGGGCTCGGCCAGAGCCTGGTTAAACCAGTTAGCACTCGGCAGTATTTACAGTTGGGAAGATCTTGCCCGAGTGTTTGTCAGAACATTTGAAGGAACACGCAAACGGCCAGCAGGGCTAACAGAGCTGCAATCCTGTGTGCAGAAGCCCAATGAGACTTTGAAGGATTATATCCAGAGATGGATCACGTTGCATCACACGGTGGAAAATGTGTCTGATCACCAAGCAGTTTGTGCCTTCAAGGAAGGGGTCAAATATCGAGAGTTGAATCTGAAGTTCGGTCGGACCGGAGATATGTCTCTGACTCGGATGATGGAGATTGCCACCAAGTATGCCAATGGTGAGGAGGAGGATCGGCTCCGGAGTGGCAAACGCAAAACAGTCGTCCACGAAACCGGGGGAGGGAATTCCAGTCGGAAGCAGAAGCGCAAAGCCGAGCCAGCTGCTCCTGGAGAAGCCTTAGCCGTGACTCAAGGAAAGTTTAAGGGGAAACCCAAAGGGCCGTGGAACCCTAAGAAGGTAAAATATCAAGATGGAAACGATGTGTTGGATCTACCATGCCACATCCACACGAAGAAAGATGAGGAGGGTAATCTCATTTACCCAAAGCATACCACTCGACAGTGTCGGCTCCTAATCCAGCAGTTCCGAGAGAAACAACCCAAGGAGAAGGAAAAAGAGTCGGACAAGGTTGAGGACAAAGAGGAAAGTGACGATGGCTACCCTCACGTCAACTCCACTCTGATGATTTTTGCTGATGTTGAGAGCAAAAGTCGACTGAAAGTCATCAATAGAGAAGTCAACATATCGCCTGGCGACGCCCGATTATTTGAAATGGTCTCAGATCGCCATTACATTCGACCAGTCTGATCACCCGACGCATATAGCCACCCCTGGGAGGCAAGCATTGGTGGTCGACCCAGTCGTCGAAGGCACTCGGTTGACTAGAGTTCTAATGGATGGAGGCAGTGGCCTGAATATTCTGTATGCAGAGACGCTGAAAGGAATGGGCATTCCGATGTCCAGACTCAGTGAGAGTAACATGAGTTTCCATGGAGTCATCCCAGGCAAGAAGGCTGAATCACTCGGCCAGATCGCCCTTGATGTAGTTTTTGGTGATTACAAGAAATACCGCAAAGAAAAGTTGACATTCGAAGTTGTGGATTTCCAGAGTGCTTATCACGCTATTCTGGGGAGGCCGGCTTACGCACGTTTTATGGCTCGACCATGCTACGTGTATCTCAAGTTGAAGATGCCTGGCCCTAAAGGTGTGATCACTATCACTGGCAATCGGAAGAAGGCAGAAGAGTGCTTCCAGAAAGGCTCGAAGATTGCCGATGCACAGATGGCAGTGGTGGAATTGCAGGAGTATCAGAAAAATGCAGATCCGAGTGATTTGTTACGACCGAAGAATCCCGCCACGGATTCGGCATTTCAGTCGTCTGGCGAAACAAAGCCGATTCATATCCACCTAACGGATCCCAATGCTGCTCCGACTCACATTTCAACAACACTCGACTCCAAATAGGAAGAAGCACTCATCCAGTTCCTTCGTGAGAACTGGGACATCTTTGCATGGAAACCTTCCGACATGCCTGGTGTTCCCAGGGAGCTGGCTAAGCATCGTCTGCGAGTCGACCCAAAAGTGAAACCAGTCAAAGAACATCTTCGATGGTCCGCCGTGTAGAAGAGGAAAGCAATCGGAGAAGAAGTGGCTCGGCTCCTGGCAGCTGAGTTTATCCGAGAGATTTACCACTCCGAGTGGTTAGCTAATGTTGTCATGGTTCCTAAGAAGGACGACTCACTTCGCATGTGCATCGACTTCAAGCATATCAATCGGGCCTGCCCGAAAGATCACTTTTCTCTCCCTCGCATCGACCAAATCGTCGACTCAACTGCGGGGTGCGAGTGTTTGTCCTTTTTGGATGCTTATTCGGGGTATCATCAGATCCGTCTGTATGGACCCGACGAGATAAAAACAGCTTTCATCACACCATTTGGGTGCTTCTGTTATGTCACCATGCCATTCGGCTTGAAGAACGCCGGAGCCACATTCATGCGGATGATTCAGAAGTGTTTACTCACTCAAATCAGTCGGAATGTGGAAGCATACATGGATGATATTGTGGTCAAGTCACGTAAAGGTTCCGACCTACTGGCTGACCTTGCTGAAACCTTTGCCAACCTTAGAAGGTATGATATCAAGCTTAATCCATCAAAGTGCACATTCAGAGTCCCAGGCGGAAAATTGCTCGGTTTTCTCGTTTCAGAACGAGGGATCGATGCTAACCTGCAGAAAGTGGGGGGCATACTCAATGAAATGCCCCGTGCGTGTACATGATGTCCAGAAGCTTACTGGTTGCTTGGCCGCCCTAAGTCGATTCATTTCTCGCCTCAGTGAAAAGGTGTTGCCTCTTTACCGACTGATGAAGAAGTCAGATAAGTTCGAGTGGACCCCTGAAGCTGGTGCAGCATTCACAGAGCTAAAAGCCCTGCTTTCCACCCAGCCGGTGCTTGCTGCCCCAATCAGCAAAGAACCTTTGCTGCTTTACATTATAGCCCTTTGGACAAGTCGTCAAGATCGCATTTACTTACGAGCGGGAAGAAGAAGGAAAAGCCTATAAAGTTCAGCGCCCAGTATATTACGTTTCTGAAGTTTTGACTCCATCAAAGCAAAGATATTCGCATTATCAGAAGCTGGTTTATGGGATTTATATGACCATGAAGAAGGTTGCACATTACTTCTCTGATCATTTAATTACAGTCGTCAGCGACGCTCCATTGTCAGAGATTCTACACAACAGAGATGCAATTGGTCGAGTGGCAAAGTGGGCGATTGAACTCTTTCCCTTAGATATCAAGTTTGAGGCAAAGAAAGCTATCAAGTCCCAAGCAATAGCAGATTTCCTCGCCGAGTGGATTGAACAGCAACTGCCGACTCAAGTTCAATCGGAGCACTGGAGCATGTTTTTTGATGGCTCCAAGATGCTGAACGGTTCCGGTGCTGGGGTGGTACTGGTATCCCCCCGAGGAGACAAGCTCAGATATGTCCTCCAGATTCACTTTGACTCCTCCAACAATGAAGCAGGATATGAGGCACTCTGTATGGATTACGATGGCCATTTCATTTCGGCGTCCGTCGCCTTTTGGTCTATGGCGACGCAGATTTGGTAGTCAATCAAGTGATGAAGGAGTGGGACATCAGAAGCCCAGCCATGACTGGTTACTGCAATGCAGTGAGGAAATTGGAAAAGAAGTTTGAGGGGTTAGAGCTCCATCATATACCCTGACTGAAAAATCAAGATGCCGATGATTTGGCAAAGATAGGTTCCAAGAGAGAAGCCATTCCCAGCAATGTGTTTTTGGAACACATTCACACACCGTCAGTTCAAGAAGATCCTTTCACGGAAGAGCCCTCGCAGCCTAAGAGTGCCACAGATCCGACTAAAGTCGAGGTCCCAGCCGTGGTCGACCTGATCATGGAGGTTTTGGTCATCACTCTCGACTGGACAGTGTTGTACATTGCATATATTCTTAGGAAAGAACTCCCAGAAGACGAAGAAGAGGCTCGACAGATCATCCGTCGATCCAAAGCCTTTACTGTGATAAGAGGGCAACTGTTCAGAGAAGGGGTGACAGGAGTCAGTCAGAAATGCATAACGCCAGAAGAAGGTCGAATGATCCTCAATGACATCCACTCGGGGACCTGTGGTCACCATGCGTCCTCTCGGACCATCGTCACTAAAGCATACCGAGCTGGATTTTACCGCCTCGAGCAAATGAAATGGCGAAAGATATAGTCGACAAATGTGAGGGTTGCCGCTTTACTCCAACATGTCGCACAAACCTTCATCAGCCCTCAAGATCATTCCACTAAATCGGCCCTTTGCCGTTTGGGTATTGGATATGGTTGGACCACTGAGAACCGGTAGGAGCGGCTTCACCCACGTGCTTGTAGCAGTCGACAAGTTTACCAAGTGGATTGAAGCTAAGCCTATCAAGAATCTTGAAGCTAGCACTGATGTCAGTTTCATCAGAGAATTGACCTTCAGATACGGGGTTTCGCACAGCATCATCACGTACAATGGGTCGAACTTCGATTCTGATGAGTTTAGAGCCTTCTGCGCTTCTCAAGGCACCCGAGTCGACTATGCTTCAGTCGCTCACCCCCAGTCGAATGGACAAGCAGAAAGAGCAAATGGCCTAATTCTCAAAGGACTGAAACCTCGACTGATGCGTGATCTCAAGCACGCAGCAGGCGCCTGGGTTGATGAACTTCCGTCAGTTCTTTGGGGTCTAAGGACAACTCCCAATCGGTCGACTGGTCGAACTCCATTCTTCCTGGTTTACGGAGTTGAAGCCGTTCTGTCGAGTGACTTACTTCACAATGCACCTCAAGTCGAGCTCTTCTCTGAAGTTGAAGCAGAACAGGCTCGGCAAGACGCAGTCGACCTTTTAGAGGAGGAAAGAGAGATGGCCCTGATCCGATCGACTATTTATCAACAAGACTTGCGTCGATTCCACGCCAGAAACGTGAGAGGTCGAGCCTTTTAGGAGGGAGACTTGGTTCTTCGAGTGGATCAACAGAAACCACACAAGCTCGCCCCTGCTTGGGAAGGCCCCTTAATTATCACCGGAGTTCTCCACAATGGAGCATACCACCTTTATAATGTTGAGAATCAGAAAGACGAGCCACGGGCTTGGAACGCGGAGCTGCTCCACCCCTTTTATACTTAAGTACTCACTCGGATGAGATGTAATAAGAAATACCTTTGTAGTTTGTTTATCAAAGACAAGAGCTTTATAATCTTTCTGAACAATTTGTTGTTGCCTCTGCTTATGTTTAAAATCCCCCAGTGGGTGACTTCGCTGCGAATCCGTTTCGCCTAAGTTCAAAAATCCTACCGAATGATGAGCAAGCCTCTCACTCGGGGGCTTAGCTGTGAATCCGTTTCGCCTAAGTTTAAAAAAATCCTACCGAGTGATGAGCAAGCCTCTCACTCGGAGGCTTAGCTGCAGTGCAGTACTCGCCTAAGTTTGAAAAATCCTACCAAGTGATGAGCAAGCCTCTCACTCGGGGGCTTAGCTGCAGTCCAAGAACTCGCCTAAGTTTGAAAAATCCTACCGAGTGATGAGCAAGCCTCTCACTCGGGGGCTTAGCTGCAGTCCAAGAACTCGCCTAAGTTTGAAAAATCCTACCGAGTGATGAGCAAGCCTCTCACTCGGGGGCTTAGCGGCAGTCTAAGAACTCGCCTAAGTTTGAAAAATCCTACCGAGTGATGAGCAAGCCTCTCACTCGGGGGCTTAGCGGCAGTCTAAGAACTCGCCTAAGTTTGAAAAATCCTACCGAGTGATGAGCAAGCCTCTCACTCGGGGGCTTAGCTGCAGTCCAAGAACTCGCCTAAGTTTGAAAAATCCTACTGAGTGGAGAGCAACCCTCCCACTCGGGGGCTTAGTTGCAGTCCAGTACCCGCTTAAGTTTGAATAATCCTACAGAGTGGAGAGCAACCCTCCCACTAGGGGGCTTAGCTGCATTCCAGAACTCGCCTAAGTTTGAAAAATCCTATCGAGTGGAGAGCAACCCTCCCACTCGGGGCTTAGCTATAGTTCAGTGCTCGCCTAAGTTTGAAAAATCCTACCGAGTGGAGAGCAACCCTCCCGCTCGGAGGCTTAGTTGCAGTCCAGAGCTCGCCTAAGTTTGAAAAATCCTACCGAGTGGAGAGCAACCCTCCCACTCGGGGGCTTAGCTGCAGTCCAGAACTCGCCTAAGTTTGAAAAATCCTACCAAGTGGAGAGCAACCCTCCCACTCGGGGGCTTAGCTATAGTTCAGTACTCGCCTAAGTTTGAAAAATCCTACCGAGTGGAGAGCAACCCTCCCACTCGGAGGCTTAGCTTCAGTCCATAACTCGCCTAAGTTTGGAACACATCCCTATCCGCAAGGACGACGAGGTGCAGGTCGACTGCAACCTTCTCCTTCGGAGCTACACCACAAATACAATGTGCGCTCCATCCCTATCCGTAAGGACGACGAGGTGCATGTGGACTGCAACCTTCTCCTTCGGAGCTATGCCACAAGTACAATGTGCGCTCCATCCCTATCTGCAAGGACAACGAGGTGCAGGTCGACTGCAACCTTCTCCTTCGGAGCTGCGCCACAAGTACAATGTGTGTTCAATCCCTATCCGCAAGGACGATGAGGTGCAGGTTGACTGCAACCTTCTCCTTCGGAGCTACGCCACAAGTACAATGTGTGCTCCATCCCTATCCTCAAGCACGACAACGTGCAGGTCGACTGGAGTCACCACCTCAGAGCTGCATCTCAAACACAAAGATTATTCCGAGTGAAGAACAAAGCCCACTCGAAGGCAAACGCATGCATATTAAGAGATAAACCAAGTTCGAATAAACCCTAAAGTTCCGGACGACGGATTAAAAGTATTCGAGCATCAAGCCCGAAGATGTTTAACGGTTACACAATCACTCAGCATTCCGAGGCAAATAAAGGTGAAGCATAATGTTTTTGGTCACGCATCAGGAGAAGGACTTGTTGGGTCGCAGAAACTGTCAAGGTCAATGATGTCTGCAATACGAGTGGTGGCATCAAGGAAGGTGTCCTTGAAAGACTGAAAAGTGTGCCTCTTCGTGTTAGCAACCTTGAGTTCCGCCAGCTTGTTTTCATTGACGTCCTTGCAGTGCACTCGGACCAAGGACAACGCGACATCAGCGCCACAGCGAGCGGATGACTTCTTCCATTCTTGCACTCATTCGGGGATTTGATTCAGTCGAGCCATCAGAGACTCAAGATCCTGAGACAATTCCGCCTGAGGCCAAAGTTCAGCATCAACCCGAGTCATCGCAGCTTTCAAAGTAGCAAGATAAGCAACCGTGACTGTCCATACGAGATTCCAACCGCAACACGCTCATCGCGACATCATCCTTGGATCGGACAGTTTATGGGATCAAGACCAGATCGACCCGGCCCAGTTTCTGCTTCAAAGTCTTGGCAAAATTCTGCACAATCGAGTGAATGGTGAGTCGATGGTATAATTAGACTTGGCAGTCGACAGATATAAGACAGACTATTCAGTACCTTCAAGTTTTAAGACCAGCTTTGCAGCAAGCTGGCCCAGATAAGACTCTGAAGGAAATATGCCCTAGAGGCAATAATAAAGTTATTATTTATTTCCTTATATCATGATAAATGTTTATTATTCATGCTAGAATTGTATTAACCGGAAACATAATACATGTGTGAATACATAGACAAACAGAGTGTCACTAGTATGCCCCTACTTTACTAGCTCGTTAATCGAAGATGGTTATGTTTCCTAACCATAGACATGAGTTGTCATTTGATTAACGGGATCACATCATTAGGAGAATGATGTGATTGACATGACCCATTCCGTTAGCTTAGCACTTGATCGTTTAGTATGTTGCTTATGCTTTCTTCATGACTTATACAAAGTTCCTGCAACTATGAGATTATGCAACTCCCGTTTACCGGAGGAACACTTTGTGTGCTACCAAACGTCACAACGTAATTGGGTGATTATAAAGGTACTCTACAGGTGTCTCCAAAAGTATATGTTGAGTTGGCATAATTCGAGATTAGGTTTTGTCACTCCGATTGTCGGAGAGGTATCTCTGGCCTTCTTGGTAATACTCATCACCTAAGCCTTGCAAGCATTGTAACTAATGAGTTAGTTATGAAATGATGTATTACGTAAGCGAGTAAAGAGACTTGCCGGTAACGAGATTGAACTAGGTATTGGATACCGACGATCGAATCTCGGGCAAGTAACATACCGATGACAAAGGGAACAACGATGTTGTTATGCGGTTCGACCGATAAGGATCTTCAGAGAATATGTAGGAACCAATATGAACATCCAGGTTCCGCTATTGGTTATTGACCGAGAATAGTTCTAGGTCATGTCTACATAGTTCTCGAACCCGTAGGGTCCGCACGCTTAACGTTACGATGATGCTTTATTATGAGTTTATAAGTTTTGATGTACGAAGTTTGTTCGAGTCCCGGATGTGATCACGGACATGACGAGGAGTCTCGAAATGGTCGAGACATAAAGATCGATATATTGGAAGCCTATGTTTGGACTTCGGAAAGGTTCCGGATGAAAACGGGATTTTACCGGAACACCGGGGGGTTACCGGAACCCTCCCGGGGGGGTCAATGGGCCTTGATGGGCCATAAGGGAGAAGAGGAGGGCCGGCCAGGGCAGGCCGCGCGCCCCCTCCCCCCTAGTCCGAATAGGACAAGGAGAGGGGGGGCGCCCCCCTTCCTCTTCCCCCTTCCCCAAGTCCTAATCCAACTAGGAAAGGGGGGAAGTCCTACTCCCGGTGGGAGTAGGACTCCTCCGGCGCGCCTCCCCTAGGGCCGGCCGCACCCCCCCCTTGCTCCTTTATATACGGGGGCAGGGGGGCACCCCATGACACACAAGTTGATCTACGGATCGTTCCTTAGCCGTTCCCCTCCACCATATTCCACTTCTGTCATCTCGTCATGAGCTTAGGCGAAGCCCCGCGCCGGTAGAGTCATATCGTCACAGAAGCTTAGGCGAAGCCTCACGCCGGTGGAGCATCATCATCGTCACCACGCCGTCGTGCTGACGGAACTCATCCTCGACGCTTTGCTGGATCGGAGCCCGGGGATCGTCATCGAGCTGAACGTGTGCTGAACTCGGAGGGGCCATGCGTTCGGTACTTGGATCGGTCGGATCGTGAAGACGTAAGACTACATAAACCGCGTTGTTATAACGCGCTTCCGCCACGGTTCACGAGGGTACGTGGACATACATTCTCCCTCTCGTTGCTATGCCATCACCATGATCTTGCGTGTGCGTAGGGAAATTTTTGAAATTACCACGCTCCCCAACAAAGTGGCATCCGAGCCAGTTTTATGTGTTGATGTCATATGCACGAGTAGAACACAAGTGAGTTGTGGGCGATATAAGTCATACCGCTTACCAGCATGTCATACTTTGGTTCGGGCGGTATTGTGAGATGAAGCGGCCCGGACCGACATTACGCCAGACGCTTACGCGAGACTGGTTCACCGTTGCGAGCACTCGTTGCTTAAAGGTGACCGGCGGGTGTCTGTTTCTCTCACTTTAGTTGAACCGAGTGTGGCTACGCCCGGTCCTTGCGAAGGTTAAAACAGCACCAACTTGACAAACTATCGTTGTGGTTTTGATGTGTAGGTAAGAACGGTTCTTGCTCAGCCCGTAGTAGCCACGTAAAACTTGCAACAACAAAGTAGAGGACGTCTAACTTGTTTTTGCAGGGCATGTTGTGATGTGATATGGTCAAGACGTGATGCTATATTTTATTGTATGAGATGATCATGTTTTGTAACCGAAGTTATCGGCAATCGGCAGGAGCCATATGGTTGTCGCTTATTGTATGAAATGCAAAAGCCATGTAATTGCTTTACTTTATCACTAAGCAAAGAGCGATAGTCGAGAAGCAATACTTGGCGAGACGACAACGATGCTACGATGGAGATCAAGGTGTCGCTACCGGTGACAATGGTGGTCATGACGGTGCTTCGGAGATGGAGATCACAAGCACAAGATGATGATGGCCATATCATATCACTTATATTGATTGCATGTGATGTTTATCCTTTATGCATCTTATCTTGCTTTGATTGACGGTAGCATTATAAGATGATCTCTCACTAAAATTATCAAAGAGTGTTCTCCATGAGTATGCACCGTTGCTAAAAGTTCGTAGTACCCAGACACCACGTGATGATCGGGTGTGATAAGTTCTACGTTCATCTACAACGGGTGCAAGCCAGTTTTGCACACGCAGAATACTCAGGTTAAACTTGACGAGCCTAGCATATGCAGATATGGCCTCGGAACACGGAGACCGAAAGGTCGGCGTGAATCATATAGTAGATATGATCAACATAGTGATGTTCACCATTGAAAACTACTCCGCCTCACGTGATGATCGGTTATGGTTTAGTTGATTTGGATCACGTAATCACTTAGATGACTAGAGAGATGTCCGCCTAAGTGGGAGTTTTTTAATATGATTAATTGAACTTAAAATTATCATGAACTTAGTACACGATAGTATTTTGCTTGTCTATGTTTCATGTAGATAGATGGCTCGTGGCTGTTGTTCCGTTGAATTTTAATGCGTTCCTTGAGAAAGCAAAGTTGAAAGATGATGGTAGCAATTACACGGACTGGGTCCGTAATCTTGAGGATTATCCTCATTGCTGCACGTAAGAATTACGCCCGAAGCACCGCTGGGTGCCAGGCCTGCTGCAGGAGCAACGCCGAAGTTGTGAACGTCTGGCAGAGCAAAGCCGATGACTACTCTATAGTTCGGTGTGCCATGCTTTACGGCTTAGAACCGGGTCTTCAACGACGCTTTTGAACGTCATGGAGCATATGAGATGTTCCAAGAGTTGAAGTTAATATTTCAAGCAAATGCCCGGATTGAGAGATATGAAGTCTCCAATAAGTTCTATAGCTGCAAGATGGAGGAGAATAGTTCTGTCAGTGAGCACATACTCAAAATGTCTGGGTATAATAATCACTTGATTCAGCTGGGAGTTAATCTTCCGGATGATAGTGTCATTGACAGAATTCTCCAATCACTGCCACCAAGCTACAAGAGCTTCGTGATGAACTATAATATGCAAGGGATGACTAAGACAATTCCTGAGCTCTTCGCAATGCTAAAAGCCGTGGAGGTAGAAATCAAGAAAGAGCATCAAGTGTTGATGGTCAACAGGACCACTAGTTTCAAGAAAAAGGGAAAAGGGAAGAAGAAGGGAAACTTCAAAAAGAACAGCAAGAAAGTTGCTGCTCAAGAGAAGAAACCCAAGTCTGGACCTAAGACTGAAATCGAGTGTTTTACCGCAAGCGCATGGACCTTTGGAAGCGGAACTGCCCCAAGTATTTGGCGGATAAGAAGGATGGCAAGGTGAACAAAGGTATATGTGATATACATGTTATTGATGTGTACCTTACTAGAGCTCGTAGTAGCACTGGTATTTGATACTGGTTACATTGCTAATATTTGCAACTCAAACAGTGGACTACGGAATAGGCGAGCACCGGCAAAGGACGAGGTGACGATCTTGGCGTGGGAAATGGTTCCAAAGTCAATGTGATCGCGGTCGGCACGCTACCTCTACATCTACCTTCGGGATTAGTTTTAGACCTAAATAATTGTTATTTGGTGCGGCGTTGAGCATGAACATTATATCTGGATCTTGTTTAATGCGAGACGGTTATTCATTTAAATCGAGAGAATAATGGTTGTTCTATTTATATGAGTAATATCTTTTATGGTCATGCACCCTTGAAGAATGGTCTATTCTTGTTGAATCTCGACAGTAGTGATACACATATTCATAATGTCGAAGCCAAAAGATGCAGAGTTGATAATGATAGTGCAACTTATTTGTGGCACTGCCGTTTAGGTCATATCGTTGTAAAACGCATGAAGAAACTCCATACAGATGGACTTTTGGAATCACTTGATTATGAATCACTTGGTACTTGCGAACCGTGCCTCATGGGCAAGATGACTAAAACACCGTTCTCCGGTTGTATGGAGAGAGCAACAGATTTGTTGGAAATCATACATACAGATGTATGTGGTCCGATGAATGTTGAAGCTCGTGGTGGATATCATTATTTTCTCACCTTCACAGATGATTTAAGCAGATATGGGTATATCTACTTAATGAAGCATAAATCTGAAACATTTGAAAAGTTCAAAGAATTTCAGAGTGAAGTTGAAAATCATCGTAACAAGAAAATAAAGTTTCTACGATCTGATCGTGGAGGAGAATATTTGAGTTACGAGTTTGGTCTACATTTGAGGCAATGCGGAATAGTTTCGCAACTCACGCCACCAGGAACACCACAGCGTAATGGTGTGTCCGAACGTCGTAATCGTACTTTACTAGATATGGTGCGATCTGTGATGTCTATTTCCGATTTACCGCTATCGTTTTGGGGTTATGCTTTAGAGACGGCCGCATTCACGTTAAATAGGACACCGTCAAAATCCGTTGAGACGACACCTTATGAACTATGGTTTGGCAAGAAACCAAAGTTGTCGTTTCTGAAAGTTTGGGGTTGCGATGCTTATGTGAAAAAGCTTCAACCTGATAAGCTTGAACCCAAATCGAAAAAATGTGTCTTCATAGGATACCCAAAGGAGACAATTGGGTATACCTTCTATCACAGATCCGAAGGCAAGACATTCGTTGCTAAGAATGGATCCTTTCTAGAGAAGGAGTTTCCCTCGAAAGAAGTGAGTGGGAGGAAAGTAGAACTTGATGAGGTAACAGTACCAGCTCCCTTATTGGAAAGTAGTTCATCACGTAAATCGGTTTCGTGACACCTACACCGCTTAGCGAGGAAGATAATGATAATGATCATGAAACTTCAGATCAAGTTGTCACCGAATCAGAGATCAACCAGAGTAAGATCCGCACCAGAGTGGTACGGTAATCCTATTCTGGAAGTCATGCTACTAGATCATGGTGAACCTACGAACTATGAAGAAGCGATGGTGAGCCTAGATTCCGCAAAATGGCTTGAAGCCATGAAATCTGAGATGGGATCCATGTATGAGAACAAAGTATGGACTTTGGTTGACTTGCCCGATGATCGGCAAGCCATTGAGAATAAATGGATCTTTAAGAAGAAGACAGACGCTGATGGTAATGTAACTGTCTATAAAGCTCGACTTGTTGCAAAAGGTTTTCGACAAGTTCAAGGGGTTGACTACGATGAGACTTTCACGCCAGAAGCGATGCTTAAGTCTGTCCGAATCATGTTAGCAATTGCTGCATTTTATGATTATGAAATTTGGCAAATGGATGTAAAAACTGTATTCTTGAATGGATTTCTAGAAGAAGAGTTGTATATGATGCAACCAGAAGGTTTTGTTAATCCAAAAGGTGCTAACAAAGTGTGCAAGCTACAGAGATCAATTTATGGTCTGGTGCAAGCCTCTCGGAGTTGGAATAAACGCTTTGATAGTGTGATCAAAGCATATGGTTTTATACAGACTTTTGGAGAAGCCTGTATTTACAAGAAAGTGAGTGGGAGCTCTGTAGCATTTACGATATTATATGTGGACGACATATTATTAATTGGAAATGACATAGAATTTCTGGATAGCATAAAAGGATACTTGAATAAAAGTTTTTCAATCAAAGACCTCGGTGAAGCTGCTTACATATTGGGCATCAAGATCTATAGAGATAGATCAAGACGCTTAATTGGACTTTCACAAAGCACATACCTTGATAAAGTTTTGAAAATGTTCAAAATGGATCAGGCAAAGAAAGGATTTTTACCTGTGTTACAAGGTGTGAAATTGAGTCAGACTCAATGCCCGACCACAACAGAAGATAGAGAGAAAATGAAAAATGTTCCCTATGCTTCAGCCATAGGCTCTATCATGTATGCAATGTTGTGTACCAGACTGACGTATGCTTAGCAATAAGCTTGGCAGGAAGGTACCAAAGTAATCCAGGAGTGGATCATCGGACAGCGTCAAGAACATCTGAAATACGAAAAGGACTAAGGATATGTTTCTCGTATATGGAGGTGACAAAGAGCTAGTCGTAAATGGTTACGTCGATGCAAGCTTTGACAATCGATCCGGACGATTCTAAATCGCAAACCGGATACGTATTTTTATTAAACGGTGGAGCTGTCGGTTGGTGCAGTTCTAAACAAAGCGCCGTGGCGGGATCTACATGTGAAGCGGAGTACATAGCTGCTTCGGAAGCAGCAAATGAAGGAGTCCGGATGAAAGAGTTCATTTCCGATCTAGGTGTCATACCTAGTGCATCGGGACCAATGAAGATCTTCTCGTGACAATCTTGGTGCAATTGCCTTGGCAAAGGAATCCAGATTTCACAAGAGGACCAAGCATATCAAGAGACGCTTCAATTCCATTCGGGACCAAGTCCAAGTGGGAGACATAGAGATTTGCAAAATACATACGGATCTGAATGTTGCGCACTGCTGACTAAGCCTCTTCCACGAGCAAAACATGATCAGCACCAAGACTCCATGGGTGTTAGAATCATTACTGTGTAATCTAGATTATTGAATCTAGTGCAAGTGGGAGACTGAAGGAAATATGCCCTAGAGGCAATAATAAAGTTATTATTTATTTCCTTATATCATGATAAATGTTTATTATTCATGCTAGAATTGTATTAACTGGAAATATAATACATGTGTGAATACATAGACAAACAGAGTGTCACTAGTATGCCTCTACTTTACTAGCTCGTTAATCGAAGATGGTTATGTTTCCTAACCATAGACATGAGTTGTCATTTGATTAACGGGATCACATCATTAGGAGAATGATGTGATTTACATGACCCATTCCGTTAGCTTAGCACTTGATCGTTTAGTATGTTGCTTATGCTTTCTTCATGACTTATACAAAGTTCCTGCAACTATGAGATTATGCAACTCCGTTTACGGAGGAACACTTTGTGTGCTACCAAACGTCACAACGTGAATCGGGTGATTATAAAGGTACTCTACAGGTGTCTCCAAAAGTATATGTTGAGTTGGCATAATTCGAGATTAGGTTTTGTCACTCCGATTGTCGGAGAGGTATCTCTGGGCCTTCTCGGTAATACTCATCACCTAAGCCTTGCAAGCATTGTAACTAATGAGTTAGTTATGAAATGATGTATTACGAGAATGAGTAAAGAGACTTGCCGTAACGAGATTGAACTAGGTATTGGATACCGACGATCGAATCTCGGGCAAGTAACATACCGATGACAAAGGGAACAACGTATGTTGTTTTGCGTTTTGACCGATAAGGATCTTCTTAGAATATGTAGGAACCAATATGAACATCCAGGTTCCGCTATGGGTTATTGACCGAGAATAGTTCTAGGTCATGTCTACATAGTTCTCGAACCCGTAGGGTCCGCACGCTTAACATTATGATGACAGTTTATTATGAGTTTATAAGTTTTGATGTACCAAAGTTTGTTCAGAGTCCCGGATGTGATCACGGACATGACGAGGAGTCTCGAAATGGTCGAGACATAAAGATCGATATATTGGAAGCCTATGTTTGTACTTCGGAAAGGTTCCGGATGAAATCGGGATTTTACCGGAACACCGGGGTTACTGAACCTCCCCGGGGTCAATGGGCCTTGATGGGCCATAAGGGAGAAGAGGAGGGCCGGCCAGGCAGGCGCGCCCCCTCCCCTAGTCCGAATAGGACAAGGAGAGGGGGCGGCGCCCTTCCTCTTCCCCTTCCCCAAGTCCTAATCCAACTAGGAAGGGGGAGTCCTACTCCGGTGGGAGTAGGACTCCTCCGCGCCTCCCCCTAGGGCCGGCCGCACTTCTTGCTCCTTTATATACGGGGCGGGGCACCCCATGACACACAAGTTGATCTCGAATCGTTCCTTAGCCGTGTGTGGTGCCCCTCCACCATATTCCACTTCACCATATCGTCATGAGCTTAGGCGAAACCCTGCACCAAGAGAGTCATATCGTCATGAGCTTAGGCGAAGCCTGCGTCGGTGGAGCATCATCATCGTCACCAAGCCGTCGTCTTGTGAACTCATCCTCGACGCTTTGCTGGATCGGAGCCCGGGGATCGTCCATCGAGCTGAGCGTGTCTTTGAACTTCGGAGGTGCCGTATGCTCGGTACTTGGATCGGTCGGATCGTGAAGACGCACGACTACATCAACCAGCGTTGTTATAACGCTTCCGCTTACGGTCTACGAGGGTACGTGGACATACACTCTCCCCTCTCGTTGCTATGCTATCACCATGATCTTGCGTGTGCGTAGGAAATTTTTTGAAATTACTACGTTCCCCAACAGACTCCAGCTCGTTATTCTTGGCCTTGAGACTCCCAAGCTCGTCGGTCAGTTTCTCCTTGTCCTTCTTCAGTTGCTCGACCTCCCGATTACGCCGAAACAGCAGTCTTGACTTGGAGTTTTCTTCTTCTAACTTGCCGACTGAAGCAAGCTTCTTGTCAGCAAGTGTTGTTTTCTCGCGCGCCTCCTTCTGTGCTGCAGCAAGATCCAGATCCTTCTTCTCCAAAGCCTGCTTCATTTTCTCTAAATAAATAACATTTTTCAGACGAGCTTGGAGTTGGCGGTTTTCACTATATACATCTGCTCGAGTGGAGTCACCCGGTTCAAAAAATGGAAAGGAAAAGTGCCAGCAACAGGATATACAGTTGGCGATTGGTTACCTTCCATGGCAGCTACTTCGTCACGAGCGATCTTGAGATTCTTCTTGGCCAATTCCAGATCAAGGTTGAGGTTAATCTGCTGTTTGTTCATTGCAGAAAGCTGAGCCCCAAGATTTCTGCAGTTAAAGCCATATCAGTCGACAGAGATAAAAAGACATCACAATGATAGCTACTCTAAGACTACCATCGAATCAAACATTCAACGGCAGTCTCGGGGACTACACCCAGTGGGTGCACTTAGCGTGCCCCCACTGATTTGAAAAAAAAAGATAGTTCCTGTTCTCATACCACAGTCGACTGCCCGTAGTCAACTACGGTCTCGGGGACTACACCCAGTGGGTGCACTCAGCGTGCCCCCACTAGTGCAAATATTCAGCTCGAATCGACACAAAGAGACATGCAATTTCAAAACAGCCACACCCCAGTGGGCGATCAGACGAGAAATACAGCTGATCGGAAAATCAACTAACCTGGACATTGGCTTGTAGAGCAGCTCCAGCGTTGAAGGCTACCTGACTAGCCTCATGCACCACTTTCGTTTGTCCCATCACCAGATTCAACTGAAGAAGAGCTTCCTTGGCAGCAGCCGGTGGATCGTCCGGAGTTTGATACACAGTAAAAAGTGATGAAGGCAGCGAAGCAGCCGCCGGATCTGAAGCAGGGGGTTGTATCGGCGCAGCAGAAGTCTGAGTAGCTGATCCTGAGGGGCAATCAGTCGACAATGGAACAGAGAAGGTGACGTTGGTTCGGGCTTGATCTGTCGATCGCTCGACCGTCATCCCAGGCGTCACAGTCGACCGAGGGACCTGGACTTCAGGCGCCTTCCCACCCAGTTCCTTTTCCTTCCTCCTCCTCCCTCTCAGCGGTACCTATTGTTCATCGTCCGGGAGCACAACAAAGTCTCGTGGAACTGCAATAAACAGAGAAAGCCATAAGGATAACTGACAAACCATCCAGTCGACCAAATAAATTCAAGTCGGGCAGACTTACTGGCTTTGGAGGTGACGTCGCAGCTGAGGTCCGGCTATACAAGTTCATCATCCACTCGGTCAGCACAAGAAAACCGGTCGGAACAGGAAAATCGGCCGAAACAAGAAAATATGAGAAGAACGTTTACCCAGAGGCAACAGGGACGTCCATCTTGATTCTAGGCAAGGTCTTCCGAGCCTTCGAAAGATTAACTTTGGGCTTCTTGGTGTCCTTCTCAGTCAATTCTGGAGTCGAGGACCGGGCGCGCTTGTGAGATGGAGCACTCGACGCCACAGCTTTGCTGCGCTTGCTCGCGGGATCATGCCGCAGCCTGGATCGACGTTCAGAACGAGGCGGTGAGTCGGACACTTCCTCATCGTCTGACTCGTCGCTCTCGTCTTCATCATCGTCAACTGGAGACTCCCACTCGCCGCTCTCCTCGGCACTGTCCTCGCCCTATTGGTCTTGCTCCAGAGCTTGTTCACCATTGGACATTGAATACATCTCCGTGTAGATCTGCAAAACAAGGGACCGATCATAAGTCATTAGGGTCAACAATCAGTCAGAAAATACATTCAAAGATTCAGTTATGATGACCAAACCTTGTCTGGCAGGTTGCTGTCGCTGAAAGGGTCGACTCTCCTAGCGCCCCTGGGGTTGTCCATGTTCCCGGTGATCCCCATCAACCACTCGGCCACTGTTTTGGCCTCCACCTCCTCCGGATGAACCCGAGCAGTGCCGCCAGCCCTGGAGTACATCCACATGGAGTGGTCTCGAGCTTGGAGAGGTTGGATCCACCGACTGAGAAACACCTCGAGCAGGTCCATACCGGTGACACCTTGGTTGATCAGTTGGACTACTTTCTCGACCAGCATGCCTGTCTCCGCCTTCTCCGGAGCAGTCCCTTTCAATGAGGATGGAGTTTGAACACGATCAAAAGAGAAAGGGGGAAGCCCGGTCGACTGGCCTGGGGTCGCGATATCCTACCAGTAGAACCAGGTCGACTGCCAGCCCCTGACCGACTCCGGAAGAGTCATCGGGGGGAAAGAACTCCTCTTCCGCTTCTGAATGCCCAGACCCCCACACATCTGAATAACGTGGGTCTTCTCGTCGTTTGAGTTTGCTTTCTTCATAGTTTGGGATCGGATGGTAAAGATGTGCTTGAAAAGATCCCAGTGCGGTCGGCACTTGATACGTCTCCAGCGTATCTATAATTTTTGATTGTTCCATGCTATTATATTACCTCCTTTGGATGTTTATGGGCTTTATTTTACACATTTATATCATTTTTGGGACTAACCTACTAACCGGAGGCCCAACCCGTATTGCTGGTTTTTTTTTGCCTATTTCAGTATTTCGAAGAAAAGGAACATCAAACGGAGTCCAAACGGAATGAAACCTTCGGGAGCATGATTTTTGGAACGAACGTGATCCGGAGAGCTTGGAGTGCAAGTTAAGAAGCAGCCGAGGCCCCCACGAGATAGGAGGCCTCCCCCCTGTAGGGCGTGCCCCCCTGTCTCGTGGGCCCCTCGGGCGGCCACCGACGTACTTCTTCCTCCTATATATACCTACGTACCTCGAAAACATCCAGGAGCACCACGAAACACAATTTCCACCGCCGTAACCTTCTGTTTCCGGGAGGGGGAATCGACCACGGAGGGCTTCTACATCAACATCCTTGCCCCTCCGACGAGTTGTGAGTAGTTTACTACAGACCTACGGGTCCATAGTTATTAGCTAGATGGATTCTTCTCTCTTTTTGGATCTCAATACAATGTTCTCCCCCTCTCTTGTGGATATCTATTCGATGTAAACTCTTTTTGCGGGGTGTTTGTCGAGATCCGATGAATTATGGGTTTATGATCAAGTTTATCTATGAATAATATTTGAATCTTATCTGAATTCTTTTATGTATGATTGAGTTATCTTTGCAAGTCTCTTCGAATTATCAGTTTGGTTTGGCCTACTAGATTGATCTTTCTCGCCATAGGAGAAGTGCTTAGCTTTGGGTTCAATCTTGCGGTGTCCTTACCCAAAGGATGTAAAGGGTTGCAAGGCACGTATTGTAATTGTTGCCATCGAGGATAACAAGATGGGGTTTATATCATATTGCATGAGTTTATCCTCTACATCATGTCATCTTGCTTAATGTGTTACTCTGTTCTTACGAACTTAATACTCTAGATGCAGCAGAGTCGGTTGATGTGTGGAGTAATAGTAGTAGATGCAGGTGAGTCGGTCTACTTATTATGGACGTGATGTCTATATACATGATCATGCCTAGATAATCTCCTAACTATGCGCTTTTCTATCAATTGCTCGACAAGAATTTGTTCACCCACCGTAATACTTATGCTATCTCGAGAGAAGCCTCTAGTGAAACCTATGGCCCCGGTCTATCTCTTATCATATTTGCTTTCAATCTACTTTTATTTGCATCTTTACTTTTGCATCTATATTATAAAATACCAAAAATATATTTATCTTATCTTGCTATCTTTATTAGATCTCACTTTATGAAGTGGCCGTGAAGGGATTGACAACCCCTTTATTGCGTTGGTTGCGAGTTCTCGCTTGTTTGTGTAGGTGCGTGGGACTTTTGAGGAGCGTCCTCCGGATTGATACCTTGGTTCTCAAAAACTGAGGGAAATACTTACGCTACACTTGCTGCATCACCCTCTCCTCTTCGGGGAAAACCAACGCAAGCTCAAGACGTAGCAAGAAGGATTTCTGGCGCCGTTGCCGGGGAGGTCTTTGCTCAAGTCAAGACATAACAAGTACCCATCACAAACCCATCTCCATCGCATTTACATTATTTGCCATTTGCCTCTCGTTTTCCTCTCCCCCACTTCACCCTTGCCGTTTTATTCGCCATCTCTTTCCCAATCTCCTCCTCTCTTTTCGCTTGCCTTTTTTCTGTCGCTCGTGTGTTAGTTCATTTACCTTGTCATCATGGCTAGTCCTCCTATCCTTATTCTCACTCCCGAACAAGAAATTCTCAATTTTAAGCAAAGGGAGAGGGAAAGTTTAAAAGATGCTTGGCATAGAATTTGCAATGCCCAATATAAAGCTACTAGGAAGCTTGCTACTTCCGTTCTTCTCCGCAATTTTTATGTAGGCATTATTCCATGGAATAGATGTGTTCTTGATATTGCTACCGGAGGTGATTTTATGAGTAGCCATACTTTTGATGCTTATAATTCTATGTTAGATTTGTTTGGCCCACCACCTCTTTTGGACAATGGAACGGTTTTAACTTTGGAACATGTGATGCAACGGCTTGATATCATTGAAAATAAGATTGCCACTACTGAGTTGATTGAAAATTTAGATTAAAAGATTCATAATAACATTACCCAATTTGGATCTAGGGTTGGAGTTACTTTGAAAAAAAATCTTAAATAAAAAGAACCTATAGTCAATGAAAAAATAGATCTAGACTCTGCTAGAATCGGTAAACTTGAGGATATCATTACAAACTTGGGTTCCGCGTTTTTCCCCCATGAAAAACACTCCAAAAACCCCTACTAAAACTGCCAAGTTTATTTATGTTCCTAAAAATAAGGGTGAATCTTCTAGTAAGGGAGATGCGGATCTCAAATCCATAATTGTTCTTCCCAATTGTCTCTCTATCGTTAAAAAACCTTTTGCTACCAATGAATTTCTTGAATTTTTGCCTAAAGGTTTAGCCATTGCTAAAAGGGGAGAAATCCCTATAGATCACAATTGCTCTATTGATGAATTTAGTGCCAAAGATGGCACTCCTTAGATCTATCCTTGCCTTTATGCCTAGCTCGGGGCCTTATTAAACGATATCGCTAGTTGGGAGGCAACCCAATTTTTCTTTATGTTTTTTGCTTTTGCTCCTGTTTAGGAATAAATAATCCATATACGTTCTGTTTAGATGTGGTTTTATGTAGCGACCAGACCTCAAACAGCCTGATCTCTGTGCTCAGTGTCATCCCTGGATCAGTAATGCTGACACCACACAGTACTTGAAGGATTTATAACAGAGTAGCAATCACACACTTATTACAATCGAATGTCTCAAGAGAGAACTTAGTATAATAAATATGGCTTAAGGCCATCTACTAACGATAACAGCGGAAGGCTTGGAAGAACAAGCGAGTCCATCAACTCCAACGGCATCACTGAGTATAGAACCACGACCTATGCACCTTACTCGTCGTCTGAAAAGTCTGCAACATGAAACGTTGCAGCCCGAAAACGGGTCAGCACATGGAATATGCTGGCAATGTAACACACAGAGAATAATGGAATGAATAGCCTATACTACATGCATATATGGCTAGTGGAAAGCTCTATGGTTACAGTTTTGCATAAAGCCAATCTTTTCCTACTGCAAAGGAATAACTTTATTTAACTATCATGGTGGTTGTGAAACATTGAGAATGGTTGACAGCATCCTCAATCCCAATTAAAAAGTACTCATTAACAAACCCAACAATATTAATTTAGAAGTAACATGATAAGATTCACATGATATCCAAGTACTAGATACTCAAGATGTCCATAACCGGGGACACGGCTAACCATGATTAGTTTATACACTCTCTGAGAGGTTTATGACGTTTCCCCACAAGACTCGATCGCCTCCGCTTTGTTTTCTTGCACTACATGGTGTTTGAGAAGCGGATGACCGAGACATAGTCTTTCGAAGCACTAGCACCTTACTTGTGGGTAGACCGGTACACCTACTTTCCCCTACATCCGCTAGTCTACCCGTAAGAGTTCGTGACTACTTAATCAACTATGCGAGCCCATAATGGCTTGTGGCTGCACACGGAAGTTTCTAGTTTGAATAATCTCATGATCCCTTTGAGCACGGGTGGCGGTCCAAGAAATACAGTAAGTCCTGATAGAAACCAGGTGCCTCAATCCACCCAGATGTGTGTTTAAGTTGCCACCTTAAATAAACCATTAATTTAACAATCTCACATCTGTCATGGATACACTCACCCAATCCACATCTACTAGCATAGCATGGCATAATAAGCAAACGTAGAAGTAACTCCCAAGGGTTTGATAATAAAACAGGTAATAGGTACTACCTCATCTACTTCCCATCCCACAATTTAATTAGATCCTAATCATGTAATGTTTGAGGATAGATCTAATGCATAAAAATTGGGTATTAGAAGGGGTATGATCAAAGTATTACTTGCCTTGCTGATGATCCGCGAAACTTACATACACGAAGTAACACGCGGCGCACTCCGGGTAATCTATCGCAGACAAACAAACAAGCATACAATAAATACTCATCTAATGCACAGGTAAAACTCAAATATATCTAACCAGATAGTTCAACTTAAGAACTCCGGTTTGCAAAAAGAATCAAATCAAACGAAGCAACGAAAGTCAAACGGCAGAAGAAAACAGCTTTGTTTTACTAATCTGGATCTAAGTCAATTCTTACAGAAGCAAAAACTTGTTTAAGTAGATTATTCGGAAAGAGATTTTCGAGACGAAACTCCCGGCGCTCTAATCGCCTGATTCCGATAAACGAGCGAAAAGTTATACTAAAACGAAAATCGGATCTGGAATCGCGATCATAAAAATCGCGGATTAAATCCGAGAAAAAGAAAAACGACGAACGGGTTAACGAACGAACGTTCGTTAACTAAACTAATCTGACGAACTCGTTCGTTTAAACGAACTAACGAATGAACGTTCGTTAATTACCTAAACCGAAAAAACCGAAAATAAAAAAAACGAAAATAAAAAAACGAAATAAAACCGCTCGGTTTTAATAAAAAAACCGGTCCGGAAAACGAGGCGGCGGCGAACCTCATGAAGCGGGTCACGGCGGGCGGGCGGCGGCGGCTAGGGTTAGGGTTTGGGCGGGTGTGGCCGCGGCTCGGGTGGGAGCTGGGCGGGCGCTTATTTAAAGTGCCCCCCGAGCGGAGTCCCGCTCGGGTACGGCCCGGTAAGGCGGTTCGTTTTTTTTAATAATTACGCGCAGAAAAAAAATAAAAAGAAATACTAAACGGACTCCAAAAATCCCGAAATAAATTTTCCCCGGCTTCTAAAATCAAGCCGGATTTAATGAACATTTATTTGGGGCCTAGATGCAATTTTGAAAAACGCGCATTTTTCCTAAATTCAAATAAAAAGGCGAAAAACTCCAAAATAAAATCTTATTTGATTTTATTATTAAATCTTCATTATTTCTTTATTTTGGGAAAGTGATTTTACTCCCTCTCTCATATTTTGGTAGTAGAAATAATTGAAGATAAAATAATTAAAATCAAATGATCCTATTTTCAAAATTTGAGAAAACTCAAATATGAAAATAACGAAATCCCCAACTCTCTCCGTGGGTCCTTGAGTTGTGTAGAATTCCTAGGATCGAGCAAAATGCAATGAAAAATATGATATGCAATGATGTTTCATGTATAACATTCCAAATTGAAAATTTGGGATGTTACAAACCTACCCCCTTAAGATGAATCTCGCCCTCGAGATTTGGGTTGGCTAGAAAATAGGTGAGGGTGGTCCTTAAGCAAATCTTCCTCTCGCTCCCAGGTGGCTTCATCCTCTGTGTGGTGGCTCCACTAAACCTTGCAAAACTTTATGACCTTGTTGCGGGTGACTCTGCTGGTATACTCCAAAATCTTAACTGGTTTCTCCTTGTAGGTCAAATCATCATTCAACTGAATCGCTTCCAGTGGCACGGTATCTCTCAGTGGTATATCAGCCATCTCTGCGTGACACTTCTTCAACTGAGAAACATGAAACACATCATGAACTCCTGACAATCCTTCGGGTAATTCCAACTTGTACGCAACTTCTCCCATGCGTTCCAAAACTCGATAAGGTCCTACAAATCGGGGCGCTAACTTTCCTTTAACTCCAAAACGCTTAACTCCTCGAAGCGGCGATACTCGAAGATAAACTCTGTCTCCGACTTCGTATTCTGTCTCCTTGCATTTTGAATCAAGATAACTTTTCTCGTCTCGATTGGGCTACCTTGAGCCTATCGCGAATTAACTTTACTTTCGAGACTCCTTAATCAAATCCGGTCCAAACAATCGGGCGGTCTCCAACTTCATCCCACAACAACGGGTCCTGCACCTCCTTCCGCATAAGGCTTCGAAGGCCATCCTCAAACCGGATTGATAACTGTTGTTATAAGAAAACTCAAGACGGCAAGTTGTCATCCCAACTTGATCCATAATCCAAAGCACAAGCTCTAAGCATATCCTCCAAAATCTGGTTGACTCTCTCGGTTTGTCCATC
The DNA here is from genome assembly GCA_021605145.1 of Aegilops bicornis. NCBI lineage: Eukaryota > Viridiplantae > Streptophyta > Magnoliopsida > Poales > Poaceae > Aegilops > Aegilops bicornis. The sequence goes on from CM038671.1 coordinate 15,037,276, forward strand.
ATGCGTGGATGGAAAGCTGTGCTAAACTCGACTGGTTCCTAAAGTTTCGTAATCGCTTCTGAACTTTGAGGTGAATTGGGTTCCTCTATCGTCTGATACTCCTCGGAACTCCATGCAAACATACAATCCTTGTCATGTATATCTTAGTCAATTTGGCCTCGTAGGTAGTCTTCTTTGGAATGAAATGTGCTACCTTCACAAACGATCGACTACAACCCAAATCGAGTCATAGCCTGAACAAGTCCTGGGCAATCCCGTGATGAAATCCATACCTAGTTTATCCCACTTCCATTCGGGTATAGGCAATGGCTGTAACAATCCTGCTGGCTTCTGATGTTCTTCCTTCACCCTCTGACATACATCACAAACTGCTACGTACTCTGCAATATCCTTCGTCCTTACTGTAAACCAGAAAGTATTCTTCAAATCGAAATACATCTTGGTATTTCTGGGTGAATCGAATATGTTGAAACATGTGCCTCTGGAAGAATCAACATCCTCATCTCACGGTCATTGGGCACATAAACACGGTCTTCAAACCATAAGGTATCATGCTCATCCTCACGAAATCCCTTAGCCTTTCCTTCGCTCATTTTCTCCTTTATGGAGGCAATCTCTTTGTCAGTCTTCTGAGCTTCCCTCATCTTTTCCATCAAAGTTGATTGAATCTCCAATGCTGCTACATAGCCTCTCGAAACTATTTCCAAACATAGCTCTCGAAGATCCTCGGCTAACTCCTTTGGTATTTTCCCGTCATTAGTGTGTTGACGTGACTCTTACGGCTCAACGCGTATGCTACAACGTTAGCCTTTCCGGGGTGATAATGCAATCTCATATCATAATCTTTGATAAGCTCCAACCATCTCCTCTGTCTGAGATTTAGCTCCTTCTGCGTGAAGATGTACTTCAAACTCTTGTGATCCGTATATACCTCACAATGATTTCCAATGAGGAAATGTCTCCATGTCTTCAACGCATGCACTACGGCTGCTAACTCCAAATCATGCGTAGCATAATTTAGCTCATGGGGCTTAAGCTGTCGTGAAGCATACGAAACAACTCTCCCTCCTACATAAGCACCGCTCCAAGTCCTCGGCGTGAAGCGCCGTAATATACCTCGTAATCCTTGGTCCGATCCGCAGAATTAACACTGGTGAGGTAACCATACGTTTCTTCAACTCTTGGAAACTAGCTTCACACTCCTTGGTCCAAATGAACTTGGTATCCTTCTTTAATAATTCTGTCATAGGCTTCGCAATCCTTGAGAAATTCTCAATGAATCTCCGGTAGTATCCTGCGAGTCCAAGGAAACTCCGGATCTCTCCAACTGTTGTTGGCGCTTCCCGATTTGTTACAAAGGACAACTTTAGTGGGGTCTACTGCTATACCTTCTCCGGATATAACATGTCCAAGAAATCCAACTTCCTTCAACCAAAACTCACACTTGCTGAACTTGGCATACAACTGATGTTCTCTGAGCTTTTTGAGTACCAAACGCAAATGCTCCTTATGTTCCTCTTCATTCTTCGAGTAAACCAAAATATCATCAATGAACACCACGACGAACTTATCCAAAAACTCCATAAACACTTTGTTCATCATGTTCATAAAAATAGGCAGGTGCGTTAGTCAGACCAAATGACATAACAGTGTACTCATACAGCCCGTACCTGGTGGTAAAAGCCGTCTTAGGTATATCCTGCTCTCGAATCTTCAACTGATGGTACCCTGATCGCAAATCGATCTTGGAAAACACCTTAGCTCCTTGCAATTGGTCAACAAGTCATTGATCATCGGCAACGGGTATTTGTTCTTAATGGTCACTTCATTCAATCCTCGATAATCAACAACCATTCTTAATGATCCATCCTTCTTCTCCACTAGAAATCTTGGTGATCCCCAAGGCGAAGAACTTGGGCGAATAAAACCTTTATCCAAAGAACTCCTTAATCGCTTCTTAATTTCCTCCAAATCTTGGGCTGGCATCCTATATGGTCTCTTAGATATCGGCCCAGTGCCTGGCAGTAGTTCAATCAGAAACTCAATGTCTCTATCCGGTGGCATGCCTGGCAACTCTTCCGGAAACACGTCTGGGTAATCCCTTACCACTGGTACTTCCTCCTGCACAACTCCTGATAAGGAATTTACATGTGCTCTCCTCGGCTCATGCCATGATACATACTTGATTCTCCTTCCTTCTGGGGTGGTAAGCAAAATTGTCTTCTCGGGCGCAATCGATGTTTCCTCCATACATCGACAACCAATCCATACCAAGAATTACATCCAAACCTTGGGATTCCAATATAATTAAATCCGTTGGGAAAACATGCCTCCCTATACTTAATGGCACTTGAAAACATCCTTGACTGGCCATATACTCCACTCCTGGTGAGCTTACTAGCATGGGTGTGTTAAGAGTTCTAGTGGGTAGGCTAAACTTATCCGCAAATCCCCTTGATATGAATGAATGTGATGCACCAGTATCAAAAAGAACAACTGCAGTAAATGTCTTAACCAAAAATTTACCTATTACTGCATCTGGCTGAGCTTCAACCTCCTCCACAGTAACGTGGTTCACTTGTCCTTTGTTGAAAGGATTCGGCTTCTTTCCTGAGCTTCCATTGCCATTTCCATTCTGGCCTTCTGGACAATCGTTTGCATAATGCCCAGTCTTGCGGCACTTAAAACAAGTGATGTGGCTCAGGTCTACCTTGGATGGTGTTGGCGGGTTGGTGCGGTTCTGTCCATTGCTTCCTCCATTCCCGTTCCCATTCTTGGTGCCATTATGGTTGTGCGAGCTACCTCCTCCATGGGTATGCTGAAATTGTCCTCCTGTCTTCGGGGTAAAGCGAAGTTTCTGCTGAGCTCCAGTGTTATTCTTCCCCTGTCCATACTTCCTCTTGTGATTGTCAATCTGATGCTGCTTCCCTTCTATCACGAGAGCACGATCTACTAACTCCTGGTAGTTATTGAAGGTGGCTACCATCAACTGCATGCTCGGCTCATCATTCAGTCCTTCTAGAAACTTCTCCTGCTTAGCTGCGTCCGTAGCAACGTCATCTGGGGCATAACGTGCTAGCTTACTGAAATCATCTACATACTGGCCAACTGTCCGTCCTCCTTGGCGTAAGTTGCGAAACTCACGCTTCTTCATGGCCATGGCTCCTGCTGAAACATGGGCAGTACGGAAAGCTTGCTGAAACTGATCCCATGTGGCGGTGTCTCTGGTAAGTGGCTGTAAAATTCTCCCACCATGCTGCTGCGGGTCCTTCAAGCTGATGTGCGGCAAATTTCACCCTTTCTCCGTCTGTACAACCTGCAGTGGTCAACTCCCTCCCTATCTTACGGAACCAATCATCTGCAACAATAGGCTCGGTGCTACTGGAAAACACCGGTGGATTTAGCCTTAAGAAACGGGTCAAATGGTCAACAGGTGGTGGTGGCGGTGGGTTGTTGTTGTTGTTGTTGTTGTTGTTGTTGTTGTTGTTGTTGTTGTTGTTGTTGTTGTTGTTGTTGTTGTTGTTGTTGTTGTTGTTGTTGTTGTTGTTGTTGTTGTTGTTGTTGTTGCCTTGGTTCTGTACCAATGTTTTAATCAAGGCATTCTGCTGCTGAATCAACTGAATGATCTCTGGTGGGAAAACAAATCCGGGGTCGCGTCTCGGAGGCATCTGAGGGGTTTAAAGAAAAGACGGGAATTTAGAATAGAATGAGGTCTAGGGAGAAACACTACCCATATGCACATGAGACAAATCACACAATATCACTCCAATCAATTCAAACAAGGGCATATAACGGTCTATCTATCGTTACAAAGTGCTGAAACTAAAACTAATATAACATGGGGGTAATCTACTACTGTTATGGTGGTCAACTAGAAAACCGCTCGATGAAGACTCCATGATATCTGCCCAGCTTCATCTTCGTAATCATCATCACTAGGATCGGGATCGGTGTAAATGCGATGATGATGTAGTTCTCTGACAGTGCTATCATCATATTCTCGCCCGGTGCTGAATTCCCCATGAGTTCTTCAATCTTCTCCTTAAGATCGCCGTTTTGTCCCACTAGAGCTACAATTTCCTCCATGTAGTCCTTGCGAGTGGCCTTCAGTTCTCCTTCTAGTTCGATAATCTTGGCTTTTGCTGTCTTCAACTCCATCATGTCTGCGCACATCTGGTTCTCCTAGCGTCGAATGTGCTAATTTAACTCCTGGATGAAAGCTGCAATGGATCGGTCCTTCTTAGTGCCAACTATCTCCCATTGTTCATCTCGGTGTCCGCAAATCTGGTAGATAGTATCCTTGAGGTCTTCTTTGTAAACGTCTCCAATGCGTCCAATGGTTATGTGAGCTGCCATGCTCTTTCCCAGACTCCAGGTTGGTGCATTGAAAACACACTTTATAGGCTCCGTGATTGGCGCAAACTTCCTTCCGGGAACTTGAGCTTGAATCTTTCAGCACTCTTCTTTGGGTAAAGTGGAATTGTAGGCCCTGGTGAAGCTTGGTAATCCGATGTTAAGGTACTTAGTGACTTCCTTCAGGTGTCGTCCAAAGGGTGTATCCTCATCCGACTGAGTGAACTTGATCCTCGCTTCCGTCATCCTAAAAGAGTAGAAAAGATGAGGAGTTAGAAATGAGAAGAGAGAGTAGTGATCTAGGGCTTTAGCTTAATGGTCGTGTCCTACAGTCAGCGTGTGCTCTGATATCATCTTTGTAGCGACCAGACCTCAAACAGTCTGACCTCTGTGCTCAGTGTCATCCCGGATCAGTAATGCTGACACCACACAGTACTCGGAGGATTTATAACAGAGTAGCAATCACACACTTATTACAATCAAATGTCTCAAGAGAGAACTTAGTATAATAAATATGGCTTAAGGCCATCATCTACTAACGATAACAACGGAAGGCTTGGAAGAACAAGCGAGTCCATCAACTCCAACGGCATCACTGAGTATAGAACCACGACCTATGCACCTTACTCGTCGTTGCGAAAAGTTCGCAACATGAAACGTTGCAGCCCGAAAACGGGTCAGCACATGGAATATGACGGCAATGTAACACATAGAGAATAATGGAATGAATAGCCTATACTACATGCATATATGGCTGGTGGAAAGCTCTATGGTTACAGTTTTGCATAAAGCCAATTTTTTCCTACTGCAAAGGAATAACTTTATTTAACTATCATGGTGGTTGAGAAACATTGAGAATGGTTGACAGCATCCTCAATCCCAATTAAAAAGTACTCATTAACAAACCCAACAATATTAATTTAGAAGTAACATGATGAGATTCACATGATATCCAAGTACTAGATACTCAAGATGTCCATAACCGGGGACACGGCTAACCATGATTAGTTTATACACTCTGCAGAGGTTTATGCACTTTTCCCCACAAGACTCGATCGCCTCCGTTTGTTTTCTCAAGCACTACATGGTGTTTGAGAAGCGGATGACCGAGACATAGTCTTTCGAAGCACTAGCACCTTACTTGTGGGTAGACCGTACACCTACTTTCCCCTACATCCGCTAGTCTACCCGTAAGAGTTCGCACAACTTAATCAACTATGCGAGTCCATAATGGCTTGTGGCTGGACACACGAAAGTTTCTAGTTTGAATAATCTCATGATCCCTTTGAGCATGGGTGGCGTTCAGAAGAAAAACAGTCAAGTACTGATAGAAAACAGGTGACTCAATCCACCAAGATGTGTGTTTAAGTTGCCACCTTAAATAAACCATTAATTTAACAATCTCACATCTGTCATGGATACACTCACCCAATCCACGTCTACTAGCATAGCATGGCATAATAAGCAAACGAGAAGTAACTCCCAAGGGTTTGATAATAAAACAGGTAATAGGTACTACCTCATCTACTTCCCATCCCACAATTTAATTAGATCCTAATCATGCAATGTTTGAGGATAGATCTAATGCATAAAAACTGGGTATGAGAAGGGGTATGATCAAAGTGTTACTTGCCTTGCTGATGATCCGCGAAACCTAGAGACTCGAAGTAACAGGCGGCGCACTCCGGGTAATCTATCGCAGATAAATAAACAAGCATACAATAAATACTCATCTAATGCACAGGTAAAACTCGAATAGATCTAACCAGATAGTTCAACTTAAGAACTCCGGTTTGAAGAAGAATCAAATCAAACGAAGCAACGAAAGTCAAACAGCGGAAGAAAACAGCTTCGTTTTACTAATCTGGATCTAAGTCAATTTTTACAGAAGCAAAATCTTGTTTAAATAGATTATACGGAAAGAGGGTTTCGAGACGAAACTCCAGGCGCTTGAACCGCCTGATTCCGATAAACGAGCGAAAAGTTATACTAAAACGAAAATCGGATCTGGAATCGCGATCAGAAAAATCGCGGATTAAATCCGAGAAAAAGAAAAACGACGAACGGGTTAACGAACGAACGTTCGTTAACTAAACTAATCTGACGAACTCGTTCGTTTAAACGAAGTAACGAACGAACGTTCGTTAATTAGCCTAAACCGAAAAAAAACAAAAATTAAAAAATTAAAAAAACAGGAATAAAACCGCAGAAAAACCGCTCTGTTTTTATAAAAAAACGGCACGGAAAACGAGGCGGCGTTGAACCTCGGCGAGCGGGTCATGGCGGCGGCGGCGCTCCGGAGGCGGCGGTGGGCGGCGCGGCGGCGGCGCAGGGTTAGGGTTTGAAGGGTGTGGGCGGCGGCTCGGGGAGGCCGGGGCGGCGCTATTTAAAGTGCCCCCCGAGCGGAGTCCCGCTCGGGCACGGCCCGGTCAGGCGGTTCGTTTTTTTTAAATAATTACGCGCAGAAAAAAAATTAAAAGAAATACTAAACGGACTCCAAAAATCCTGAAATAAAATTTCCCCGGCTTCTAAAATCAAGCCGGATCTAATGAACATTTATTTGGGGCCTAAATGCAATTTTAAAAAACGCTCATTTTCCTAAATTCAAATAAAAAGGCGAAAAACTCCAAAATAAAATCTTATTTGATTTTATTATTAAATCTTCATTATTTATTTACTTTGGGAAAGTCATTTTATTCCCTCTCTCATATTTTGGTAGTAGAAATAATTGAAGATAAAATAATTAAAATCAAATGATCCTATTATCAAAATTTGAGAAAACTCAAATATGAAAATAACGAAATCCCCAACTCTCTCCGTGGGTCCTTGAGTTGTGTAGAATTCCTAGGATCGAGCAAAATGCAATGAAAAATATGATATGCAATGATGCTCTATGTACAACATTCCAAATGGAAAATTTGGGATGTTACATTTTATCTTTTAATTAGTGTTTGTGCCAAGTTAAACCTATGGGATCTTTTTGGATGATAGTTATTTGATCTTGCTGTAATTTCAAGAAACTTTCGGTTCACGAAAACAATTGTTAAAAATCACCAGAACGTGATAAAATAGTGATTCCAATTGCTGCTGATCAATAAACAAATTGCCTAGGTCGTACTATTTTGTCTGAATTTTTTGAGTTCCAGAAGTTTGCGTTAGTTACAGATTGCTACATACTGTTCTGTTTTTGACAGATTCTGTTTTTCGTGTGTTGTTTGCTTATTTCAATGCATCTATGGCTAATAAAATAGTTTATAATCCATAGAGAAGTTGGAATACAGTAGATTTAACACCAAAATAAATAAAGAATGAGTTCATTGCAGTACCTTATGTGGTGGTTTTGTTTTCTTTCACTAACGGAGCTTATAAGATTTCCTGTCGAGTTTTGTGTTGTGAAGTTTTCAAGTTTTGGGTAAAGCCTTTATGGACTATGGAATAAAGGGTGGCAAGAGCCTAAGCTTGGGGATGCCCAAGGCGCCCCAAGATACTCAAGAATAGCCAAATGCCTAAGCTTGGGGATGCCCCGGGAAGGCATCCCCTCTTTCGTCTTCGTTCATTGGTAACTTTACTTGAAGATTTAGTTTTATTCGCCATATGATATGTGTTTTGCTTGGAGCGTCCTGTATTATATTAGTCTTTGCTTTTTAGTTTACCACAATCATCCTTGCAATACACACCATTTGGAAGAAGCCTATTTGATTATAATTTGCTAGAATACTCTATGCGCTTCACTTATATCTTTTGAGCTTGATAGTTTTTGCTCTAGTGCTTCACTTATATATTTTAGAGCACGGTGGTGTCTTAATTTTGAAGAAATTATTAGTCTCTCATGCTTAACTTATATTATTTTGAGAGTCTTTTAGAACAGCATGGTATTTGCTATGGTCATAAAGTTGGTCCTAGAATGATGAGCATCCAAGTTGGGTATAATAAAAACTATCATAGAAAGTGAATTGGATGCTATGATCAATTTGATACTTGATAATTGTTTTGAGATATGGAGGTAGTGATATTAAAGTCATGCTAGTTGGGTGATTATGAATTTAAAGAATGCTTGTGTTGAAGTTAGCAAATCCCGTAGCATGCACGTATGGTTAAAGTTGTGTAACAAATTTGAAACATGAAGTGTACCTGGCTTGTGCATCCTTATGAGTGGCGGCCGGGGACGAGCGATGGTCTTTTCCTACCAATCTATCCCCCTAGGAGCATGCGCATAGTACTTGATTTTTGATGACTTCTAAATTTTTGCAATAAATATATGAGTTCTTTTGACTAATGTTGATTCCATGGATTATACACACTTTTGTCTTTCCGCCTTTGCTAGCCTCTTCGGTACCGTGCATTGCCCTTTCTCACCTTGAGAGTTGGTGCAAACTTCGCCGGTGCATCCAAACCCCGTGATATGATACGCTCTATCGCACATAAGCCTCATTATATCTTCCTCAAAACAGCCACCGTACCTACCTATTATGGCATTTCCATAGCCATTCCGAGATATATTGCCATGCAACTTTCCACCGTTCCGTTCATCATCATCATGACATACTTTACTTTTGTCATATTGCCATTGCATGATCATGTAGTTGACATCGTATTTGTGGCAAAGCCACCATGCATTATTTTTCATACATGTCACTCTTGATTCATTGCACCATCCCGGTACACCGCCGGAGGCATTCATATAGAGTCATATCTTGTTCTAGTTTCGAGTTGTAATTCTTATGTTGTAATCAATAGAAGTTTTATGATCATCATTATTAGAACATTGCCCAAGAAAAAAAAGGACAAAAGAAAAAAAAGGCCTAAAGAAAAAAAGAAAAAATAATAATAAAAAGGGCAATGTTACTATCTCTTTTTCCACACTTGTGCTTCAAAGTAGCACCTTGTTCTTCATGTAGTGAGTCTCATATATTGTGCTTCAAAGTAGCACCATGTTTTTCATACAGTGAGTCTCATAAGTTGTCTTTTTCATACTAGTGGGAATTTTTCATTATAGAACTTGGCTTGTATATTCCTACGATGGGCTTCCTCAAATGCCCTAGGTCTTCGTGAGCAAGCAAGTTGGATGCACACTCACTAGTTTTCTTTTGCTGAGCATTCATTTATAGCTCTAGTGCATCCGTTGCATGGCAATCCCTACTCCTCATATTGACATCAATTGATGGGCATCTCCATAGCCCGTTGATTATCCTCGTCAATGTGAGACTTTCTCCTTTTTGTCTTCTCCACACAATCCCCATCATCATATTCTATTCCACCCATAGTGCTATATCCATGGCTCACGCTCATGTATTGCGTGAAGGTTGAAAAAGTTTGAGATTATTTAAGTATGAAACAATTGCTTGGCTTGTCATCGGGGGTATAGAAGTTGGGAACATCTTTGTGTGACCAAAATGAAGCATAGCCTAACTATATGATTATGTAGGGATGAACTTTCTTTCGCCATGCTATTTTGAGAAGACATGATTACTTTGATTAGTATTACTTGAAGTGTTACCATTTCTTTTATCAATATGAACTTTTATTTTGAATCATTTGGATCTGAACATTCATGCCACAATAAAGAAAATTACATTGAGAATTATGCTAGGTAGCATTCCACATCAAAAATTTCTATTTTATCATTTACCTACTCCAGGACGAGCAGGAATTAAGCTTGGGGATGCTTGATACGTCTCCAACGTATCTATAATTTTTGATTGTTACATGCTATTATATTACCTCTTTTGGATGTTTATGGGCTTTATTTTACACATTTATATCATTTTTGGGACTAACCTACTAACCGGAGGCCCAGCCCGTATTGCTGTTTTTTTTTGCCTATTTCAAAGATTTCAAGAAAAGGAATATCAAACGGAATCCAAACAGAATGAAACCTTTGGGAGCGTGATTTTTGGAACGAACGTGATCTGGAGAGCTTGGAGTGCAAGTCAAGAAGCAGCCGAGGCCCCCACGAGATAGGAGGCCGCCCCCCTGTAGGGCGCGCCCCCCTGTCTCGTGGGCCTCTCTGGAGGCCACCGACGTACTTCTTCCTCCTATATATATACCTACGTACCCCGAAAACATCCAGGAGCACCACGAAACACAATTTCCACCGCGGTAACCTTCTGTATCCGCGAGATCTCATCTTGGAGCCTTCGCCGGCACTCTGCCGGAGGGGGAATCGACCACGGAGGGCTTCTACATCAACATCCTTGCCCCTTCGATGAGTTGTGAGTAGTTTACCACAGACCTACGGGTCCATAGTTATTAGCTATATGGCTTCTTCTCTCTTTTTGGATCTCAATACAATGTTCTCCCCCTCTCTTGTGGAGATCTATTCGATGTAAACTCTTTTTGCGGTGTGTTTGTCGAGATCCAATGAATTGTGGTTTTATGATCAAGTTTATCTATGAATAATATTTGAATCTTATCTGAATTCTTTTATGTATGATTGAGTTATCTTTGCAAGTCTCTTCGAATTATCAGTTTGGTTTGGCCTACTAGATTGATCTTTCTTGCCATGGGAGAAGTGCTTAGCTTTGGGTTCAATCTTGCGGTGTCCTTACCCAAAGGATGTAAAGGGTTGCAAGGCACGTATTGTAATGTTGCCATCGAGGATAACAAGATGGGGTTTATATCATATTGCATGAGTTTATCCCTCTACATCATGTCATCTTGCTTAATGTGTTACTCTGTTCTTATGAACTTAATACTCTAGATGCGAGGTGAGTCGGTCGATTTGTGGAGTAATAGTAGTAGATGCGAGCAGGAGTCGGTCTACTTGTTATGGACGTGATGCCTATATACATGATCATGCCTAGATAATCTCCTAACTATGCGCTTTTCTATCAATTGCTCGACAGTAATTTGTTCACCCACCGTAATACTTATGCTATCTCGAGAGAAGCCTCAAGTGAAACCTATGGCCCCCGGGTCTATCTCTTATCATATTTGCTTTCAATCTACTTTTATTTCCATCTTTACTTTTTGCATCTATATTATAAAATACCAAAAATATATTTATCTTATCTTGCTATCTTTATTAGATCTCACTTTCGCAAGTGGCCGTGAAGGGATTGACAACCCCTTTATTGCGTTGGTTGTGAGTTCTCAGTTTGTTTGTGTAGGTGTGTGGGACTTTTGAGGAGCCTCCTACTGGATTGATACCTTGGTTCTCAAAAACTGAGGGAAATACTTACACTACACTTGCTGCATCACCCTCTCCTCTTCGGGGAAAACCAACGCAAGCTCAAGACGTAGCAGCACCCCAGGAAATTATCACACATGGAGACGAATGCAGCAAGATATGTGATGGTATTGGGGGTAAAATGGTGGAGTTGGGCACCAAAGAAATTCAGGAAACCTCGAAAGAAAGGATGTGGGGGAAGCGAGAAGCGGCGGTCGACATGAGTGGCGATCAGAACACACTCACCCGGTCGCGGCTGCAGCTCCATTTCCCCCTTCGGCAGAGGCATAGACTTATGGACGATCAGCCATAACTCGGCCATATCATCCAAGTCCTCCTGCTGAAGTGAAGATCGGATCCAGTCTCCTTGGATCCAACCCGACGGCAGCCCTGAGCGCGATGAAGACCCCCGATTCATCTTCTTGCTCTTCGCCGCACCTATCGCCTTCTTCGCACGCTCTAGCTTCGCCGTCTTGTCCTTCCCCATGGCGGCGAAACAGCGGCGTCGAGAGTGGATGGGCTGGACGAAGTGGAGATGCGAGAAGAAGAAGAGAAATGGACGCGCACAGTGCAAACGCCTCGACCTCGCCGCTTTTAAAGGCTCACTTCCGAGTGGCTGACGTGTGGGCCCGAGCTATCCTGTCAAATCCCCCAGCAGTCGCGCACGGGATACGTGGCGAAAAAGGTGGCGCAGAAATCGAAACATCCTATTTATCTATTCCACTTACCGCGGAGCGCTCCGCCTGGCGCACTTCCACCAAAATTTTGGATCTCGTGAAATCCGGGATCCTTTACAACCGATCACGCCAAAGATTCCATGTCAGAGATATCACTCGACGGATGTCATTGTACAAACCAGTCGGCAACTTCTGAATCGATCAAGGCGACTGAAACGAAGCTGAAGTCCTAACAACTGGCCTCCACTTGGAGATAAAGACAAGACAAAGCAGGAGCAAAAGCAAGGTCAACTTCATCTTTCTTTTTCACTCAAACCTCGATCCATTTGGGGGCTAATGGTGAGGACATAAACCTGGGGTAGGGTAATAGGCGTGACCTATACGTCCTACCTAAGGTCCTTGTCCTAAAAACAAAGAAGTTCAAGAATCAGAAGGAGAGATCCAGCAAAGGTGTCGAGTAAAGTCCACTCGACCAACCATTCACTCGGAGACCTCTCACTATCCAGGGCACTCGACCATAAAACCACTCGACGTATAAGAAGACCTAAAGCCGCTCTGCGCAGCAACGGTCAGGCACTTATTCATATATTTAATGATCATTTGTAGCCCTTCAATACAGGCGTTACCTATAATGCCACCCCTTTAAGTACATTGAATCCTATGTAACGGAGGGGAACTGGGGTCCTGGCGCACTCTATATAAGCCACCCCCCCCCTCCTCTGGGACAAGGGTTCGCACCCCCTGTAACTCATACGCACATAATCCAGTCGACCGCCTCCGGGCTCCGAAATGTAGGGCTGTTACTTCCTCCGAGAACGGCCTGAACTCGTAAAACTTGTGTGTACAACTCCTCCATAGCTGAGATCTTGCCTCTACATTACCTACCCCCTATTCTACTGTCAGACTTAGAACCACGACGCATAGGAGTTCTAGTTTTCCTGCACATGCAGGTGGGGAAACCCTATTTAACGCAATGAGCAACAAATAGTTGCAAATTCGCACAGGGCGCCAAGTTGGGCTGAACCATTTTCTTTTTTCTGTTTTGTGCTATGTTTCTATTTTTCTTCTTCCCTTTCTTTCTCTTTTTCTTTCCAGTTTTTTTTCTTTTTTTCCCTTCTTGTTTATTTTTCTTTCTCCCTTTTTTCGTAAATTCAATTTTTTTTGATAAATTTCACAATATCATAAAAATTTGAATTTGAAAAAAATGTTCAGATTTTTTAATATATATTCTGTTTAAAACATGTTCAGAACATTAATTCTTTATTCTCATTCCAAAGTAGTCGCAAATTCGCACAGTACACCCAAACTGGGCTGAACCTTTTTTTTCTGTGTTATGTTTCTATTCTTCTTTTTCATTTCTTTCTATTTTTCTTTCCTGTTTCTTTTCAATTTTCTTGTCAAATTTATTTTTATTTCTTACTTTTTTTGTAAATTCAAAAATTTCATAATATCTGAAAAATTGAATGTTTTAGAATGTTCAAAATTTTAAAATATATTCCCTTTAAATCTTCAAAAAATTAAATCATTATTTTCATCCCAAAATTGGTCCAGATTTAAAAAACATGTTCTATTTCTTCTTTGTGTTTTCCAAAGTTGATCGAGATTTCCCAAAAAAAACTTGCATTTTAAAAATGTTCGGAATACAAATTATTCCTGTTTTAGTGAAATGTTCACAAATTCATATTAATATCCGAGTTTCAAGAAACACATTTTCAAAAATTGTTCTGAATGTTCAAAATATGTTTCCTTTTTTATAAAAATAAAAAATTTAAAAAATCTTCATGTTATTATAAAAGGATCATGTTCTCAAATAAAATTCTGAATTTCGAATGTTTCAAATTTTGCTGTGTATTTCTGAAAATGTAAAAACTTCAAAAAAGTACTTGGGATTTTCAAAATTATTCATGTTTCCAAGAATATTCAGTAATTTATATATTTTTTAAAATTTCAAAAAAAATGTTTGCATTCTGACATTGGAGTATGATTTAAAGGTTTGAGCTGCCCATTGGTTGGCAGGACTTGTCTCTTCGAGTGGCTAGCAACATGTAGTCAGGTCTTTGAGGGCATGATTTCGATCCTTCAACTCATCATTGTTTGGATATTTTCGCGCCTTACAAACACGGGCCGTCTTGGATTACCAGTGCGTTGGTCCATTCACGAACTGATGTGCATCACACGCGCTATTTTACGCAACTAGCATCATATAGTAGCCCCCATGCAGTTGGCCCAAGAAAAAAATTGCTCCGTCGCACAGGCAGTATTGGGCCTCAGCCGCACTCCCCTACTGGGTCATCCAAGGGAGCAATTTTTTTCTCGGGCTAATAAAAGAAAATATTTTTGTTTTGCTCGAATAAAAAATTGTGCGCACGTGAGTGCTAAAATAATCAAAGAGAATAAACCCTAATAAAGAAGGGACATTGATGTCTTGTTATACGCTAAATATGCTAATGAAACGGGATTTATGCGCTAGAATTAGTAATCCATCCGGTTACGCCATTGTAGGAGAGAGTGGTCGAAGCAACCGTACCTCGAAGGTCGCCCCATAGCTACCAACTGAGGAGGCAGACAAAACCCCGAGACAGAGGCGGACCCGAAGGAAAAAAAAGGCACGAGTTGGATGGTTGCCGCCATGCCGACTCACCCACCACTATCAAGATCTCGTGGGACAAACATGACCCGCGAGAAGACCACAACTCCTCTCTCTATCGCACCGCTATGGAGATCGTTTTTGTGGACACATCAATTATCTCTCCCATTGCTTCTCGCAAAGAAATATCTCTTCTGTTGCAACGCACGGGCATATGTGCTAGTAACTCTAAAATATCATCCCTTCTTCTAAGACATCAACATAACGGGATTGTACGTTAGAGGTCCATCAATTAGGACGCAGTGCCCGGGAAATGCATTGGAGCACCCGAGTGCAGCACCCCCATATGAAAATAGTATTAAAAAATTATCAAAAAATTCCAACTTTTTTTGAAATTTTGGGATATCAAACTTGACTGCCCATTGTATACCGGTGTTCATTTTCGCGAGGAATGGGTGCCTGTGGTATCCGCGGCGCGGGAATTACAGTCCGACACCCAGGTTTCATATCCCAAAATTTCAGAATTTTCAAAGTTTCCCAATATGTTTTAATGCTATATTAATATAGGGTGTGTGGCACCCGGGAGCCACAAATCCTCTTCCCCCCCGGTGCCCAGTCTAATCATTGATAATATGTTTCCCTCTCTAGAGAAAGATACAAGGTAAAGTGAATGAATCCGTACAAAGTAGTGCTGAGATTTTTAGAAACAATGATTCCCCCACATACGGATATTGTAGAAGCTACAAAAAAGGAAACAATCTTGTCATCCAATATTTGGAAACAGGAGATATTTTTATGTTTGTGTAGTCTATGAATAAAAATCCCTTTAGGATTTTTTTAGCCCATACTAGTTCACACTGATACGTACTGAAAAAGCGAAATCACTAGTTAAATCCTAAAACCTAACCCTAAACCCAAAGATCACTCCTCCTTCTCAGACGCTGAAAAATGACGCACTGCATGTGTGTCACTTGTCGCGACTGGAAGTTTTTTTTAGTAAATTCATTTATTCAAAACGTTTAAAATCATGAACCGTGCATCCAAATCCTGAATTGTTTTCACCATTGGTTTTCGCATTGAGATCTTAGAAAGTAGATCTCATGCTAATAGGTTTCGACGAAAAAAACACAAAAAAGTTAGAGAAAACCCGAGCTAGGAGCACGATTTTCTCCCACTTTTGTTTTCCTTTTCTGAGAAGCACAACCGTGTTTCTCACTGAATCTATTCTTTAGGCACACATTGTTTCCCTTTTCGAGAAGAAAATTTGTGCCTCCACTAGAAGAAAATATGTGCTTTTTGTGGAAGCATAGATTTTTTTCCCTTTTTGGAGAAGCACGTATGTGCATCTCGCCGAAGAAAATTTCTTTCTCAATGAGAAAAAAATGTGTGCTTCTTGTGGAAGCATAATTTTGTTCGAGAAGCACTCACGAAAGAAAATTTGTGTCTTTATGAGAAGCAAATATGTGTTTCTGGCGGAAGCACATATTCTTTTTTCCGTTCCGACAAGCGCGAAAAGCACAATTTTTTCCCCTTTACGAGAAGCACAGTTGTGCTTCTGACAGAATCAAATCTATACCTCCAAAAGAATCAAATATGTGCTTCTCATGAAAGCATTATTTATTTATTTTCTCCAAAACCTAGGAAAAACTAGGCGAAAAACTGAAAAGCCAAAAAACTACCCAAAAATAACCAATCTAAAACCTGAAAACACGTTCAAAAAATAAAAAACACAAAATCCAGAGGGAGCGCGCAACATGCAGCATGTGGAGGCGGCTAGAGGCATCACTTGGCGTGCTCAAAGGGCACCAAAAATGACCCTGAAGGTCCCCTGCAAGTGATAAGCTTGAGTTAGTTCCTCTCTTGTAAAAGAAGCAAAAGTTTTTTAGGTTTTCAAATGATGCTTCTGATTTCTTTAAAAGGATCGATGTTGACCTATCATGCACCGTCGATTGTGAGTTGTGACCTCTCGATCAGCGATATGTACTATGATGAAAAATAAACCGACTGCACACAACTAATTTTAGACGTAGCGTTCTTGTAGGTTTCTTGATTGCACCATAACGTGTGACAAGCTTGTGGTCACATCACAGCACAGGCCAAGCGACCCAACGGTTTTGGATGGAATCCTGCCGTGCATGAATGGCCGCTAGCTATAGGCAGGCGGGCAGGAGACGTAAATGGGGGAGCGATGGAGAACTCGCACCTCTTCCCCACTTCCGACCTCTCCAATGACAAGTATGACTAGTCACTCCATGGCTAACTTTGGTAGGGCTCAGGGTCGATTATGGTTTGGCTAGGGTTTGGCTCGGAGGAAGTCCATAGTGTTGCTTTAGGTGATTGTAATCCCTAATTAGGAGTAATAAAGAGTTATTTCACAAAAATAATAATATATCAAAAGCAAATTTCACTCATCGTGCCTTAGGGCATGCTCTGATCTCCTCCAACTTCACAAAATCCAGCTTTCCTAGTCAGCTTCTTGCTCCACCTGGCGGTTCCCCAGTGTTCAAAGCTTCTTTGAGGGTTGTAGCCGAGCTGGTAGGTTGCTGGCCTGTTGGGCGCCAGTTTGGGCTGGTTGGAGGCAGCCCAGTTTGGGCTAGACATCGAGGGAAGGAGCCCTTGTATTGACAGTGTGAGCAACGATATATTTACTGCGAGCGTACTCGTTCGATTGGCTTGACTTGGCGGTGGCACTTTAGTTGTAAGATTGGGTCACTTCAGCTTTCTGTACCGGTGGAGCTGGGCCGGCGTTCCTCCAGGATTTTGCAGTGCCATCGGGCATAGCTTCGAGAATCCAACTTCTCAGGACCCTCAACTGTTCGAAACAAATTCATCTGTGAAGTTTGTGAAGCGTGGAGCTGAAGGACTTCATGAAACGCCCTTAGATCGAAGCAAACTTTAGTTACTTCGAAGCAATGCCCCATGACGTTGGAAATCATTGTGTGGAAGTAATTAATTTATTTCTATAAAATCTAACAATTTGTTTTCAAAAAATTATAATTTGTGAGTGATTACTGGATGCAATCAAACGCAATTTAATGTCAAAACGCTCTGATGTTATGGGACAGAGAGAGTAACTTCCACATGGTGCGGGTTGCATGCAACCATGACTCATCCTAGTTTCAAAAAAGAAATTAGCATGCCTCATCCAGGCTTGCATCCAACGGCCTCTAGAAGCTAGTCTTTTTTTCAACTTCGTCGATACTTTTTTTGTAGGGAAACTAAATCGATACTAGTTGGGGCTTTTTGCTATATTTTGCGCCATCCACGCTGGCCGATTTTCGTCTCCTGTCATCTTCATGTTGATTTCACCCGCACATACGCCATGCCCTCTTTGCGCCCGACTCAACTTCGCTCGTTGGATATAGCTGATTCGATCGTTCCTAACAAGCCAGGCTCTGGGCCGCTTTAAGGTATGTGCACGTGGGAGCCATGCCTCCGTGTACACTACCAAATAGGTTTTTCTTGCATCCAGAGGGTCTGTTTGGGGATGATGCATCCTACCAAATGCACCTTAAATATATCTACTGCTTTGAGTTTCTTGCCACGTTTTTTGGTTTGTGATATATTCTGTTTTGTTTCGTTGAGTTACATAATATTTCATCATTTTTTTCTCATTTGAAATTATACGATGTTTCAAATTATCACTTTCAGAGTGGATTTGCTCGTAGACAATGAAACATCACAGTACACTTTCAAACAAAGGAAAAACAAACAAAATATCATGTGATAATTTGAAAGACAACAAAATTTGCCAAATATCAAAAAACATGGCATGGACCACAAAAACAACGACTGACGGTGAACGTATGCACGGTATTTCACAGTAGAAAAACCACTTTCCACAATATCTTTTTGTTTTTTGAGGAAACTCTCCACACTCTATCTGGGTTATGTCAAGCAGGGCATGAACCAAAGGGATTTTGCCCAGTCCACGTCCACTTCCACTTCCAATCCCAATTGCTTATCGAACATCTCGCGTGGTGCGCGCGGGCAAGCCATCTATTCTGTTTCCAACGGCCGCCTCCCGACCATGCCGCTCGGTGCGCGCGGCCAAGTGATCTGGCCGGTGACCACGTCCATGGCCCACAAGCCTCGACGCCCAAGGCATCCAATGGCGAAACGGTCGCAGAGCGGGATGTTGGTGAAGTAGATGGAGTTGGGTCTGAGCCAGGCGTTGCTGTCCACGGGGACCGACATGGACTGGTTGCGATCGCCGATGCTTCAGGGTCGAAGCGCATCACGGCCATGTCCCGGAGGTTGCAACTCCGCGGGTATCCGTCGCCCTCGCTCCGGCTCCACACCACGTGCAGCGCGCCGTCGCCGGAGAAAGCCAGGTGGTAGCCGCGGCACATGACCATGCCGTTGAAGGGGGGCTCCAACACGTCGAGCGGCACGGGAGAGAGGGACGGCGCGGCCATGTCGACCACCCACACCTGGCCGCTTGTGACCATGTAGTAAAACTTGCCTTGGTGGTACGCCACGTCCAGCTCCCGCCTGATGCCCTCGTGGTCACCGCCGACAAGCTCGGGGAGCCGAAGCCAGCGGTCGGTTCCGGCCCTGGTGCAAAACACGGCTTCGCTGCAGTGAGACACGTAGGCGACGGCGTAGTCCTGCGCGCTTGGGCTCGGGGAGAAGGCCACCTTCCGGACAACGACGTCCAGCTCAAACTCGAGATCATGCTCGGTATCCAACGCCCATCGCCAGCCGGTTACGAGCGGCAGCTCAACGCGCGCGTCCGTGAGCGGGTTGACCAGCGAGATGGCGAGGTTTCGGACGTCCACGATGGTGACGATGGCGAGCCAGCTGCCGTTGGAGCCGACGCAGCGGGCGCGCGCACCGCCCGGGAGCGTCCACAGGAAGGAATTCATGGTGGGCGCGGAGAGGACAATGAAGGAGTCGCTGCAGCCGTCGACGCGGGGTATGATCACCCACGGCGCCGGCATTGCGCCGGCTTCCTCTTCCGGGATGGCTTCCCTCCATGTGCGGCACACGGCGCGGAAGCATATGCGAGCAGGCACGGTGAGGAGCGCGCCCACGCAGCTCAGGAGATCGCTGGGCAGGGCAGCCCAGTTCCCGTGCGCGGCCTTCATCCTGCAGCCGATCTGAATTGCCCTTTGGCCTTGGCGATTACTATCTCAACTCATAGCCATGGGTGTATGAATCGATCTACGAATCCTCGAATCCTATATCGAATTATTTCTACAAGGAAATTAGATCTCTACTTAAAAGTTCTACAAAATCCCTACCTGTTGGACTGCCTCTACCTCGTCTTTTTGCTGTGCACACTTCTCTCCCCCATGCCCCTGAAACCCGGGCCGATCGACCCGTGCCGTCATCCCTCTCTGATGCGACTTGGAGCGTCGACTATGTTGCTGCCCCGCGTGCGATTCCGTTCCGGCTCTATCCTGACGCGGGCCTGGCAACTCGGGACGCCCCCTCCTTGTCGCGACCCTGCCCAACGTCTACCCTGCCCATCTCCTGTAGCGTTGTCCGTGATAATTGCTTGGTGGATTGCCCCCTTCCGCCTGTGCCGCCATGTAGCTCGTCTGGCTCCGCTGGCACCCGCGCAGCACCTCGGCCTCCCATTTTGGACGTTTCTGCCACTGGTATCCTGGCTCTCCCCTTTGGCCCGTTGCAACTGGTCCAACTGGCATGCCGCTCCACGCCATCGCGGACTGCAGGGCGCATGCATGCTCCTCTGGGTTTGGCCAACCCGAGGCGCCCTGGCTTTCCTCCTCGCAGGCGGCGACCCATGCTCGATGCCTCTGCCCCTGGGATCCTGCCGCGGCCTCCGGGCCCACTCCCATGGTCAACTTCTCTCAATCGTCAGCCTGAGGTTCACGACAGCCCGCCTCCTGTCCGGCCGCAGACCACGGGATGTGACAACGGAGAGACCGAAGCCGGCTGCCTGACGCCGCCTCGACTGTCGCCCTCCCACGCCAGCAGCCCGCATGCTGGACCGCTGGAATCTTATGCCCATGCCCTTCTTGCTTCCTCTTATAGCATGCACCCCCCTTGCATGCGCCGGCACAGCTCGTCCCTCCCGCCCAAAAATCTCAACGCCATGAACCGCTGCTTCCGATGCCTTGCTCTTGACCACCAAGTTCGCGATTGCCGAGACCCCGTGAGGTGTCGCCGATGCTGGCGTGTGGGCCACACCCAGCATGGGTGCACAACTATTTTACCCCCAGCCAACCTGTCGGTGTCAAAACCGGCGGATCTCGGGTAGGGGGTCCCGAACTGTGCGTCTAGGCGGATGGTAACAGGAGACAAGGGACACGATGTTTACCTGTGTTCGGCCCTCTTGATGGAGGTAAAACCCTACGTCCTGCTTGATTGATATTGATGTTGTGGATGTTTACAAGAGTGGATCTACCACGAGATCAAGGAGGCTAAACCCTAGAAGCTAGCCTATGGTATGATTGTAAGGGTTGTGATTGTTGTCCTACGGACTAGAGCCATCCGGTTTATATAGACACGGAGAGGGCTAGGGTTACATAGAGTCGGTTACAATGGTAGGAGATCTACATATCCGTATCGCCAAGCTTGCCTTCCACGTCAAGGAAAGTCCCATCCGGACACGGGGGGAAGTCTTCAATCTTGTATCTTCATAGTCTTGGAGTCCGGTCTATGATGATAGTCCGGCAAATGATAGTTCGGCCGATGATGGTAGTCCGGCTATCCGGACACCCCCTAATCCAGGACTCCCTCAGTAGCCCCTGAACCAGGCTTCAATGACGATAAGTCCGGCGTGTATATTGCTTGGCATTGCAAGGCGGGTTCCTCCTCCAAATGATAGAAGATTGGGAACACCAGGATAGTGTCCGGCTCTGCAAAATAAATTCCACATTCCACCGTAGAGAGAATAATAATATATACACAAGTTCAACCTGCTGACGTTTTTCGTGGCGTGACGTCACACCACTACCAAGCCATTACCCGAATTGTTTTTTACTTTACCACCTCAGCGCATTTAGCGAAGCGGTTTCCTTGGCACGTCTTGTCGAAGCAGAGATCGTGTTTCCCCTTAATCCGGGATTCTCATCAATACGGGCGTGGGTAACCCAACCGCGCCCGTTCGCCACGCCCCCTCTATCGAAGGCGAGTTCCAAACGGTCACGGAGACGGCTCTTGGTATTCTCCCTCTTTATAACGGGACCAAGGCTCGTTTCTTTTTCTCTAATCCACCATCGAATATTCTCCACGCTCCAAGTTCTAGCACCCAGAGCTCCAGATTCGAGCGCTTTCGGACCTTCAACAATGTCCGGTTCCGACCTCCAGGGCCGGTGGATGCCCTCCTCCATCACGGAGGAGGACTTGCTAAAGCTGCAGGATGCCAAGTACCTGTCTTACGAGATTTCGCACAGGTTGCCCGCCGAAGGGCAGGCCATCCCCACCCCTGAGCCTGGCGAGTATGTCGTCTTCGTTTCCCACCTCCGTCGGGGTTTAGGCTTCCCGACGGATCCTTTTGTGAGAGGGCTCATGTTCTACTATGGGCTGGAATTCCACGACTTGGCTCCGGAGTCCATCCTCCATATATCCGCATTTATTGTCATCTGCGAAGCCTTTCTCCGCGTCACCCCACACTTCGGCCTGTGGCTGAAGACTTTCAATGTGGCGCCGAAGATGATCGGGGGGCGTCAAGCAGAGTGTGGCGGGGCGGCCATAAGTAGGAGGGCCGATGCCCCGTGGCCTGCTGGCTCCTTCCATGAGGAGCTCGGCCTGTGGCAGCAAGAGTGGTTCTATATTACCGTTCCGAGGGGCCGCAGACAAAAGCCGCCGCCCCTATTCCGCCCGGGACCTCCACGATGATTGATGTCGTGGGTCAACCAAGGGCTCAACTGGGGGCCGTCAAAGGACGTGCCCCTACTGCAGGGCCGGATTCGAGATCTCTTAACGAGGGAGATCGATATGGTGGTGGTGATGCAGGTTATGCTAATTAGGCGTCTCCTGCCCTGCAAACGCCGTCCTCTCCGGCTATGGGAGTTTAATCCGGAGGGCCCACGGATTCTTCAACACTTCATGGGTATGACACCCCTGGAGATGTATAGCTTATTCTTCGGATCGCAAGAGGTGCGTCCGGAATTGACCGAGGATACTGGACTAAGCTGCAATCGCCCGGATACTCATGTAAGTAGTTCCAAGTCAGGACATACCGTTTGTTTGCCTTTCAATGATCCGCCTTATGACCGATCTCCTTCTACACAGGAGTGTATAACGGAAGCAAAATTAATACGGTGTCCGGCCCCCCTCCCCGAGACCGCGCCGGATCCCGTGCTGGTCCGGATGTTGGAGCTTGCGCCTTCGGAAGAAAGCGGAGGGGAAAGCCGGAAAGCTACTGCCTCGCCCAAGGAGGCTTTTGAACGAGGGGGGATCGAGAATCCCTCCTATAAGGGGAGAAGAGGACTGCCTCCGAGGACCCGGGGAAAAAAGCCCCTAAACGGGGGAAGAAATCTTCGCCGGAGGGTCCTGCGTCCGAGGAAGCCCCGAGCGCACAATCTCCCTTAATGAGCCAGCCCTCCAACGAGCCGTAAGTAGAAAGAAAGGAGTTTTATAATAAGGGACCTCCCTATTTGTGCTTCTGAGGATAACGAAAGTTTTTACCTTGTAGTTCGGATCTCCGTCCTTCGCAGATGAGCTCGTCTTCGGGGGACCTTCGTCCGGAGATGATAGAGAGCGAGACGCCCCCGTCCGGGGCGCCGTTGGATAGGGCGGACGAGGCTGAAGTGTCGTCACGGAGGGAGCCCCCGAGTGTGGCAAAGCCGGATAGTTCGGCGCCAGCTGGTGTACGGCTGAAGGATCTGCTCGAGAAGGCGTCTATCTCAGAAGATCAGCACGCATTGATGAGCGTGGTGATTGAAAGGATTTCGTCCGCCGAAGGCGGGTTGCATGATGCCGTCAGGAGGTTACTGGCGGGGTTTGAGGTATGTGAAAATGACACACCTTTTAACAGTTTTGCATATAGAATGCGCCTGTATAGATAGTAGCCTCGAGACTCGGTAGGTTGTCGATATCGACAAAGATGCCGAGGATCAAAATCGCAGGTTTAAATTCCCGTCGTGCCGATGCAGGTGGCGGGTCGTCCGGGGGCCAGCCGGACTGATGGAGTTGCTGAACTAAAGCGGCAACTTGATGTGGCGGATGAAGATATCGCGCTGATCAACAGGCGACTTGATGAGTCGCAAGGTAAGTGTTACTGTGCGGTCACGTGGTAAGGGAGCCGAAGCCGACTCCTTACAATATGTGCGTGAAATGCAGATAGTGCCGCTGCCGTGGAGAGTCTTCGGCCGAACTTGCTCAAGCCAAGGAGCAGGCCAGAAGGAGTAATGCGACGGCCTCGAAGGCGGTTGAGGAGTTAGCGGCCGAAAGGGCCGCACACTGCCGAAGCAGGGAAGAGATAGCCGAAATGGCTGTGAAGTTTAAAAGAGGCTACCGACCGCAATGAGGCTCTTGGGAAGGAGCGCCTAGCGGGGCAGGAAGACCTGCAGAAGGCCACCGCCGAAGCCAAGAATGCCCGTTCTGCAATGCGGGCTATGAAGGAAGAGCTGCGCCAGGCCGGGGAGATTGTAGCTGGCAAGCCTTTTCTGCTGCGCCGAAGGTTCACGGATTCAAAATATGCTCAGCTGGGCCAACTGTGGTGTCCGGAGGACCCTTATATGGACTTAGCAGCGAGTGCGGCGGATGCCGTTTTGCATTTTCGAAGCCAGAAGGATCACCAGACGGAAGAGCTGTTTTGGTCTCAATTCCATAGTCCGGAGCGTTCACTTCCGCTGACCGATCGCTTGGCTGAGTGGGCTGAGCTAAATAGGTCGTCCGGGCTTGCTATGGCGGATATAGTGACCCATATCCGGCCGGATAGGCCCCGAAGAGTTACTTTGGCTTATTGCAGCAATTTCTTGGGCGGTGCCGCATATCAAGGCGATGAAGCGGTCGGCCTGCATAGAGGGTGCGCGGATGGCGCCGCCTGTGAAGACACATTGGACAGAGATGGATGCCACCTCTGTTGCGACCCCGGTTCGGATAATAACCGGCTACCCGCCGAGCACTATTTTGGCGAAGTGCTGCACGGTGCTCGTGGTAATAGAGTCGCGATGCTTTCGAAAAATGTTACGTTCGAATGAACGTTTATATGATTTAAAAATGATGTTTATGATGTAAACGCCTTTTATACTTGTGCGTTCAAGTAATAGAATATCTCCTTTGCGGCCGTTCATGTATACGTATGTATAACCTGAAAGATGGCAGTCGTCGGCTTCAGCCCCCACGCACAAGGTGCGGGGGTGTTCGCAAAAA
This sequence comes from Aegilops bicornis, assembly GCA_021605145.1. Classification (NCBI taxonomy): domain Eukaryota; kingdom Viridiplantae; phylum Streptophyta; class Magnoliopsida; order Poales; family Poaceae; genus Aegilops; species Aegilops bicornis. The sequence continues at coordinate 15,062,354 of CM038671.1, forward strand.
ATAGCACGTTTTCACACTTAATCCGACGTCTCGGTCCTGTAAAGGAGGTGGTAGCGTAGCAAACGAGGCAACCGGACTATAATGCTTTATCACTTTCACTTAGCCATGGAGTTCGAGGGTGGGGCTACGACATAGCCCCTGGGGGCACCGCGCTCTCCGAATTCGGGGCGCGTATGTGCCTGGCCGGGAAACGGCCCTTCGTCAAAGCGGAGGAATCCTAAACATTCCCAAGGTCAATCGAGTGGTTGACCAGTCTCTCGCTGTATCATGACAGTCAGTTTTCGGCTTTCTCTACTGAGGTGCTCGCCCAGCCGAACTGGGGCACAATCGCAGTAGTTCTCCGGGAGCTGCGTTAGCCGATGATACGGAACGTAAGGCAAAACACAGGAGCCAGGCAAACCCAACATTTGACCAAAGACATGATTCGGAGCTGATGCATATAAGGCCTAACTCGAGACGCCGAACACTCCCGAAGGTGTTCGGTCTTTATAATAGCGGGCAAAACAAAGCCCTAAGCCCCTTGTGTCCAGTGCAGGCAGGTTCTTACGGGCGCGGCCGATGCCAAAACGCCAGTCTCCACTCTGGTTATACTGAAAGAACCAGGGGATTATAGCAACAAGAGACAGTAAGAAAGGTTTACGTAGGGTCTTAGTCTGAAAAGAGTCCTTGCAACGGGTCCCTACTGCACGTCTGCACCCGTGTCTCCGTTGTGCCGTATCCTGGACGGGCGTGCACGCTGTTCATCTGTAAAAAGAGAGGAACTTGGTTGGAAAAGAAATCGTGCGAGAAAGTGCATAAAAAATTGAAATATAGTTTAAGAAAGCTGAGCTTATGCTAGCTCATTATGGCTTATATGTGCAAACCCTTGTGAAGGGGTGTGCGGCTAGGTAGCCCCTAGCTGATTTATTCCGGACTCGTCCAGCCGTGTCCGGGGTCTCAGGCGACCTTATGATGAAATGATGCCACGTGGACCGGGCGCGTAATGTGGTATTGTATTGAAGCGGACGAGGGCTTCCCATCCGGTGGTGCTTTATAGCTGGCTTAAAGGCCTGGCGCCACTCCTTTGAAGGAAATGCGGCTATGCCGAATTGTAATAGGGTCTATCCCCACTTGCGGATTGTGTCCGGATATGGCAGGTTTAAGTCACTGCCGCCGTCCATCAATACCTGCGTTAATTGCAGTCCGTCTATTATGGGATCCGATATCAGGGCAGTCTATCCTGCGCTCCGGATACTTCTGGGCTAATCCAGATGGTCGAAAGTGATTGGTTTTGACATCCAACCTTGGTCCACTAGGGTGGATCGTCCGACCCTTGCCATGGCGAGTGCCGTGTTGGCTTTCCGTGTTTATCACGTGAAGCAAGTTTACTGTTTTGACTTCTCGAGGGAAAGTCTTTTGACTTCCGGTGCTCTGCTGGTGGGGCTCGTCGTCGTCCTCGCTTGGCGTATCGAGCCCCTTGTGTCCGGTGTTAAGTCTGCCGGACTGTTTGAAAACCCAACAATTTCGGTTGGTATGGTTTGCGTGCCTTCCGGGTACTGTGGATTTGACATATCCGGTCTAAAATTTTGTTTAAATTTGATAGCTCGTCTCTGTTGTCCTTAAGAGGCCGTTTTTTATTGTCTGGCCGCGAGCTTTTCAATCCGGCGTTGACCGCTGTGGCCTGTGGGCTTTTTTATTTATTCCGGCGTTGATCTTTCCTGCGCCGTGTCTTTCCGTTTCCATCTCTGATCTCGGATGTACTCGGGTCGCTGGGGCTGCATCTTGCTAGCCAGCTGTCTTCTCCTGCGCAAAAGCGCGTCATGAGGCTTGTTAGCGCGGCCATTGTTCTTGGCTTATCTTGGCCGAGGTGTCTGGCGAGCCATTCGTCTCGGACGTTGTGTTTAAAAGCTGCTAAGGCTTCCGCGTCCGGACAGTCGACTATTTGGTTCTTTTTGGTAAGGAACCTGTTCCAGAATTTGCGCGCTGATTCTCCGGGCTATTGGGTTATACGACTCAGATCTTCAGCATCCGGCGGGCGGACATAAGTCCCTTGAAAATTTGCTCTAAACGCGTCCTCAAGCTCTTCCCAACTTCCAACAGTGTTTTCTGGGAGGCTTTTGAGCCAATGCCGAGCTGGCCCTTTGAGCTTGAGGGGTAGATATTTTATGGCGTGGAGATCATCTCCTCTAGCCATGTGTATGTGTAGTATGTAGTCTTCTATCCAGACTCCGGGTGTTGTGCCGTCGTATGCCTCTATGTTTATGGGTTTAAACCCTGCTGGAAATTCATGATCCAGCACCTCATCGGTAAAACATAGCGGGTGTGCGGCGCCCCTGTATTTGGGTGTGCCGCTGTCTTCGAACACTTGTCGTGGTGTGTTACTTCCTGGGGTCCTCTTTTTTGGCCCGTAGATGGACCTAGTTGGGCCGTCCGTTTTACCAGGATTATCATTCGGCTTGTGTGCGGCCCCGTTTGTCGCTTTGGGCTGTCATCATCCGCCGTCTATCCGCCAGGCAGCCTCTATATTTTTGACCGTGAAGGCTCGATGGCTTCTCGTCAAATTCTGGCAGCAACTTGCGCCGGGTAGCTCTTGGTTTGATGGCCATTGCCATATTTGTCTGCGGTCTTGAATACTTTGCTCCACTTTATTCTGAGCGTGTCTTCTGCTGTTTTGAGCTTCCGTTTCGCCTTTTTCAAACTTCTTGCAGTGGCGACGAGTTTTTTGCGTATGTCCTTATGCTCTGGTGTTGTGGCCGGACTGTTGATTGTTCCGTGAAGGGGTTGATTGTCCGGCTCGTCTTGTTCGTCGTCTGCTGGCTTGCCCTGCTCTATCGCTGGGTCGTTAGGAAGGCTGCTTTGATCGAGGCGGGACTTAGGGCGGCGTTTACGTCGCCGTTTTGGTTCTTTATCGGCGAGATTATCCTCTGCCGTGTCCCGATGTTCCTCGTTATCGCTTCCCTTCGGGGTGTCCACCATGTATATGTCGTATGATGAGGTGGTCTTGCAGTGTCCTGTAGGCGCTAGTTCTTGGGAGTCTCCGGTATCGTCGTCCATACCGTCTATGTCTTCGGAGTCGTAGTCGAGTATGTCGGTTAAATCGTCGACGGTGGCTACGAAGTGGGTGGTGGGTGGGATCCGAATTTCTTCGTCATCTGCGTCCCAACCGTCCTGGTCGTAGTGCGGCCAGGGCTCTCCGGATAGCGAGAGATGCTTTAGTGAATTTATGATATCGCCGAAGGGCGAGTGCTGAAAGATGTCCGCAGCGGTGAATTCCATGATCGGCGCCCAGTCGGATTCAACTGGCAGGGGCGCAGGAGGCTCGGAGTCCGGCACCTCGGAGTCATAGGCTTTACGTGGGACAAGGTAAGTGTTTGGCTCCATCGCCGTAGGAATTAGGCTTCCGAGGCGGTGTCCAGCCATCCGTCCTCGATCCGAGCGATCGGCTCCGGACTATGAGTCGGAGCGGATTCGTGTGCGGCCTCCAGGGGGCTGTCCGGCAGCAGAATTAGGTCATACCCATCGTGACAGCGCGGCACACCCGGCTGTGGCTCGGATCCATCGAGGATCAAGTCCCCGTGGATACCGGCCGTGAAGTTTAGGCTTCCAAACCTGACCTGACGGCCAGGGGCGTAGCTTTCGATCTACTCCAGATGGCCAAGGGAGTTGGCCCGCGGTCTTAAGCCGCCCGAATCTGAAGATCTGTCCGGGAGAAAGGTCTCACAGGACTGCGTCGTTGTTGATTGAAGAGGGCATCAAGCCTATCGGTGGCGACACGCAGAGGAACTCTCAATGAAAGCACCAATGTCGGTGTCAAAACCGGCGGATCTCGGGTAGGGGTCCCGAACTATGCGTCTAGGCGGATGGTAACAGGAGACAAGGGACACGATGTTTACCTGTGTTGGGCCCTCTTGATGGATGTAAACCCCTACGTCCTGCTTGATTGATATTGATGTTGTGGATGTTTACAAGAGTGGATCTACCACGAGATCAAGGAGGCTAAACCCTAGAAGCTAGCCTATGGTATGATTGTAAGGGTTGTGATTGTTGTCCTACGGACTAGAGCCATCCGGTTTATATAGACACCGGAGAGGGTTAGGGTTACATAGAGTCGGTTACAGTGGTAGGAGATCTACATATCCGTATCGCCAAGCTTGCCTTCCACGCCAAGGAAAGTCCCATCCGGACACGGGGGGAAGTCTTCAATCTTGTATCTTCATAGTCTTGGAGTCCGGTCGATGATGATAGTCCGGCAAATGATAGTTCGGCTGATCATGGTAGTCCGGCTATCCGGACACCCCCTAATCCAGGACTCCCTCACAACCCCTTGCCTCTCTTCATCCCTGCGCCCGCCTTTGCTCCCAACCCTCTCGCACAACCTGGCCTGAGCTCTCCACCGTCTCCCCAGCCCGCTCCGGCCCCCATGGCTGACTTCATCCCCTTGGAGCTCTCCTCCTCCGAGGACGAGCAGCCACCGTCCCCTGCCCACGCATCCCCACCATGCATATTTGCCTTCCTGGAGCAGACCGACGCGGCGGAAGTTGAAGATGAGGCCTTTGAGGAGGAGGAGGACCCGGATGAGGTAGAGTTCGAATCGGGGGAGGAATCCACCGATTCAGACGCAACCCAATCTGCCTTTCTCTCTTCTCCTCCTAGGCACCGTCGGGATTTCTCCAACGTTTTCATGCCCTTCACCCCCATCGAGCATTTCCAAAACCTCGCATACGCCATTGTCAACCCTCCCCCTCCCGCCCCCCAAGCTTGTATCCGCCGTGCTCTGCAGACCGGGGCTGGCAACCCCCCGGTGATGATTCGGGCCTCTTCCTACGGGGCGGGGCTGGTCGTGTCTAGTTCGGCCTATGAGCGTGAAATCTCCATCCTCAACAGTCCTCTTTCCTGCCCCATAAACACCGTTAGCCTTGTGCGCCACAAAGACACTGAGAATCGCTTCCTCTTCCGTCTTGGCACGGTCTCTGCCCTTCATATCGAGGATTTCCCTCTCGAGTACTGGTTTACTCCTACCATCATCAACTCCATTGTTCCTTTCGCATGTCCCATCCAGATTGACCCTATTTGCCTTACCGATGTGGACTACTCTGTTGTCCTTGTCTCCTCAAATCTCGTACCCTCACTGACGTCCCTCATACCATCCCGGTCCACGGCTTCTCTGGCCTCGGTGCAATTGCTTCCGTCCTTGTCATCCAGTCCCAAGAGATACCGCCCGACCCTGCTTTCGCGGGCCTTGACTCTGATGACGACAACAACGGTGGCGGTGGCGGGGATGGCGGCGACGGGGGGAGCAGCGACTTCCCCAGCGGCATGGACCCGGACCTGTCGGCCCCTCCCCCTCCTCCAACCGACGAGGGGCATGACGACAAGGTGGTGCAGCTGCCGGGCGGCCTCACCATGATGGCCAACCACAAGCCTCTGGTTTGTGCCGTGCCGCTCACGGCTCGCCCGAGGTCGGTGCAGGTCAAGCTCTTCAAGGGCTTCTACGCGCGTCCAGGGCGTGAACGGCGAGCGCGGCTTCTACCACATCCCGATGAGTCCGGCGGGCTCTCCCCGGCTCGTTGTCGCCAACCTGGCAGCCTGCTCCATCGGCTACCTCGACCGTGTGGCCACGGTCGGAGCCCCCCCACACCCCCTTCACCGATGCCGAGGTGGTCTGCCGCGACTTCCGGGGCCGCGCCTTCACCCCGGGCTGCGAAGGGGAGGAGGCGGTCACGCAAGACGTTGCTCGCTACGATGCCGGCCTCCCTCCGATCCCAGGGCCGCAGCCCCTGCTGATCGCCAACGACGCGCACAACGACATCCCGCAGCAGCTCTCCCCTCCTTCCTCCCCTCCGATCGCCAACCTCCCTCCTCGGGCTGCTTCCCCAACAATCTTCTTCACGCCCGCAGCTTCGCCTCGGGAGGGAGAGCCCCCGAACCGTATGACGATGCTGGAAAAGGCCACTCTTCGGAAGGAGATGAAGCTGGAAGGCAAGAAGAAGGCGGCCCCGCGCAAAGAGCTGCTGCTGCCAGCGGTGGAGCTCATGGAGCTTACTGCTGAGGGCCCTCCGCCGCTCCCGCGCAAGGACGCTCTCCAACTTGCCATGGCTTGTGGCGTCCCCGAGATCGACCTCAACGTGGAGCCCACCGATGACGATGTGTGAAGACCCTTCCGAGCCTCCTACGCAACGGCGCCACCCCTTTCTTGCTGCTCTTCACGACTGCAGCTACACCCACAATTTTAGCTGCAGCTTTCTTCACAGGAAGCACCGTCTGCTTGTCTACTTCATCAGGATCCCAACTACTAGTCTTTTTATTTCCGTGTTTCTCTCTTTTTCCCCTTTACTTTTCTACCGCCCTGTTCCAGTTAACGACTGTTCCATTGTTTTTTTACTTTGGGCTTGTCTTGCTCGGCCAATCTATGTTGCTACTTTAGTTTCCAACGATTAGAGAAGTCTCTGTTATTTCTTGGAACGTTCGAGGGCTTGGTAGGCACAAGAAGTGCACCGATGTGAAAGCAACCCTTTCCTCTGCGCCTTGCTCCGTAATTTGCCTTCAGGAGTCAAAACTCCAGGACATCTCCAACTTCAAAGCTATTTCTTTTCTTCCCCCGAATCTTCGCAACTTCCATTCCATCCCAGCTATCGGTTCGGCTGGGGGGATTGTTACCGCATGGGACGACAATTTCCTCTCCTGCTACAAAGTGCTCGTGGACACTTTCGCCCTACTTGTTGGTTTGAATCACGCACGGACGACCTCTCATTCGTCATTACTAACGTCTACGGGCCCTGCGACCACGCATCTAAACCTTCCTTCTTGCAATCCCTCGTGGATCTCAAACCTCAAATCTCCTGCCCTTGGACTATCATCGGGGATTTCAACATCACCCTCAGGCCGTCGGACAAATCCACAACACATTTCAATATGCAGGAGGCAAACCTTTTTGCCTCAACTATCAACACTCTCCGCTTCAGGATCTGCCTCTCCTGATGACGCTTTACCTGATCAAACCAGCAGGAGGTGCCCATTCTTGTCCGCTTGACCGGCTCGCAAGCGTGGATCGGGGCCTCAAAATTTCCGGATACCTCTCTTTCTTCTCTTGCCAGGACAACCTCCGATCACGTTCCCATCCGGCTAACGGCAGCCACTTCCATCCCTAGATCTTCGGTTTTCCGCCTTGACCGCTCTCTCCTCAACGTCCCTTTATTCAAGGACCGAGTGGCCGCAAATTGGGGAAGCGTCGGTCCTCAGCATGCCCACCTTGGATCTGCTGGAATTCTTTCCCTCAAATTAAAGCGTACCAGGGATATAGCAAAAAAGTGGCTGTCCAACAGGAGATCGCCTAAGATCTTAGCCTTAAACTGCCATACCACTATCAACTTCCTTGACAAGCTGGAAGAGGCCAGGACGTTGTCATCTCTCGAATCCGATCTTCGGCTTGCGGTCAAGCTTTCACTGCACCGACATAATGCTGTCACTGCAGCCTCGGGAGGCAACGGGCAAAGGTTAAGGATTGAGTCTTCGGTGACGAAAACTCAGCATACCTTCATATTTGTGCCTCGGTCAGACACCGTAAAAACCAAATCAAATTCCTTGAAAACAAAGGCACTACCTTTACTGCGCATTGTGACAAGGAGGCTGTTCTTCTGAACTTCTTTAAGAACCTGATTGGCGTATGCCATCCGGTCTCCTTTTCCTTTGATCTCGATAGTCTACTTCTCCCAAACTCAATTACTTCGCTCAGGCTTCCAACCTATCTGCTCCTTTTACCTTGGAGGAAATTAAGGCTGCTCTTTGGGCCATGAAGGACGATGCAAGCCCAGGGCGGATGGTTTTGGCCCCGCTTTCTACAAAAGCAACTGGGATCTTGTTAAATTGGATCTTCTCAATTTGCTTAATGACTTTCATGCTGGCTCAGCAGACCTTATGCGTTTGAACACAGCTCACATCGTGCTCCTTCCAAAGAAGTCCGACGCTGCTAAGCCAGAAAACTATCGCCCTGCGTCCCTTCAAAACTGCTCTGTCAAGCTTGCGTCTAAGTGCCTCGCCATTCGGGCCCAGCCTCTTATTGACCACCTCATTCATGACGAGCAAACGGGTTTTATTCGGGGCCGTGGGATCACCGAAAAATTTGTCCATGCTGCGGACATTGTCCAAACTTGTTTTAAACGGCGTCTCCCCGCAATCGTCATCAAGCTCGATTTCCACAAGGCTTTGGACTCGGTGTCTTGGGTCGCCCTTGCCGCGATCTTACGCGTAAAAGGCTTTCCACCGTCCTGGTGCCGTTGGGTTGACCACCTAAACTCTTCGTCCACCTCGGCCGTGTTACTGAACGGCAAGTCGGGCCCTTGGTTCCCGTGTCGGCAAGGCTTGCGGCAGGGTGACCCTTTCTCCCCTATCTTTTCATTATAGTTGCTGATGTCCTCAAGCGCCTAATTCTCCAGGCCTCCTCAAATGGCCTTCTTTCCCACCCAATTGCGGACGATATCCCTTGCACCGTCTTGCAATATGCTGACGACACTCTTATTGTCCTTCCTTCAGATGCAGTGCAACTGCGGACCCTCAAGCAAATCTTACTTCAGTTCTCCGAGGCCACCGGCCTTACCATCAATTTCCACAAAAGCACCTTCGCGCCTATTCACGTCGACCCGGAGCTATCTAACAACCTTGCGGCCATTCTTGGTTGCCCGGTCGATTCCTTTCCGCAATCTTACTTAGGATTGCCTCTCTCCACCCACAAACTCACTCTAGCGGATTTTTCTTTATCATTGATAAGGTCGACCGACGTTTGGCCGGCTGGCGAGGACTTCTTCATCCTTGGCGGGCGGGCAATTCTGTGTACGCTCCGTCTCCTGGGCCCAGCCAATCTATGCTATGAGCGTTCTTCTTCTTCCGCCGCATCAGGTAAGAGATTGAGAAACGCTGTCGAGCCTTCTTCTGGACGGGCCAAGACACGGTTACCGGGGGTAATTGCAAAGTTGCTTGGGACATCGTGTGCGCTCCTTTCACTAAAGGAGGCCTCGGCTTCCTCTCTCTAACGCAAATGAATGTTTGCCTCCTCCTCAAACACATTTCCAAGCTACACGACGGTGCGGCTTCGCGACAACCTTCCTACCTTGTCTCCAGGTACGAATGGTCTAGCACCCATGACGTGGGAACGGACGATAGTCATTCTACCCCTATTTGGCGGGATATCATGAAAGGCCTTGATTTCTTTCGCTCAAACACTCGAGTGCAACTTGGCAACGGTGCCACTACCTCATTCTGGCTCGACCTTTGGCTCCCTAACACCACCAAACCCTAGCACAACTTTTCCCGGCTTTGTTCTCTCACTCCAATCGGATTCACACTCCGGTGGCTCGTGCTCTGGGCTCGCACGGCCTAACCTTGGACCTGACCCCCAGGCTGTCTCACACGGCTGAGTGCGAGTTTGTTGATCTTCGCAATGTTACGCATCGATGAACGTGAATTTGCAGGTTCTCGATGAAGAATTTCGAGGGAGACAGGCAAGCCGTTAACCACCAAGCTAGCCTACCAAGCGGTTTGGAAGTCGCGGCCCCAGGACAACCTTGCGCCGGCCATTTGGAGAAACTACGCACCAAATAAATGCCGAATTTTTGTCTGGCTCGCCCACAAGGACCGCTTGTTCACGAATGCTAGGCGTTTCAGACGGGGCATTGCCACCAACGCCGACTGCCCCTTCTGCAACCAATGCGAAACCATTGAGCACCTTCTTTTTCAATGCCGACACCTAGCTCCGCTCTGGGCAGAACTAAACAGCCTTTGCCATCACACACCGCATGGACTACTACATGCTTGGGAGGGTGACTTCAACAACAAGACACGACCGACAGTTATGATGGCCGTTCTTCGGAACATTTGGAAGAGGCAAACGCCAAGGTCTTCGAAACCAACAACTCCAGCCCCACATTATTGCTAGTTCGGCAGCCGACGATCTTCGACTTTGGTCCCATCGTTGCAAGAAACCACAGAGGCAGATTATGCTCCGTGACTGGGGCTCCATGTTGTCCCATCTAGCCGGGAGAATATAGTCCCATGGCATAATGTAATCTTTTCCTTCTGCTTTTTCCATTCCCCAAAACCCCCTGTATTTCTGTTCCCTATGCTTGGCACACTTTGACGGTGGTTAATAAAGGTTCAGGCAGGCGTAAGCCCGCCGTTGACGCGTCAAAAAAAATCCCTACCTACTAATAGTAGTAAGAAAACATAGTTTACTTAACTCTCCAAACGGACAAATATACCAGATTTGAGAACAAACCACTAGCTTTTTTTTCCTTTTGATTGAAGGAAAACAAAACCGGTAGTTGGATGATAAAATCTTCTCCAACAGGGCTGGGCATAAAAACCGGAAAGCCAAAAACCGAACCAAACCAGAAGTGAAATAAACCGAAATCATCGATTTTTATTTGCACCTAATAATTCAGTTTGTTTGCCTAACTACCCGCCTTTTTTAGCGAAGCCTAACTATCCGAATTAATAGACCCAAATTCAGTTTGTAGGCCTGGTTAACCGAAAATACCCGAAGATACCAGTGTCGGCAATGTTTCAGCCCGTTTTGAGGCATCGAGTGTTGAGCGTTTGAGGCCCAAGGCCTGCTATGATTGGGCTATCAAGGCATGTGCATTTGTGCTGCAATTCACAAAAAAGGAAAAAAAAAACACACGTACATATGACCTATGTTTTGAAGGAATAAAGATGGCAAAAATTCTCAAAATAAAAATCCACACGCACGCTGCTAGCCAAGCGCCCCGTATGCCGCCACTGGTACGGCACTACGGCTCCTTCCGTTGGAGGAAAGTCGGGCGGACATGGACGCCGGGTCTTGCTTAGTTTCTACTCCCTCTTATTTAAAATAAATGTCGCAGTTTTGAATTAATATTAATTCAACCTTAATTCAAAATGACGACACTTATTATGGATCAGGTGGAGTAATGTTTCCCCTACCTAGCGTCCTCGGGTGGGTCGAGCTCCCGTCACCCCGGCCACGTTTGACCAGCTCAAAGGCACTCGGGTCGACCTCTTCATTCTCGCTGCTGGACTCTCCCACGGCCTCCTTGGGGATGCCGTCAACATCAACTTCCACCAGGGGCCTTTAGCGCGAGTTATGCGCGTAGAGGAGCTCGGGAGCAGACATTCGGCGCGCACGAGCGATGTGGCTGCAGCAGCGGACATTTAGTCAGTTCAAATTACAAGAATTGGTATAAGCTAAAAAAACTGAAGTAAATACTTACCTCGGATACAACCATGTCGGCTATGAAGCCGGGGGTGGACGGTTCTGTTACGGCCCACCCTACTACCGCTACGACGAGCCCCGCGAAGGACAAGGCCCAGGAACCAGACAAGAGGGTGAGAAGGCCCAGCGAGCGCTACCCAGCCCACAAGTGGGTGACCTAGTCTACTTATCGGAGCGGGTCACGGGAGGACGGCAGGAAGGATCGAGTTGGCTCTCTCGGCGGTGGCGGCTTCTTTCCCCTTTCCCCGACTCCTTCCTCCCTTAGAACCCTAGCTACATCACGTTTGTGTAATCCACAGGAACACTCTGTACTAGATCAGCGAGGCGTAACATTTGGTATCGAGCCGAGGTTCCTCCACCCACCAATCGATCGAACACGGCGGGCGTTTTCCCTCGATCATCCAAACGAGACGCGGCAAGGCCACCACCATGGAAGAGCATGGCAAGGCGCTGGCCGATCTGACGGCGGCTATCGCGGCGATGACGGCGAAGATCGACGAGATCCATCCAGTCGTCCTCGAGTTCCAAGGGTGGAGGCCAACGATCGAGCAATCGGTCAAGGATCTGCGAGCAGAGGTGGGCGATCTGCGCGCGCAACTGCGGGACAAGGGCAAGGCGGCGGATCCAGCCGCGCCGTTGCGCGCCCCTCCGCCAACAGGCTCCTCGCAGGCGCCGTCACAGCACCTGCTCCTTCGACCACCACCGATCCGACTGGGGGATCTGCCACCAATTCCAGGTCAGGTGGCGGACGAGCCCTTCCAGCGGGTGGAGGAGCCACTACCAGCTTCGGGTGGCGACGGCCACGGGCCAATTGGCCACGGCAGGACAACAATCCACCGGGGGATGTCACCGGGGGAGCACACCCCAAGGGCGCCTCCGGTCACGGGTATGCACAATTTCCAGTCTCTGCTCGGGGAGGGTTCATTCTGTGGGGAGCGCAACTATCATAGATTTCCACCACCACCACGTTTCGATTTTCCGCTGTTCGACGGGGATGGCCCCCGAGCTTGGCGGCTGAAATGCGAGGCATATTTCAGAGTGTGTACCCTTAGTCCGGATACATGGGTGAGCTGCGCCGCGATGTACTTCATCGACGGGGCTTTATCTTGGTTGCAATCTACCAAGGCTCACCTGATTTACACTGATTGGGGCACCTTTGCTGAAGCGGTCTGTGTGCAGTTCGGGCGTGAGGAATTTCAGTCCCTCTTGCGTCAGTTTAACCGGCTGCGACAGAGCGGATCTGTGGCGGAGTACGCCGAAAAGTTTACCCAGTTCATGCATAATCTTAAAGCTCACCATGAGTCTTGGGAGCCATCATACTTTGTCACGCATTTCATAGATGGGTTACAAAAAGAAATCCGGGCAGCAGTTGTTTTACATCGACCAAAATCTCTCGATACTGCCGTCGACCTTGCATGTTTGCAGGAAGAAGTGCTGGAGGCGATGCGCCGCGAGGACAAACGGGAGGAGCGGCGCTACTCAGCGCCCGCTACGTCGCGCGCGGTGCCCCGGACGGCGCTGCCCCTTCCACCGCCACCGACCACCGCGCCACCCAAGCAGGCAGTCACGTCGGAAGCGCGCAGTACAGATCGCCGTGCCGTGGAGGCGGCACACCTACCACCACCTGAGGACAAGATGGCGACGCTGCTGCACCCAAGGGGTTACCTTCACCACCAACCTCCGAGTACTTCCCCTGGGCAGTTATGATATCATTCTGGGGATCGACTGGTTGGAGCAGCACAGTCCGATGAAAGTGCATTGGAAGGAGAAGACCATGAGTTTTCATTATGCCGGGGAGCGGATACACTTGCAGGGGGCTCGAGCGGATACCACTCAGTGCCAACAACTTTCCAGCAAGGAGTTGGACGCGCTGCTGCAGCGCGCCGGGGTCGCGCGAGTGGTGCACTTGTGTGCCATGGGAACGGAAGAGATCAAGGTCACAGAACTGCCAGTTCCTCCGGCTATTTCCGACCTTCTGCAAGAGTACATCCACCTTTTTGCTGAGCCGAGTGGCCTGCCACCACGACACGCTTTCGATCACACTATACCCCTGCTGCCTGGAGCACGCCCGGTCAACATCCGACCGTATCGTTACAGTCCAGCGCAGAAGGATGAGATTGAAAGGCAAGTGGCAGACATGTTGGCGCAAGGAATCATCGTACCCAGCACAAGTCCGTTTGCATCGCCAGTTCTGTTAGTGCAGAAAAAGGATCTGACATGGCGTTTCTGCGTCGATTACCGGCACCTCAACGCAGTGACAGTTAAGAACCGGTTCCCTCTTCCAGTGATTGATGAACTTTTGGATGAACTGGCGGGTTCCAAGTTTTTCACCACTTTAGACCTGCGGTCGGGGTACCATCAAATCCGTATGAAGCCCGAGGACGAGCACAAAACCGCCTTCAAGACGCACCACGGCCATTTCGAGTTCCGGGTTCTTTCCTATGGACTAACCGGCGGTCCAGCGACCTTTCAAGGAGGAATGAACATTGTTTTGGCACCGGTCAACCGAAAAGGAGTCTTGGTTTTCATTGACGACATCCTGATCCATAGCGCCACCTTGGAACGACACATCCAGCTCATGCGGCAAGTGTTCCAGCTACTTAACGAACATCAACTAAAGATCAAATTAAGCAAGTGTTCATTTGCCAGAACCAATCTCACCTATCTAGGTCATGAAATCAGCGAAGAAGGAGTAAGGACAGACGGCAAAAATGTGGCTGCAGTTCAGAAATGGCCAACCCCGACGAATGTCAAAGAGGTGCGCGGGTTCCTTGGGTTAGCAGGCTACTACCGCAAGTTTGTTAAAAACTTTGGCATCATTAGCCGGCCACTCACGGATCTGCTAAAGAAGAATTCTGTCTTCCGATGGACTGAGCTCGAAGCCGCAGCATTCCAAGAACTCAAGACTGCGCTCGTCACGGCTCCGGTGTTGGCCCTGCCAGACTTCTCGAAGCCATTCGAGCTTGAAACGGATGCCTCAGACCGGGGCATTGGAGCAGTGTTGCGTCAGGGCAACCACCCAGTGGCATTTCTCAGCAAGGCATTGGGCCCCAAGAACCGTGCCTTATCCACCTATGAAAAGGAAGGCTTAGCTATCCTTATGGCAGTCGAGCAATGGCGTATCTATCTGCAGAGTGATGAATTTGTGATCCATACCGACCAACGCAGCCTGGTACATCTCGAAGATCAGCGCTTGGCAACACCATGGCAGCAGAAGATTATGGCAAAGCTGCTGGGTTTGCGCTCTGAATTGTGTACAAACGGGAGAAGACAATCGGGTGGCAGATGCTCATCACGTCGACACAGGCCTTTGCAAGGGGACACAGCCACCGTTCTGATGGCGGTGCCAATCTGGCTTGAAGCAAAGGCAGCAAGGGTACAACAATGACCCTCAAGAGCTCAAAAACTGCTTGCCTTGATCGCTCTGTAACCCAACGGCCATGACGGATTCCTCCTGCAGGACGGCATCATCAAACACAATGGGCGCCTGTGGCTCGGAAACAACGTGCCCCTGCAGAAACAGGTCTTGACAGCCTTGCACTCCGGCGCGATCGGCGGTCACTCAGGTTCAATGCCACCTACCGTCGAGTTCGCCGGCTGTTCACTTGGCCGGGCATGAAGCAACACGTGAAGCTGCTGGTGGAGGCATGTCAGGGTTGCAAGCAGCGGTTTAACGAGTCCGTTACCGTGACTGCTGGAACCCCTGCTGTGCCAAAGCAAGCTTGGGAGCTTATCACCATGGATTTCGTCGAAGGATCGCCGCAGTCATCGCGATACAATAGCATCATGGTGGTAGTGGACAAGTTCTCATGGTACGCACATTTCATCCCATTGACGCACCCCTTCACGGCGTTTAAAGTTGCCCTTGCCTTCGTCAACAACATATACAAGCTGCACGGGTTGCCAGAGGCTATCGTCTCGGATCGAGACCCCATTTTCACCAGCACCATGTGGAAGGAGCTGTTCAGGTTGACTCACACGGAACTGCGCATGAGCACGGCGCGACACCCACAGACGGACGGACAATCCGAGCGAGTAAACCAATGCCTGGAGACCTACTTACGCTGTTTTGTGCACGCATGCCCGTCCAAGTGGTCTGCATGGTTGGCCCTCGCAGAGTTCTGGTATAACACCTCGCCGCATTCAGCTTTGGGAACTTCTCCGTTTGAGGCTCTATACGGTCACGGCCCTCGGCATTTTGGTCTTCTGGACCCGATGGCGTGCGCTGCACCGGACCTTCAGGATTGGCTCCAGGATCGAGCCAGTGGAGGCGTTACTACGGCAACATCCGCTTCAGGCGCAGCAAAGAAATGAAAGAATCATGCGGACAAGCGGCGATCGGACCGAGTGTTTGAAGTGGGCGACTGGGTGTTCCTCAAGATCCAGCCCTACTTACAACGCTCTCAGCCACCAGAACTAACGGAAGCTGTCGTTCAAATACTTTGGTCCTTTTCGGGTTATTCAATGAGTGGGTTCGGTAGCATACAAGCTCCAGCCTTACGGACAAGTGCTCCATACACCCGTCTTCCACGTCTCTCAACCACGGTAGCGCCTTGCCACCAACAGAGAAGGTCATCGATGACCTGCCCACGGCAGCCGCGCCAAGCCCGGAGCTGTGGAGATCTGGCCAGCCAAAGAACGGGCGACGAGGCACGACCTCGATTCAGCAAGTGCTGGTGAGGTGGATCGATCAGCCAGCCTCATTGGCAACCTGGGAGGATCGCGACGAGCTGCATCGACACTACCCCGACGCTCCAGCTTGGGGACAAGCTGTTTCTCAAGATGGGGGGGATGTTACGGCCCACCCTACTACCGCTACGACGAGCCCCACGAAGGACAAGGCCAGGAACCAGGACAAGAGGGTGAGAAGGCCCAGCGAGCGCTACCCAGCCCACAAGTGGGTGACCTAGTCTACTTATCGGAGCGGGTCACGGGAGGACGGCAGGAAGGATCGAGTTGGCTCTCTCGGCGGCGGCGGCTTCTTTCCCCTTTCCCCGACTCCTTCCTCCCTTAGAACCCTAGCTACATCACGTTTGTGTAATCCTGGGAACACTACTGTACTAGATCAACTGAGAGCGTAACAGGTTCATTGGGGAAGTCCATCAACTTCCCCTTGATCATCACGTAGAGAATTTCTCGAATTGGCTTATTCTCGAAGAAGCCTCCCCAGATCGCCCTTACTCAGGTCGTTCTACCCTGTGTACTGCCACATCAAGTGCGTCGGGCTTGTTGTGGCTGGATTCCTCGGTTGAGGGCCACTTGCATCATGTGCACCAGGGTTAGACCCTTGTTGGCCAGCTCAAACACTCTAGCCTCTTGGTTGATTTACACTTAGGGCCAGTTCTTTCGCTCAATCGTGAAGAATTACTGCCCCGAGAAGCATAATTACAAAAGAACTCATCTTTGCCCCAGGAATTGTCCACAGTCATGTCACAATTGCAAGTGCAATCTAGAATGACCAATTTTTAGCAATTCTCGTAATTTTGGGCAATCCCTCAAAGCAAAACTGTTCGTTTTAAACAAGTACCCCTAATGGGCACTAAAACTATGGCCAAAATGCCACTCTCTGACCCAACAGACCCGAGCGCAACTCCTTCCTCCTGTGCCCGCACACTCTTTTCGTCCCCAACCTCTGTTCTGCTAGGGTTGCCGTCGCCAGGCTGCTCCCCGCCGCGGGCCGCCACTGCTGCTCACCACGGAAGCAGGACACCGCCCCGACCCGGCCACCCTCCTCATCGTCTCCTCCTTGCTCGGACGCACCTCCTCAAGTCCTTCCCCGCCCGGCCCGAGCTCCAACGCTAATCGTCCCGACCCGGCCGCCCTCCTGCTCGAATCCTCCCCGGTCGGCCCTCCCTTTCCTATGACTGAAAGCAGGCCGCCAACCACCGCACCCAGCTGCCCCTTCTCTGCGGCCAGCCACCACCGCGCATGTTGCTGGTGAGTTCCCCTATATCTCCCTCTGTCTCTTCAATCTAGGGGCATTATAGACATTTCAACAGACAACTCATACAACAATCACAGGCTAGAATCACAGAAAAGAACTAGGCAGGCAATTCTGTGGGCAGACAATTATGTGGGCAGTTTCCAGAATTATAATTCTCCAGAATTATGGTGCGAAAATAACTGGCCCTTAGTTGGGTTGTTCTTCGGGCTCCAAGAGTGACGCTTGACCGAGGGAGTCAAGATGAACCACATGAAAATGCCGCCCGGGAAAAACTTCCTAGTTCCACAACTAGGATGTAGGACCACTCCTCCCTCCACTTCTTGTCCGTGTCAACAAACTCGTCGGGCAGGGCTGGGGGCTGACATGCCTACTGATGGCGGCTCGATCACACCCGCAGGTATCGTCGACATTGGTTTGGAGCTTGATGCATAAATATTTCCTCCACAAACCGAACTATGGCTCGACGCAGAGGAGTGCCTCACACAACATGATGAAACACGCGTTGCGCAAGATGGAGTTGGGGGGAGATGATTGAGTTGTAGACAATAGAAATGCAGCAGACCCCAGAAAATCGAACCCACGAGTGAGGATGGGAATGGAACAAACCCGTTCATTGGGCTCTGGCTGTGGCAACACCTTCGCCTAGACGTCGTCATTGTCGAACATGGTGACAGGGGAGCATGCGAAGGCGACCTTCGGCGGCAAGAGAAATCCAACATTGGAGAGGCGGTCCAGCTGACCACACGTCGTTCTAGAGTAAATCCACTTTCCCGTGGTATTGGAGACGACCTTCTCCTTCGCTGGCATGACACATTTGCCGGTGTTGATGGGCTCATCGCTTGTCATCAAACAACGACCGGTGCAACTCATGACGATGCGCGGGAGTAGCTAAGAAGCACTATGGCGGCGATGCGAGACCGGTCTTGTTTGTCTGGACCGGGTAGGTTAACCTTTGAAGGTACTGCACAGGAATTCGGCCCGCTAAGAGCTAGCTGCATGGGAAATATTTTTTACTGTAGGTCGGCTATCTCCTTCGACAAGTCAATACCGAGGTGGATCACACCACTTCGGAGACAACACGACATCTGGATGCCGACAATGTATGGATTTTGTTGGGGGGTTGGGCGGAGCTTCGTTGAACCAGTTTCAACCTCGGCGACCGAAGACGAAATGCAGTTTGAAGATTATTGAGGTGCAGCCAAACTTGAAGACCACTTTAGTTGCTACTGACGATGCCCCAACCCAGGGCTCTCTCACCATGTCGGTTCTTGCCTTAGGGGCCGAGCTGAGGACCCCTATGTTGGTTTCGTCTTGGGCCACATTGGGCGGCCCATGGCATTTATATGGAAGACTGCAGAAGACTTGCTTTACAAGACAGGGATGCCGGATCCGAGGAGGACCTTACCTCCACCGATGCTGCCCATACGTAACCCTAGGACCCCCAATATGTTATATAGGCCAGGGCTAGGTGATACGTCCATTTTGCATCATGCTTTTATATCGATATTTATTGCATTGTGGGCTGTTATTGCACTTTATGTCACAATACTTATGCCTATTTTCTCTTATTTTACAAGGTTTACACGAAGAGGGAGAATGCCGACGGTGGAATTCTGAAATTTGGAAAAGGAGCAAATATTAAAGACCTATTCTGCACAGCTCCAAAAGTCCTGAAACTACACGAAAGTCAGTTTTGGAATATATTAAAAATATTGGGCGAAGAAAGCACCAGAGGGGGGCCACACCCTATCCACGAGGGTGAGGGCGCACCCCTCGTGGGCCCCCTGGCAGGCCTCCGGTGCCCATCTTTTGCTATATGAAGTCTTTCGCCCTGGAAAAAAATGAGAATGAAGCTTTCGGGACGAAGCGCCGCTGTCTCGAGGCGGAACCTGGCGAAACCAATCTAGGGCTCAATGAGCTGTTCTGTGGGAAACATCCCTCCATGAGGGGGAAATCATCACTATCGATCCTCTCATCGGGAGGGGGTCAATCTCCATCAACATCTTCACCAGCACCATCTCCTCTCAAACCCTAGTTCATCTCTTGTATCCAATCTTTGTCTCAAAACCTCAGATTAGTACCTGTCGGTTGCTAGTAGTGTTGATTACTCCTTGTAGTTGATGCTAGTTGGTTTATTCGGTGGAAGATCATATGTTCAGATCCTTTATGCATATTAATACTCCTCTGATTATGAACATGAATATGATTTGTGAGTAGTTACGTTTGTTCCTGAGGACATGGGAGAAGTCTTGCTATAAGTAGTCATGTGAATTTGGTATTAGATTCGATATTTTGATGAGATGTATGTTGTCTTTCCTCTAGTGGTGTTATGTGAACGTCGACTACATGACACTTCACCATTGTTTGGGCCTAGGGGAAGGCATTGGGAGGTCATAAGTAGATGATGGGTTGCTAGAGTGACAGAAGCTTAAACCCTAGTTTATGCGTTGCTTCGTAAGGGGCTGATTTGGATCCATATGTTTCATGCTATGGTTAGGTTTACCTTAATACTTCTTTCGTAGTTGCGGATGTTTGCGAGAAGGGTTAATCATAAGTGGGATACTTGTCCAAGGAAGGGCAGTACCGAAGCACCGGTCCACCCACATATCAAATTATCAAAGTAACGAACGCGAATCATATGAGCATGATGAAAACTAGCTTGACGATAATTCCCATGTGTCCTCGGGAGCGTTTTCCTTTATATAAGAATTTGTCCAGGCTTGTCCTTTGATACAGAAAGGATTGAGCCACCTTGCTGCACCCTGTTTACTTTTGTTACTTGTTACCCGTTACAAATTACCTTATCAGAAAACTATCTGTTACCGATAATTTCAGTTCTTGCAGAGATACCTTACTGAAAACCGCTTGTCATTTTCTTCTGCTCCTCGTTGGGTTCGACACTCTTACTTACCGAAAGGACTACGATAGATCCCCTATACTTGTGGGTCATCACTAGGTTCGTCGATAACATGTCACAATCCCTTGGTACTTTACCTATACTTTGTACACACCCCTATCACAATATACACGAGCAGGAGTAGGGGATTACCTCGATCGTGGAGGCCCCGAACCTAGGTAAAAACTCGCCTCCTGTTACTATCCTACAATGTGTCTCCTCATTCGCCTACCCATTCTCCAATTCAGCCCGCATATAGGGGCTGAACTGGGCGTCCCCACCCTCTCCAGTTTGATCTTGTAGTCCTTCTCGCCATGCCCAAACATTCTACATGTATAACATAAGTCTAGCATTTTTTCATACTTGAATTGATATTGAGTTATTTTCTTCCTTTTATTCTCCACCTTCCCATCAATCTTCGGCAGATTACCTAAGTGGCTCTTTGATATTAACCTTTCCGACCATCGTGCCGTTAGCACCAACGGGACCATCTATCACCTCATGGGAAACCATCCTTAGTGAGTTCCATACTCGTGTTCATCGACGGAGAGGCATCCCAAAGATATTAACCAACATTAAAATGAACTTAAACTTGTACGCCTCAACTGTCATCCTCGATTCGAATCTCTCTGATTACAAGAAACTCCTTCTCAAGCCACCACAGACCATCATATTGCCCTCCTCCATCTAGGCAGTTGTCGAAAGGTAAACAAAAGTATAGTTTTTCCTAGTTCTCTCCAACAGACCCCCTTGATGGACCACTAGATCCCGCCCAGTGTTCGTCCTACCACTGCCGCATATATTGACATCTTTGACAACAACTTGCCCGCAACTTTGGTTCTTCATGCTGTCTTTCTTCCCTGCACCTCGAAGTCCAACCTTCACCACTCTCCTCTCCGCCTCCGATAGGTTGAGCCCCCGCTCCCACCCCAACCCTTCAACGCCTTCCATCTTCCCCAAAGGAACCAGGGCCAGGGGATGGAAAATGATGTACGGCCCGCGTTCCCTAGCCACATACCAAAGTCTTGCGGCGGTGGGTGGGATGACAAAGCCCTGACAAATAGGAAACAATGCGCCCAAAGGCACCTCGACGAAGGGCGAGACATGAATGGAGACGAGAGAAGGAGTTCAAGAATTCCAGAAACCATGTGACTAATGGCGACGGTGCGGGAACCTAATCGCCAACCAGATCGCCTAAACCACCCTAGAGACAAACTCTTATACACATGTCTTTATCACAGTCCATCGTTACATCTGCAATTAACTGAAATGTAACAGTCCCCAGTAAAAAAGGTGAAGGTATTTTTCAGAGGGGAACCGTGAAGGCAAACAGTGCTGATGTGCCGCAACCATAGCCGTCCGTCTCGTCCGTTGTCTGAATTTCCATGTGTGGGTGTCGTTCTGCAGTCCTCAGTGCCCTCACAGTGCAGGTGCTCGCCGCCCCCCTCGCTGCCCCCATCGCAATCCTAGATCCACCGCCCCCCTAAACCCTAAACCCTAAAGCCCCACCCACCCACCCACCCCACCGGGTTCCGCCCGCAGCCGCGGGCAGGTACGTCAACGCTGCTTTTCGTCCTCCGCCGCGTGTCGTTTGCCTCCTTAGCCCGCACGTCGCTGCCGCTTCCTCTGGCCTGCCTTCTCCCGTTGGCCGGCGCCTCCACGTCCGCTGCGCCTGTTCCCCAGCGTAGGTGACTGGGGTGGGGCAGGCGGTGCAGCAAGTGGGGAAATGGTAAGAATCTGCAGCTACAAAAATCACACAATCACAAATTTCAGGCAACCCTCTGTATGGTAATTGCAGGTGGATTTCGCTTCAGACGTTTGCTTTAGTAGTTGAAAAACATTCTACAGATTTCTTGACTTTTTTTTTACAAATTCTCGCTGCAACGCATTGCTGCAGGTCGAGTATTGCCTGCACGACGACTGCCCTCCTCTCCTGCTTTGACTCCCCATTGGTCAAAGTTACTGCAACATTTGGCACTATCTGTTGATGCTTAATGGGCTAATTAGACTCATTTTGTAGGCATGCAACTCAAATTTATTAACACATAGGAATCAGCATCAGCTTGTGTATGTACATTTGAAATGGTCTTTTTCATCAGCAGGCAATGGTTTTTCTACTCGACCGACAGGTTGTGTTGTTCTTCAGCGTTGCCCTCCTCTTGGCGGGATGATCCCTACAATAATCGCTCACGGTGGCAACATGCAGCACATGCTCATAACAATTCCATGTAGCTGTTGAAGAGACTATTTCATTTATGCTGCTAGAAGTTGGCTAGGACAACCATTTTTTTTGGGTCCGTGAAAATCTATATGTTTCCATTAATTTAATCATCTTCTGCTTAGGATCAGTTCGCATATTGGATATTAATATCTTGTTACTATGTCTCCTACTATGTTTTTTCAATAAATGGTATGCAGCAACTGGTCTTACTTGGTAGCAGAGTATCAGACCATGTACTTTAGAGGATTTGCAGAAAATTAGTTTGTAGTAGAAAACTCTGAAAGAAAGACATCATTTATTGGCAACCGGCTGAAGTAGTGCTCTATAATAATTTGAACTGAGATCATGTTTTCATACTCTAGTTTCCATTTATTATATATATATATATAGGACAAATTTTATCTACCAACAGTGGTAGTTACCACCACTTGAGTTTTATATGTAGTATGTAGTATCTATCAAATCGGGGAGTATGTATGCGTAGTATGTAGTATATAAGAATGCTTAGGTAGTATATATACTATTTTTTTGGTAGTATGTATCATATTTTGAGTATGCTCTCTTTTATGTACAAATATGTACGTATTTCACAAATATAATAAAACCATGGGCCAACTTAAATTTTTTCATGCAACTCACTTTGGAGTATCTTATATATAGTATATGAACATACTTAAAATGATAAAGTAGGATATATACTACCATAAGATAGTATATGAGACATGTAGGGTAACTACCCCAAGGTGGTAGGATGGATTTTCCCTATATATATATATAGACGGTCTATTTTGCTAATATTAGCAGAATAACTATTCTGATAACACTTTCGCACTGCACGCTCAACGCAAGTGCACGTCATTCTTTGAACAAAGTGTGCTGCAGTACTCACACGAGTGAACTTCTCGTCAGAAAAAACTGCACGTGTTGTTTTTTCGGTACTGTTTTCGCTCTAACTTTTAACCGTTTATCGGAATGAGGCGTGTAATATAGCGTTGAAAAGCTATCAATTAGGCGCAACTTCGACATGTTGAACACTTTTCGAGATTCCACAAGGTTTAAGAGCAGTTTTGAAAATGGTGCGACCCATGACGAGTGGCAGCAAGCGTTTTTTCGCGATTTCTTCTAAACTGCTTGTCGAAACGAAGCAAATGATACACCGTTGGAAAGATATCGTCGAGGCACATCTTTTTGATATCTATTATTTTCTTTAATTTGTTACGGTTTAAGAGCAGTTTCAAATTTACTAAATCGCGGAATTCTGTTTTTCAACTTTTTAAATTTTCTCTACTGTTTTCGCTCCAGTTTTCTAACCGTTTGTCGAAATGAGGCGTATGATACGCCATTGGAAAGCTACGGACGAGGCGCAACTTTCATATGTTAAAATGTTTTTGAGATTCCTTACGGTTTTTAGTTAATTTTGAAAATCGTGCGGCTGACGACGAGAGAACATCGGCTGTTTTTTGTAAAAAAAATTACAAACCGCTGGTTGAAATGATTCAAAGTATACGCCATTGGATAGATATCGACGAGACGCAACTTTTCCATGTAGAACACCATCTCTAATTCCTTCCGGTTTAAGAGCATTTTTGATTTTACAAAAATGCAGACACATAAAGGCACTGCATCAAACACATGAAGGCACATGAAGCCGAGTCTAAGAAAGCCGCCCTGTTATTATTTTCTTAACCTCAGAAAGTCTCACGCGCACTGCATCAAACAGTCAAGTGAACTTCATGAATTCTTTTTGTCGGACATAAATTTTCTCAGGCGAGTTACTGTTGTCTTTTTTTCAACTTTTTTATGAACGAGAGTGTACCGCGGAGACAAGTGAAGGAAATATGCCCTAGAGGCAATAATAAAGTTATTATTTATTTCCTTATATCATGATAAATGTTTATTATTCATGCTAGAATTGTATTAACCGGAAACATAATACATGTGTGAATACATAGACAAACAGAGTGTCACTAGTATGCCTCTACTTGACTAGCTCGTTAATCAAAGATGGTTATGTTTCCTAACCATAGACATGAGTTGTCATTTGATTAACGGGATCACATCATTAGGAGAATGATCTGATTGACATGACCCATTCCGTTAGCCTAGCACTTGATCGTTTAGTATGTTGCTATTGCTTTCTTCATGACTTATACATGTTCCTATAACTATGAGATTATGCAACTCCGTTTACGGAGGAACACTTTGGGTACTACCAAGCGTCACAACGTAACTGGGTGATTATAAAGGAGTACTACAGGTGTCTCCAAAGGTACTTGTTGGGTTGGCGTATTTCGAGATTAGGTTTTGTCACTCCGATTGTCGGAGAGGTATCTCTAGGCCTTCTCGGTAATACACATCACATAAGCCTTGCAAGCATTACAACTAATGAGTTAGTTGTGAGATGATGTATTACGGAACGAGTAAAGAGACTTGCGGTAACGAGATTGAACTAGGTATTGGATACCGACGATCGAATCTCGGGCAAGTAACATACCGATGACAAAGGGAACAACGTATGTTGTTATGCGGTCTGACCGATAAAGATCTTCGTAGAATATGTAGGAACCAATATGGGCATCCAGGTCCCGCTATTGGTTATTGACCGGAGATGTGTCTCGGTCATGTCTACATTGTTCTCGAACCGTAGGGTCCGCGACGCTTAAGGTTTCGATGGCGGTTATATTATAAGTTTGTGTATTTTGATGTACCGAAGGTTGTTCCGAGTCCCGGATATGATCACGGACATGACGAGGAGTCTCGAAATGGTCGAGACATAAAGATTTATATATTGGACGGATATATGTGGACACCGGAAAGGTTCGGAGAAGTTTGGAGCTCAGGGAGGTTACGGAACCCCGGAGGTATATGGGCCTTATTAGGCCCATGTAGGAGAAGGAGAAGGAACAAGGGAGGCGCGCCCCCAAGCCCAATCCGAATTGGGGAGGGGCGGCCCCCTTTCCTTTCTCCTTCCCCTCTTCCTATTTCTACTACTAGTACTACTTCCTAAATACTAGTACTCTTTCCTTCCCCTCCAAATAAGATAAGGAAAGAGAGGGAAACCTACTTGGAGTAGGTTTCCCCCTCCCTGCGCCCCCTTTGGGCGGCCACCTCCTCCTCCCCTCCTTTATATCACGGGGAGGGGCACCCTAGAACACACAAGTTGATCCTTGAGATCGTTCCTTAGCCGTGTGCGGTGCCCCTCCACCATATTCCACCTCGGTCATATCGTGGCGGTGCTTAGGTGAAGCCCTGCGTCGGTGAAACATCAAGATCGTCCTGCCTTGCGTCGTCTTGTGGAACTTCTTCTCCCGGAGCTTTGCTGGATCGGAGCCCGTGGAGGCGTCATCGAGCTGAGCGTGTGCCAAGAACTGGAGGCGCCGGAGTAACGGGCGCTTGGATCGGCTGGATCGTGAGGAGAACGTCGACTACTTCCTCTACGTCATCATCGACTCGGAGGTGCGAGTAACGGCGCTGGGATCGGCAGGATCGCGAGGAGAACGTATGACTACTTCCTCTACGTTGTGATCGCTTCCGCCACGGTCTCACGAGTGCGTAGACAACACTCTCCCTCTCGTTGCTATGCCATCACCATGGTCCTGTGTGCGTGGGAAATTTTTTGAAATTACTGCGTTCCCCAACAGTGGCATCCGAGCCTGGTTTTATGCGTTGATGTCATATGCACGAGTAGAACACAAGTGAGTTGTGGGCGATACAAGTCATACTACCTACCAGCATGTCATACTTTGGTTCAGCGGTATTATGAGATGAAGCGGCCCGGACCGACATTACGCGTACGCTTACGCGAGACTGGTTTCATCGTTACGAGCATTCGTGCTTAAAGGTGGCTGGCGGGTGTCTGTCTCTCTCACTTTAGTTGAATCGAGTGTGACTACGCCCGGTCCTTGAGAAGGTTAAAACGGAGTCTATTTGACGAAATATCGTTGTGGTTTTGATGCGTAGGTAAGAACGGTTCTTGCTCAGCCCGTAGCAGCCACGTAAAACTTGCAACAACAAAGTAGAGGACGTCTAACTTGTTTTTGCAGGGCATGTTGTGATGTGATATGGTCAAGACGTGATGCTATATTTTATTGTATGAGATGATCATGTTTTGTAACCGAGTTATCGACAACTGGCAAGAGCCATATGGTTGTCGCTTTATTCTATGAAATGCAACGCCATGTAATTGCTTTACTTTATCACTAAGCGGTAGCGATAGTCGAGAAAGCAATAGATGGCGTGGCGACAACGATGCTACGATGGAGATCAAGGTGTCGCGCCCGGTGACGATGGTGATCACGACGGTGCTTGAGATGGAGATCACAAGCACAAGATGATGATGGCCATATCATATCACTTATATTGATTGCATGTGATGTTTATCCTTTATGCATCTTATTTTGCTTTGATTGACGGTAGCATTTTAAGATGATCTCTCACTAAAATTATCAAGTAGTGTTCTCCTGAGTATGCACCGTTGCCAAAGTTCGTCGTGCCGAGACACCACGTGATGATCGGGTGTGATAAGCTCTCGTCCATCTACAACGGGTGCAAGCCAGTTTTGCACACGCAGAATACTCAGGTTATACTTGACGAGCCTAGCATATGCAGATATGGCCTCGGAACACGGAGACCGAAAGGTCGGCGTGAATCATATAGTAGATATGATCAACATAAGATGTTCACCATTGAAAACTACTCCATCTCACGTGATGATCGGTTATGGTTTAGTTGATTTGGATCATGTGATCACTTAGATGACTAGAGAGATGTGCATCTAAGTGGGAGTTATTAAGTAATATGATTAATTGAACTTAAATTTATCATGAACTTAGTACCTGATAGTATCTTGCTTGTCTATGTCTGTTTGTAGATAGATGGCTCGTTCTGTAGTTCCGTTGAATTTTAATGCGTTCCTTGAGAAAGCAAAGTTGAAAGATGATGGTAGCAATTACACGGACTGGGTCCGTAACCTGAGGATTATCCTCATTGCTGCACAGAAGAGTTACGTCTGGATGCACCGCTAGGTGCCAGACTGCTGATACTGGCCCGGCAGCGTTAAGAACGTCTGGCAGCGAGCAAAGGCGATGACTACTCTATAGTTCGATGTGCCATGCTTTACGGCTTAGAACCGGGCCTTCAACGACGTTTTGAAAGTCGTGGAGCATATGAGATGTTCCAAGAGTTGAAGTTGATATTTCAGCAGAATGCGGATTGAGAGATATGAAGTCTCCAATAAGTTCTATAGCTGCAAAATGGAGGAGAATGGGTGCATCGGTGAGCAGATACTCAGAATGTCCGGGTATTACAATCACTTGACTCAACCGGGAGTTGATCTTCCGGATGATTGTGTCATTGATGAATTCTTCAATCAACGCCACCAAGCTACAAAGGCTTCGTGATGAACTATAATATGCAAGGGTTAGTAAAGACTATGCTCGAGCTCTTACATAATCTTGAAAGCTGCGGAGGTAGAAATCAAGAAGGAGCATCAAGTGTTGATGGTCAATAAGACCACTGGTTTCAAGAAGAAAGGCAAAGGGAAGAAGAAGGGGAACTTCAAGAAGAACAGCAAACAAGTTGCTGCTCAAGTGAAGAAACCCAAGTCTGGACCTAAACCTGAAACTGAGTGCTTCTACTACAAGCAGACTGGTCCTTTGAAGCGGAACTGCCCCAAGTATTTGGCGGATAAGAAGGATGACAAGGTGAACAAAGGTATATGTGATATACATGTTATTGATGTGTACCTTACTAGAGCTCGCAGTAGCACTGGGTATTTGATACTGGTTACATTGCTAATATTTGCAACTTCGAAGCAGGGACTACTGATTGCGAACAACGGCAAGGGCGAGGTGACGATGCGGCGTGGGAAATGGTTCCAAAGTCGATGTGATCGCGGTCGGCACGCTACCTCTACATCTACCTTCGGGATTAGTTTTAGACCTAAATAATTGTTATTTGGTGCCAGCGTTAAGCATGAACATTATATCTGGATCTTGTTTGATGCGAGACGGTTATGCATTTAAATCAGAGAATAAAGGTTGTTCTATTTATATGAATAATATCTTTTATGGTCATGCACCCTTGAAGAGTGGTCTATTCTTGATGAATCTCGATAGTAGTGATACACATATTCATAATGTTGAAACCAAAAGATGCAGAGTTGATAATGAAGGCGACTTATTTGTGGCATTGCCGTTTAGGTCATATCGGTATAAAGCGCATGAAGAAACTCCATCTTGATGGACTTTTGGAGTCACTTGATTATGAATCACTTGGCACTTGCGAACCGTGCCTCATGGGCAAGATGACTAAAACCCTGTTCTCCGGTACAATGGAGAGAGCAACAGATTTGTTGGAAATCATACATACAGATGTATGTGGTCCAATGAATGTTGAGGCTCGTGGCGGATATCGTTATTTTCTCACCTTCACATATGATTTAAGCAGATATGGGTGTATCTTCTTAATGAAACATAAGTCTGAAACATTTGAAAAGTTCAAAGAATTTCAGAGTGAAGTTGAAAATCATCGTAATAAGAAAATAAAGTTTCTACGATCTGATCGTGGACGCGAATATTTGAGTTCTGAAGTTTGGTCTACATTTGAAATAGTGCGGAATAGTTCGCAACTCACGCCACCCGAACACCACAGCGCAATGGTGTGTCCGAACGTCGTAATCGCACTTTACTAGATATGGTGCGATCTATGATGTCTCTTACAGATTTACCGCTATCGTTTTGGGGTTATGCTCTTGAGACGGCCGCATTCACGCTGAATAGAACACCATCAAAATCCGTTGAGACGACACCTTATGAACTGTGGCTTAGCAAGAAACCAAAGTTGTCGTTTCTTAAAGTTTGGGGATGCGATGCTTATGTGAAAAAGCTTCAACCTGATAAGCTCGAACCTAAATCGGAGAAATGTGTCTTCATAGGATACCCAAAGGAGACGATTGGGTACACCTTCTATCACAGATCCGAAGGCAAGACATTTGTTGCTAAGAATGGATCCTTTCTAGAGAAGGAGTTTCTCTCGAAAGAAGTGAGTGGGAGGAAAGTAGAACTTGATGAGGTAACTGTACCTTCTCCCTTATTTGAAAGTAGTTTATCACAGAAACCAGTTTCTGCGATGTCTACACCAAATAGTGAGGAAGTTGATGATGTTGATCATGAAACTTCAGATCAAGTTACTACAGAACCTCGTAGATCAACCAGAATAAAATCCGCACCAGAGTGGTACGGCAATCCTGTTCTGGAAATCATGCTACTAGATCATGATGAACCTCACGAACTATGAAGAAGCGATGGTGAGCCCAGATTCCATAAAATGGCTTGAGGCCATGAAATCCGAGATGAGATCCATGTATGAAAACAAAGTATGGACTTTGGTTGACTTGCCCGAGGGTCGGCAAGCAATAGAAAACAAGTGGATCTTCAAGAAGAAGACCGGCGACGGTAATATTGCTGTCTACAAAGCTCGACTTGTCGCAAAGGGTTTTCGACAAGTTCAAGGGATTGACTACGATGAGACCTTCTCACCCGTAGCGATGCTTAAGTCTGTCCGAATCATGTTAGCAATTGCCGCATTTTATGATTATGAAATTTGGCAAATGGATGTAAAGACCGCATTCATGAATGGGTTTCTGGAAGAAGAGTTGTATATGATGAAACAAGAAGGTTTTATCGATCCAAAGGGAGCAAACAAAGTGTGCAAGCTCCAGCGAACCATTTATGTACTGGTGCAAGCATCTCGGAGTTGGAATAAACGCTTTGATAGTGTGATCAAAGTATTTGGGTTTATCTGAGACTTATGGAGAAGCCTTGTATTTACAAGAAAGTGAGTGGGAGCTCTGTAGCATTTACGATATTATATGTAGATGACATATTATTGATCGGAAATGATATAGAATTTCTGGATAGCATAAAGGGATACTTGAACAAGAGTTTTTCGATGAAAGACCTTGGTGAAGCTGCTTACATATTGGGCATCAAGATCTATAGAGATAGATCAAGGCGGCTTAATTGGACTTTCAAAAAGCAATTACCTTTATAAATTTTTGAAGAAGTTCAAAATGGATCAGGCAAAGAAAGGTTTTTTACCTGTATTACAAGGTGTAAAATTGAGTCAGACTCAATGCCCGACCACAGCAGAAGATAGAGAGAAAATGAAAGATGTTCCCTATGCTTCAGCCATAGGCTCTATCATGTATGCAATGCTGTGTACCAGACCTGACGTATGCTTAGCTGTAAGCTTGGCAGGAAGGTACCAAAGTAATCCAGGAGTGGATCGGACAGCGGTCAAGAACATCCTGAAATACACGAAAAGGACTAAGGATATGTTTCTCGTATATGGAGGTGACAAAGAGCTAGTCGTAAATGGTTACGTCGATGCAAGCTTTGACACTGATCCGGACGATTCTAAATCGCAAACCGGATACGTGTTTTTATTAAGCGGTGGAGCTGTCGGTTGGTGCAGTTCTAAACAAAGCGTCGTGGCGGGATCTACATGTGAAGCGGAGTACATAGCTGCTTGAAGCAGCAAATGAAGGATGCTGGATGAAAGAGTTCATTTCCGATCTAGGTGTTGTACCTAGTGCATCGGGACCAATGAAGATCTTACGTGACAATACTGGTGCAATTGCCTTGGCAAAGGAATCCAGATTTCACAAGAGGACCAAGCATATCAAGAGACGCTTCAATTCCATTCGGGACCAAGTCCAAGTGGGAGACATAGAGATTTGCAAAGTACATACGGATCTGAACATTGCAGACCCATTGACTAAGCCTCTTCCACGAGCAAAACATGATCAGCACCAAGACTCCATGGGTGTTAGAATCATTCTTGAGTGAACTAGATTATTGACTCTAGTGCAAGTGGGAGACTGAAGGAAATATGCCCTAGAGGCAATAATAAAGTTATTATTTATTTCCTTATATCATGATAAATGTTTATTATTCATGCTAGAATTGTATTAACCGGAAACATAATACATGTGTGAATACATAGACAAACAGAGTGTCACTAGTATGCCTCTACTTGACTAGCTCGTTAATCAAAGATGGTTATGTTTCCTAACCATAGACATGAGTTGTCATTTGATTAACGGGATCACATCATTAGGAGAATGATCTGATTGACATGACCCATTCCGTTAGCCTAGCACTTGATCGTTTAGTATGTTGCTATTGCTTTCTTCATGACTTATACATGTTCCTATAACTATGAGATTATGCAACTCCGTTTACGGAGGAACACTTTGGTACTTCCAATCGTCACTACGTATCTGGGTGATTATAAAGGAGTACTACAGGTGTCTCCAAAGGTACTTGTTGGGTTGGCGTATTTCGAGATTAGGTTTTGTCACTCCGATTGTCGGAGAGGTATCTCTAGGCCTTCTCGGTAATACACATCACATAAGCCTTGCAAGCATTACAACTAATGAGTTAGTTGTGAGATGATGTATTACGGAACGAGTAAAGAGACTTGCGGTAACGAGATTGAACTAGGTATTGGATACCGGCGATCGAATCTCGGGCAAGTAACATACCGATGACAAAGGGAACAACGTATGTTGTTATGCGGTCTGACCGATAAAGATCTTCGTAGAATATGTAGGAACCAATATGGGCATCCAGGTCCCGCTTATTGGTTATTGACCCGGAGATGTGTCTCGGTCATGTCTACATTGTTCTCGAACCGTAGGGTCCGCACGCAAGGTTTCGATGGCGGTTATATTATAAGTTTGTGTATTTTGATGTACCGAAGGTTGTTCGAGTCCGGATATGATCACGGACATGACGAGGAGTCTCGAAATGGTCGAGACATAAAGATTTATATATTGGACGGATATATTTGGACACGGAAAGGTTCCGGAGAAGTTTGGAGCTCGGGAGGTTACCGGAACCCCAGGAGGTATATGGGCCTTATTAGGCCCATGTAGGAGGAAGGAGAAGGAACAAGGGAGGCGCGCCCCCAAGCCCAATCCGAATTGGGGAGGGGCGGCCCCCTTTCCTTTCTCCTTCCCCTCTTCCTATTTCTACTACTAGTACTACTTCCTAAATACTAGTACTCTTTCCTTCCCCTCCAAATAAGATAAGGAAAGAGAGGGAAACCTACTTGGAGTAGGTTTCCCCCTCCTGGTCGCCCCTTTGGGCGGCCACCTCCTCCTCCCTCCTTTATATCACGGGGAGGGGGCACCCTAGAACACACAAGTTGATCCTTGAGATCGTTCCTTAGCCGTGTGCGGTGCCCCCTCCACCATATTCCACCTCGGTCATATCGTGGCGGTGCTTAGGTGAAGCCCTGCGTCGGTGAAACATCAAGATCGTCCTGCCTTGTCGTCTTGTGGAACTTCTTCTCCCGGAGCTTTGCTGGATCGGAGCCGTGGAGCGTCATCGAGCTGAGCGTGTGCCAAGAACTGGAGGCGCCGGAGTAACGGCGCTTGGATCGGCTGGATCGTGAGGAGAACGTCGACTACTTCCTCTACGTCATCATCGACTCGGAGGTGCCGGAGTAATGCTTGGCGCTGGGATCGGCAGGATCGCGAGGAGAACGTATGACTACTTCCTCTACGTTGTGATCGCTTCCGCTTACGGTCTACGAGGGTACGTAGACAACACTCTCCCCTCTCGTTGCTATGCCATCACCATGGTCCTGTGTGTGCGTAGGAAATTTTTTGAAATTACTGCGTTCCCAACAGTGGCATCCGAGCCTGGTTTTATGCGTTGATGTCATATGCACGAGTAGAACACAAGTGAGTTGTGGGCGATACAAGTCATACTACCTACCAGCATGTCATACTTTGGTTCAGCGGTATTATGAGATGAAGCGGCCCGGACCGACATTACGCCAGACGCTTACGCGAGACTGGTTTCATCGTTACGAGCATTAGGTGCTTAAAGGTGGCTGGCGGGTGTACATCTCTCTCACTTTAGTTGAATCGAGTGTGACTACGCCCGGTCCTTGAGAAGGTTAAAGCGGAGTCTATTTGACGAAATATCGTTGTGGTTTTGATGCGTAGGTAAGAACGGTTCTTGCTCAGCCCGTAGCAGCCACGTAAAACTTGCAACAACAAAGTAGAGGACGTCTAACTTGTTTTTGCAGGGCATGTTGTGATGTGATATGGTCAAGACGTGATGCTATATTTTATTGTATGAGATGATCATGTTTTGTAACCGAGTTATCGGCAACTGGCAGGAGCCATATGGTTGTCGCTTTATTCTATGAAATGCAAACGCCATGTAATTGCTTTACTTTATCACTAAGCGGTAGCGATAGTCGTAGAAGCAATAGATGGCGTAAACGACAACGATGCTACGATGGAGATCAAGGTGTCGGCGCCCGGTGACGATGGTGATCACGACGGTGCTCGGAGATGGAGATCACAAGCACAAGATGATGATGGCCATATCATATCACTTATATTGATTGCATGTGATGTTTATCCTTTATGCATCTTATTTTGCTTTGATTGACGGTAGCATTTTAAGATGATCTCTCACTAAAATTATCAAGTAGTGTTCTCCACGAGTATGCACCGTTGCCAAAGTTAAATCGTGCCGAGACACCACGTGATGATCGGGTGTGATAAGCTCTACGTCCATCTACAACGGGTGCAAGCCAGTTTTGCACACGCAGAATACTCAGGTTATACTTGACGAGCCTAGCATATGCAGATATGGCCTCGGAACACGGAGACCGAAAGGTCGGCGTGAATCATATAGTAGATATGATCAACATAAGATGTTCACCATTGAAAACTACTCCATCTCACGTGATGATCGGTTATGGTTTAGTTGATTTGGATCATGTGATCACTTAGATGACTAGAGATGTACGTCTAAGTGGGAGTTCTTAAGTAATATGATTAATTGAACTTAAATTTATCATGAACTTAGTACACGATAGTATCTTGCTTGTCTATATGCATTTGTAGATAGATGGCTCGTCTTTGTTGTTCCGTTGAATTTTAATGCGTTCCTTGAGAAAGCAAAGTTGAAAGATGATGGTAGCAATTACACGGACTGGGTCCGTAACCTGAGGATTATCCTCATTGCTGCCTGTAAGAGTTACGTCTGGATGCACCGCTAGGTGCCAACTCTTCTTGATGCTGGCCGAGCGGCGTTAAGAACGTCTGGCGAGCAAAGCTGATGACTACTCTATAGTTCGGTGTGCCATGCTTTACGGCTTAGAACCGGGCCTTCAACGACGTTTTGAAAGTCGTGGAGCATATGAGATGTTCCAAGAGTTGAAGTTGATATTTCAACAGAATGCCCGGATTGAGAGATATGAAGTCTCCAATAAGTTCTATAGCTGCAAAATGGAGGAGAATGGGTGCATCGGTGGCGAGATACTCAGAATGTCTGGGTATTACAATCACTTGACTCAAGCGGGAGTTGATCTTCCGGATGATTGTGTCATTGACAGAATTCTTCAATCACCGCCACCAAGCTACAAAGGCTTCGTGATGAACTATAATATGCAAGGGTTAGTAAAGACTATGCTCGAGCTCTTACATAATCCGAAAGCTGCGGAGGTAGAAATCAAGAAGGAGCATCAAGTGTTGATGGTCAATAAGACCACTGGTTTCAAGAAGAAAGGCAAAGGGAAGAAGAAGGGAACTTCAAGAAGAACAGCAAACAAGTTGCTGCTCAAGTGAAGAAACCCAAGTCTGGACCTAAACCTGGCCCGAGTGCTTCTACTGCAAGCAGACTGGTCACTGGAAGCGGAACTGCCCCAAGTATTTGGCGGATAAGAAGGATGGCAAGGTGAACAAAGGTATATGTGATATACATGTTATTGATGTGCACCTTACTAGAGCTCGCAGTAGCACCTGGGTATTTGATACTAGTTACATTGCTAATATTTGCAACTCGAAAGCAGGGACTACAGATTAGCGAACACCGGCAAAGGGCGAGGTGACGATGCGGCGTGGGAAATGGTTCCAAAGTCGATGAGATCGCGGTCGGCACGCTACCTCTACATCTACCTTCGGGATTAGTTTTAGACCTAAATAATTGTTATTTGGTGCCAGCGTTAAGCATGAACATTATATCTGGATCTTGTTTGATGCGAGACGGTTATGCATTTAAATCAGAGAATAAAGGTTGTTCTATTTATATGAATAATATCTTTTATGGTCATGCACCCTTGAAGAGTGGTCTATTCTTGATGAATCTCGATAGTAGTGATACACATATTCATAATGTTGAAACCAAAAGATGCAGAGTTGATAATGACGGTCGCGACTTATTTGTGGCATTGCCGTTTAGGTCATATCGGTATAAAGCGCATGAAGAAACTCCATCTTGATGGACTTTTGGAGTCACTTGATTATGAATCACTTGGCACTTGCGAACCGTGCCTCATGGGCAAGATGACTAAAACCCTGTTCTCCGGTACAATGGAGAGAGCAACAGATTTGTTGGAAATCATACATACAGATGTATGTGGTCCAATGAATGTTGAGGCTCGTGGCGGATATCGTTATTTTCTCACCTTCACATATGATTTAAGCAGATATGGGTGTATCTTCTTAATGAAACATAAGTCTGAAACATTTGAAAAGTTCAAAGAATTTCAGAGTGAAGTTGAAAATCATCGTAATAAGAAAATAAAGTTTCTACGATCTGATCGTGGACGCGAATATTTGAGTTACGAGTTTGGTCTACATTTGAAATAGTGCGGAATAGTTTCGCAACTCACGCCACCCGGAACACCACAGCGCAATGGTGTGTCCGAACGTCGTAATCGCACTTTACTAGATATGGTGCGATCTATGATGTCTCTTACAGATTTACCGCTATCGTTTTGGGGTTATGCTCTTGAGACGGCCGCATTCACGCTGAATAGAACACCATCAAAATCCGTTGAGACGACACCTTATGAGCGTGGCTTAGCAAGAAACCAAAGTTGTCGTTTCTTAAAGTTTGGGGATGCGATGCTTATGTGAAAAAGCTTCAACCTGATAAGCTCGAACCTAAATCGGAGAAATGTGTCTTCATAGGATACCCAAAGGAGACAGTTGGGTACACCTTCTATCACAGATCCGAAGGCAAGACATTTGTTGCTAAGAATGGATCCTTTCTAGAGAAGGAGTTTCTCTCGAAAGAAGTGAGTGGGAGGAAAGTAGAACTTGATGAGGTAACTGTACCTTCTCCCTTATTTGAAAGTAGTTTATCACGAAACCAGTTTCTGCGATGTCTACACCAAATAGTGAGGAAGTTGATGATGTTGATCATGAAACTTCAGATCAAGTTACTGCAGAACCTCGTAGATCAACGAATAAAATCCGCACTGCAGTGGTACGGCAATCCTGTTCGGAAATCATGCTACTAGATCATGATGAACCTACGAACTATGAAGAAGCGATGGTGAGCCCAGATTCCATAAAATGGCTTGAGGCCATGAAATCCGAGATGAGATCCATGTATGAAAACAAAGTATGGACTTTGGTTGACTTGCCCGAATTCGGCAAGCAATAGAAAACAAGTGGATCTTCAAGAAGAAGACCGGCACGACGGTAATATTGCTGTCTACAAAGCTCGACTTGTCGCAAGGGTTTTCGACAAGTTCAAGGGATTGACTACGATGAGACCTTCTCACCCGTAGCGATGCTTAAGTCTGTCCGAATCATGTTAGCAATTGCCGCATTTTATGATTATGAAATTTGGCAAATGGATGTAAAGACCGCATTCCTGAATGGGTTTTTGGAAGAAGAGTTGTATATGATGCAACAGAAGGTTTTATCGATCCAAAGGAGCTAACAAAGTGTGCAAGCTCCAGCGATCCATTTATGGACTGGTGCAAGCATCTCGGAGTTGGAATAAACGCTTTGATAGTGTGATCAAAGTATTTGGGTTTATCTGAGACTTATGGAGAAGCCTGTATTTACAAGAAAGTGAGTGGGAGCTCTGTAGCATTTACGATATTATATGTAGATGACATATTATTGATCGGAAATGATATAGAATTCTGGATAGCATAAAGGGATACTTGAACAAGAGTTTTTCGATGAAAGACCTTGGTGAAGCTGCTTACATATTGGGCATCAAGATCTATAGAGATAGATCAAGACGCTTAATTGGACTTTCACAAAGCACATACCTTGATAAAGTTTTGAAGAAGTTCAAAATGGATCAGGCAAAGAAAGGTTTTTTACCTGTATTACAAGGTGTAAAATTGAGTCAGACTCAATGCCCGACCACAATAGAAGATAGAGAGAATATGAAAGATGTTCCCTATGCTTCAGCCATAGGCTCTATCATGTATGCAATGCTGTGTACCAGACTGACGTATGCTTAGCTGTAAGCTTGGCAGGAAGGTACCAAAGTAATCCAGGAGTGGATCAGGACAGCGGTCAAGAACATCCTGAAATACACGAAAAGGACTAAGGATATGTTTCTCGTATATGGAGGTGACAAAGAGCTAGTCGTAAATGGTTACGTCGATGCAAGCTTTGACACTGATCCGGACGATTCTAAATCGCAAACCGGATCGTGTTTTTATTAAGCGGTGGAGCTGTCAGTTGGTGCAGTTCTAAACAAAGCGTCGTGGCGGGATCTACATGTGAAGCGGAGTACATAGCTGCTTCGGAAGCAGCAAATGAAGGAGTCTGGATGAAAGAGTTCATTTCCGATCTAGGTGTTGTACCTAGTGCATCAGGACCAATGAAGATCTTACGTGACAATACTTGGTGCAATTGCCTTGGCAAAGGAATCCAGATTTCACAAGAGGACCAAGCATATCAAGAGACGCTTCAATTCCATTCGGGACCAAGTCCAAGTGGGAGACATAGAGATTTGCAAAGTACATACGGATCTGAACATTGCAGACCCATTGACTAAGCCTCTTCCACGAGCAAAACATGATCAGCACCAAGACTCCATGGGTGTTAGAATCATTACTGAGTGAACTAGATTATTGACTCTAGTGCAAGTGGGAGACTGAAGGAAATATGCCCTAGAGGCAATAATAAAGTTATTATTTATTTCCTTATATCATGATAAATGTTTATTATTCATGCTAGAATTGTATTAACCGGAAACATAATACATGTGTGAATACATAGACAAACAGAGTGTCACTAGTATGCCTCTACTTGACTAGCTCGTTAATCAAAGATGGTTATGTTTCCTAACCATAGACATGAGTTGTCATTTGATTAACGGGATCACATCATTAGGAGAATGATCTGATTGACATGACCCATTCCGTTAGCCTAGCACTTGATCGTTTAGTATGTTGCTATTGCTTTCTTCATGACTTATACATGTTCCTATAACTATGAGATTATGCAACTCCGTTTACGGAGGAACACTTTGGGTACTACCAAACGTCACAACGTAATCGGGTGATTATAAAGGAGTACTACAGGTGTCTCCAAAGGTACTTGTTGGGTTGGCGTATTTCGAGATTAGGTTTTGTCACTCCGATTGTCGGAGAGGTATCTCTAGGCCTTCTCGGTAATACACATCACATAAGCCTTGCAAGCATTACAACTAATGAGTTAGTTGTGAGATGATGTATTACGGAACGAGTAAAGAGACTTGCAGTAACGAGATTGAACTAGGTATTGGATACCGGCGATCGAATCTCGGGCAAGTAACATACCGATGACAAAGGGAACAACGTATGTTGTTATGCGGTCTGACCGATAAAGATCTTCGTAGAATATGTAGGAACCAATATGGGCATCCAGGTCCCGCTATTGGTTATTGACCGGAGATGTGTCTCGGTCATGTCTACATTGTTCTCGAACCGTAGGGTCCGCACGCTTAAGGTTTCGATGACGGTTATATTATAAGTTTGTGTATTTTGATGTACGAAGGTTGTTCGAGTCCGGATATGATCACGGACATGACGAGGAGTCTCGAAATGGTCGAGACATAAAGATTTATATATTGGACGGATATATTTGGACACCGGAAAGGTTCCGGAGAAGTTTGGAGCTCCGGGAGGTTACGGAACCCCGGAGGTATATGGGCCTTATTAGGCCCATGTAGGAAGGAAGGAGAAGGAACAAGGGAGGCGCGCCCCCAAGCCCAATCCGAATTGGGGAGGGGCGGCCCCCCTTTCCTTTCTCCTTCCCCTCTTCCTATTTCTACTACTAGTACTACTTCCTAAATACTAGTACTCTTTCCTTCCCCTCCAAATAAGATAAGGAAAGAGAGGAAACCTACTTGGAGTAGGTTTCCCCCTCCTAGTGCACCCCCCTTTGGGCCGGCCACCTCCTCCTCCCTCCTTTATATCACGGGGAGGGGCACCCTAGAACACACAAGTTGATCCTTGAGATCGTTCCTTAGCCGTGTCTGGTGCCCCCTCCACCATATTCCACCTCGGTCATATCGTAGTGGTGCTTAGGTGAAGCCCTGCGTCGGTGAAACATCAAGATCGCCACCACGCCGTCGTCTTGTGGAACTTCTTCTCCCGGAGCTTTGCTGGATCGGAGCCCGTGGAGCGTCATCGAGCTGAGCGTGTGCCAAGAACTCGGAGGCGCCGGAGTAACGGCGCTTGGATCGGCTGGATCGTGAGGAGAACGTCGACTACTTCCTCTACGTCATCATCGACTCGGAGGTGCCGAATGCTTGGTATTTGGGATCGGCAGGATCGCGAGGAGAACGTCGACTACTTCCTCTACATTGTGATCGCTTCCGCCACGGTCTCACGAGGGTACGTAGACAACACTCTCCCCTCTCGTTGCTATGCCATCACCATGGTCCTGTGTGTGCGTAGGAAATTTTTTGAAATTACTGCGTTCCCCAACAACAAGGGCAAGTAAACCATGACATATATCGAACTGAACCTCATTACTATCTTTAATTTGTTGTTGCGCTAAATTTTTAGCACTTTCATTTTGGTCACAAGTGAACAACATCACTCTAAAAAATGAACCACATCCAAGGACCAAAAGGACTGCATGCGTTATGTAGTCGATTGTTTTCTAAAGCACACGAAACAATTTGCACTTCATACATAGACAAGCGGACTGCATATCTTTTTCGTGTGTTTTTCCTGTATGTTTTTCTTGTCTTTTTTGTTGTTCGCCTATACCTACAAATAAGAACAGAGTGGGCTGCATAAAAAAATCAACCTTTTCCATTTTAGTTTCATCCATTTTGTTTTTGCACTTGGCAACATAGTGAACCGCTGGGAGAGAGAAGATCACAGCGACAATGAAACAAGTGAGCTGCACTTAAAAAAGTTTTTTTTCTTCAATGCACGTTTTCGAGAGCGCTGCAATTTGTACATCTCTAGACCACGAGACGGGGCAAACAAACTGCAAAGATCCTCTTTTTAATCCACAGTCGAAACACACAAATCACAATGACGAGGGACTTAAAAAATAAATCCACATTTTTGTCCGTGAAATGCTAGCCGGCGCCAGTGCACTGCATGTCCAGCCCCACAACACTGCACTTGTGCGCCCATGGGGTGGCACCCAAAATCTGAAAAGCAGAAAAATGTCAACCGTGAGCAAAATACACATAAAAACCACCGTCTTCCTGCACCCCATCTTCAAAATACACACAAAAATGGAACAAGTGGGCTGCATCACAAGACTACACTCTTTTGCTTTTTTCCTTGTGTGAATGCAATGAACCACAAGACTCCCTCAAGTGGGCTGCATCAACCCATCTACCATGGCGAACTGCAAGCAGGAGCTACCACCTTTTCGTATAAAAAAAACTGCAAGCAGGAGCTAGTGAACCTCATGCCCGGCGAACTAAACAAAGATTTTAGTGTACTGCATTAGTAAATGTACTGCACTGAATTCCCCAGAATCAACAGCGAAAATATGAAGAAAAAAATGCAAGCCCCGGCGAGCTGCACGCCCGTTTTCACTGCATCCCTGCAAAATCTGAAAAAAATTGCCGGTGCCTATGGAGGAACTGCATGAGGGCGCGTGGTGCACTGCTCGAGGTATCCAGATGCACTGCAATGGCACGGTAAGGGACCTCGCAAACGAGCGCACGCCTGAAGGGAGTCGTCCGCGCTGGGGATGGTGTGGTCGCGCCGGCGTGCACCAGCACCGAACCGCATCACGCATGCCGCCGAGCTGCACGGCGACGGTCGCCGGACTGCAGAGGGGAGACGGTGTTGTTGAAACACATCAGTCCAAAAGAGGAGATCGCGGGGTAGGAATCGGATCCGAGGCGGAGATGCTCATGAGAGGCCTACCGGAGAGGTGAGATGGAGGAAGCCTGGTCTCCTCCTCAGCCCCTGGTGGCGGACAGGTGCGTGACGGGCACCGGTGGTTGTCCGGATCCCGGCTGTGATGGCCAGAGACGAGGACGACGACGATGTTGTCGGGCCGGGCTGAATCCTCGCGTGGCCTGGCAGAGTTGGCACCGCCGCTTGACGCACCGGCTGTGGGCGAGGGGCGCCGTCGCTGAGGGAGATGAGGGAGAGGGTGGAGCATGGCGCTGGTGGTGGCCGTCGGTGGAGAAGGGCGCCGCCCCGTAGAGACCCACCTCCCAGCACCCCCGTGCGGATCTCGCCGGATCCGGCGCCGGGCTAAGGGAGTGGGGATCCATGGAAGAACCGGTGCGGCCTGGATCCGGCCACAGGTCGGCGCGGGAGGGACGGTGTGACCTGGATCAGCGGCTGGAAGCCGCGGGAGGGCCGGCATGGCCTGGATCCGGTGGCTGGGAGTCGCAGGTGGTCGGCATGGCCTGGATCCGGCGGCGGGACGTCGCGAGGTGCCACCACGGCCTTGATCCGGTGCTGGCTCATGCTGGGACGTGGACTGGGGAGGGGTGGCTCGCCAGCGAGGAGAGGAAGCCGGTCGGCCAGGGGGCGGGCGGCAACCGATGGGATGTGGTCGGGGAAGGGAGGGGGTGCCAGCCGTGGGGGGTTAGATGAGGGTGCGCCGGCGGTTGGAGGGGGATGGGGCACAACGGCGGTTGCAGGGGGATGGGGCGCGCCGGCCGAGGAAGGTAGTGGGCTAGTTGGGGTGTTGAGGGCGCCGGTGGTGGTGTCGGGAGTGGTGGGGAGGAGGGAGCAAGTGCTCTAGGTGGGTCGGGCTTTTGTTGCGGTTCGGTCTGTGTGCGGGCAACGTCGATGTGTTAGGGCATCTCCAGCCGTTTGGCCTCCCAGGGCGCCTAAATAGAGCGTCCTGGGGGCGTGCCGGCGCTAATTTGGACCCGGGGGCGACCTAGCTCCCAGTCACACCCCCACGTGCCGGCCACATGATGCGAGAAATTTAAACTTGGTCGTTCCCGCTCTCAAAAGACGCCGCAAATCCGGCGATCGGACGTAGTCTGGCGTTACAAAAAACAGAGCGCCGCCGCAACAACTTCGCGTGCGCAACGATTCACTCGGTAGGGTCGGCTCCAGGCGTTGGCGGAGTCGGCGTACGCGGGCTCGTCGGTGTCGGAGCTGCTTCGGTGCTGGGCTGCGTCGGTAACCCGGCACTTCTGGGCGGCGATGTAGGCGTCATTCGGGCTTAGCGTCCGTGGTGGTCGTGGGCGTCGTCGGCGTCGTCGGCGTTGCCGTCGGCAGCTTCGTTCAGGATGAGGCCGCTGGACCAGGTACCATGCCTTGAGCTTCGTCGTTACCTTTGGAGCATGTCCGCCCGCCCATCGGAAAAAGCCATGTCGGTGTTCCTCTTCTTCGCGGCGACGTTAAATCCGGAGCAGGTCGAGCTTGATGGCGTTGCTCTTCATTAGCGACGACCACCGCGCCTCGGTCTTCTCTTCGCGTAGGACGGCCCGGGCCTGGGCGTCGGCGAGGCAATGCTCGATGAACTCCTGCAATCGCGCGGTTGCCGCGTCGGCGCTTTTCCCCTTCTTTGCCAATTTGTGGTCGTCCGGCCGCCCCTCTGACGCGCCCGGAGTCGTCGCGTCCGGCTTGTATGTCTCCTTGGCCTTGTCGAGGGCACGTCGGACTTCCGCCCACTTCTCGCACTTGTCAATGCGCTTGTAGACGTGGAGGTGCTTGAAGTCGGCGTCTTGGTTGTCGCCCCGATACATGGCGAACATACGCAGCAGCTGTCGCGGAGGGACGAACAGTTGGCGGGCGGCGCGTGAGGGCGAAGATATGCGGGCGAACGGCGTGCGTACCCGATCCTCAACGCTGGCGCCGCTCTCCGGGCGAGCCGCGACCTCCTCAACGATTCCATGCCATTTGTTGCACGACAACTGAATACGCCCCCAATGGTTCGCCATCGCCTTGGAGCCGCGCTGCATGTAGACGCCTTTGAAGTAGGGGTCGACAAGCTTCCGCTTGTCGAACTCGGCCTTGATGCGGTCGACGCGTCTCAAGCTCTGGTTCGTGCCGGTGGTCGGGTCGAGGCAGACGACTTTCCATGCTTCGGCGAGGCATTCCTCCTCCTTGGACGTCCACTTGATGCGCGGTTCGCGTGACCTAGCCGCCCGCTTCTTCTTCTTCTGGCGCCCCTTCGTCGGAACAGGAGCTGCCTCCTCCTCCTCCTCGTCCTCCTCGGGTTCTTGCGCGTCGTCGCCGTAGACGTAGCCAAGCTCGGCCTCCATGTCGCCGCTGAGGTCCACTACCTCGTCCTGGGTGGCGAACCCGGGAGACGCGACGGCCGCGGTCGATCCTGTCGCGATGATGTCTTCCATGTCGGCTCCCGTGTCGTCGGCGTCGCCGAGGTGCGAGAAGGGTATAGCGGTCCACGGTAGAGATGGGGCGTCGGTGTGGACGCGTAGGCGGCGGGCGGCGAGTAGTTGTATGGAGGGTACTGCACGCCGACGGCGGCGGGCGAGGGCGTCTTGGCGTGGCGGGTGACCATGAGGAAGGTCACGTTTGGGTTGAACCCACCGTGCGTCGCCATCGGGCGTAGCCGGATGACGATGAACCCCATGGAGATCCGGCGCCTTGCTGTCCCTAGCGCGTCTTTGGGCGTGGTGACGACGGGTGGATTCATCCCCGCCTGGTCGACCGATGAGGAAGACGCCGCCGCGCGCGCCGCGTTGTCGCGGGCCTTCTTGGCTATGGCCCTGTTCCGCCTGTCGGCGGTGACTGCTTCGCGCCGCTGAACTTCCACCCTCCACTCGGCGTTCGACAGGCCCGGTGGCTTCGATGGCGGCGCCCTCGGCTTCCTCTGCTTGGTGAGCCACGACGCCTTGATCGCGGTTGCCGCCCGTGGCATGGCGTGCTAACCCGGCGGCATGGCGTACTTCTTCGCGGCGAGCGGGAGGGGGTTTGGCGGGAGAAAGGGAAAGAATGGCGGGAGGAAGGCGAGCGAGCGGGAGTGATGCGAGGGAAAAGCATCAAGAAACGGTGGGAAAAGGCCCTCGGGTCGTCTCCAGGGCGGGCCCACGCGCCTTTTTCGCTTGTGCCGGCTCCCCAAGCGCCCCCCAGGGCGCCGGGTTCGGCCTGGGTCCGCCGGCACCAGTTTTGGCCCGAGCCGGTGAAAAACGGGCTTCTGGGGGCGCGACTGGGGCCTTTTTTTGGCGCCGGCGCGGCAAAATCGCCTGGGGAGGGCCTGTTGGGGGCGCGGCTGGAGATGCCCTTAGCAGAATAAGCCCCGCGTGTGCAGAATAAGGTCTTAAGGAGGTGTTATCATAATAGACCCATATATATGCAATTGGCATTTCTACTGCCAATATTTGAATCATGTAGAAGCTGCATTTACTG
Source organism: Aegilops bicornis (assembly GCA_021605145.1). NCBI lineage: Eukaryota > Viridiplantae > Streptophyta > Magnoliopsida > Poales > Poaceae > Aegilops > Aegilops bicornis. The sequence goes on from CM038671.1 coordinate 15,107,235, forward strand.
TTCCTACAGAGTATGAAAAACAGGTTATTATTATCTTTTTCAGACTGTCTTCATGTTAACTAATGTGATGATAATTTGTTTGTTAGACTGGCTTCAATTCCGCCTTCTTCCCACCGCTATTGCTGATTTCAGTCATATCAACTTACTATTTTTTGGCGCTACAACATTATTTTTTAGAAATTCTCGCTGCAATGCATTGCTGCAGGTCCAGTATTGCCTCCACAACGACTGCCCTCCTCTCCTACTTTGACTCCCTGTTGGTCAAAGTTACTGCAAGATTTGGCACTATCTGTTGATGCTTGATGGGCTAATTAGCCTCATTTTGTAGGTATACAACTCAAATTTATTACTGCAGAAGCATCAGCCTGTGTATGTACATTTGAAATGGTCTTTTTTGTCAGCAGATAATGTCTTTTGTACTCTACGCACAGGCTGTGTTGTTCTTCAACGTTGCCCTCCTCTTGGTAGGATGATCCCTGCAATAATCGCTCACGGTGGCAACATGTAGCACAACACACGCTCATTACAATTTCAGGTAGCTGTTGGAGAGATTACTTCACTTACGCTGCTAGAAGTTGGCTAGGACAAACATTTTTTTTGGGTCCGTGATGATCTATATGTTTTCCATGTTTAGGATCAGTTCACATATTGGTTGCTGGTATCTTCTTACTACGTCTCCTGCTATGTTTTTCTCAATAAATGGTATGCAACAAGTGGTCTTACTTGGTAGCAGAGTACGAGACCATATACTAGTACTTTAGAGGATTTGCACAGTTGAGAAGCAATTTGTTTGTGAATTATTTCCAGTGGAAAACTCTGAAAAAAGAACATGATTTATTGGCAATGGGTTGAAGTAGTGCTCTCTAGTAATTTGAAGTGAGATTGTGCTTTCTCGTACTCTGATTTCCATTTATTTGAAAAATATACATGCAGTTGGCGTTTCTACTGGCAATATTTGAATTATGTAAGAGATGCATTTACTGTTCCTTCCGAGTAGTAAAATAGTTATTATTATTATTATTATTATTATTATTATTATTATTATTATTATTATTATTATTATTATTATTATTATTATTATTTGTATTATACAATGTTAACATCTACCATGGAATTACACTTGGACTAAGTTTTAAAAATATATTTTGAAAGAAAATTTGCCAATTGTTATTTCTTATTCGAGACAACACCCCTTACGAACCACATACTAAATTTAATTAATCAATATCTAATACAAACAAAAGGAGAAAAGGCATATGGTTTCACGATTCAATTGTGTCACTCAGCTAAACTAGAATTGTATGTATATTTGTGTGACTATTATCGTGTTATGAAATATCATGCTAGAGAGATCTAAAGTGGATAGAGATTTCGAGAGTGCATTATTTTATTTTCTAGGTATAAGTAAACATATTGGATACTTACAAATCTACTAAGTGAAAATTCTAGAGTATAAAAATATCATGGAGGGGTTTATCCTCGCATCATTGGCATTACTCAGTTGTAAAATATTTTATGGGAATGTATGTTTTCATTTTTCTAGGTTCAGAGATGGGATATCATCACATGCGTTCATTGTACTTGGTGTTGAACTTATTTGCATCTCATGTTATGTGGTGTCATGAGATGGTTAGTGCAACTGCGGGTCTGATCACTTCGATTTTTCTTTTTTCCTCGCCTATGTGACTTTGCTATTTGCTGGCGTGTCTTTTGTGTGCATGTGTTTGTGTTGGTCATGCACATCCTAACTATGCAGAGTCTCGGTGTGTGCTCATTATGTTTATATCCTTTTGATGCTCCATTTTAAGACAATAAATTCACTCTTTGTCGAAAAATTAGGATTCAAATTAGACCCAGTCCTAGTAACTTCTAATAGATTCCTATTATGCAGATGCTTTTATAAGGAGGCGGGAGGCTGTGTTCGGGTTAGCCAATTGAATTCCAAAACCCAACCGTCATTGCTTCCTCGTCCAAAATCGTTCGTTGAATATAAGTCTGGTGAACTATATTTATCCTAGAAAATGTTGATGCCTTAGATGCTTTGCTACTGCGCCGTTTGGGTAAATCATTCAAGGGAGACACTAGGAAGAAAGAATAGTACCACTACACACCACGGACTTTACCGATAATTCAATCCGGAACCCGAGCTCGGATGCACCCGGTGAACAGTAAAAATATTTAAAAAAATCCAGAAACAATTTTGGTGCAAGATGATTTGGTGCCTGAACTAGGTGCAAATTTTTGTGAAGTTTGGACATTCGAGAAGTTGCTGGCAAGAAAGAAAAGATCGAGCATGAACAGTGCGATTTTCAAAAGTTCTTCAGACACCCGAAATTTGTCTTTTTGCCACGAGCTCCACAAATGTGCAAACTTCAAGAAATTTTCCACCGAGATCACGCATCTGAGCATCTTGCTTGCAATTTTTTTTCAGAATTTTTTATTTTCTAAATTATATTTAGTGATTTTATTGTTCATACCCGGGCTCATCTGAACCCTGGAGCCAAATCGCTGCATCCCGACTTTACTTCCTTTCTTTTATTTGCCGAAAAAGGCTTACGCCCCGCTTTACATATAAAGCAACATAGCTGAACCGATACATGGTTATGAGGAGAACCTCTTTACAAAGCAGATCAAAGGGAAATACAAGAAACCAGGAGATATCACACCCTACCACAAGGTCACCTAGATTACCAACATGGACGAAGACTCGCCACCAAGCGAAACCGCCAGATCTCGTTTCGCCAGTCACTTCAAGTTCCCGCCGGAGAGGCCCCCCTGCCCTCCTGCTCCGGATCGTGGAGCCCGAACCTGCATGCGGCAACCACATACCGCGAGTGGAACCAACAAGGACCCGTGTAAAAGATAGGAGGCAAGTGAATCCGCGTACCATAGAGCCGAGGGATCCCCAAGACAGGATCTGAACAAGCCTGCCACCGCCCTCAAGAGGGAAAGGACACAACGTGCCGCCGTCGTCGAGACGGAGGGACCGGTAAGGGGTTTTCACCTGAATCCCTGGCTTGGCAAGAGGAACCTCAACAACAGCTTTAAGAGGGATGCGACGCCCGGGGGCATCGTCGTCGCTGGTGCCAAAGCACAAGGCTTTCGCCTGGATCCTCTCAACCTCGCCACACCGAGGAAACTCAAGCACCAGTTCACCCAGAGAGAAGACATTGCCGTCATCAAATAAACCTCCAGGGCACGATCTGGGAACGAACACTTCCGAGGCACCCGTGAGACCAGGATCACCCAATGCTGCATCCGCTGCCGCCCACACGACTAGAAGACATGACCATCACTGCCGCCAACTCGCCTACTCAAAGCGTAACCGGCGTACCGCCACCCGAGGCCGCCGCCCCAGCGTCCATAAGAATCCACCATCAAGCACAAACGTTGCACACCGCCAGCTGACATTGATACATCCGACAAAGATGACACACCCCAACCCCGGCAGCCAGGAGGCCGAAACAAGGCTGAACGCCAATGACAAAATCACCACCGAAGATTGGACGACGTCCATGGCCCCACTAGCCACGACACCAGTCCGACTCAGCAGCCACCACCTCGCCCGCGAACGGGACAAGCATCAGGCCGGAGAACCCCGCTGGGCCATGGATCTGGGCCGCAGTAGACTTGCAAATGGTGATACCCAAGGTCCGGCGAGGCTAGCGCTGGCCAACCAGCCGCGCGCACCATCACCTGAGGCGGCCAGGCTCCTTGGAGTAGCAGAGGAAGCCCCGCCGGTGGCGCCTTGGCCTCCCGCAGCCGACGGCCCCTAGATCTAGTCGCGCCAGAGCCGCCGCTGCCACGGGAGACCAACCACGCAGCACACTGCGCCGGATCTCGACGTCCACGACCCTGCCGCCAACGCCCGCTGACACGCCGCCACCGCCTCACGCTAGATCCTACGAACACCATGTTGGAAATATGCCCTAGAGGCAATAATAAAAGCATTATTATTATATTTCCTTGTTCATGATAATTGTCTTTTATTCAAGCTATAACTGTATTATCCGGAAATCGTAATACACGTGTGAATACATAGACTACCATACGTCCCTACTAAGCCTCTAGTTGACTAGCTCGTTGGTCAACAGATAGTCATGGTTTCCTGACTATGGACATCAGATGTCATTGACAACGGGATCACGTCATTAGGAGAATGACGTGATGGACAAGACCCAATCCTAAGCATAGCACAAGATCGTGTAGTTCGTTTTGCTAGAGCTTTTCCAATGTCAAGTATCTCTTCCTTAGACCATGAGATCGTGTAACTCCCGGATACCGTAGGAGTGCTTTGGGTGTACCAAACGTCACAACGTAACTGGGTGACTATAAAGGTGCATTACAGGTACCTCCGAAAGTATCTGTTGGGTTGACACGGATCGAGACTGGGATTTGTCACTCCGTGTTACGGAGAGGTATCACTGGGCCCACTCGGTAGTGCATCATCATAATGAGCTCAAGGTGGCCAAGTGTCTGGTCACGGGATCATGCATTACGGTACGAGTAAAGTGACTTGCCGGTAACGAGACTGAACGAGGTATTGGGATACCGACGATCGAGTCTCGGGCAAGTAACATACCGTCTGATAAAGGGAATAGAATACGGGGTTGCTCGAACCCTTGACATCGTGGGTTCATCCGATGACAACATCGAGGAGCATGTGGGAGCCAACATGGGTATCCAGATCCAGCTGTTGGTTATTGACCGAGGTCGTCTCGGTCATGTCTGCATGTCTCCCGAACCCGTAGGGTCTACACACTTAAGGTTCGGTGACGCTAGGGTTATTAGGAAGACAAGTATGTGATTACCGAATGTTGTTGGAGTCCCGGATGAGATCGGGACGTCACGAGGAGTTCAAGTGAGGTAAAGATTTATATATGGAAAGTGGTTAAACAGACTCCGGAAAGTTTGGGGTGCGGTATTGTCTGGGGCCACGGGAGGGGCCACCCCTCGGGGGCCACATGGGCTGCGTGGGAGGGAACCAGCCTGGTGGGCTTGGTGCGCCTACCCACCTAGGGCCCATGCGGCTAGGGCTTGGGAGGAAACCCTAAGGGGCAAGGCGCCCTAGCTTGGGGGCAAGCCACCCTTTCCTTCCCCTTTGGCCGCCGCCCCATCTAGGGTTTACCCTAGATGGCCGCCCCTGCCCTCTCTCTCCTATATATAGAGGGGTGAGGGAGGGCTGCAACACACAATTGAAGGCGCAGCCCCTCCCTCCCCAACTCCTCTCTTTCTCCGTGTGAGCTTGGCGAAGCCACAGCCGGAGAACCTCTGCACCAATTGCACCACGCCGTCGTGCTGCCATTGGAGTTGTCTTCCTCAACCTCTCCTTCATCCTTGCTGGATCAAGACGGAGGAGACGCCATCGTCGTCCGTGACGTGTGTTGAACGCGGAGGTGCTGTCCTTTCGGTGCTTGGTCATCGGTGATCGGAATCACGTTGCGAACGACTCCATCATCACCACTCCCTCGAACGCTTCCGTACTCGATCTACAAGTGGTATGTAGATGCAAACTCTCTCTCTTGACTCGTTGCTTAGATGAACTCATAGATAGATCTTGGTGAAACCGTAGAAAATTTTTAATTTTCTGCAACGTTCCCCAACAGTGGCATCATGAGCTAGGTCTATGCGTAGTTCTCTTTGCACGAGTAGAACACAATTTTGTTGTGGGCGTGGATCTTGTCAACTTACTTGCCGTTACTAGTCGTTCTTGCTTCTGCGGTATTGTGGGATGAAGCGGTCCGGACCAACCTTACACGTATGCTTACGTGAGACCGGTTCCACCGACTAACATGCACTAGTTGCATAAGGTGGCTGGCGGGTGTCTGTCTCTCCCACTTTGGTTGGAGCGGATTCGATGAACAGGGTCCTTATGAAGGGTAAATAGAAGTTGACAAGATCACGTTGTGGTTATTCGTAGGTAAGAAAACGTTCTTGCTAGAACCCAATTGCAGCCACGTAAAAGATGCAACAACAATTAGAGGACGTCTAACTTGTTTTTGCAGCAATTGTCATGTGATGTGATATGGCCAAGTTGTGATGAATGATGATATATTGTGATGTATGAGATCATGTTCATGTAATAGGAATCACGACTTGCATGTCGATGAGTATGACAACCGGCAGGAGCCATAGGAGTTGTCTTTATTTTTGTATGACCTGCGTGTCATTGAAGAAACGCCATGTAAATTACTTTACTTTATTGCTAAACGCGTTAGCCATAGAAGTAGAAGTAGTCGTTGGCGTGACAACTTCATGAAGACACGATGATGGAGATCATGATGATGGAGATCATGGTGTCATGCCGGTGACAGGATGATCATGGAGCCCGAAGATGAAGATCAAAGGAGCTATATGATATTGGCCATATCATGTCACTACTTTATAATTGCATGTGATGTTTATTATGTTTATGCATCTTGTTTACTTAGAACGACGGTAGTAAATAAGATGATCCCTTACAACAATTTCAAGAAGTGTTCTCCCCTAACTGTGCACCGTTGCTACAGTTCGTAAACTTCTAAGCACCACGTGATGATCGGGTGTGATGGATTCTTACGTTCACATACAACGGGTGTAAGACAGATTTACACACGCAGAAACACTTAGGGTTAACTTGACGAGCCTAGCATGTACAGACATGGCCTCGGAACACGGAGACCGAAAGGTCGAACACGAGTCGTATGGAAGATACGATCAACATGAGAATGTTCACCGACGATGACTAGTCCGTCTCACGTGATGATCGGACACGGCCTAGTCGACTCGGATCGTGTAACACTTAGATGACTAGAGGGATGTCTAATCTGAGTGGGAGTTCATTTTAATTTGATTAGATGAACTTAATTATCATGAACTTAGTCTAAAACTTTTGCCTAATATGTCTTGTAGATCAAATGGCCAACGCTCATGTCACCATGAACTTCAACGCGTTCCTAGAGAAAACCAAGCTGAAAGATGATGGCAGCAACTATACGGACTGGGTCCGGAACTTGAGGATTATCCTCATAGCTGCCAAGAAACAATATGTCCTAGAAGCACCGCTAGGTGAAGCACCCATCCCAGAGAACCAAGACGTTATGAACGCTTGGCAGTCTCGTGCTGATGATTACTCCCTCGTTCTGTGCGGCATGCTTTACAGCTTAGAACCGGGGCTCCAAAAGCGTTTTGAGCAACACGGAGCATATGAGATGTTCGAGGAGCTGAAACTAGTTTTCCAAGCTCATGCCCGGGTCGAGAGATATGAGGTCTCCGACAAGTTCTATAGTTGTAAGATGGAGGAAAACAGTTCTGTCAGTGAGCACATACTCAAAATGTCTGAGTTGCATCACCGCCTGTCCCAGCTGGACATAAACCTCCCGGACGAGGCGGTCATTGACAGAATCCTTCAGTCGCTCCCACCAAGCTACAAGAGCTTTGTGATGAACTAAAATATGCAGGGGATGGAGAAGACCATTCCCGAAGTATTCTCAATGCTGAAGTCGTGAGAGGTTGAAATCAAGAAAGAACATCAAGTGTTGATGGTCAATAAAACCACTAAGTTCAAGAAGGGCAAGGGCAAGAAGAACTTCAAGAAGGACGGCAAAGAGATTGCCGCGCCCGGTAAGCAAGTTGCCGGGAAGAAGAAGTCAAAGAATGGACCCAAGCCTGAGACTGAGTGCTTTTATTGCAAGGGGAAGGGTCACTGGAAGTGGAACTGCCCCAAATACTTAGCGGACAAGAAGGCCGGCAACACTAAAGGTATATTTGATATACATGTAATTGATGTGTACCTTACCGATTTCGTAGTAACTCCTGGGTATTTGATACGGTGCCGTTGCTCATATTTGTAACTCACAACAGGAGCTGCGGAATAAGCGGAGACTGGCGAAGGACGAGGTGACGATGCGCGTCGGGAATGGTTCCAAGGTCGATGTGATCGCCGTCGGCACGCTACCTCTACATTTACCTACGAGATTAGTTATAAACCTTAATAATTGCTATTTGGTGCCAAGTTTGAGCATGAACATTGTATCTGGATCTCGTTTAATACGAGATGGCTACTCATTTAAATCCGAGAATAATGGTTGTTCTATTTATATGAGAGAAATGTTTTATGGTCATGCTCCGATAGTCAATGGTTTATTCTTAGTGAATCTCAAACGTAATGTTACACATGTTCATAGTGTCAATACCAAAAGATGTAAAGTTGATAACGATAGTCCCACATACTTGTGGCACTGCCGCCTTGGTCACATTGGTGTCAAGCGCATGAAGAAGCTCCATGCTGATGGACTTACGAGTCTCTGGATTATGAATCATTTGACACATGCGAACCATGCCTCATGGGCAAGATGACCAAGACTCCGTTCTCCGGAACAATGGAGCGAGCAACCAACTTATTGGAAATCATACATACCGATGTGTGCGGTCCAATGAGTGTTGAGGCTCGTGGAGGATATCGTTATGTTCTCACACTCACAGATGACTTGAGTAGATATGGGTATGTCTACTTGATGAAACACAAGTCTGAGACCTTTGAAAAGTTCAAGGAATTTCAGAATGAGGTAGGGAATCAACGTGACCGAAAGATAAAATTCTTACGATCAGATCGTGGAGGAGAATATTTAAGTCACGAATTTGGCACACACTTAAGAAAATGTGGAATCGTTTCACAACTCACGCCGCCTGGAACACCTCAGCGTAACGGTGTGTCCGAACGTCATAATCGCACTCTATTGGATATGGTGCGATCTATGATGTCTCTTACCGATTTACCTCTATCATTTTGGGGATACGCTCTAGAGACAACTACATTCACTTTAAATAGGGCACCGTCTAAATCCGTTGAGACGACACCGTATGAATTATGGTTTGGGAAGAAACCTAAGCTGGCGTTTCTAAAAGTTTGGGGATGCGATGCTTATGTCAAGAAACTTCAACCTGAAAAGCTCGAACCCAAGTCGGAAAAATGCGTCTTCATAGGATACCCTAAGGAAACCCTTGGGTATACCTTCTACCTTAGATCCGAAGGCAAGATCTTTGTTGCCAAGAACGGAACCTTTACGGAAAGGAGTTTCTCTCGAAAGGAGTAAGTGGGAGGAAAGTAGAACTCGATGAAGTACTACCTCTTGAACAGAATAGTAGTGCAGCTCAGGAAAATATTCCTGTGATGCCTACACCAACTGAGGAGAAAATTAATGATGATGATCAAGGTACTTCGGATCAAGTTGCTACTGAATTTCGTAGGTCCACTAGGACACGTTCCGCACTGCAGTGAATGCGGCAACCCTGTCACGGAAATAATGTTGTTAGACAACGGTGAACCTTCGAACTATGAAGAAGCGATGGCGGGCCCGGATTCCAACAAATGGCTCGAAGCCATGAAATCCAAGATAGGATCCATGTATGAAAACAAAGTATGGACTTTGACAGACTTGCCCGATGATCGGCGAGCGATAGAAAACAAGTGGATCTTTAAGAGGAAGACAGACGCGGATGGTAATGTCACCATCTATAAAGCTCGGCTTGTCGCTAAGGGTTATCGGCAAGTTCAAGGGATTGACTACGATGAGACTTTCTCTCCCGTAGCGAAGCTTAAGTCCGTCCGAATCATGTTAGCAATTGCCGCATACTATGATTATGAGATATGGCAGATGGACGTCAAAACAGCGTTCCTTAACGGATATCTTAAGGAAGAGCTGTGTATGATGCAGCCGGAAGGTTTTGTCGATCCTAAGAATGCTGACAAATACGCAAGCTCCAGCGTTCCATTTATGGGCTGGTGCAAGCATCTCGGAGTTGGAACATTCGCTTTGATGAGATGATCAAAGCGTTTGGGTTTATCTTGAGACTTATGGAGAAGCCTGCGTTTACAAGAAAGTGAGTGGGAGCTCTGTAGCATTTCTCATATTATATGTAGATGACATACTTTTGATGGGAAATGATATAGAACTCTTGGACAGCATTAAGGCCTACTTGAATAAAAGTTTTTCAATGAAGGACCTTGGAGAAGCTGCTTATATATTAGGCATCAAGATCTATAGAGATAGATCAAGACGCCTCATAGGTCTTTCACAAAGCACATACCTTGATAAGATTTTGAAGAAGTTCAAAATGGATCAGTCCAAGAAAGGGTTCTTGCCTGTATTGCAAGGTGTGAGATTGAGCTCAGCTCAATGCCCGACCACGGCAAAAGATAAAGAAGAGATGAGTGTCATCCCCTATGCATCAGCCATAGGATCTATTATGTATGCCATGCTGTGTACCAGACCTGGTGTAAACCTTGCCGTAAGTTTGGTAGGAAGGTACCAAAGTAATCCCGGCAAGGAACACTGGACAGCGGTCAAGAATATCCTGAAGTACCTGAAAAGGACAAAGGACATGTTTCTCGTTTATCGAGGTGACGAAGAGCTCGTCGTAAAGGGTTACGTCGACGCTAGCTTCGATACAGATCTGGATGACTCAAAGTCACAAACCGGATACGTGTATATGTTGAATGGTGGAGCAGTAAGCTGGTGCAGCTGCAAACAGAGCGTCGTGGCGGGATCTACATGTGAAGCGGAGTACATGGCAGCCTCGGAGGCAGCGCATGAAGCAATTTGGGTGAAGGAGTTCATCACCGACCTAGGAGTCATACCCAATGCGTCGGGGCCGATAACACTCTTCTATGACAACACTGGACCTATTGCCCTTGCCAAGGAGCCCAGGTTTCACAAGAAGACCAGGCACATCAACCGTCGCTTCAACTCCATCCGTGAAAATGTTCAAGATGGAGACATAGAAATTTGTAAAGTGCATACGGATCTGAATGTCGCAGATCCGTTGACTAAACCTCTCTCGCGGGCAAAACATGATCAACACCAGAACTCTATGGGTGTTCGATTCATCACAATGTAACTAGATTATTGAATCTAGTGCAAGTGGGAGACTGTTGCAAATATGCCCTAGAGGCAATAATAAAAGCATTATTATTATATTTCCTTGTTCATGATAATTGTCTTTTATTCATGCTATAACTGTATTATCCGGAAATCGTAATACACGTGTGAATACATAGACTACCATACGTCCCTAGTAAGCCTCTAGTTGACTAGCTCGTTGGTCAACAGATAGTCATGGTTTCGACTATGGACATCGATGTCATTGACAACGGGATCACGTCATTAGGAGAATGACGTGATGGACAAGACCAATCCTAAGCATAGCACAAGATCGTGTAGTTCGTTTTGCTAGAGCTTTTCCAATGTCAAGTATCTCTTCCTTAGACCATGAGATCGTGTAACTCCCGGATACCGTAGGAGTGCTTTGGGTGTACCAAAGCGTCCACAACGTAACTGGGTGACTATAAAGGTGCATTACGGTACCTCCGAAAGTATCTGTTGGGTTGACACGGATCGAGACTGGATTTGTCACTCCGTGACACGGAGAGGTATCACTGGGCCCCTGCGGTAGTGCATCATCATAATGAGCTCAAGGTGGCCAAGTGTGCAGTCACAGGATCATGCATTACGGTGCGAGTAAAGTGACTTGCCGTAACGAGACTGAACGAGGTATTGGGATACCGACGATCGAGTCTCGGGCAAGTAACATACCGTCGACAAAGGGAATAGAATACGGGGTTGCTCGAACCCTTGACATCGTGGGTTCATACGATGACAACATCGAGGAGCATGTGGAGCCAACATGGGTATCCAGATCCCGCTGTTGGTTATTGACTGAGGTCGTCTCGGTCATGTTCTGCATGTCTCCCGAACCCGTAGGGTCTACACACTTAAGGTTCGGTGACGCTAGGGTTATTAGGAAGACAAGTATGTGATTACCGAATGTTGTTCGGAGTCCCGGATGAGATCCCGGACGTCACGAGGAGTTCCGGCGGAGGTAAAGATTTATATATGGAAAGTGGTTAAACAGACTCCGGAAAGTTTCGGGGGTGCCGGTATTGTACCGGGGCCACCGGGAGGGGCCACCCCTCCCGGGGGGGCCACATGGGCTGCGTGGGAGAGGGAACCAGCCCCTGGTGGGCTTGGTGCGCCTACCCACCTAGGGCCCATGCGGCTAGGGCTTGGGGAGGGGAAACCCTAAGGGGCAAAGGGGGCGCCCCTAGCTTGGGGGCAAGCCACCCCTTCCTTCCACCTTTGGCCGCCGCCCCATATAGGGTTTACCCTAGATGGCGGCCCCCTGCCCTCTCTCTCCTATATATAGAGGGGTGAGGGAGGGCTGCAACACACAATTGAAGGCGCAGCCCTCCCTCCCCAACTCCTCTCTTTCTCCGTGTGAGCTTGGCGAAGCCACAGTCAGAGAACCTCTGCACCAATTGCACCACGCCGTCGTGCTGCCATTGGAGTTGTCTTCCTCAACCTCTCCTTCATCCTTGCTGGATCAAGACGGAGGAGACGCCATCGTCCCGTACGTGTGTTGAACGCGGAGGTGCTGTCCTTTCAGCGCTTGGTCATCGGGTGATCGGAATCACGTTCGAACGACTCCATCATCACCACTGCCTCGAACGCCTGCATTACTCGATCTACAAGTGGTATGTAGATGCAAACTCTCTCTCTTGACTCGTTGCTTAGATGAACTCATAGATAGATCTTGGTGAAACCGTAGAAAATTTTTAATTTTCTGCAACGTTCCCCAACACACCAACGACGAGCGGGGAGAGAACGAGCCCCACCTCCGCCCACGCCGGTCGGGCTTTGCCCGGCGACGCACCCAGGTGGCGGCAAGGGGAGTGGGAGGGGAGGGGGAGCCGAGGCTGGTGACGGCTAGCCCCCCCTGGTCGCTCGCGCGTGAGGGGATGGGGGAGGAGGGCCGCATCTCGATCAATTAGCGACCTGGTTTCTTCCTTTCTTTTAGGGTCCCGATAACTCCCACACGTGTGGTGTATCGGGTAGTTGTGCCACACGCCTCGTGTGGCATGGACAGCAACCAGCCCACATACCTACGTGTGGGCAAAACAACTAATGCTCACACATATCCTTTTTTTCCTTCTGAACCCTCTCACACGTGTGCGTGTGGGCGAAGTTGATAACGCCCACACGCCCATATGTCAGGCCTCGTACCCTCGTGGTCCCACACACGACGCGTGACGCCCACCGCGCGCCCGCAGTTGCCATGGTCCAGACCCTCGTCTATGTTCGCTTATCTGCAGTTGCCATGTCGCTGAACTACGGTTGCCATGTCGGACAACTGCAGTTGCCATGGTTGCTCAACTGCAGTTGCCATGTATGGTGCGATCTAATGTAGTTGCCATGATTTCATAACTTTAGGAGTTGCCACATACTAACACTAGGCAGTTGAGAGAATTGCCATGTGCTCACAAGCATGCTAGGGCAGTTGCCATGTAAAAAGGAAGATTTGACATCTGCTTACGTGCACGTTAGGGCAGTTGCCATGTACGTGCACGTTGGGGCAGTTGCCATGTACCATGCAAAAACACATGGCAACTCGGTAAAAGAGAGTTTCCATCTGCTTACGTGCACACTAGGCAATTGCCGTGTACCTTGCAAAAACACATGGCAACTCGGGTAAAAAAAGAGAGTTGCCACCTACTTATAAAGCACACTAGGGGCAGTTGCCATGTGCGCTGCAAAAACACATGGCAACTAGCAGCTTGGGTGTGGGAGAGGAGACGGACGTGTGGGCGAGATGTCAAATGCCCACACACCAGCCCTTGTGCGTGACTGAAAACTGGTGTGTGGGTGAACTGCTAAACGCCCGCACACCGGCCCCTCAGTGTGGTAAAATGGATATGTGGGCGAACTATGTCATACACCACACACACGCCTTGTCCTACGTGGCACAGAAAATCAGCCAGATTGTGCCAAGATTCGTGCATATAGTACTGGACGGTAATGAATGCGTGTGGTTGAGATGGTCAATGCCCACACGCGTGGGCGTTAACATTTCGGTTCTTTTATTCACTCGAAAACGTCACATAAAGGGGGACACAATGAGGTAACACCCGATAACTTTGCTTCTTTTGCGGTTATGGGCACCTACTGGTAATTAGATATATTACTCCATCCATTCCTAATTCCCAACATCTAAAAATCCATTTTTTTAGAAAAGGAGGAATCACCTCCGGCCTCTGCATCTCGGAGATGCATGCGGTCATATTATTTATTATTTACAAAGACCTTACAAAGTAATATAACAACAAGCCTGAGTCCACCATCTAGACGACACCTATCGTTACTTCTATCCTCTTGATGAAGGGGTGCCAAATGTCCAGGCCAAATACCAAACAGACATCGCACAAAAACCTAACATCTAAAGCCGGATGCCCCATCAAAGCCACATAGGCAGGATTGGGTTACACTCCGGTCCGGCGCACTCTCAGTGAGTACCACACGCACACGTTGCAAAGGGTCGTCACCTCCGTCTTCCCTCGATCCATCCTCAAAGCATGTACCGATGCATCGACCTTGTCAGGCCTCTCTGCCATCGACGCCACCACAACGCCAGACAATGTCGACCTCCTGCCCGTGTCCATCGCCACACATCTGACAAGCCTCCACTGCTCCATGCCACCGAGAACCGCCGCCATGAATATGTAGAAATAAACACCGGTCCGCCGAAGAAGCCATCCGCTGGTCCCTCAAGCCCGAGTGCATCTCCAAGAATGCCGCCCTAAGGGGGTAACGACCCATGAATGCTGCCATCATCCGATCAGCTGATCTAGGGTTTCCCCTGGAGGTATTGGGTGGGGTTGGGAGCTTCACCTCGATGATGCCTTCATGACGGAAACGATGATAAGGGCATCGTCATCACCGGCTCCGGCCAACGACCGAAGACCAAGTTTTCAACCGGATCCGTTCCAAGAAATCCACCCGACAACCTGTGCACTGTCTCAACCGCCTTCAAAGCCCCAGATCTAGCCGCCTAGATCCGGCGACCAACCGCAATAGCAGTGCCACCGTAGGAGCCCTGGCGCACTGGCCACTGCCTGAATGCGCCACCACTGGAGCATGGGAAGAGGGCTCCCACCCCACCTCGCCAAACCGCGTGAGCCACCGAGATGGATCCCGCATGCTCATCACCGTCTCTGATATAAAACCAATCCGCGGCAAACCACAAGATCGGCGATGCAGATCCGCCTTGGATAGGGGCAGCACCACGTCATGCCGCCGCGGGAAGCCCGAGCTTCACCCGCCGCCACCTTCCAGGGCCGCCGTCCCGGGATCCAGCCGCCGCCGACAGTTCGAGCCGCCGGCCACCGCGACCAAGGCCACCATGACCCCGCGAGCCCATCGAACGGCCTGCGCCACCAGATCTTCCTCGAAGCCTAGCAGCTACACCGCCCCTGCTCAGCACCACGCCGCCACCTTGCGCCGTCGCCCAAGACGAACAGCCGCGCCGCTGCGACGTAGATCGGGGGAGAAAAGCGCCCCGACGCCATGGGTGACCCGCCTCACCTGATCTGGCGCGGGAGGGAAGAGAGCCTCCGCCGCCGCCATCAGCCGCCTGGGGCTTCGCCCGGCAACCTCCTCTAGCGGCGGCAGAGGGGAGGGGAGGATGGACGTGCCTATTGGCGGGGGCTAGGGTTTCCACCTGAGTCGCCCTAGCGGGAGGGCGACGCGGGGGCGGATCGCTTGTCAGACGAGTCAAAATCTCAATACTCTAACCTCCCCTCGGTGGCGTGGCAGTTGTTACCATGTAAAAATCCTAATTTACACGATATAGAAATGTAAATTTACACTCGTGAAGCCTGCCCACATTACCGAACTAGAAGAATTAGCAAACATGGATGAGCGAAGTTTTCTAGGGCTTGAATGAATTACTTTTTTTTTGAGACAATTGAATGAATTACTGTCTCTGATCAATTAACCCAGTCTGGGCCAATCAACAGGCTGTTGGGCCTACGGTTCCTGCAAGGCCTTGGCTCAACGAGAGGCTGCCGAACGCGACGGCTCATGCTTGTGCCTGGGGCAGCTGTAATGACCGCGGTTGGGGTGCCTGCCACAGTAGACGTAGTTGTGCTGGGGGTATCCGTGGTAGCTGTAGTGGTGGAGCTCCCCGCAGTAGTCGTGGTCGTGTTTCGTGTGCTGTCAACCAGCACACCCATCTTGGACATCTTGAACTTCAACTTGAGGTTGTGCCTTAGCGAAGGGACCCAGATGACCAAGAATAGTATCCACATCCATGTCCCAGGACATAGCGTCTGGATCAACTTGCATAGTCCATGGCATACCAGTTGTTCCCGAGGAGTTGAGGAGGCGCTGGACCTGGTGCCGACCGGTGGAGTACCTTGCCGGCGTTGGAGAGCTCTAGCAACTGCCCAGAGTAGACGGGCGAACGACCTTTGCCAAAGGCTTACCGCAATGGAGGCGATTATGATTCCAGTAAGTAGCTTCACGGGAATAGCGACAATGGACATCACCGGAACAGCGACAATCATCGTGAGCGCGCCCCCGAGGACCGGAGACGCGATCTCCAGTCCAAGGGCTCCTCATTCGTTCCACCAGCTAGGCCAATCTCAAAATCATGTTGGGTGCCGTCGTCCTGGTCTTGTGCGACGAAGGGATCCGTTCCAGCTAAGGACTGGGGCAACCCGATCTTAGAAAAGAGATTCCGGACAAAACCCCGCCCGGTGACAGAGATGGACATTGTAACATGGAACGCGAGGCAGAGCAGAAGCGCCAAGACCAGAACAAGGACATCCATCGTAGATATCTTTCTGCAGCCCCCTGTGGCGAAGGCTCCCATGAGGCCAATCACGTCAAGTATCACGCACACCCGCAACGCATGCCATTTTACTCCTCTTGCCTTCGGGAGCTTCCTGTTCGCCAGCATCAAAATGATGGACGGGCCAATAGCTCCTGTACGACGTTTTTGATGTGAATTTGCTTGAGTGCGACGTTGTTCGAGTGAATGGCTGTGATGCGACACACTTGAGCGTGTAAATAGCTCCAATGCGACATGGCTCTGTTTAACCGTGAAATGAAAAACACGAGGGTTAGCGATTTGAGTTATGACACGCGGGACCCACCAGTTACTCGCATGCGGTTGGGACCCATAACTTATCCACACAAGCATGCCCGTGCTCATCAGCGTGCCCTGACCCGAGCCAGCCCGCCCCCCTCCATTGCTTACCCTGCCACTTTCCTTTCCCACCTTCTTCTTCCTCTGCTCCGGCAACGAAGCGCGCCGCCGGCGAGTGATGTCTAGCTCGACTTCAGCCACCCGCCAATCATGGACGAAGTATGGTCCACTGCCGTTGACAAGATGCCCCGATTGCCCGCGCATGGAGCCTCTCAAGCGTTTGAGTTGTGTGAGGAAAGAAAATGACAACCGTGGACGCGAGTTTGTGAAATGTTTGAGCAAGCCACAGCCGGGGCAGGTTAGAATATGTGTTCTTGACCAATTCTATGGTCTAATTTCTTCCGATTTCTTTCTTTTTCCCTCGAATTAGGGCGGTGGATCTGGGTGGTGGATCTAGGATTCATGCGCCGCCGGCCCCCTGTTTTCAGGTTCTGAAGAAATGTGGGCATTTTGAGTGGCTCGATGAATATGTTGAAAGGTTGAAATTGGAGGGATCAACCCCAACCCAAGAGCTCAATTTTGGGGGGCGGCTTGACATGGAACAAGCCCCCAATTTGGCGGACAGAGCCGATCCGATGATGCATAGTGCAGAACTGAAGTGTGAATTGAATAAAATCGGCAAGCAACTAAAGCATCTGATCGATTTGAAGCAGCAAGCAAATAAGATGGGGAGCATTTTATGGTTGTGTCATTGCTATGGGTTTATTTTACTTGATGTTCATCAATCGCTAGAATTTGTTATAGTTTCAGTTAGTTAGTCAGCTAGTTTCAGGGGTGCCCAGTAGTTTGAGTTAGCCAGGGATCATTTGTTAGATGAACTTGAATTCGTGTGAAGCAAAACTTGCTTGAATTATTGTACTGATATTCTCAGGGGCCCTATTCAGTATTCATGCTCTGTTTCCTCTGTTTTTGTTTTTCAGTTAACAGAGTACACACCCAAATTCAGTTTCTAGTAAAAAAACAAAACTAGGCTGCCGAATAGATGTTGGGCCGTGAGAAAATGGGCCCTGAGAAAATAACCATGCCCAAAATAGAGACCAGCCCGCCCGCGTAGGGCACCAGCCCACCAGCGTAAGCTGCACCAGCCCACCTCTAACTTCGCAAATAAAATGTTACTTATTTTACTTTGGTCTTTTTCTTGCACTAAATTTTGTGATGGATCATTTTTGATGCAATAAAACCAAATGTTAATTGTTTTTATGCATGTCTCACGGTTCCATGAACTAAATGAGTTGCATGAAGTAAATTAGTTTGCATTTCCTAGTGGCATGTCCATAGTGGGTTTGCATGGGGCTCCTAGTTGCATGTCCATGATTTGGCCAATATTTTGAAGATGGTGTGTGTGTGGTGAGATTGAGGTGTAGAAACCCGGGCTCGTAGCAACCCATAGCAATACACAAATAATAAGCAAGAACAACCCATAGCAATCTTCAAATAATAGCACGAAACACACAATATATATAGTAGCATAACGATTGCAACCCATAGTTCCACGATAACCTTACAACTCCATGATAGCCTACAACTTAAAATACTAATACAACTTAATAATAGTAGCATAACGATTACTACTTAAAAAAACTAATACGATAAGCTAGATAGATCGGGGGGCACCAAACGCGGGTTCTTCTTCGGGCTCTTCTTCTCCTCCTCCTCCGGGGGAACAACGCCACCTCGCTCCTCCAGGCGCCGTCCTTCACTCCTCCCCGTTGTTGATGGGGTACGGGAGCGTGTGCATAACGCCGTTGTTGGGGAAGATGCTCTGGAAGTCGGTGAAGATATTGTAGGTGGTGAAAGCTATGAACTCACAACCAACCCAATACGCTCGCCCGAGGAGATGGAAAGCATCGAAAGGGTTAGTGAACGTGGCGAGGAGCCCAACCACAACGCCGTTGTGGTTGACCTCCTCAACATGGTACATCCGAGGAGAGCCGCGGGGAGGTGGCGGAAGCCGGCCGCAAGGAAGAACTCCGTTAACTCCTTGCGCCCCTCCACCTCGAGATCGCCCAACCCCAAAGCCTACTCTCCACCTACACTCCCGCCGGGTAGAGCCATACGGCACGGTTGGGGGGAAGCGGTAGGTGGGGGGCGTTATACTGTATGGTGGCGGGGTGGCTCGAGTGCTCGGTCGGGTTTGATGGAGAAGGAAGAAGAAGAGGCGGAGGAGGCGAGGATGGGGTATGATGGATGAGGAGGGAGAGGGCGATAGTGCCCGGCTTAAATAGCCCAAGTGCGACGTGGTTTCACCCCGTCGAAACCCTAGAATTAATGGGCGGGCGGCGTTTGGTGGCGCCCATGAAAGTGTGTACCTGGCGTGGCCGTGGGAAACGGATCGCGACTTCTGTGCCACCGGTCGCGGGTCAAGGGGACGGGCTCACGACGCAGCGTCTGTGCCGTCGTGGGTCAAGGGACACGCCTTCCCGGGTTCTCTGCGTGTGCCGCCCGTGCATGCATGCGGTTGCCCATTAATTTGCTCATCTTGCTAGGGCCTGGCTAGAGGGCAAGGTTCGGTCGATGGGAGACGTGACAATAATGGACGCCTTCTTTTGCCCATCTTGTAACGGGCAGCACGCCATTTGAACTGCATCGATACCCACATCGATACCCCATGCGATGTGCGTCCTCAAAGAGGAGCACGCGATGCACAGCGTGCACACCACGCCATGCAGCGTTGGCTTTTTGGTTGTCTTCATCGGGCTGCTGCATTGTGGCGGGTGCATGCTTTGATGCGACGCTGCATCGGTTCTAATGGTAGGCATGCGACAGGTTACTGCGTTGATAGGGTGGCGGAGCGAGCTCGTCGAGGCATGCATGCAATGCAGGCGCGATCCTGCGGGTGGGCATGCATGCTGCGGGTAGGCACGGGCACGCATGCAACGATGGAAAGGGCAGTGCGTAGGCTTGGTCCATGCACCGCGTCAACTCTTGTCGTTGGATTCAAATGAACGGTCCTGATGCTCCAACGAGAGAGGCTGATCCAAACCCCACCGCGTCAACCAATCAGCGCGTCTCATGCGGATCGCTGCACACTGTAGCTAACCCTAGCGCCTGATCTCAACCGTCCACGCACAACGATCGACGACCAGGTAGTGTGCGGGGTTTTGAGGGGTTTTGAGAGGGGTTTTGAGGGGTTTTGAGAGGGGTTTTGAGGGGTTTTGAGGGGTTTTGAGAGGTTTTGACTGATTAGGGTTGAGCATAACTAATTCAAAAAAAATCAAAAAAATATAAAACTTGCGCACATAGTCTTATTATGTCGTATAGTAACGAGAAAAAAATATAAATATGGTTTACATACATTTTTACGAAAAATCCTTCACAAAATTGTCATTCCTCAAACAATGTAGTATGGAGTTCAAGGGAGAGAGTAGTGCGCACCCGAGAGTAGGTGGAGTTTTGAAAATGAAAAGTGTGAAAACCTCACCAAAACTTCATTTTGGATTGACTAAGAAAGATCTGAACTTACTTTTCTCATTTTCATGTTTTAAACTTGTTTTATATATAATTTTCTATTAAACCTTGTTTTTTCAAAAATAAAAGAAAAAATAGAAAATTAATTCAATAAATAGTGAGACTTTAGATTTACACTATATAGGTAGAATAGATGTGTAGAAAAATGATTTGGCTGGTTTAGACAAGGTGCCAAAAGAACTTGCTTAAATATGAGGTCGTTTACCCTACCTTTGGAGGTCATTTGAAACACACTTTTCATGACTATGAGTTCAACTTACCAAAAGGGCTCGGAATGATCAGCAAGCAAACATATTTCAGTTGAGGTACTTTAGATAGCACTAAAACATCAATAGCCCAAATTTAAATTTAAATTTGAATTTTATTTGGCTGGTTTAGACAAACAAGTTCGAATAGAAATATGGGGATACATAGTGACTACCACACGCACCAAGTTACAAATATTATTACATGCCCCAAATTTTCAAACTGTTCTCTGTTCTACTTCTTCCTACCACGTCGTGTGCCCTTCTTCGCCTTAGCCCTTCTTATTTTTGGTTCTACTACACACAAGTTCACTGATCATCTTGGTTTTCTTCACTGGTCTTTTCAACACCTCGCCAATACCCTCGTGATCGGTGTCTTGATCTCAATGTTGACACCAGTTTCAGTTTCTTTGGTGTGTACCTCAACATGGGTTTCTTGATCTGAACCTCGACACGCTCAGGTTCAGTTTCTTGATCTGAACCTCGACACGCTCAAGTTCAGTTTCTTGGGGTGCACCTCCATATCAGTTTCTTCAGTCTGAATGTTGACTGCAGCAGGATTTTCTTGATGCCTGCTGTGGTCAGGCACACTTCTCTTCTTTCTACCGCCATTGACTCTTGCTTTTTTTGTTGGCCAACATTGTTCAACAACAAGGGGCTGACTTGCTCGCTTCCTCCTGTGCAGAAAATGTTATAGATATAGTAATTGGAAAAAAGCACCAAATCAAAACACAGACAAATAAACAAGAACATACTTTGGCTTATCAGGAGTGTAACGGCATTTGACAGATCCCACTCTGTGCCCAAGTTCCTGGCACAACTTGCATCTGTTTTTGTTACCTTTTTGGGCCCCTTTTGGCTTTTCATCTTTCTTTCCCTTCTTACTACTCCCACCTTTCTCAAACCATGCCTTGAATCTACTCTGTTTAGGCCTGCCAGCCTTTCTTTTCGTCAAGGGAGGACACATGGAAAATTCAATGTCCACTTCAGGCCACTGAGACTGATCTGTAAGTGCTGAAATTGGAGTAGCATATGCAGCTTTGAATCTTGCTACCGAATAATATTCATGCATATATGGGTGCATGTTTATCTTCGGTTGGGATGCTAAGAAAAGAATGGCATGCTCACATGGTTTACCAGTATGTTGCCACTCGAGGCAAGTGCAATCATGCAATTCAGTGTTAACAACATATGTCTCCTTCCAGTTTTGTTATCTCTAACTTCAGCACCCCAAGGTGAAGATTTTTCAACAAACAAATGTGAAAGACTTCTGCTCCTATTGACCACCTGTTGTACCACTGCTGGAAGCTTATCACCTTGCAGACAATCACCTATCCTTCTTCTCAATTCCCACAACCGCATGAGCATGATCCTGATTTGGTCAACCATGTCATGCACATGCAAATCTTTTAACTCCTTCACCTTGTTGTTGAAACTCTCTACCAAATTGTTGTTGATGTGGTCACACTTGATGGCAGTGTTGAATCCTGACCTGTACCATAGCAAAGAATGGTAGGTGTTCAGCCATGGACCAAACTCATCGCATGCTGCCATTATCTTATCAAGATGATATTTGTGTGTCTGTCTAGTGTAAGATCTTGCTGCTGGCCACATGCGCCCAAATTCTTCTCCTCTAAATTTTTGATCAAATTCATCCACAAATGACCGAAGCACTCCCTCTGCTCAGCATGTGGGAAAACATTTTTCACTGAATTTTCAAGCCCCTTACATGCATCTGTGTGTATAGCCAAAGGTGACACTGGCCCTAGGCATCTTTTCAACTGGATCATGAACCATGTCCATGAAGCCTCGGTTTCTGACTGAAACAAGCCAACAACAATAGGAAACATCCAGTTGTGTCCATCTAGAGCATTGCATGCTGCCAACTGGCCATTCCACTTGCCTGTCAAAAATGATGAGTCTATGCTCAAATATGGACGGCACCCTGCTTTGAAGCCATCTATGCAAGGCTTCAAAGCCATAAAAAACTTGGAGAACTTGACTTCACCTTTGGCTGATACCTCTGTATCTATCTCCACAACACTACCAGGTGACCTCTTTTCCACCTCTGCTTTGAAGTTGTAAAGCATCCGAAATGTATTTGCCCAATCACCATATAAAATTTTCATTGTCCTTTGTTTTGCCTTCCACACTGTGGTATATTTCAGTTTAATGGGGTACATCTTTTCCAAGTCTACTTTGAGTTTCTTGGCAGTAGTGTTTGGTGTTTTGGCTAAAATTGGGGTGATCTTTGAAAATATGCCCTAGAGGCAATAATAAAAGCATTATTATTATATTTCCTTGTTCATGATAATTGTCTTTTATTCATGCTATAATTGTATTATCCGGAAATCGTAATACATGTGTGAATACATAGACTACAATACGTCCCTAGTAAGCCTCTAGTTGACTAGCTCGTTGGTCGGACAGATAGTCATGGTTTCCTGACTATGGACATCAGATGTCATTGACAACGGGATCACATCATTAGGAGAATGACGTGATGGACAAGACCCAATCCTAAGCATAGCACAAGATCGTGTAGTTCGTTTTGCTAGAGCTTTTCCAATGTCAAAGTATCTCTTCCTTAGACCTTGAGATCGTGTAACTCCCGGATACCGTAGGAGTGCTTTGGGTGTACCAAAGCGTCACAACGTGGCGGGTGACTATAAAGGTGCACTACAGGTATCTCCGAAAGTGTACATTGGGTTGACACGGATCGAGGCGATTTGTCACTCCGTATGACGGAGAGGTATCACTGGGCCCACTCGGTAGTGCATCATCATAATGAGCTCAAAGTGACCAAGTGTCCGGTCACGGGATCATGCATTCTGATGCAGTAAAGTGACTTGCCGGTAACGAAACTGACCGAGGTATTGGGATACCGACGATCGAGTCTCGGGCAAGTAACATACCGATTGACAAAGGGAATAGTATACGGGGTTGCTTGAATCCTCGACATCGTGGTTCATCCGATGACATCATCGAGGAGCATGTGGGAACCAACATGGGTATCCAGATCCCTCTGTTGGTTATTGACCCGAGAGCGTCTCGGTCATGTCTGCATGTCTCCCGAACCCGTAGGGTCTACACACTTAAGGTTCGGTGACGCTAGGGTTATTAGGAAGACTTGTATGTGATTACCGAATGTTGTTCGGAGTCCGGATGAGATCCCGGACGTCACGAGGAGTTCGGAAGGGTCCGGAGGTAAAGATTTATATATGGGAAGTTGTCAAGCGGACACGGAAAAGTTTCGAGTCATATCGGTATTGTACTTTGGGGCCCTTTGGAAAGGTTCGGAGGACCACGGGAGGCCACCTCTCGGGGCCACTTGGGCTGCGTGGGAAGGGGCCGGCCCTGGTGGGCTGGGCGCACCCCTCCCTGGGGGCGTTGCGCCTAGGGGTTGAGGGGAACCCTAGAGGGGCGCCCCTTGCTTGGCAGGGGCAAGCCCCCTCCCTTGGCCCCCCCTCTAGATGCATCTAGAGGCCGCCCCTCCTCCCTTCCCCTATAAATAGAGGGGTGAGGGAGGGCTGCATACACTACTTGAAGGCGCAGCCCTCCCTCCCCAACACCTCTCCTCCTCCGCGTGTGCTTGGCGAAGCCCTGCCGGAGAACTGTCACTCCACCATCATCACGCCGTCGTGCTGCTGGTGGAGCTGTCTTCCTCAACCTCTCCTTCCTCCTTGCTGGATCAAGACGGAGGGGACGTCACCCGTACCGTACGTGTGTTGAACGCGGAGGTGCTGTCCGTTCAGCACTTGGTCATCGGTGATAGGAATCACGTTGAGTACGACTCCATCATCACCGTTCCCTCGAACGCTTCCGTACGCGATCTACAAGTGGTATGTAGATGCAAACTCACTCCCTTGACTCGTTGCTTAGATGAACTCATAGATGGATCTTGGTGAAACCGTAGAAATTTTTTTAATTTTCTGCAACGTTCCCCAACATTCTGCAACCCAAAGTTGTGATGTCATGGTTGATACTCTCTGTGAATTTGTAATACAAGTATGTTGATTGGGGATTTGGTTAACCCTGACAGTACTTCCATCAGGTTGCAGTCTAGCATATATGTACCACTTGCAAGGCTTGACACTACCATCAAATCCTCTGCACCTCGCATAAAACTTCTTCCTATCAGTCCAAACAGTCTTGGCATCAAACTCATGTTTCACTGCATAAGTTTTGAAACACATCCTAAACTCCTTCATGCTTGGGAACAACTTGCCTACTTCAATGACAGGGTTTTCTTTGTCATACACATGCACCAGCTCATCATCATGTGCATCATCTACTTCATCTGCAGCTTGTTCCATCAATTGTCCATCTACATCTTCATCAACATTAGCAGGCAAACTAGATTCTCCCTTCTCCTGCTTATCTCTGTCATCGACTGGAATGCCAAAAAGTTTGGCCATCTCAATGTCAGGCATTGGTGCAATGACCAAATCAGTAGGCTCATCTAATTCAACTACATTCCAATCAACAGTTGTTGTAGTTTCAGTTTCAGTTCCAGTCACCTGTCCCTCTTCGGCTATTACTGTAAGTTCAGTACACATGTGAGTCAATGGCCTCTGTGTAGCCCAATCATCGTCTACCATCTGCGCAGCCAATTGTGATGGCACATATCCAACCTTCGAAAAAATATTCAGATCAACCAGCTCAGCAAAAAAAATTAGCTCGTTTGCTTGTCCAGCCGTTTTGCCGATCGATTTCATCAACAATCTGTTCACCATCTTCCATTCTCACATACTCTCCTTTCCAATCATCAAACCACAACAGTGATACTTCTTGCTCTGGACCCCAAACAACTTTCTCCCCAATTTTTTCCACCCATTTCTTCACTGCCTTCTTTCCCATGTTCTGTAGAACTTGTGGATCAATCTCTGTAAACTCAACCTCCCATTTAACAACTGTGTCTCTCTCAATGTTCTGAATGCTACCATCAACTAATTTTGCCTTTGATGGAAAGAAATTGACCGTCAATTCAAGGTCCGGCGGCAACATCCCCTCATCGATGGCGGACAGTGTGAGCCCGTGAGAAAGAGCAGACTAGGCCCTAATTGCATGCAAAATTGGATTAGAGAAAGGAGCCTTACCTATTCGAAGTTGAATCTGGCGGCTCCATCTCAGTATGCCCACGGGCTCCCCTCACAACCTATCGATTCAACAAGCGAAAACAGAGGAAACGAGTTGAGATCTACGGGGCCGAGAGAGGCAGGAGGGGACTAGTGTTCTCACTCACCATTTTTTGCGGACGAAGGCTCCGCCGCCGTTGAGAACGAGGGCTCCGCCGCCGCCGTTGAGAACGCAAGATCCGCCGCCACCGGAGAAGAAGGGGGGGAGGGGGCAGAGTGGCGGGCCCGGCACGGTCGGGCGGCAGGGCACGGTCAGCTGTTTTGAGGAGCAATTAAGTTGGACCCACATGTCCTAACATAAACGGGCTTGGTTGACGACCAATTTAACCATATTTAACACCCCATGTAGCCCTGGGCTATTTACCTGCTCAAATGTGTCGCACCACAGCCATTCGCTCGAACAACGTCGCACTCTAGCCAATTCACATAAAAAACGTCGCACAGGAGCTATTGGCCCAATGATGGACATGGATGCGATGAAGACGGTTGCTTTGCAGTACCTGAATGCCATTGCGAGGTGCTGGTAGTTGAACAGGTTGTTGGGCTGGGGGCTTGAGCAGGCATAGTGGAATACCAGGAGTTGGTAGCTAACCTGGTTGTCGGGCGGGGGGCTCGCAGTGGCATGGTACGCGAAGATTGCTGCGAGGATTGCAAGGAGCAGCAGAAGTTTGCACCTCTTCTCTAGCTTCCATTCCATGGTCTCCTCCTCTTCCTCATCGTCTTCATCGTTGTCATCGTCATCCTCTTCCGCAAGCTGATCGGTTGACATACCAAACAACTTCTTTTGCCACTCGGAGAGAATATGTTCCATCCTCTCCCTGAACTCTTGCCGCCATAGTGCCCAAGCAATGAACACTTCTACCAGGAAAACCACAACCTGGACGACGACATAAACGACAAGCATGGGCATATACTCAGATTCAGACAGTTGCCATATGCTCCTGGCGACATATGCACCAATCTGGCTAAACAGGTCCAGGCTTCGAGCGACATAGGCTCCAATTAGGCTAAGTATATCCAGGGTGACGGTGGCTTGCAACATGCAGTAGTACTTGATTCCCATTGTGCTCAATACATTGCTCAGCAGAAGGATGGTGGCGATAGCGAGCGACACGATGAAGGCGGATGCATTGCAACAAAGAAACGCCAAATATCTCTCGTCGCCTTGCCAAAAGTCACGCGGTGGGTTCAGTCCAGCTTGGTAAGTGACACTCACCGCAAGAGTCCCAAGTAGAAGCAGATGCATTCGTGATTTCTTCAGAATCTCATAGGCATCGCCCTCGCGATTGCCATCACCATCACCATGGCCTTGTCTAGGCAATTTGCCTTGTCTAGGCAATTTGTTTCGCTGCTCGTGATTTATCTGCTTGGACTTGAGCAAGTACGGTTTCTTCGAGCCTATCGATTTCAGGTACTTTAGCCGGATTTTTTGCACACTGCTGAGCGCAATCTCCAACTCCATAGGCTTGCACATGAACACCCACATCTGAATAGCAATGTAAATTAACATGGACCCCACCAACAGCAATACCATGAGAAAGATATCGGTCATGGAGCACAAGCAGCTCACGATGACACAGAAGAGTATCATATCAAGAAATCCCTTGGTCATTGCAACCCACAGATTCCTCGGGAGGAGGAGGAAGACGAGGAGAATGACCGCCAGAGACGCGACAAGCAGGGGGGTCGCGTTGGTATAGAGGAACTCCAAGTATCTATGGAGATACCAAATATGGAGCAACAGGTAGCCGGCAATGCGGGTGTCGACTGGTGGGCTCACCAATGCCGCGCAGGAGACGCCGGCCATGAGGGTTCCTAGGAGCAGCACGGACCGCGCCCGCCGTTCGGGGCTCCCACGTCGCGGTTGACGCCATGGGTCGTCGCCATCACTTCCCCGATGCGTAGGGGACTAGGAGTCTAGGAGTTGTTGTGTTGTTGTACAGCGTACACTTGAGCTGATTTAAGAAGCACGTTCCTAGGCTTCCGGCGCCGCTGCCGTGCTGGTTTCACGGCAACTTCCAAGAATATATCGGGTGGCAAACCTTTCTTTGTCTCGACTGGGAACGGCGGAGACTGCCCGGACTTTTCTTCTGCTCGATGTTGGCCTTATGTGTCTCCGGCGGGCCGGCCGTGAACGGCAGCAAAGAAAATACGGGCATTTGTATTTGTGCAACAAGGATATGATCGTTCGTCTATACTACAAAAAGGACTCGGCTAGAAAATCTACGCCAACAAATTTGTCATTTGAGGGGGCAATACAGTGACTTCCAGGAAAATTAGATGGTTTCTTTAGGCAGAGACCCCATCGCCATCCAATCCATCTCCCATCGCCGAGCCTCACGACAACCCTTCTCGGTGACCATGAAACGTGGGACGCGTACGTACAATGCTCCACTTGGGATGCGCTGTGAGAGACCACGATCATCCACTCATAGCAAAAATTGGTTCAGTAGAGAGACAAAAGTTGGTTGGATAAGCTCAGTGTAATGCCAAATGTAGCCTTTATCAAAGAGCTCCCGATACAATTAGAGTGCAACCTAACATTACTAAAGGCATCTCTACCCCAACCTGGACACCGCATCCGTCCGCGGACCTGGGACCAGTCATTGATGCAGAGCCGGCCATCCAAACTTAGCCGCATACACTTCAAACTAGATTTCAGCTAGTCGGACGAATTACATCAAGCACGACATTAAAGTTCGGACATAATTTACGTAAATCGACCGATATTCTGGCTGTTTAACCAAAAATTAAAAGGATAAAAACCATAAAGCTTGTAGCGGATGACGACCTCGTACGCGTGGCCGTCCTGCCCGCCTCACTGTCGCCGTCCCACTAGCAGTGGAATGGCGCGGGGCCGCTGCGGCAGCCTCGGCCGGCAGTCATCTGGCACTCGTCGAGGAGCCGCTCCCCCTCCTCTTGCGAAGTGCAGAGGGCCGCCATAGACAATGCCGACAACGCCCGCGGTGCCCTGACGGCGTCCTTGCCCCTGTCGTGGCAGAGGTGTCGCTATGCGACAACTCCTCGCCGTCAAGGTGACGGCAATGCCTAATGGCCGCCTCTGTGGTGGTGAAAAAACAGTTGAGGGCCAGGCAGCGGCAGGTTGGGATTGTTGTGGACTTGGAGAACGTGGAATGGCAGGTAACGTTGCACCGCTCCTATCACACCGCCTGCCTCGCCGCCCTTTCTTCCACAGATATGACGACCCGTGATCTAGAGGGACCGCCATGATCGAGTTAGTGCAGGATGCGGCCGCGTGCCTTAGCGACCGCGGGCGGCAGTTCGTGACGAACATGCCACGCCGGTGGCGGTGGGGCGGCAACGACGGCTCGTCGATTCGGGTGTATCGATTGTGCGACGGTAGCGAGGTTGGCTCCTCCTTCACACGGCGCCCGATTTGGACACCGCCTCGGTTGCAGAGGGGGGGGGGGGTCCTTCTTCACACGATGGAGACGTGACGCTGACTCCTCATTCACGCAGTAGCAAGGCGGGTGAGCGACTCCTCCTTGAAGGGACGGTGCATCGAGGGCCACGCTCCTAGAGGGACCCCTCTGTCATCAACTCCATCTGACGGACGAATTCCTCACCCGTTAGAGCGGCCTCTGTGAGGAGGCGCAGCTGCTGCTACGGCAGCAACTGGCACCTCTCTTCACCGAAGGAGATGATGACCTCCTTGACGGAGGAGCCGGCCGCAGTGGAGCCCGAGGGCTTCGGAGAGCGATGACGGTGGCGCCAAGAGCCCAACGAAGATCTGCTCGCGTCGCCTCTACCTGCTGGCGCTGAGAACCAGGACTTCATCATCATCGGAGCAGGTGGAGCTCAGAGAGGAAGAGTGACTCGGAGAGGAGGACGAAGAGGGGCTCGGAGAGGAGGAGCAAGAGGAGATCCGGAGATGCAGATATGCATGACCGGAACATGACTTATATAGCCGTGGCTAGGCGGTCAGCCCGCTTCAATGTGGCGCAGCGGCTGGAGTTGGTTTCTCGGGACGCAGCATCCACATTGAAGCGGCGGAGCCCGAGAGGTCACGCTGCACGGCATGAATGCGGCCGCTGTGTGCTCTGAGCCGGCATGTTATGTGGCGCAGGAAGTGGTGCGTCCGTTCGATGCAAAGCGCGGCAAGGCGGAAGGTTTTTTTTGGTGGGCTCCTGTTTGTCGGACGCCTGCATGCCAGCAGTCCGGACTCTCGCAAAGCCCCACTACTTCCGTTTTGCGGGGAAAATGACATCCGGACCATGGAGCGGACTAATACAAGACCGTGTTGAATGACGAAACACTTTCGGACCGCACGATTCAGACGGTTGCGGACGGTTTGAGGGTCTGCCTTGCCTTGGAGATGCTCTAACATTGCATTGCTAAATCTCATACTTTATTAGACTTTCTAAAGTGATCACTCGGTACTTTATTAGTATATTATTGAAAATTCCCTATACCTTACCTCTTAGATAGATTGATTCATCCTGCAAAATTAAAATAATGTTTCTGGAGCCGTTGTAGTTATAATGACCATCAAGATTAAATAATCACTAGCATATAGGTTCTAGCAGCGCCAACGAAATCTTATCAACCCTCATGGCCTAATCACACTGATTCCATCCCAGTTTGAGTGAGTGTTATGCGCGCGTGTTTGTCATTACATTTGTTAATATCAGTGTTTTGACGTGTGACACTAATGAAGCTGCCAACTTATGATATTCGACAATGGTGCATCTATAGAAATGATTGTGTAAACTGTCAATGCATCATTCTTACATAAAGCTCGGCCAATCGATGTCGTAAAGCTCGGCTCGACCCACCAAATATCTCTTTAACTCTGAACTCTTGCAGTCATCTGCTCAAAAAAATTCTTTTCTCTTGGCGCCATAGTGCCCAGGCCAGGAACACTCGCAACAGGAAAACCATGACGTGGATGACAACATAGAGGGACACCCAAACAACAAGCATGGACATATACACAGGTATGTAAACTTCTGAAGTTGTCATATGCTCCCGGCAACATGGCCTCCAACTGGCTCTGGGCGACGTAGATTCCAATCTGGCTAAACAGGTTCAGGGCTTCAGGCTCCTGGCGACATAGGCTCCAATCAGGCTAAACAATTCAAGGGTGATAGCGACCTGTAGCACCCAGTAGTAGTACCTGATTCCCAGTGTTCTAAATACATTGCTCTTGAGAACGATGACGATGATCGTAGCAAGCGACACGGCAAAAGCGGACGTGTTGCAATAAAGATACATCAAATATCGCCTTTCCTGTAAGATCGGATCGCCGGAACTGGAGAGGTGGTGCTGATGGTGATGGGTACCAGTTGCTTCGTCTTGCCAAAAGTCGCGCGGTGGGTTGAATCCAGCTTGGTACGTGACACTCGCCGCAAGAATCGCAAGTAGAAGCAGATGCAGTGGCGACTTGTTCAGAGTCTCATAGGCTTCGTCCTCGCCATCGCCTTGCCCATGGCTTGTCTGAACTTTAACGTAAAGTAGCAAAGCCGACGCCAACACCAATGCCATGACGCAGGTAGAGGTCGTGAACTTCAAGCAGCTCACGGCGACGTAGGCGACAATCAGATAAAGAAGGCTTACGGTCGTGGAGAACCGCAGATTCCTCGGGAGGAAGAGGAGGAGGAGGATGACCGCCAGCGATGGGACAAAGGCCGTGGCGTTCCGACTGAAGAACGCCAGGTATCTCTGGAAGCCGGCAATGCGCGCGCCGCCCAGCAAGCTCATCCACGCCGCGCAGAAGATGCTGGCCGTGAGGGTGCCTAGGAGCAGCACGACCTGCCGCCGGTCTCCCCGCTCGCGGTTGTCGCCATAGGTCGAAGGCATCAGTTCCGGACGGCAAAGGAGTTTCTGTGTTCCTGCGTGACACGCTATGGGGGTACTTCAGGTGATTTAAGAACCACGATTCAGAGCTTCCGGCGTCACTCTCGCGTCGTGGTTTGTCTCCACTGGACGGCAGAGAGTGCCTGGATATTTCTTGTGATAGATGTTGCCTCATTTGTTGTCCTGCGGGCAGGCCGTGGGCGGCAGCAATATTCCTGCAGAAACACACGCATGTGCAAATATTTGTGCAAGAAGGTTAGAGGGAATGAGGGATACGTACGATCGTTGCCCTACTATTACTAATAGTCTAATACTACTACTACTTTTTTCTTGCGACTGTTGCCCTGCTACTACTAGTGCCACACTGTGCCACTTGAGAAGAAAAGCAGACTTTGCTAAGAAAAAGAAAAGATAAGAAAAGTAGACTTTGCTAGAAAATATATACGTACATATATGAATTTTGTAGGGGCAGTAGCGTGAAGTGCAGTGATTTCCCGATTAATATTTGCAGTTTTGAAATCACCGAATATATCGACAACAGGAACCAAACCGGAAAAGAAAATAGACGATTTCTTTAGGCAGATACTCATCGCCGCGAATGCATAACCCGGAGCGCCTTTCACACTGGGGTGGTCGACATAGCCGAACCTTGCGACGACCCACTTCTCGGTGATGCATCTTGTCGATAAAGTTCGAGTGACACATGACATGTGGAAGACACGTTCAAGCGAGGTGCCACCGTGTTAGGATGTTCCGGCTAACATAGCTAAGGGCCTGGGACCATCATGCTACCAGAGGTTCATTATCATCGTGTTGTGTTATGTTATGCTCCAAATTCAAGTATAAAGAGAAAGGCTAACTTCTGACGAGCGATGGAGTGAGGCCTGTCGCCGGTATGGATCAGTATAGACCTAGGTCACGTGTGTTATATATACCTCTTGTAAGCCGCTGCACGGATGAGTTGAGAAGTTGCAAATCTCGGCGTTTGTAATCTCCCTCGATATAGTGAAGATTGGTTGGCTGGCGCCCGTAGTTTTTCCCTTTTCATGTTGGATCTCTGTCTCCGCTGTGCGAGACCAGGCAAGGCAGGCCCTCTTCATGTGCACGTGCACCCGTCTAGCCTAAACATTACACCCAATAAGAAGGATTTTCTATGCGTTTGCTGGGTTATGCCACCTAGGTAAATTTACCATCGCTGGGAATGGTTATGATTGCCCAGATAACACCTCCCCCAGAGCGCAAACACGCCTCCTCCTACCGATGCACTCAACCTCTAGTTGTCATTCTTATGGACCTCGTCTATCTTGTTTTCCTGGTTTCCTTTTAGTCATATGTCTTTTTTTGCAAAAATGATCATATCCATTATAAAAATTAACCGGAAGTACGAAGCACCTCAAACATAATAAAAATTAAATCAAGGTCCATGGACCACCGAACGACCATTACTGCCGACGCGTCGCTGTCGCCGCTCCCGTATTGGAGCCGGCCTGACCTTGTCGATGGCAGCCAGGAAGTCTTTGTGCATGTGCCCCTAAGGACCAGCGCCCTGGAGCCGCACTCGTCACCATTGAATTATTGAATCGATCTGAAGAAAACCCTAATCTCGTCACCCCAAGGAGCTGACAGGAATCTACGCTAGAGCTCCGCCTAATCCATCCCAATGGAAAATTTTGAGGAGGATTGGAGCCCGGAAGACTGACTCGAAGAGGAGCGCCATCATCCGTCCAAACGCCGCCTGTGCGAGGACTAAAAACCATAGCTATTTACTAGCAGGAGTCGAGACACCAGGATTCTCCTCCCTGCCGCCGGCCGCCGGAGCGGCAAGCGGAGGGATGGCGGGTCCACAAGTTCTATGGAGGAGATCAACAGGAGGAAGGCTTTCCTAAGTCGCGGAGAGAGAGAGAGAGAGAGAGAGAGAGAGAGAGAGAGAGAGAGAGAGAGAGAGAGAGAGAGAGAGAGAGAGAGAGAGAGAGAGAGAGAGAGAGAGAGAGAGAGAGAGAGAGAGAGAACTCCGATCCAATTGTTATATGGCTTTCATACAAGCCTGTCAACAAACCGTATGACATGCTCCGTGTCTTGCCAGTGAAATTTGTAATGACGAGCAAATTGCAAATCGTTAACTAACCTACATGTAACATATCCCGCTTGGAAATAACATACGTTTCACCAATTATTAGAATGATCTTAGTTGCAATTAGCAACATAGTTAAAAGGAAATCAAAACTTTTTGTTACTTGTAAGTACAAATAGTGTTGAGTTGGTTATAACAGGTACATTACAAAGTGACAGATCAACATGAAAAAACTTGAAAGAGAACTAGCTTTGATGAATTCATAGATGGATCTCATCAGGAAAGGCCACATAGATGATAAGATCGGATCACCGGAACTGGGGAGGTGGTGCTGATGGTGATGGGTACCAGTTGCTTCCTCTTGCCAAAAGTCGGCCGTTGGGTTCAGTCCAGCTTGGTACGTGACATTCGCCGCAAGAATCGCAAGTAGAAACAGATGCATTCGCGACTTGTAAATAATCTCATAGGCTCTGTCCTCGCCATGGCCTTGTCGATGATTTGTTCAATGTAAAGTAGCAAAGCCGATGCCAACACCAATGCCATGACGCGGGTAGAGGTTATGAACTTCAAGCGGCTCACGACAACACATGCAACAATCAGATCGAGATGGCCTAGGGTCATGGAGAAGCGCAGATTCCTCGGGAGGAGGAAGAGGAGGAGAGTGACTGCCAGAGATGGGACAAAGGTGGTGGTGTTCCGACTCAAGAACGCCAGGTATCTCTAGAAGCAGGTAATGCGCCCGCCAACCGGCAGACTCACCCACGCCGCGCAGGAGACACTGGCCGTGAGGGTGCCTAGGAGCAGCACGACCTGCCGCCTGTCTCCCCACTCGCGGTTGACGCCATCGGTTATCGCCATCAGTTCCTCACAGCTTCGGAGTTTCTCCGTTTCCGTGTTCCTACGTGACACGCTATGGTGGTGATGCATCAGGTGATTTAATAACCGCCATTCGAAGCTTCCGATGTCGCGTGGCGTTTTCACGCCAACTTCCTATGCGATATCCATCTTGTCTCCACCGAACAGCAGCGAGTGTCATGCCATTTCTTGTGGCCACATTTGTTGTCCGGCGGGCAGGCCGTCGGCGGCAGCATCATTTTTGCGAAAGCACGCACAGTTGCCAAAAATTGTGCAAGGTCAGTGGGATATGATCGTTGTCCTACTAGTGCCACTCGTGAAGAAAAGAAAACTGAGGCTAGACAACCCACGCCTGCAGATTTTCCTTTTGTAGAGTCAGTAGTGAAGTAAAGTGATTTTCTGATTAATATTTGCAGTTTTGAATCACCAAATGTATCGATAATAGGAAACAAGAATAGATAAAATCAGAAAAGGAAATAGATGGTTTCTTTAGGGTTTAGGCAAAAACTTGTCATTGCCGAATGCATCCTCCGGAGCGCTTTTCGCATTGAGGTGGCCAACAACGCCGAACCTCACGATGACACACTTCTTGGTGACATCTTTGTCCCAGTGACACACGATCGAAATGTGGAAGACATTCAAGCCAAGTGTTCCTGTGTTAATCATGTTCTGGCTAACAGAGCTGTGGGGCCAGAGACTGGTGTGCCGCTAGAGCTCCATCATCGCCATGTTGTGCAAGGCCACAATCACCCACTCGGTTACTTTTGACAATGCAAGGCAGGAGCTCTGTTGATTTCATGTGCGCCCTCCGTGTAGGCTTTAGCTATCTTTTATAGAGTGTACCACAGTCTTATAAAATGGTGAACCCCCTCTAGACCTTTTAAATAAAATATGTTCTGAGCGTATTGATAAGTTAAACCAATACGGAAACAGAACAACTATTTTTTTTGTTGATAAAGAATGTTTTTTATTGACTCATAATGTGCATCGAGGGATACAAACATAATAAGTACACATCCGGCCTCTGCACAGTTAGGAAGCACACAACCAACACTAACACAATGCAAACAAAAGATAATGCCGGCAAAAAGCACAGCTATACATAAACAGAACAACGGCAGTAGCCACACAAGGTATAAGCATTTGTTGATTATGTTTCTGCAGTTATGGTGTGGCGAGTGTGATTGGTCTTTTCGAGTATTCACGACATTAATTTTGTTTTTGTAGCTGCAAATGTTGATGTACTGGTCTCAGAACCTATCGGTGCACAGGTTGTTCCTCACCATCACCGACCCCAAGATTCTGGTGATCCGTTGGTATTCAGACAAGGTACATTGCGTAAGGAACTTGCACATTCAAAATTCTGAATGTCCAAGTATTTACTTTTCTCTAAACTGTATTCCTCTTGCAGTCCCAAGGTCAGCTGCTTTGCAATTTGAGGCTCCTCCGCTTGATAAGGAAGTTGTAGGGAATGTTTGGCATGACAAGAAGTTCAGGCATGAACGGAAGGCCAAGAGTGCCGAAAAAGGTATATATGGATAGAAGCCCGAGTTTCTCCTATAGGTGCATAACATATGTGCTAATTTCTGCTTGTGATATTTGAAGTCTCCTGGTAAAAATACTATTATCAGCAAACATTAACATGTTATGCTTACATACGTACCTCACACTAGTCAGAAAGAGAATGATTGAGTTGATCGTAGACATGATATACATTTAGTGAAAAAACATCCACGAACCCATTGAGCTAACCTACAATAAATGAGTAGCAACTGGTACTTTTTACTTCTTCATAACCTATTATCTTGACATGCGATCCTAATATAAAAAAATATTTTTACCAAACTTTATCACACACTAATGCTACTGAATCTTACAATGTTAACAATTAGCGTGGAAATTATACGTGGACCAAGTTTAAAATATATTTCGCAAGAAAAAATTACCATTTCATATTTCTTATCCGAGACATGACACCCTTACAAACCAATTTGATGAATTAAATTAGTCAATATCAAATAAAACAATAGGTGTAAAGTTACGTGCTTCACTATTGAATTATGTCACTTAGATAAACCATAAGTATATGTACATTTTGATGACCCTACTATCGTATTCTAATTTCTAAAATATCATGCGAGAGATATTTAATGTGCTAGTAATTTGGAGAGTGCATGATTTTCTTTCCTAGGTGTAAGTAAACATAACAGATAATTACTAATCTACTAAGTAGAAAATTCTAATGTATAAAATATATATGAAAACAATTGTAACACTGTTTGAAGCTAGAGTTTATGAACAACATATGTAACATAAAAGACTTTGTCCATCATTTTGTTGACACAATTGGTCATGTTCAAACTATGCACCTGTGTCACACATAACCACATTGAGAAACATACAAAGGAAGTCAAGATTGTCAACAAACCGTATCACATGCTCGCCGTGTCTTGCCAGTGAAATTTGGAATGAAGAGTAGACTGCAAATCGTTAACTAACCTACATGTAACATATCCCGCTTGGAAATAACATACCTGTCACCAATTATTAGAATGATCTTAGTTAGAATTAGCAGCATAGTCACAAAAGGAAATCAAAATTTGTTGCTACTTTTAAGTACAAATAGTGTTGAGTTGGTTATAACACTTACATTAC
The DNA here is from genome assembly GCA_021605145.1 of Aegilops bicornis. Taxonomy (NCBI): domain Eukaryota; kingdom Viridiplantae; phylum Streptophyta; class Magnoliopsida; order Poales; family Poaceae; genus Aegilops; species Aegilops bicornis. Next base: position 15,144,506 of record CM038671.1, read on the forward strand.
AAAGTGATAGATCAACATGCAAAAAGTTGAAAGAGAGTTAGCTTTGATGAATTCATGGATGGATCTCATTAGAAAAGGCCACATAATTGATAAGATCGGACTGCTGGAACTGGAGAGGTGGTGCTGATGGTGATGGGTACCTGTTGCTTCCTCTTGCCAAAAGTCGCCCGATGGGTTCAGTCCAGCTGGGTATGTGACATTTGCCGCAAGAATCGCAAGTAGAAACATATGCATTTGCGACTTGGTCAGAATCTCCTAGGCTTCGTCCTCGCCATGGCCTTGCCGATGATATGTTCAACGTAAAGTAGCAAAGCCGATGCCAACACCAATGCCATGACGCGGGTAGAGGTTGTGAAATTCAAGCAGCTCAAGGCGACGGAGGCAACAATCAGATCGAGATGGCTTAGGGTCGTGGAGAAGCGTAGATTCCTCGGGAGGAAGAAGAGGAGGCTAATGACTGCCAAAGATTTAATTACCGCCATTTGGAGCTGCCGACGTCGCGTGGTGTTTTCGCGCCAACTTCCTATGAGATATTCGTTTTCTCTCGACTGGACAGCAGCGAGTGTCGTGCCATTTCTTGTGGCCCCATTTGTTGTCCGGCGGGCAGGTCGTGGGCGGCAGCAGCATTGTTGCGAAAGCACACACAGTTGCCAAAAACTGTGCAAGGTCAGAGGGATACGATCATTGTCCTACTAGTGCCACTTGTGAAGAAAAGCAAACTTAGGCTAGACAATCCACACCTGTAGATTTTCCTTTTGTAGTGTCAGTAGTGAAGTAAAGTGACTTTTCGATTAATATTTGCAGTTTTGAATCACCAAATGTATCGACAACAGGAACCAAGAATAGACAAAATAGGGAAAGAAAATAGATGGTTTTTTTAGAGCGTAGGCAGAAACTCGTCATCGCCGAACGCATCCTCCGGAGCGCTTTTCGCATTGAGGAGGCTGACATCGTCGAACCTCACGATGACACACTTCTTGGTGACATCTTTGTTCCGGTGACACACGATCGAGACGTGGAAGACATTCAAGCTAGGTGTCCCTGTGTTAAGCATGTTCTGGCTAACAGAGTTGTGGGGCTAGAGACCGGTGTACCACTAGAGCTCCATCATCGCTGCATTGTGCAAGGCCACGATCACCCACTCAGTTACTTTTGACAACTAGTAAGTATGCACGTGCAACGCACGTATCATATAGTTATGAAATAGAGAAAAAATTGGATCGCAGGAAGGGGAGCGGTGGCATAAGTGTCGACGGAGGAGGATTGATTATTGCGGCGGCCATGCCTGCAGGTTTCCTTGGTATTTCCAAGCTAATTTTAGTGACTCCTTTGATTATGTTGGACTATTTTGGAAAAGATTATTGGGAACTTTTTTTGTGTAAAATTAGTAATCAATAATTGGAAAACATGCCCATGCTGCATGGAAGAGGTAAAAGAAATTTTAAAGGTAAGACCTGAAGCTTCCGTGAACTGAATGTTGGTTATGCAAGCAGTCGAAGTTAGGATCTAGCGTGTCAGTTATGCACTCTGAAGAATGTAAATCTTTGAACTTGTCTATCAAGTCAAGGATACATGATCCAACTATCGACATACTTTATAAATCTGTCAGAACACCATCTATAATAAATATAGCGAAAAAGCAAGCACAATGTCTTAAAATATCAAACTGTGTACAAGTCAATTTTACACTAAAAGTAGAAATAGATTTTATGCACTGTAAATGACAGAATCTACCAACAAAGCTTAAAGGCACGGGCCAGCAATATATATATGTGAACCGAACATGACATAAACTGGCAATATAACCTAACACCACAGTTTAGAAATAAATATGATGGTACATGACATTAACATTAAAAGTAATGTTAAAGAAATTTCAAGCCATCTGACAAAAATAGAATATCACATTAACCAACAGTCTACCCTGTTTTTCACTCTAGTTTATGGTTTTTACATGACAGGGAAGACAAATGACACATGCTCCTTTTCAGTGGCCAAACAATTTCACTGCTGAAGATAAGTGTTGGAAGCATGCACATCTTCTTATTTGACACCTGAACAAGTGATTGGATTGCTTCTAGTATTACAGGGACCAAAGGTCATGAAACATCAGTGTGAATCTCATATCACATCAATTTGGATTTTCCCTTTCATATCTGCATTGTGTAAAGTTGGATCATATTGCCTCCATTATCCGACAATTCAGCAATATTTGTGTGCGGCGTGCCTCCATTATCACTCTGCCCTGTCACAACAACTTCGCACACAACACATGAGAGCAGAACTGAATAATGGAAAACATCACAAAGTACTACTCCCTCCCGTCCATAATAAGTGTCACGGTTTTAAACTATATTTGATAAAGAAATACATGTGTGAATGAACTAACCTTTTCAATTCCTATTTAAGCCATCAGTAAGAGGAATCATTTCGACAACTCCATCATTCGCAGCTATAAATTAGACAATGTTGTGCCTTAGTTTAAAACTGCGACACTTACTTTGGACCGGAGGGAATATTTGATAAAGAAAAACATTTGTGAATGAACTAACCTTTTCCATTCCTATTTGAGCCATCTATAAGAGAAATCATTTCGACAACTCCATAATTCACAGCTACAAATTAGACAATGATGTCAGTTTCGAGGTTTTGTCAGACGCAGAGAATAATATCAACCATGGGTCAGCAAAGTGCACAAATATGGACCTTTTGCAAACGTGTTTGTTATATCAGTGAAAGGAGCACGTTCGCTTCTAACCAATCCGCTAGATGGTGTACATGTCTTAGTTGCATCTTTTTTTGCCTGGCGTGCTATTCGTAGTTTCTTTAGGTATTCCGCTTTCTTCTCACCAGACAGACGAGCATACCACCCTCCACCATTGCTCCGATTATTCTCCAAACCAGTACATGATTACGAATTCTGCAACAAATGGATTTTGAATCTTGATTAGCAAACAGAGAATAGTTATCACCGAAGAGCACTGAAGAAGGGAACATATAGCACGTTAGTTAGCTGTGAGCCCACTCAGATTCAGATTTGAATAATGCTCTCATGGATGGCTTTTGCAAAGTTAAAAAATTTGATAGTGCACAAAAAGTTATCACTGGTTTTCTGAGATGGAGAACATAAAGTAGCACTTCTGAATTGAAAAATCTAATGTACCGTTTGTAGACGTTATGTCAGTTTGTTAGGTAGATGTAACTCGGCCCCAAAGTTTGTAGAAAGCAAAGCACATCACAATACTACCTTTTTAATTAATATTTTCAAACTATTATTAGTAATCACCTGCTTCCGGTTAGCACACTCCGAAACCTTTAGTAATCAGTACAGCACATTCCGAAAGATCTAACAATTTGAGGGAGCTAACAATGACACTGACAATTTGGTTTGAATTTATTTGGTCAGTACCCGCACCTTCGAATTATGTTGGTCGGTCCCAGTGGATGTGATCCCCGACTGCATATCTTACGTAACACGTCCGCTTGCCCGCTTCGCCGTCGACGTAGCCGCTCAGGGCTGTTGAAACATCTGGCAAAAGATCAATATACAAAATATGCTGGATTCAGAATGCTAAACCAATTCACAAAGGAGCGGGAGCACAAATGCATAAAGCTTCGCTCAAACAAGCAGAGGCGGGTTAACTGATATATTGTAGACAGGGCCGATACTGAGAATTCAGGGCCCCGGGGCCCTTCGAGGCTCTTAGTATAAATTTGTAGTAGTAATTAACATACGTAGGAGACGTGCTCGAGATCTAACAATGAAAGGGGAAAGAAGGTTTATTTAATAAACACACAAATAAAAGCAAACACCTCAATGCGTACTGAGCGAGCTGATTAAGCATATCCAACTGTACCACTATGACAACATTGCCAAGCAAGGCATTCAAGACCAGTTGCGCTGTCGGCCTGTCTCCATAGGCTGAGGCCAACATCTTGCAGCGCGCACGCACCGTAGTACATATGAACTGCGGCCTTTAAACAGTAAAGCCGTGGCATATGCTACAGGAAATCAGCATGTACGAGCAGTTTAATTAAGATTGTCATCAAGTTCGGCAGCAGGCAGGCAGTAGGGATTGATGCTAAGTATGGGGCTATGCTCGTACCACAGTACCACGTACGAACCAGCTGCACCGAGCTTAATTACTATTGTTCCGCTTGCTGCGAAGGGATTCCCATCTTAACTGGATGGAGATTACGTACGTGGTGTACGAATTTGCAGGCCTGGATCGATCGGTTGGATCCTTAGCGGGAGGTACGTCCGATCTCCCCGCAGCGAGCAGGCGTTTAAATGGAGCTACGAAGGGATCAGGCTTTAATTATTTGCCTGGCGCTGATCAGGCATTTTGTTCCTCGAAAATGGATTTGAGTAATTAACAGTACATGTGAAGGCATAGGGCGCTGGGCGCGACTACGTAAGGAGACGTGCTCGTACCTGTCGTGGCTGCGTAGCGCTGCAGGCCCACGTCGCCGTTGTTCCTCGGGACGAGAAGACCGGGAGAGTCAAACCAAAGTCGAGTCGTCGAAGACGACGAACACTCAAACTGATGAATGAAAAGAAGGAAGTGATGGAAGTTAAGAACGATCGAAATCAAGGTCAGGGTTTGATCGATCCAGTGATCCGAACAAACAGGAAACGAGCGATTTGGTTCCATGTTATTCTCTGCCTACATGCGAACATGGCCAGGCCTTTTTCTTTTTTCCTTCTATGTATGCAATACACAAGGCTGAGTTTCAAAAAAAATGATGGCGTAGATCATGGTAATTGAAGGAAATATGCCCTAGAGGCAATAATAAAGTTATTATTTATTTCCTTATATCATGATAAATGTGTATTATTCATGCTAGAATTGTATTAACCGGAAACATAATACATGTGTGAATACATAGACAAACATATAGTCACTAGTATGCCTCTACTTGACTAGCTCATTAATCAAAGATGGTTATGTTTCCTAACCATAGACATGTGTTGTCATTTGATTAATGGGATCACGTCATTAGGAGAATGATGTGATTGACATGACTCATTCCGTTAGCTTAGCACTTGATCGTTTAGTATATTGCTATTGCTTTCTTCATGACCTATACATGTTCCTGTAACTATGAGATTATGCAACTCCCGTTTACCGAAGGAACACTTTGGGTGCTACCAAACGTCACAACGTAACTGGGTGATTATAAAGGAGTACTACAGGTGTCTCCAAAGGTACATGTTGGGTTGGCGTATTTCGAGATTAGGTTTTGTCACTCCGATTGTCGGAGAGGTATCTCTAGGCCTTCTCGGTAATACACATCACACAAGCCTTGCAAGCATTGCAACTAATAAGTTAGTTGTGAGATGATGTATTACGGAACGAGTAAAGAGACTTGCCGGTAACGAGATTGAACCAGGTATTGGATACCGACGATCGAATCTCGGGTAAGTAACATACCGATGACAAAGGGAACAACGTATGTCGTTATGCGGTTTGACCGATAAAGATCTTCGAAGAATATGTAGGAACCAATATGAGCATCCAGGTTCCGCTATTGGTTATTGACCGAGAATAGTTCTAGGTCATGTCTACATAGTTCTCGAACCCGTAGGGTCCGCACGCTTAACGTTTCGATCACAGTTCATTATGAGTTTATAAGTTTTGATGTACGAAGTTTGTTCGAGTCCCGGATGTGATCACGGACATGACGAGGAGTCTCGAAATGGTCGAGACATAAAGATTGATATATTGGAAGCCTATGTTTGGACTTGGAATAGTTCCGGGTGAAATCGGATTTTACCGGAAAACCGGGGTTACGGAACCCTCCCGGGGATGTTGGGCCTTAATGGGCCATAAGGGAGAAGAGGAGGGCGGCCAGGGCAGGCCGCGCCCCTCCCCTAGTCCGAATAGGACAAGGAGAGGGGGCGCCCCCTTCCTCTCTCCTCCCCCCAAGTCCTAATCCAACTAGGAAAGGGGGGAGTCCTACTCCCGGTGGGAGTAGGACTCCTCCGGCGCGCCTCCTCCTAGGGCTGGCCGCACCCCCCCTTGCTCCTTTATATACGGGGGCAGTGGGGCACCCCATGACACACAAGTTGATCTATGGATCGTTCCTTAGCCGTGTGCGGTGCCCCCCTCCACCATATTCCACTTCGGTCATATCGTCATGAGCTTAGGCGAAGCCCTGCGCCGGTAGAGTCATATCATCGCGGAGCTTAGGCGAAGCCCTGCGCCGGTGGAGCATCATCATCGTCACCACGCCGTCGTGCTGACGGAACTCATCCCCGACGCTTTGCTGGATCGGAGCCCGGGGATCGTCATCGAGCTGAACGTGTGCTGAACTTCCGGAGGTGCCGTCGTTCGGTACTTGGATCGGTCGGATCGTGAAGACGCACGACTACATCAATTGCGTTGTTATAACGCTTCGCTTCACGGTCACGAGTGCGTGGACATACACTCTCCCCTCTCGTTGCTATGCCATCACCATGATCTTGCGTGTGCGTAGGAAATTTTTTGAAATTACTACGTTCTCCAACAGTAATTATTGCTAATTGATATTTTCCTTCTATGTACGCAGCATACAAGGCTGAGTTTCAAAAAAAAATGGCGTAGATCATTGTAATTTTTGCTAATTGATATGATTAAAATAGGCCCAGGTTGGAGCGAGATCGTGGTAATTATTGCGTAATTATGATGGATGTATGGCTGAGATGTAATATTTCTGCCACAACTCGATTGTTTAATGGTAGTAGAGATAGAGATGCAAGGCAGGAGCTCTGTCGATTTCATGTGCACCCTCCGTGTAGGCTGCAGCTATCCTGTATCGTGTGTACCACGGTCTTATAAAGTGGTGAACCCCCTCTAGACTGTTAGACTATTCCTTGGATCACAAGTTTCTTAGTCCAAGTCAGTTTGTAACACCTAGTCTAAGTCAATTTGTATCAATATATATATCCATGTACCTTGTACCAAATAATCAATAAGCAATAGTCTTATTCATCTATCATGGTATTATTTTTTCGATCCTAGAGTTTAGAGTATGGCTCCACCCACCCCAAAACCGTCGCTGCCGCCCGGCTACTTCAAGCGCCGGGCTGCTATCATCGCCAAAGCCTTCAACACGGCGGCATCTTCTTCCTCTACTCTTTCCCTAGCACCACCGATACCTCCTACTACTCTCCTGGCTGCACCTATGTCACTCGCCGACACCATCATCGATGTCAGCCCTTTCATCCCCATCGTCCTCGACCTCGCCGCCCACAACTATTATCACTGGCGCCACCTCTTTGATATGCACCTGGGACGCTGCAACGTCCGCTCTCACGTCGCCGCCAACAGTCCTCCTCGCCCTGATAATCCTCAATGGGTGAAAGGAGATCTCGCGATTGTTCAGTGGTTCTATACCCGCATCATCACCGAGATCTTCAACATGCTTGATCACGACGGTGCCACCGCCGCCAACATCTGGGGCTCTCTTCGCCGGCTTTTTCAAAGCAACAACGACGCTCGGAAAAACGCTCTGCACACCAAGCTTCGTAACATGGCCCAAGGCGATGCCCCAGTAAAGCTCTTCTATCAGCGTGTCAAGGCCATCAGCGACGAGCTTCACGAACTCGGCGATCCCGTCAGCGACACACAACTCATCAACATCATCGTCGTCGGGCTCAGCGAGGATTTTGACAAGCAGGCCTCCTTCATCCCAATGGTATGGCCTCCTCCAACCTTCGCCGAGGTCCGCTCCATGCTGCAGCTCGCGGCGGACACTCAAGCTCGCAAGGACTCTCGCCCAAGGGTCTTCCATGCTGCGGCTTGTCCTCCTTTGTCGATGAGGACTTAAGTGCCGATGAGTTGCACGCAGCCTATCTGAGCCGCCTTTCCACAAGCCGGGACATGGAAGCCGGTATGGTTAATATGATGAAAAGAAAATACAAGGTATGATCTGGTAATTGCCTTTGGCTCTTAGGTGCATATGCATCCATTGTTCTCCGTATATAGCTTAACCGCTCGATGAAGTTGATTTCTCGGCGGCAGTTCCGGGCGACGGCTCAACGCTACACCGGACCGGAGCTCTCAGGGATGCATAGGTGATGCTAATGCCCCGCTCTAAATCAGCCGTTCCGCTCCCGCCGGCGCAGGGCGTAGTGGACCCCGACGGCCCTTGCCTCCCGAAGCTCCACAGCCTCTTCACAGACCTCAGCCTGTTCACGCCCGGAGACTTGGACGCGTCGCGCGGGATCGCTGCCGCCATCCTTGACTCCGGAACGTCGATCAGCAGCACTCCGTCGGTGGCCACGGTGACCGTGCCGAGCGTGGCCCGGTCTGAAACCCCGAGCAGCGCACTCGCCGGCAGGTTCGCTGCGTAGATCGCCGGCTCCGGCGCTACGGGAGGGAGACTCGTCGTCGATATAAGCGCGTCGGGCTTGCCGACGGTGACTCGGCAGAGCGGGCAGGTGGTGTGGGACGCCAGCCACCTGTCGACGCACCCGGCGTGGAATCCATGGCCGCACCGAGGCAGGAACCTCACCTCCTCCCCGTCCTCGAGCCCGGCCAGGCAAACCGCGCACTCCACCGATCCGACTCCGTCCGCGGCGCCGGCGCGGTATACCGTGACCGGCAGCGACCGCAGCAGCTCCGGGTCGACGCCCCTGGGAGGCGGGGCCACCATCTGGGCGCCCCACGCCCGTGGCCGACTGGACGCCGCGCCGGTGGTGCTGAAGTAAGAGTGGCGGAGGATGATGAGCGCGAGGGCGAACGTCAGGAACAGCAGGAATATGGCCGCCGAGATGAACACGGCGCCGGACGACACGGTGGGCGCGGCCCCGGAGGCCGCCGAGCGCGACGACGACGAGTCCATGGCGGCCCTGTGGTCGGTCGGTGTCTTGCTGTACCGCCAGGTCTTTCGGTGGTTGATAATTCCGTGTGGTGAGCCGTGAGTGAACCGTGCGCTCCCTCCATCTCATACTGGAATATATACGTGCGGATGGAGTGCTCGAGGGAAGAGGCCAGGTCAGTGATGCTGACAGACATGGATGGATGAAGCAGGGGAGGAAGAAGCTGGAAGGAAGGGGGGCATAGATGCAGTCGTGCAGTGCATGACGACGAGTCAACGAGGCCAGGCCAGGACAATGACGGGCCAAATGAGTGGAGCATGCCGCAGAGGCGCGAATACAAACACACGTGACCCTTGTGAGAGGTCCTCGTCGTCCCGTTTTCTTTGACTTGGTTGCGTGATGAATGGGAGGAGCAAGATATAGCCAGAATAAGGCTCAAGTTAACATTTTAAGTTGGTTCAAATTTAAATTCAAAACTTGAAATTCTATATATAGGAATCACCTCAGGGTATTTGCATATCAAAATATAGTGAATTTTGTAGTTTAATAAACTAGCCGGCGAACGCACCCCACAGTGCCCCATCAAACCGAACAGGTAGAGAAATAAACACACTTTAGCTACATGTCAGCTGACTGAGTTTTAGATTTTGGGTCAGTCGATTTTTTAGCCGTTGATTGCTGCTTCAAGATGCATGCTAGTTGTTTTTTCCTGTTGTGTATGCTGTCCTGTATTGGGCTGGACATTTTTTATTGACCCCTATTTTGGGCCAGTCGATTTCTTGTTGGGCTGAAGTTTGTTATGTGTTTTCTTACTACGTTGTTTGTGTGCATTTTTTCTTCTGTTTTTTTTGTCGGTTTTTATGGGTATATTTTGAATGTTGGGTGAATACAAAATGTACACACGTAAGTAATTCTGTGAAAAATGCACTATGATGTACTTATTCCTTACATACTATTAAAATAGCGTGGTTTCATTATAATTGTATTTTCTGTGAAAATTCCACTACAATATGCATATTCTTGCGTATTATTGAAAGCAATTTTTTTTGTATATATTGTGTGTAAATTTTATTATTGTTTGATTATTTTATAATTTCTTTCTTCTTAAAGGGTAATATCAAAACTAATCCATTCTTACTTAAAAAACTTCATTATTTTGTTTTTAGTAGTTATTTCATATATTTTTATGAAGGGTAATACCAAAACCACTAATCCATTTTTTTTTCTTACAAAACTTCATTATTTTGTTTTTTATTTAGTGTTTGTTTCATTTTCTTTCCTTTTCTAATGGTAATACCAATGTAACTATTTCATTCCATCTTATGAAACTTTCTTTTGTGCGAGAGTTCTACTATTATATACTTATTCTTGCATATTATGACAAAGTGCAATTTCTGTGTAAATTGTGCGCAAATTTATCTTTTTTTTTATTTTTTGTTTTCTTTCTTCTTAAAAGATAATATCAATGTCTCCTTAGGCTTTCTTTCTAGTGAGAATTATACTATTATTTACTTTTCTTGAATATTAAAAAAATGCAATTTCTGTGTAAATTGTGTGGAAATTTCTCTTTTTTTTTGTTTTCTTTCTTTTTAAATGGTAATACCAATGTCACAAATTCATTCTTTCTAAGAAAACATCATTATATTGGTTTTTATTTGTTTTTACTTTTTTTATTTCTTCTTAAATGATAATACCAAGGCCTCTAATTCATTCTTTCGTCGAAAAACTTCATTATTTTATTTTTCATTTAGTTTTTGTTTAATTTATTTCTTGTTTATTTTTAACTCAGGTGCCACTATTTCATTCTTTCTTAGGAAATTTCTTTTATTGCGAATATTTCACTATTAGATGTTATTCTTGCATATTATAACAAAGCGCAATTCACGTGTAAATTGTGTGCAACTCCTGGGTAATACCAATACCACCAATTTTGTCTTCCATACCAAGCTGAATTATTTTAATATTTTTCTTTTTTTTCTTTTGTAAGGGTAGTACCAATGCAACTAATTTATTGTTCCTTAGAAAACTTTATTCTTTCGATTTTTATAGTCTTTTTTTCATTTTCTTTCTCTTGAAAGGGTTATACCAATCCCACTTATTCATTCTTTCTAAGAAAACTTTATTATTTTGATTTTGTTTTAGTTTTTATTTCATTTCATTTCTTCTGAAAGGCTAATACAAGTTCCACTAATTCATTCATTCTTTCATTTATTCTTTAAGGTGGCACTATGACAACTGTCGGACATTTAGGCGACCTGGTCTTTTTCCTCTTTTCGTTATCTGGTTAACAACTCACAATAATTAAAATGATGGTAATTAAGAAAATTGTGATATTATAAGAATATTTTGAAAATATTTTGCTTGTGTTTTATGCCGCATTCCTTATTTTGCATTTATTAACATGTGCATTTTTTTGTAAATTGTGTGCAAATTTTGCCATTATTTGTTTTAATTTTTCTTAGAAAACTTCATATTTGTTTTTGTTGATCTTTATTCATTTATTCTTTAAGGTGGCACCATGATAACTATCTGAAATTTAGGCGACTGGGTCTTTTTCTTCTTTTGGTTATCAGGATAACAGCCCACAATAATTAAAATGATGGTAATAAAAAATATCATGATATTCTAAGAACATTTTGCTTGTGTTTTATTAAGCATTGCTTATTTTACATATTATGAACATGTGCAAATTTTGTGTAAATTGTTTGCAAACTTTCTCATTGTCGGTGCACTAAGGTAGGGGTACCTTAGTACCCCGAACCTGGGCACGGGCAGTCGCAGCGTCCCTGCGGCAAGCCTTGCCGGGCGTCCGCCAAGACCCTCTGCGGCCCTTCAGAAAACAAGACTCCGGCAAGAGGAGCTTGCCGGTGAGCCATTCAAGAACAAAGTAGTCGAGACCCCGGCAAGAGGAGCTTGCCGGGAAGGCCACTCAGGGCGCAAAGAAAACAAGGCCCCGGCAAGAGGAGCTTGCCGGGAAGGCTTGGCGGGCGCCGAGCCCCCAAGCGAGACAAGGTTCCTGCCGCGGCAAAGCGCTTGCCGGGGCGGGCGACCTCTCCATCTCCGCTCCAGCTCACCCACCAACGTGTCACCACGGGGCTCTCCCAAGGACGCGTGTCGAGGGGTCAGGTACCAATGGGAGCGACAAGCAGCGCTGACAAGCTACCATCGTGGCAAACGGAGGCGCGCTCGACAGTCCCTGTTACACTGTTAGGGCGACTGAGACAGGCATTGATGACTCTTGTCCCTTGCCGTCAGAGTTAGGTATAAGTTACTGTACACTGTACAAAGCGGTGTACCAACCCATGTTTTTACTATCATACCCTTGTCTATTTGCCACATGTGGTGACCCCTTGTGCCTATAAAAGAAGGCCCGAGGGCAACGTAGAGGGGGTTCGGCTCGATACGAAACCACACTCAGGCTAGGTCTTGTAGCCCGCATTGCTCCCTAGCAAGAACACAAGATAATCCACAAAGCAGCAGTAGGAGTATTATCTCCCCGGAGAGCTCCGAAGCTGGGTAAAATCCGCTCGTGTGCATCGCCTCGATCCGCTCTTTGCGCAATCTCCGCCCCCCTCCGAACCACAAGGGGCCCAGGTCCCGTAGGTTCTCGTGGGGCACGACCAGCTCACCCCCCGACATCTTTGGCGCGCCAGGTAGGGGGCGTCGAGGCTGTGTGAACCAGATCCGGTGGTCACACGAGCAACTTCATCGACATCTTCGTCAACATGGCACGGAAGAAGAAATCTTCGGCAGCAGCGGAGCCGTCCGCGTCGAACCCACCACCACCGGAGCCGTCGGGCGGGGGGGGGAAACGCTGGCGGAGGAACTGACGTCGTCGAGAGAGCCCACGATGCCGCCAGGTCCAAGGACAAGGCAGTGCAGGCGTCGGCGTCCGAGTCTGCACCGCGCCCATCGCAGGAGGCGCGGGACAGACAGTGTCATGATACTCGCGGCACCATACGCTCATTGGATCAAGGCCAAGCTGGAGGATCCCGAGGCCCTCGAGACCCGCATGCACCTCAGCATGCCGGTACGAGTGGGGTACGGTCGCTTGGGCGGGATGCTGCTCCTCCTAACATGGTTAGGAGTCCGAGCACGTCCCGTTCTTCGCTCCGTACGCCGTTGCCGCCAACCACACCAGCGGAAGCCTTGGCAAGAGCTCAGTTACTACTAGATTACCCTCCAACGGCCGATAAGGTCGACGAATGGAGGGCCACAATTCAGAGTCTCATCGGTTTCGCCAACGGTGACGTCCCGCGGCAGCCGAGTGCCTCATAGCCGCGGCAAGGCGACAAGGCGCGAGCTGATGGCGACGAGACCTGCGGGGGTGCAGCCACCGTGCACTCCCCTTCCCGAAGGCCAAGATCGCCAACTCGCCGGATCCATGTCGACAGCGACTCCACAGCGTCGTCGGATCCGCGAGCTCGTCGCGACCAGCGCCAAGTTCTCCGAGAACGGCAAGAAGAAGACGCTCGAACCCGTATCGAGCGTCGAAGAGAAGCGCGTCGTCAATCTGACCAACGCGCCGGGACCGCTGTCGATATGCATGCGCCCGGGGAACCAGGCGACTTGCCGTACGCGGTAGGTTGCCCTGCGTTTACTCGTGAGCTGCGGCAAGTCCGGTGGCCCGACAAGAAAAACTTCAAACCAGATGTGCCGGAGAAGTATGACGGCAGGACACACCCATCGGAGTTCCTCAGCATTTACACCATCGCGGTGCAAGCTGCGGGGGACGAGACGACAAGATCCTCGCCAACTACTTTCCCTTGGTGCTCAAGCCAAACGCCGGATCCTGGCTCATGCACTTGCCGGATGGCTCTATTTCTTCTTGGGCAGATTTGTGCCATCGGTTTGTTGGCGCCTTCACAGTGACCACAAGCCTCATGGCCAGGAGAGTGATCTCCACCTGCTTGCACAGAAGGAGGGGGAGTCTCTGCGCAAATTCATCCAGAGATTCAGCCGAGTGCACTACAACATCCCAAACGTCCACCCTGCTGCAGTGATTAGTGCATTCCATCAGAATGTACGAAATCGCAGGATGAGGGAGGAGATGGCGATGTGCAAAGTGAAAGACGTCAGCGAGCTCTACGCCCTGGCCGACAAGTGCGCACGCGCTGAAGAAGGAATAAGACTCCCAGGAGAGAATGTAGGAGCAGAGTCTGACAGTGAGGGGATCGCCCCGACAAGAAATAGCCGGCGGTGGAACAACAGGAGGAAGAAAAACCAAGAAGTACTAGTTGTCGAGCAATCCGGCAAGGATGGTGCCGCCAACAAAGCCAAGGCCGGTGGCTCCGGCAAGGAGGTTGCCGTTGACGCCGACCGCCAAGCCGTGGCGGCCGCTGACAAGCCTGACAGCTCCAACAAGCAGTACTGTAAAATCCACCGCACCAAAGGCCACGATCTCCAGAGCTGCAAGAAAGTCGAGCAGCTTGCTGAGCTACAGAGAGCTGAATACGAGCGGCGAGACAAGGAGAAGGCCCAAGAAGGTGCAAGTGTGGCAAGTAAGAAGAGACCCGGTCGGGGAGGACGCCGCGGCAAGGCCAAGCAGCGGCAGGGAGACAGACCTCCCCGTGGCCGCGACAAGGAAGAAGATGAAGATGAAGATGACGAGGACTATGAAGACGATGAAGCTGATGAGCAGGAGTTTCAAAAGGCAACGGAGATCCTTTGCGTCGACGGTGGTGCATCTCTGCATACCTCGCACCGCCAACTCAAGCAATGGATGCGTGAGGTCAATGCGGCAGAACCATCCATAGAGTCACGCAAACCTACGAAATGGTCGGCACGCTCATCATCTTCGATATTGAGGATCACCCTGATCGCATCACTGCAGTCGGGTGCTTGCCGATGTTGGTCTCACCAACCATCCGCAACCTCAAAGTCACAAAGATGCTGGTTGACGGCGGGGCCGGCCTGAATTTGATCTCCTCCGCAGGCTCCGTAAACTTCAAATCCGTGACACCGAGCTCAAGAAACCGGTACTTTCCAAGGAATCAACCCAGGAAGGAGCAAGCCCAAAGGGAAGATCACGTTGCCGGTAACATTCGGCAGTGAGCTCAACTTCAGAACTGAGAGGGTCACGTTTGACGTCGCCGATTTCCCATTGCCCTACAATGGCATACTTGGCCGTCCAGCACTTGCCAAGTTCATGGCCGCCTCTCATTATGCTTACAACCTACTCAAGATGCCCGGCCCGATAAGCGTCATTTCTGTCTATGGCGACAAGAAAGATGCACTTATCTGCGCCGACAAGATTTACCGGGATGCAGCAGCCGCTACAGATAGCAACCCACTTACCGCTGAAGCTCCCGGGGGGAAGAAGAAGACCACTAGGTCCGGCAAGAGCTCTGCTGCCCACTCCGGCAAGCGCACCTCTTCGGAGTGCTGCGCTACCGTCGAGGACGCACCATCGAGCTCCACCGGCAAGTGCAACAAGACGATGGCAGCTCCGCCAAGGACCAAGAAGGTGCCCGCCAAGGAGGACGGCACTGGTGGTACCTTCACCATCAGTGCCACGCTTGATCCTAAATAGGAAGGCGAGCTCGTTGCTTTCCTGCGGGCGAATGTCGATGTGTTTGCATGACAACCATCCGACATCCCGGTGTTCCCAAAGAAAGTAATTGAGAACCACCTAGCCGTCTGTCCTCACGCCGGCCCGTCAAGCAAAAAGTTAGGAAAGCGAGCGTTGGGCGCCAAGAGTTCATAGCAGAAGAAATCAAGAAACTAGAAGCAGCAGGGCTTATCAGAGGAGTCCTCCACCCCACGTGGTTGGCCAATCCGGTAGTTGTGCGCAAGGCTAATGGGAAATGGAGGCTTTGTATTGACTTCACTGACGTTAATAAAGCTTGTCCCAAAGACCCATTTCCCTTGCCGCGTATCGACCAGATTGTTGACTCCACAGCTGGATGCGATCTGCTTTCGTTTCTTGATGCATATTCAGGATATCATCAAATCTTCATGGCGGAAGAGGATGAAGAGAAAACCGCATTCATTACACCATGTGGCACGTACTGCTTTATACGGATGCCTTTCGGTTTGAAGAATGCTGGTTCAACCTTTGCAAGGGTAGTCCATGATGCCTTTGGGCCACAGATACACAGAAATGTAGAAGCCTACATGGATGACATAGTGGTCAAGAGCAAAGACAGAGCGACTCTGGTTCAGGATTTGGATGAGACGTTTGTAAACCTGCGCAAGATCAACCTCAAGCTCAACCCCGAGAAGTGCGTGTTTGGAGTCCCTTCCGGCAAGCTTCTCGGGTTCTTTGTATCTCAGCGGGGAATTGAAGCCAATCCCGACAAGATCAAGGCCATTGAGCAGATCGAAGCACCAAAGCGCGTCAAGGATGCCAGGAGGCTTGCCGGTTGCGTGGCTGCTCTCAGCATGTTCATCTCTAAGTCTGCTGAACGCGCCTTGCCGTTTTTCAAAATTTTGAAAAAGGCAGGTCCAATGAAATGGACTCCCGAAGTGGAGGCTGCGCTGCAGGACTTGAAGAGGTACCTGTCCTCCGCTCCAATACTTGTCGCACCTAAGCCACAAGAGAAGTTGCTGCTGTATATAGCGGCAACCAATCAAGTGGTTAGTGCTGCGTTAGTAGCGGAGAGGGAGGCAGATGATGAGCCGGCAACCGAGGCGAGCGCATCCAGCGACAAGCAAGGGGCTTCGCCGTCAAGCTCTGGTCCCGACAAGGACGAGTCAGCGCAGGGTTGCGAGAAGATACAAAAGAAGATGGTGCAGCGCCCGGTCTACTTTGTCAGCTCCCTTCTACAGGGGGCTAGATCAAGGTACTCTGGTGTGCAAAAGCTGCTTTTCGGCCTTCTCATGGCCTCGAGAAAGCTGCGCCATTACTTCCAAGCACATGAGATAACAGTTATCACTCGCTTTCCGCTGAAGAGGATTTTGCAAAATCCGTAAGCAACAGCAGGGTTGTTGAGTGGTATTTGGAACTGTCAAGCTTTGGTCTCAAGTTCGAAAGCACTTCAACTATCCAGAGCAGAGCATTGGCAGAATTCATAGCAGAGTGGACGCCAACGCAAGATGAAGAAATTCCAGAGACATGCATCCCCGTCAAGGAGGCAAATAAAGAGTGGCTGTTGTACTTTGATGGTGCCTTCTCGCTGCAAGGCGCCGGTGCCGGCGTGCTGCTTATCGCACCCACCGGAGAGCACCTCAAGTACATAGTCCAGATGCACTTTCCCAAGGAACAAGCAACAAACAATACTGCAGAGTATGAAGGTTTGCTTGCCGGTCTCAGGATTGCTGTGGACCTTGGGATCAAGAAGCTCATCGTCAGGGGGGACTCACAACTTGTCGTCCGCCAAGTAAATAAAGATTATCAGAGTCCGTTGATGGAAGCGTACGTCAATGAAGTGAGTAAGCTAGAAGAGCACTTTGAAGGCCTGCAAATGGAACACGTTCCAAGAGCACAGAATGATATAGATGATGGCCTCTCCAAATGTGCCGCACTTAAGTTACCTGTGGAACCAGGGATTTTTGTGCTCAAGCTTACTCAGCCAACCGTAACACCGTCAACGGGGCAGAGCAAGAAGAGAAAATTGGTTTCCGGCGACTACTTTTCGGCAGAGCTCTCTGAAGCCGCCGCCAAGAAGGTCCCTAAAACCAACGCAAATATCACTGAGGAGCAGTCTGCTCCGACAAACCATGCAGTTTGTATCGTTGAAGCAAACGCTCCCGACAAGTCTTTGAAGGCCTGCAAATGGAACACGTTCCAAGAGCACAGAATGATATAGCTGATGGTATCTCCAAATGTGCCGCACTTAAGTTACCTGTGGAACCAGGGATTTTTGTGCTCAAGCTGACTCAGCCAACCGTAACACCGTCAACGGGGCAGAGCAAGAAGAGAAAATTGGTTTCCGGCGACTACTTTCCGGCAGAGCTCTCTGAAGCCGCCGCCAAGAAGGTCCCTAAAACCAACGCAAATATCACCGAGGAGCGATGCTCCGACAAACCATGCAGTTTGTATCGTTGAAGCAAACGCTCCCGACAAGTTTAGCTCCGGCAAGCTTGCCGGGGATCATCCAGCTCCGGCGGACCCACAGGTCCTTGCCGTAGAAGCTGATGTTCCCGCAGTGATAGATGAGCCTTTAGTCCTTGTTGTCGAGCCACAGGCTCCGACATGGGCACAGCAAATCGTCCATTTCCTTCAGACAGGAGAACTTCCCGAAGAGCAAGAAGAAGCGGAGAAAGTAGCCCGGCAGTCAAGTATGTACCAGTTTGTTGACAACATCCTGTACAGAAGAAGGCTCAAAGGTGTGAAATTGAAGTGTATTTGCGGGAAGATGGATGCTGTTGGCGGAGATACACGGAGGCATATGTGGTCACCACATTGGCGCAAGAGCACTTGCCGCAAAGCTTTCCGCAAGGTTTCTTCCGCCGAAGCCCTCCAGGATGCAACTGCACAAGTAACCAAGTGTGAAGCGTGCCAGTTCCATTCAAAACAGATACACCAACCAGCTCAAGCTCTCCAGACGATCCCTTTGTCCTGGCCCTTCTCGGTCTGGGGGCTCGACATCCTCGGCCCTTTCCCCCGAGCTGTCGGGGGCTTTGAATACTTGTACGTCGCAATCGACAAGTTCACAAAGTGGCCGGAAGTGAAGCCAGTGAGGAAGGTGACAGCACAGTCAGCCGTCAAGTTCTTCAGGTCAATTGTTTGTCGTTTTGGGATTCCTAACCGGATCATCACCGACAACGGCACACAGTTCACGAGTCGCACCTTCATGCAGTACGCCCAAGATCTTGGCGCCAAGATCTGCTTTGCTTCCGTTGCTCATCCGAGAAGCAACGGTCAAGCAGAGAGAGCAAACGCTGAAGTGTTGCGAGGACTCAAGACCAGAACTTTCGACAGGCTGCGCAAGTGCGGAAGGAACTGGATCGAGGAGCTGCCGGTGGTTCTTTGGTCGATCAGAACGACGCCAAATCGAGCCACTGGCCAGACACCCTTTGCTCTAGTCTACGGAGCAGAGGCAGTTCTCCCCACGGAACTCGTATACGGGTCACCTCGAGTGCTCGCTTATGATGAGCTTGAGCAAGAGCAGCTGCGACAAGATGACGCGCTGCTCCTCGAGGAATATCGTCTTCAGGCTGTTGTACGAGCCGCTCGTTATCAGCAAGCTTTGCGTCGCTACCATAACCGCAAAGTTAATGCCAGAAGCTTCGAGGAAGGCGACCTTGTTCTTCGGCGCGTTCAATCCGCCAAGAATTCAAACAAGTTGACGCCAAAGTGGGAAGGCCCTTATCGGGTGAAACGAGTCACTAGGCCCGGCGCTGTCCGCCTTGAGACCGAAGATGGCGTTCCGGTGAGCAACTCCTGGAATATAGAGCATCTTCGTAAGTTTTACCCATAAGGCGCGGTTGCCGGAACCCGTTCCGGCAACCACCCCTTTTGTACAAGTCTTGCCGCTGTTGCATATAATCCTTTGTACAAAGCCGGGCGCAGACCCCGTGCATCAGTAAAGCCTATGGTTGCGCACATTTTTGTTAATACATGCTTCCATAATCATATATGCATGTGTCTACTAACATCTTGTGCAGCACCCGCACCCGGTAAGCGATAATGAGCCATTAGGCCCCATAACTTAATTTTTCTCTTCTTTCTTCTCAAACAAGAAGAAGGTTCATCCACCCACAAGTTAACCGGGCGGAGGAGATAAGGGTATGGGCCGACAAGCGTCGCTCAAGGAACTGTCGCCTTGCCGGAAAATAGACAACAGAAAAGCTAAGTTGCTAAGTTTAAGCGACCAGTTTTAAATTTTGAAGTTATCTTCCTCGAACGATAGTACTTTGTATGGAAAACCTGTGCGCGGAGGAACCGACTCGCGACTAGTTTGCGCCCTTACTTTGTTTCGAGTCCGCTCAGCAACTTAAGTGAGCTGCAACTAGTCCGCGATGAGGTTTCTTGTCGGTAGCGACCCCGCCAGCAGGCTGCTGAAGTTCCGCACTCGGCGCTCGCGGCAAGGGTGCCTGCACCGACAAGTTCCCCTGAAAGCGTAGGGCAGTAACATACAAGGGAAGAAATCGAGTAAAGGAAATAACAGTGCATTCGATTGCCTAAGATAGTGTATATTACAAAAATAACTTATGGCGCCACTAGCTAAATCGCTCTCAGAACTGAAATAACAGCGAAGAGAAGAAAGGTGCACCGGCATCCGAGCCCCGGCAAGACAGAGTTGCCGGGAGCCGCGGCAAGCCAGAGTTGCCGGGGGCCGCGGCAAACCAGAGTTGCCGGGGGCTGCGGCAAACCGGAGTTGCCGGAGGCTGCGGTATCAGATAAGCCTTTCGTCCTTTCTCAATCATCCCTCCTTCATTAAAAACATTCTACTCGGATACAGTCCGTGGAGGATGGAAAACATGAAAGAGAGGATTACAAGTTTTTAAATGCAGATAAGGCCCGAAGGCTTGCAAATTAAAAAGATAAGATGCCCGTAATCCTTCTTCTGTCCCTCACTTCAGGAGGTAGGTTAAGGAGGCGGGAAGGGCAAAAGGAGCGCCTATGCGAGCTACAGGTGCCAGAAGGCACCAAGGGAACATGCCGGGGGCTCTCCGAGGGCTTGACGGGGACGACGGCACCGGAAGCGGGGCTCGAAGGCAGGCGGCGGGGCGTCGGCCAGCTGTTGTCGAGGGCACTACGCCCTCGTACTCCGACTTGACGGCCTTGTCGCCATCCCTCTTCCCCTTCCGCAGCCTCCCTACGCCCGTCGCCCAAGGAGACGACCCCGGGGAGTTCAAGGGGCCGGCGACACGGATGATGGGGTCGCCGGTGACGTGCGGAGCGACGCCCGACAACTAATTAGGCCCGCCGCCCTCGTCGTCGCTGTTGCTCTCCTCCTCGCCATTCTCGCTCGAGGAGGAATCTTCGCTGTCGGAAGAGCTATCCACGCAGCACCTCGCCCGAGTGCCGAGATCCCCGAAGACCTTGACGGAGAGGAGATCACCCTCCATTAACTTGAAATGGAGGGTAAACCCCGCCAAAGAGTTGTGGATGCGGCTAACGTCTTCCACCCACGATCAAGATACATCACATTAGGGGCTGGGAATACAACGCGGACTCGCGTCGGCCGATCCCACAGCCCCTCATGTGCAGCCTCAATGTCTCGGGCGGATCCGACTCCATCGCGCCATGAACGGAGCTGGAAGCCGGAGGCGACGACGAGGCGCCCGGGCGCAGCTTGGACGAAGAACTCGCAAGGGTCGTCCCCTGTATGGACCGCCGCGGGGAGGGGAACCGCCGGCGGGGGCGGAGACGGCGCGCCGCCCCGCCCGCCTCTTCCCCGAGCACCTCGACCTCGTCCACGACCTCGCCCCCGGAGGGGAACAGCCGGCGGAGGCGGAGACGACGCGCCGCCTCGTCCGCCTCTTCCCCGGGCCCCTCGACCTCGTCCACGACCTCGCCCCTCCCTCTTCCCCTTGTGGCTAGCTCAGCCACCCCTGACGTGGGATTGGGAGGAGTGCGCTGTCCAGCTGCGACCCTCGCCGCCACCGAGGAAGAACCAAGTTTCCCTTTCTCCATGACGAATGGGAGAAAGGGGAGCAGAAGCTGAGGAAAAGAAAAGATGGAGGAGTACGGGCTTCTGCACTCCCCTTCCGCCCTTCTTAAAAGAAGCGAGGTGGGGGCTCGGCCGCCCCGCTCAGCGAATCAAGGCATAGGAAGAGCAGGGAATCGGGGCAGACCCGTTGCCTCTGCTCGCAACAGCCCAGCTTCCCACGTCCACCGTCCGTGACCCCGAGTGCATGGGAACCACGTGGCGGAGATGCGGAACTGAGGCGACAGATGAAGCGACCTCGCACGCCGCCCACTTCCCCCACGACGCCACAATTGACGCGTGCCGTTACAGGGGAGCGCGGCGGATACGGAGCGGATTTGGTTTGGACCCAGGCCGCGCGTGCCCGTGCCCTGTTTTGGGCCTGGCCCGACAGCGCTCGGCACCGTGTATGGCCCAGGCCCGGGGGCTCCTGTCGGTGCACTAAGGTAGGGGTACCTTAGTACCCCGAACCTGGCACGGGCAACAGAAGGCCCTCCTGCGGCAAGCCTTGCCAAGGCCCCGCCAAGACCCTCTGCGACCCTTCAGAAAACAAGACTCCGGCAAGAGGAGCTTGCCGGTGAGCCATTCAAGAACAAAGTAGTGAGACCCGGCAAGAGGAGCTTGCCGGGAAGGCCACTCAGTATGAAAGAAAACAAGGCCCCGCAAGAGGAGCTTGTCAGGAAGGCTTGGCGGGCGCCGAGCCCCTCAAGCGAGACAAGGTTCTGCCATGCAAAGCGCTTGTCGGGCGGGCGACCTCTCCATCTCCGCCCAGCTCACCCACCAACGTGTCACCACGGGCTCTCCCAAGGACGCCAGGTCGAGCTGTGCAGGCAGCGGGAGCAGCGACAAGCAGCCCGACAAGCTACCATCGTGGCAAACGGAGGCGCGGCCGACAAATTCCCTCGTTATAATCGTTAGGGCGATCGAGACAGGCATTGATGACTCTTGTCCCTTGCCGTCGAGTTAGGTATAAGTTATCGTACACTGTACAAAGCGGTGTACCAACCCATGTTTTTACTATCATACCCTTGTCTACTTGCCACATGTGGTGACCCCTTGTGCCTATAAAAGGAGGCCCGAGGGCAACGTAGAGGGGGTTCGGCTCGATACGAAACCACACTCAGGCTAGGTCTTGTAGCCCGCATTGCTCCCTAGCAAGAACACAAGATAATCCACAAAGCAGCAGTAGGAGTATTATCTCCCGGAGAGCTCCAAGCTGGGTAAAATCCGCTCGTGTGCATCGCCTCGATCCGCTCTTTGCGCAATCTCCGCCCCCCTCCGAACCACAAGGGGCCCAGGTCCCGTAGGTGCTCGTGGGGCACGACCGGCTCACCCCCCGACACTCATTTTTCATTTTTTTTTCATTTGTATCTCTCGCGTACAAACATGATTTTTTATGCAAATTCGTATGATATACTACATTGTATGCGTGAAATTTTGAGCTGCATAAGTTTATTTCTTTGAAATTTGAGAAACAACAACAGGCTCATAGTGCCATGCTGACATTATTGGGTATAGAGGGGGTATTCACTAGCGTAAAGTAGTTTTATTGTCTAAATCTACTGGAACGTGGTGTGGCTGTGCTTTAATCTACTCTAAGCAAGCTCGCTAGCTAGCATGCATTCCCTGCACACAGCATGCAAGACGCACGCACGCGCTCGGTGGGACCAAGCAACGTAACAAAAAGCACCTGCCGGTCCCAAATGGCCGGTCCCATGTTTTGGTGCATTGAATGTAAACCGACAGCCGCCGTTTCCGACCGCGGACGCGCCGTTGACGCGCGGCGGACGTCGGTTGGCCACCGTGGCACCTGAAACGTGGGACCGGCTGGTCAGTTTGGTGCTTAGCGCGAGCAAAGCCATCGGTTTCGAGACTTGGTAGTTTATTGCCATCGATAAGTAAGACAAAAGTGATAGTTTTCTGCACAAAATTATAAAGTGGTAGTTTTCTGTCACGTTTCCGTAAAATGTGGTAGTTTTTTGGTTAAATACTCCGATTTCTTTATAGGCATGGTCGATGTGATATTCATTTTATTTATCAATTTAATTAGTTGCGGCCATGCGTTTATTGTGATGCGATATTTTTTTCCCTGTCCTCTCTCAAAGTCAGCCAGGCACTCCCACCCAGAACCACATGAGCAGAAGGAAGCCAAGTGCGCTAACCAGACGATTAATATGCCAGGAGGAGAATGATCAACATACACGTGCAAGGTGCCCGCCACCCAGCCAGGCACCATCATCGAGACGTTGTGCAGGCAAGACAAAACACGCTATCCGGGCAACCACAACGGTAAAAGTCCGAGCAAACATCCCAAAAAACAAATATTGGTCAGCTAACCGAGGTCTTTAGACATCCCTTCAACATTTTGTGTAAACACTGCTGCGTTATTCGTTCTCCCTTATATTTTTCCTGATACGACATACGACTGCCATCGAAAGTGCCTCCTCTATCGCATTCTTCATTGCCTTGTCTTGGTCCATCATTATGTATTTTGGTTCCTCTGCTTCCGTTGCCTTGACAAATGTGATTACCATCCATCTAAATAACCCTATTGTCTCGCCCCTTAAGAGTCCAACACCGAAAAACGGATGGCCCATGGTTGTCAACCCCTATGATTAGTGCAGATGGTAGGTCATACACACTTGTAGGGAAGGTCATGTCGAAGCACATGTACTCACTGGCACAGGACGTGGTTCATTTTGCACAACGAGCCTGTCCTCGTACCGAATTATTCTAGTCTATCTCTTGTACACGATGGAAGCTAGCCTGGTGTTTTTGTCTGCAGTTTTGCAAACCGCAACACTTAAATTCTGGTCTCACATCCCAAACATGCCTTCGGCCACGAACGTGTTGGCAAGGGGTCATGCCACAACCTAACCCTCGACCTGGGAGAATACAGCCAAGAGGATGCCCAACGCAGCCTTCCCGTACGTTGTCTTAGACATGCCCCCACATGTGGTGAGGCAGATGATGGCACGACGCACCCTCAGCGCCACAACCAATACACACCATCGTCTCGACTTTCGAGCAGTCAACCTCCAGTGGTCCAGCGACCTTCGCGACTACATCTATCTGACAGGGTAGAAGATGGAATGCAACGCGCCTAGCCTGCCGTAGTTGCACACGCCAGTGCCAGTGCGTCGACCAATGAACCGAACGAGGAAGAAAAATCATGAATCAGCTAGCCAGACACGCATCTAGCTAGCTAGCACGGGAAAATAGGCGAATAGGCAGGAAGAAGGGAAACCAACCATCGAGAGACATGCGCAAACTATCAAACCAGTCGTTGACGATCCCACAAACCATACGTAAACGACCAGAGCCCCACACGACCACGAGCCGGTTAGGTAGATAGGAAGGAAGCAAACCGAAATCAAAGAAGGAAAATTCTTGATACCAATGACCAATAAGCCCACGGTTATATTATAGAAAGTCGGAAGTTTCCCATATTTTAGCTTTTTTAGCTGGTACGATGACTTCTTTCCTCCTTTAGTGGTAGAGACAAAACGATCTAACTTCGGCCGCACGTCCAGTTTAACTCGCAACCTCACAGAAGATCTCACATACCCAGTCGACGGTTGGATCTGAACTCTAGAACGTCTCCCATGTTCCTGAACATCCCTTAATTAGTGACTCAATGAGATAATTATCTGGGAGTTTCATAACTCGAGCCCAAACCGGATTATTCAGAGCC
Organism: Aegilops bicornis; assembly: GCA_021605145.1. Taxonomy (NCBI): domain Eukaryota; kingdom Viridiplantae; phylum Streptophyta; class Magnoliopsida; order Poales; family Poaceae; genus Aegilops; species Aegilops bicornis. The sequence continues at coordinate 15,169,545 of CM038671.1, forward strand.
ACTTCTCGTGGGTTTTCTAATCCATCATATCACTTATTGATTTCTAAATAACCATGGTCCTATATTTATAGTTGTGTCTCAATCCCCTAGACAACCGAATTGTACCGTGAAGAGATTCAGTTCAATCATACGCCATCTTTTTTTGCCGGATTCCATGCCACCCTCATATCTGAATATAGGGTTGATGGGCTAAATCCGTTATTGGTATGAACCCTAGCAATAGCAAACCACTTAGCTTGCACTGCAGGTACCTCCGCTTCATCTTCCCACACAAATTTGTCACCTTCATCCTCATGCAGGTCAAGCATCCTGAGTATATCCTCCAAGTCAACCTTACCCGATCACCCTTTGTTTGCCTCTCTTTCTTCAGCCATTGCAACTCCTCATGCACCCCACTTGGACTCGCCGATGAACTCGCAGGAGAGGAGGGAAGGATCAAAAGAGATTGGAGTGACCAAAACTCCCGGCCTCATGCCTTTTTAGAGAGAGAGAGAGAGAAACAATCTCCAACTAGGTGAAGTAGAGAGAGAGAGAGAGAAACAATCTCCAGCTAGATGAAGTAGATTATACTTAGGGCACTTATCTGCGTCGGTGCGCCGGCCTAAACTTTCGGCCGGTCGCATCCCAGACGTACGATTGAAGCCTTTTGGGCCACATGATCTCCCTTCATCTACCCCTACGCCTTCTTCTTCTCTACAGAAAACAAATCCCCAACGCGCCGCCATGGACGAGCGACACGCCCATCCCCCTCAAGGAAGCGATGCTTTTCCAAAGGCCGTACACTACTGTTGAATGGCTAAATAGGGATTGAAACAGAGTAAATAACTAGAGTATCTCGTCGTAGTGGTAGTCCAGAGTAGAGACACCGCCGATAAGCAAATTAATGTGACTTGTGAGGTACAACAATTATTAGGAAATAATTGAGTTAGAGCTGTAGCTATGAGTGCTACGGACGGGTTGATGAGAGGAATGGAAGTGATTGACACGGGAGCTCCTCTTAGTGTTCCGGTCGGTGGAGCTACTCTCGGACGAATTTTCAACGTTCTTGGGGAGCCTGTTGACAATTTGGGTCCTGTAGATAGTAGTGCAACGTTCCCTATTCATAGATCTGCGCCTGCCTTTATCGAGTTAGATACGAAATTATCCATCTTTGAAACAGGTATTAAGGTCGTCGATCTTTTAGCTCCTTTTCGACGTGGAGAAAAAATAGGAGCGGACTACCTGCACCTGGACAGAAAGACCCTATGAAGCTTTACTGTTCCCTGGGATTGGCTTTGGGCCTTTCCTGCGCAACTTAGGTGGAAGGCGAAGAAGGCCCCCTTTCGCGGGGGGGCTCGGCAACGCTTTGGGGTCTGGCCGGTTACCACCCTCGCCGCCGGGCACGCTGCTATATGTCGAGCGCTGCTGCTCGCCGCCGGTCACCTCCCTCGCCGCCCGTCGTCTCCTGTGTTGCTTGCAGGCTCCCCGCATGCAGCGCCCCCTGGTTGCAGCTCCTCGTGGCGACAGTCGCAGCTCCAGGGGCAGCGGCCGCAGCTTCCGGTGGCGGCGGTCGTCGGCCAGAGCACCTCCGGCGACGCCCTCGCGAAGAAATGTACTATTCCCTGGGGGTGCCAGTAGCAGCAAAAAAGTTGGTCGGTTGTAGCAAAAAACGATATCGTTTCCAGCAAAAAAAAAACTCACCACTGCCACCCGTCGTCGCCATTATAGCAAAAATGTTAACTGGATATAGCTTCCATGATTGCCGGTTAGCACTGTTGGTCGCCGACCGTATCACATTTGGACATGGTCGGGGAGTGGTAGAAAGCCGGTTGTAGCAAAACTAGGTGCTGGTTCCAGCAAAACTCAAATACACTGGTAGCAAAAATGTGTTGTTTCCAACGAAAACAGAGACGATGCTAGCAAGAATGGATACTAGTTCCAGCAAAAAAGCAACCCGGTGGTAGCAAAAAAAAGGGTTGTTTCCAGCAGTAACAAAAAAACGTAGCAAGCTCCAGCAGAAAACCATCCGCGACGAGAGGCCGCGTCCGGTTCCAGCATCATCCGCCATAATTCCAGCGTTTTTGCCACCGTGGTTGCAGCATACGTCGGCGTGGTCACCGCTGGGAGTTGCAGCACCGTCTCCAGCACCCTTGGACACCGCGCCCCGCGGCCACAGCTCGCTGCTGTGGCGTTTGGTGGAGCAGCCATGGCAGAGATAGAAGAAACAGAAGGTGAGTAGTGGCCATGGCCGGCTGGCATCATGTCGCCGGTGGCAGAGAATCCCGGCGGCGACATGCGAGATGAGGTGAAGCAGAGCTACAGAGCGGATGAGATGGGAGCGCCACGGGATGGGAGGAGTGGATGTGGTCGTTTGAGACTCTGAGAAGATAAGATGAGGGGAGGGTGGTGGATGGGCCCCACCACTGAAGATGCGTACGCGTGACGCCCGTGCGTGACCGGCGCAATTTTCAGCCGGTCCACCGCGTTTCCCTTATACTTATACATCTCCATGGGAAAACGGTTTAGAGTGGTGAAAAAGAGGAAAACAAAAGCCAGCGGCGGCGGCGCCTCTCCTCCGCGGGCTCCCAGATGAGATTGTCCTCTGGGAGATCTTGGTTTGCCTCGACCCCAAGTCCCTCCTTCGCTGCCGCGACTGGCACCGCGCCACCTCCGACCGCGACTTCCTCCTCGCCCACCACGTCCGGCAGCCCGCCCTCTCCATCTTCACTCACACCGACTACCGCGTCGTCCAGCAAGGCATCGTCGAGCAAGACATGGTCGTCCTCGACCACCAGGCCGATCCCGCCCAGTTCCGCACCGTCGTTCGGTTTGACCATCGCTACCAAGTGCTGGCCTCCTGCGACGGCCTCCTCCTCCTCCAAAGGACTTACTTTAATTCTGGCCGTCGCGCCGGCAACCCCACCACGCGCGAGATGGCCTCCCCCGGCCTACTGCTGGACTTCAAGATGCTGGGCATGTACCCACACCGCCCTACCGGCGAATACCGTCTACTACTGCAAGGGAGGAAGCACGAGACGAGAAACTGGGAGTGGCTTCTATGTTCTTGCGCTCGGCTCCCGCCAGGCACCGAGATCCCTGTCCGTCTCCGACACCAAGTTAGAGTCGGCCTACTTTAAAATCAATGTATCTGTCAGGCTGCATGATTGCCTGCATTGGTACCAAGTGTTTTTATCGCACCCCACTGGAGGATGAGACTGAAAGCAAACTGATAGTATTCATTCGACACCCTAGCTGAGTCGTTTCGGGAGATGCGTGCTCCACTTGTTCCGGCCAAGTCACGCATCTTTGAGATGGATGACATGCTTGGCATCTATACCTGGAACAACAACAATACCACCACACAAATTGTTGACATATGGGTGCTGCACGACTACAAGAGTGAGGTTTGGGACTTGAAGTACCGGGTTGAATTGCCCATCGCAGGAATCCGGGGGAAGCCTGAAAGTTTTCCTGGTGGTTGGTATCTGACCGTTGCTTCTGCTGGTGTTGACGTGCTCTTGCTGGTCGCTCTTGATGAGTCGATGTATTACATCAACACTGATGGCAAACTGGTTGCTACCTTTCAAAGCTTCGATGCTTGGAATCAACGGCTGAAGCAAACTCTTGTTCGTCATGATTTCTTAACTGCACTTGAAGGTTATGTTGTGAGTGCTTCACCTTTCATGCCTTCCGTCTGATGCATACGTCCTGGTTTTCGTGTCCTTATGAGCTGCTATGTCTACGAGTTGGATAAAGTATGAGCATGATGGTTTCTTCTTTTTGTGTTGATGTATCAAAATGTTATCATCACAACTCACAAGTGACTGTTACGTGGTTGCATGAAATCTATGCTTGTTTCGATACCCTTTCGGGATGAAGTGACTGATGCTTGTGTTACCAAGCCATTTTTGCTGTGCTGTTGAATTATTTTCCAACTGATCGGCTGCCTCATATCTCTCTCTCTTCACTCTCTAGTATTTTCGTACCCTCTGCTGAACTTAAGAATTGATTCTACCTCTTGATTTCTAGTGGTCTTCTTAATAGTCAATGTTTAGTATGTAGCTAAAAATTTCTAGTATTTTCATAACATTTGCTACCTCTTTGTTGTAGCTGGCTTGAAAGCTGCACCTGACTTCTAGAATACCTTGAGGTACTACTGGTTAAATTGAATGCTTACATATTGCATCATAATAGTCAACTTCTGAATGAAGTGTCCTGTTATAATTCTGTTTTAGTCATACATCTGGTTAGGTAGGTCTTATGGAGACTAAGCTCACCACTATAAAGAAATTGGACATGATTATATCTGTCTCCTTCCAGGAGTTGTAGTATTATTTCTTTTTTAGAATTTTTTTGATGTGGAGTTGTAGTAGTATTCTTTTATTTTAGAAAAAACTGGGACTGCACTGAACACCTGGGTTCGTCCACTCGCATCTGCAGGTACTAGAGAAACTAGAGACGATCTCTAAAGCCATCGGTTTCGTGAAGCATGGCAACAGTTTTCCTTGTCGCTGATCGTCCTTTCAAGATCATCCAGGCTCTCTACAAGTTTTAGTGTCCTCATGGCTGCTATGTCTACGAGTTGGATCAAGTATGAGCATGATGATTTCTTCTTTTTGCATTGATGTATAAAATGTTATGATCAGAAGCGACTGTCATGTGGATGCATTGAACCTATGCTTGTTTCGATACCCTTTCGGGATGAAGTGACTGCTGCTTGTGTTGATGCTAAAATTACCAAGCCATTGTGCTCTGCGGTTTAAATATTTTATTCTATAGTGGTCTCCTCGGTACTCTTTTTTTTTTTTTTGCAATCTATATATGCCTTGTACCCCTTTCTTGAACCGAAGAATTGATCTTACCTCTTCAGCTAGTGGTCTTCTTAATAGTCAATTTTTAGTGTGTTTTCTGTTTGTACCCTTTTGTTGTAGCTGCTGGCAATGAGAAGATGCAGATTTTCATCCTGGCTGACTTGCAAGTTTCATCCTGGCTATCCTGTGGTTTTCACACCGGCTTTCTATTACATTGTTTGGAACGATCTATCTATTTCACTTTTCGTGCTAAACATTTTAAGGATTACTGCTTCATGTGATGCATGATCTGAAAATTAGTTGAACAAACAAATAAAACCTGTAGTGTAAACGAAATCTGACGCAGGTCTCACATTGTGTTCATCTATATCTATACTACTATTAAAAAAGAGAACATGAATTCCCTTAAAGCCACACCACAAAAGTGTACACGGGACAATCAGGATCCTCCGATTTGATCATCTAACGAAATCTAAGAGCCAATATTACTTTGATGGTCTGCCTCCTGATCTAACGGCTGATGATGAATGTTCTGCCGTGGTCTGCCCGCGATCCGAGCCCGACAAGTTCGGATCTCCCTCCCCTCGCTCCCGCTGTCCACGATATCGTTCCCCCGATTCCCTCCTGGACCTGCGGGATTTCTCTCATCCACCTCTCTTCCACACCTCCTCCCGAACCCTCTATCCCGCCCGAGGTGAAGTGTGACGGGTGCAGATGGCGGCGACAAAAGCGCGCGGCTGAGGACAGCTCCGAACAGCGGGCATTATCGTCAGATCTTCCAGCCAACCCGCTCCTCCGCGAGCACTGCCGCCCGGCCGCCTCCGGTGCCCAGCGGCACTCCGCCTCCGCTGCTCCACCACTTCTGGACGCGCCCGAGCCCCGCTGCTCCGCCCGGCGCATGGCCACCCGGCCACCTACAGCTCGCCCTCCGCTCCACGCCTCCCCACTTGCACCGCCGACGGCCCTTGTCATCGCCCTGTCCGCTAATAGCGGGACGCGGGACACGCCACCAAAGCTGGATACGCTGGACACGCCACGTAAGCTGGGTACGCGGTACACACTTCCGTTGCCCGAGGACGTGGATAGCTGCTAGGTATCTTGGCGCTGCTATTGCCGGTCTGATGTAGTTGCCAGGATAGTTGCAGATAGGTTGAATCTGGTACGCCATATCCATTACCTCAATCTTTTTACATCAGCAGCAACTGATTCCCCACGTCTAACACACGTAGTCACCATGGCCGACCTTCAGCAGAGCAACACAAAGAAGGGTGGTGACAGGGGAGTAGGCGCGCTGCCGGGAGCAAGCCGGCGGGGCCCTGTGGCACATGCCTGCGGCAGGTGAGCAGTCAGCGTGGGTAATAGCGACCATGCAGCATCAGATTCCCCATTGGGATGATATGCAACGGAGGTCAGGATATCAGATACTATATGAATGATGTTACTTGTTTTGGGCAAAAATAATGGTATTTCGTTGGTTTTCTGATAAGAGAAACCACATGCCTTCCAAGTTCTACCTTTTCGTGCAGGTAACATCGCTAGCTTCTGCCACCCGTGAAATTCTCTGTGCTCACAACGTGTTCGACGAAATAACAATGATGTTGTGCTTTTGAGGTCAGTCTCCAAAGGGAGCATCTGCAGGCATGTAAGTAGCGGACGATGCAGGAGGATTTATGGAAGAGGAAAACATGTATGGGATGGGGCGAAGGGGTTCTGCATCGCCTCCAGCAGCACCATATTCAAGGAATTCGTACAGCAGTGTTACCTCTTGCCTTCCAGTTTGCTTTCATGGTTAAACTCATGTTTAAATATATGGACGTGTCCTTTTGAATATGTAAATGTTACATCTCTGATAATTTGCATGGTATATCTAACCATTCTTCCCTTTCTTTATTATTTAGCGAAGGTAAGATGAAATTTACCTGTGTGTAGTGTATCATGTTATGTAGGTAGACCAGACAGTCAGGTTTGAAAATCGTTTGGCCATGGCCATACATTTAGCTGCTTGGAGTATATTACCTGCACAGGTTCCTTGTTACATGGTTCCCAACTTCCTATTATGTATGGCAAAAGATCTTCCCATTGACTAACGATGTTCATATACTGTTTTCCTACAAATCTAACTATGAACCCCAGAAGTGAGTTTATGATCATTTCTTATTAAAACATTGAAGTGATTGCTTTTCTCTCTGATTTTCTTTGTGTGACATATATAGAGTCGTCTTATAGTTATATTTCGCCTGAAATAAAATAATGTCCATTCACTCTAAACGACCAAACCTACAATTTTTGTTAGTGGAATTTTATGTTTGTCACAGTCGGCACTAAGACATACTTGCATCAAGCATATCATTTTTCTATAAGGATATACGCAACAAACAGTGTTTTGCGATCATTTTTCTATATATAGTCAGTACTGAGACACAACATGTGTACTCTCTTTGAAAGCAGGTGAACCAGCTGGATCTCTTTGTCAACGACTTTAATGGGGATCAGGTCAGGGCTGGAGCTGCATTTCCATTGCTCTCTCCAGCTCACAGCTGGTTATGCATGCTTTACCTTATATCTGCCCAGGTCTAATCCTTCACCCTTCCTCAGTCTCCTTATTTCTTGATGCTGGGGAATGCACTCTAGATGTTAGATGTAACAATTTCGTGGTCAATCAACCGTAATATGGTAAAACTAGAAAGTGATATGAGTTTTTTGGATGCACTAGAAATATATGAAAACTGTTGGCCCAAAATCAGAGGGCTGCACTAAATTATTGGCCATTTTATCTCATGTTTTCGATGTTACTTGTCATGTATCAATTTTGTGGTCAATCAACTGGTACAACACTAAATCTAGAAAGTTATATGAGTTCTTTTGATGCACTATAAATATATGTACACTGTCGGCCCAAAATCAGAGGACTGCACTTAATTATTGGCCATTTTGAATCATGGCTTTGATGCTAATTGTTCTACCATGAACATTCTCTTCCGCTAACATTCCAACATTAATGTCTAAGCTGTGAATTGAACTTGGGACTAACCCATTACTTGTAGAGATGAGCTAACCATGACACCAAAGTAACTGTTCTGTTCTATGCGTACATATAGCTTCGTATGAATGATGCATGACAAAGTTCTCATATTTACATGCCTGAGTACAGTATGTCATATACCCAATATTTTTATAGTTCATGTTAAGTAATAAATATACATTTGACACCAAAATGTGTGGAAATCCCAAGTTCAATCTATTATTTTTATAAATATATTGATGATGAAGACAATATATATGAGTTATAACTGCATTTTTTGTTGATAATCTTCAGTGTAAACACTTTTTTTTTCTTAATTGACAGATTTCATGCACTTTTCTCACGGTATAATAAAGAAACGCACCATCATGCAAGATGGCGGCTCAAGTTCTTTCTACACATGCACGATTACTATTCTTCAAGAAAAAAGGAACTGCTACTCACCCGCACGTCGAGGTTTATGCTAAAGCATGAGTAAATCTATAGAAAATTTTCATGCCTACAAGGTACAAAGCAAAAGTATATGTACTCTCAAAGATTTTCATTTTCCGCTCCATCAAGATTTGGTGCATTTGGCAATTTGTTTTTGTTACTGCTCATCTTGGTGCTTGTTTTGCTGCAGGTCAAAAAAGACCATTGCTGATGCAGCTTATTGCCCGCATATATGATAGATTTTTAGTTATCTTACCTCTTCTTCTATAAGAATAGATCACTAATGCTAATGCAGCTTATTGCGATCTTGTGTTGTAGTAGTATTTCCCCCTTATGCAGTAGGTGTCTCGCAAGCTTATTGTATGGCAAATAACGTGTGAGGTTTCAGATTCAGGAAATTTATTTCTGCTGCATCACTAGAATTATTTTATCACTATAGATGAACATGTATTTTCTTAAGAAAGCATGCTAACTAGTGTCTCAAGCAGGACAGTACAGCTGTAGAATTCTTGAATCCAACTCTTATTTATTGCAGCTCATAAAAGTAATTTCATTCCTTTGATGTTCATAAATGATAGCGTGGTGAATCAATTCATGTCTGTTTTCTGCATAATGTTTTCTTTGTGAAGTGACTCAACTTTGTCTTAGTGCCAAAAAACAAGAAAAACATGCTTTTGTGCAAAAATAGTCGATGCGCGACGGCCACATCACGTCAGATTTGCTCGATCACTGAGCAGTGAGCAGTGAGCAGCGAGTTTGTGTTTGCGCGTCCAGGTAAAACAGCGAGTGCCGACTGACGTGGCTCTCATAAAAATGCGTACAAGATAGGGAAAAAAACAGAGCACCATTCGAACTGAATATTGACTGTATTCAACATAAGCACGTTACTGCACGACCACAACATACACATGCTTATTTTATCCGATTCATTGTCGAAAATAACTAAACAAATTGGTATAGCCAAGATACATTTCTGCAGAGCGCCGACGCAGTAGCTACAAATGGGGTCTTTTAGTAAGGGACTCCTTCCAAGCACATAAAACATGCTGAACTCCAACCACACAAGACATGCTGAACTCCACTTTATTATGAGCAGAAGTGAATATCAGGACAAGCCGTCGCTGGCGCCGCCGTCATATTCTTCGTCAACAAATCCACTTCCTCGCTGGTCCGTGGATAACTCAAGGACGAACACCGAGATGAGGAAACTTCTCACAACACAATCGGCACACCTTCCTGTCGTGCAGGGATACCTCCCTGATGTTCGCCGCAGCTTGAATGACTCGCCTAATGTATCCCATGAAATTGTCATCGGACTGAAAGCCGTAGATAGTTAGCCTAGCCAGATTCTTGTGCTTAAAATCAGGATCAGATGGCTCCCAATGCACATCCATTTTCCTGGAGCGACTCTTTTGTGACTCCTTCCGGCACTTATGATCCCATACTGTGATGCAAAGGTCCTCTACGGATGGTGCAGCTTCAAGAAGGAACATTGTCCAAGAGATGTCACATTCTTCGGGAAGATTGTCCAGACTCACAGACCGTAGTTGGGTGAGCACCGGAGCAAGCACTTTTGGGCATTCTGGTCGAATCCAAACCTGGGACAGACAAAACAAGAAGTTGTGCATAAATTAAATCCTCGAATGATGCATAAGTTACTACCATTTGCATATAAGCATCATACAATGATAATGTGGTAGAGATGATTGGAGTGAGTACCTTTTCGCTTCGAAACTCCAGATACAAATCGCTTACAGTGGGGACATTAGCAAGCAACTGGCTTAGGTTGAGGGTCTTCCGTGAAAGACAAGCTTGAGGAAGGCTTAGCTTCGAAAGTTGCGGGACAAAACCAAGAATCAGCGGACTTTCATCACAGGGCCAATTACTTTTTTTTGAGCAACCACAGGTCCAATTACCAAAGGTCACCTGTTGGAGCTTTGGTAGACAGCTGAGCTCCACTGTTTTGAATTCACAATAGGAGATAACAAGTTTCGTGAGACGAGTATGTTCCACATGCAGCACCGAACTGATCCCCGCGCCACACATGAACAAAGACAGTGACTCCAGCACCTTGCAATAGCGAAGAATGTTGGGTATGTCTGATTCACCAAAGCTCATGTTCCGTAGATGCAGACGCGTGAGACCAGCAAATGCATCTGGATAATCACGAACAAAATTATTGAACTGCTCAGCAAAGAGCACACGATGGTCATCAGTGCAAATATGGGAATCCTTCGGTGTCAAGATCTCAAACTCAGCTGCATCAAATTTATGTGTTGCCATGGCCAGGCCAACGGATTTGCCTATGGAATGACAGCAAGGAGGACTCAAGACAAATTTGAGCTTCAGCTTGCGAATGGTGATCCGTGGAGGCCTCCTACTGAGAATCTTGTTGGTCACATCAGCCACAACATCACTTTTTTGAAACAAATCACGAGGGCTGAGATCAATGACGATCGCGAGAGCATAGCTGGCAGCCTCTGCATTTTCTTCGAAAGGATGCAGGCTCTTACAGCATCAAGTGTGCCCACCTTCTCGAGAATGTTGAGCAGCACATCAGCGGGCAGCTCACTTAGCCTGTCCCCATTACAAGCTTGTATATTGCCAGGCAGCTTGCTTAGCATGTCTCCACTGCCAACTTCTGACTTGGACTGCATTTTGCGAGGTGGAAGATTAGTCATCGGTGATAGATGGATAAATTGGCTTTCATAAAATGAATGAAACATAGAGTAATTAATTTAACAATAACAGAACATAAGCAACGACTTACGTTCCGTCGGTGGCGGCGACCCCTGTTAAACTTCATGTTTGATGCGATGACAAAAGAGACCAACTTGCGAGGATAAACAGAACACAAACAAAAACGAATCTTGAAAGGATGACCCCTCTGTGTGCGACAATGGCCAGCTCGCCCAGCCTGATCTTATTATATAGCCTCTTCCGATCCTAATCCCAGAAGAAGAGACGGAGACGGAATCGGAGGAGGCTTCCGAATCCTCTTCAAGCCGGTGTGGAATCCGTAAGCCGGCTGATTTACTATTATCTCACGCGACGCAAACATGCAAAGACAGCTCCTTTTTCTAACACAGCCCGAAATTGATCCCTTTCCTCTTGGAATCCGAGGACAGAACGAAATTGGCACCTGTCCCTTCCTTCTTCGAATCCGACTGCTGAATGGATTAGATCTTCCTTCTTCATCTGGAGCGGAGCTGGTTTAGGGGACAAGTCCGGGGAGGAGATCGGTGGCCGCCGGCGGAGGGTGGGTGGGGAGGGGACAGCGTTAGGGCAGACGATGTATGCATATCTCTCCTGTGGTGGACCTATTAAGATTGGGCTCAGGCTGATCTACACAATTGAGCCCATAGGCCCATTTCAACATAACAGTAAGACTATGAAGAACACTCAAATGGGGCCTACTAAAGATCTTCCAATTTGGAGGCACATAGCCTCGCTAAATACACTCTAGGTATTCCTGAAGGCCGTCATCTATGGCTCCATCGGTCCCCCGATCTATATTGTATGGTATATAAATGAAACACGTGTTATCATGTAAAAAAAAAATCTACACTATATCCTGATGGATATTGTTAATCAATAAAGTGAACGTGTTTACAACTTTACATATAGAAATGGCAAAACAATCCCCTAATATATGGCACCACTTTGGGAGATTTTAATTTATCTCATTTTGGGAGTAGTGAAATAAATTAACACTTGCGCCTTTGGAGCGTGATAAAGCAGCAAAAGAAATATGCACATGATGTTTTTGAAAAATAAACTGACAGACATATTCCTGCAATTAAGCTGATCTCATACAAGTTTTACCACCAAGTACTTCAACCCAAACATCGTACCCCTAGTCTAAGATTGTGGTGCGAAGACACGGAAGTCTTGTAACGCATGAGACACCAATCTTGAACTTGTACCTAAAATACAAAATAAGTACCAGAGGCCAGAAAAGGGGAAAATGAGCACTTCTAGATTTGTGCTCATATGAGCAGTTGCAAATTTATGGTACGAAAACGGTTTATCATGGATGCGATATGTATAATTTTCTAATAGGTAGATATTCAGAACCTTAATGTAGGATCCCAACTTCAAATTAGTACAGGCAACTGGATAAAAGAAAAAAAAGATTATCTCTAAAATAATGCATACATGAACATTTCGAGAAACCCCACGATGGGGTCTCCTTGGCGGTTGACTTTTGGCCAGTGGTGGCCAAGGTATCTGACCTCAAGAATGGGGAGCTGGCACTCTCATTCTTGCCAAAAGAGGTGTGTGTGTGGGGGGGGGGGGGGGCAACCGTTGCCATGATGGCGGGTTCGGCGCCTGGCCCAGATGGCCTTTCGGTTGCCTTCTTTCAGAAGTTTTGGCCTAAACTTCAACCGGTGATCATTCCGATATTCAATGAATTTTACTGGGACTCTTGATGGCACGCCTGAACTTTGGTTTAGTGCAGTAGCGTGAAGCCAATCCTTTGCGATACATGTGGTGTCATTAGACGCCCAATGCTCCTGTCTGATTTATCTTAATAACTGAGATAACCCCACGAGACAGATAGGGCGTATGACTGAACAACTAACTCTTGATGCATCGTTCTGATAAACACACGGCAACTAAGTTGGGGATTTTCCCCCATTGCAGTTGTTTTTCATTCGATTCATATAATCCCTGTATTCCTCTCCCCTAGAGCATCCAGATCCATCCCCTTTATTTATTTTTATTTGGGATAGACTCACGCACCTTCCTCTCTTTGGCAGCAGGTGGCATGCTGCTGGCAATCCAGAATTGTTTGAGGTTTCAAACCCTTATTGATTACTAATTCACCTGCCAGGCACCAACTTACTAATTCCTTCCCCTAACTTTATTTTTCATGAGAATAGTCCCATCTACTCGCTTCTCTAATTTTTTCCCAATCTTCTGACTACCAGCAGCAATCCTACTCCATAGAGTTTGGCCTTGATGGTAGCTATTGTTGCATTTGTATTCTTCTGCAGAGATTAACAATATGCTACTGTCCAAAAAAGATTAACTCGGTGCATTTTATGATCAGAATGAGATAATACATTATGGATTTCTTATAACTAATGTAGTTACTTCACGATTATGTATATACAACAATATGGATGTTTTAGCAATAACATGGTTTGTTCTTTTATAATTGCAGGTATGCAGTCCAGTCCACACGAAACTGCACTGCCGACAACCTTCTCTACTCTTGAATCATGATCTCACATACAAATCATTGGCAAAGATTTTCTCTACTCTTGACCGTGGCTAATCTTTATCGTCACAAAGCTTTGGTCACTTTCAGGTTTGCTGCTTGAAATTCTCATGCTTGCAATTTGTTTTAAATTCCAAATGCATAGTTCACTAATCATCCATTGGTTATATTGTAATATACTAGGATATAGTTAAAGGGCCGTCACTGTTGAAAGAATATATAAGAATCGGGTGACTTAAATATGGATGCTATAAAAGCTAATCATATATAAGTGTGTTTCGGGCAACTTTATATAGTTAAAATTTATATAGCAACAATTCAGCCTCTAATAATTTTTAAACTATGGTAAGGTATCAATTGCCTCCAAGTAATATAGTAAAACCGATGTCAGATGAAAATGGAAGTGAGGACTTACGTGATTGTGAGAGTTTTGTAAACAAAATTGAAACATCAAATTTCTGCAAACAGAAAAGGATGGATAGTTCAAAAGAAGTCAAGTGAAATAAAATCCACAAGGTATGTGCTTAATCACACTAAAACATACAGTAAGGACGAACCACATAAATCATTTATAGCAAACTGAATGATAATGTAACAGTGAAGTAGAGCTTTACTTAGATATTAATGCATAGCTTCTCAAATTAATCCCGAAATACCCGCAGCAACGCACGGGGAATTCATCTAGTTAATATCATGGTGATCCCAATTACAAACATATGGTTGTAAGGGCCTGTTCGGAAGTGATCCGGCTCCGCGCTTCTCTGGAAGCGGGCAAGGAGCTGGCCGAACGCGTCGGCTCCATGGAGCCAGCTTCAGAAGCGGAGGCCTCGCGACGTGCGAATTCGTGGAGCGAGGGAAGTCCAGCTTCGCGAAATACAGAAGTAGGAGTTCGTTCAAATTACATCCCGCTGCCACCCCGAAGTGCCTGCCGAACCGTTTTCCTCTTTGTTCGCAGCCCAGCCTGGTGGGCCTCACCACAGCGGCTAGCGCAGCTCCTCTCCTGTGTCTGCCGAACGCTGCTGGCTCCGCGGGGAAGCTGGCTTGCGCTGCTCCATCGAGAAGCTAGCCCCGTCGGGAAGCTGGAGCACTTCCGAACGGGGCCTAAGAATCAAGTCCTCATACTCATGCCTGTTTTTATTATAAATCGTTCGGTAGAAAAGGTGGTACCGATTCGGTCCAAAGACTGAAATTTAATACTCTCACAAAAGCTTGGTAGAAACCCTTGTCACTATGAACGTCCTTTCATGGGTTCTATAACTCAGGGTCACACTTTGAAGAAAGAGGGAGAGAACCCTTCTGCAACCCGTTACCGGATAACTAAAAGGGACTCATCATCTGTGATAAATCTTTCATCACTGACCCCGAGGCATATACATGCCACTCACGCGCCTGTGATGATATGAATTGGGCGATCGGTGCTATTCCGCGCGCATGTGAATATATGGACTGACCGATCAGTGTTATTCAGTTCTGTAGTAGTGGTAAGCCTTGTTGGCGTGCACAACCTTGATCTTCTTGAAGGTCTCCCGATCCTCCTGTCCATGTGCTTCCTTGGTGTGCCTTTGTCACATTGGCAGTACCAAGTCACTTCAAAGCACCGTGACGTGGCAAAGAACTTAATCAGGATTTATGCCAAACCACATGCTAGGGAACAATGATCAATTTGATTTGATTAATAAGTTTAGTTACCCAAGATCATATTTACTCTGTTAGTAATATAATAGATTCCAGATTCCGGTTATGCAGGCCTTCCCTTCCATTCCATTTGGAATCTTCTCTCTCTCCCTCTCCACATCCCAATCCCACTATCCAAACATGCATCACAAAACACATAAAGAATAATGAAGTAGTTTTCACACGATATGAGAACAGGTTTGTTGTATTCAGTGTAGTTCTGAACTTGTGATCCTTCATAGGAAAAAGGAAAACGGCTTCATGTTTTAATCGCTCTAAATTCAGGGTTTAACTACTGCAAATTCTTAGGTAACTGTCGGTTTTTAGCGCACTTTTTCAGGTTTTTAACTTCTGCAAAATATAATATTAACTGTTACAGAACCAATTTGGAACTTCCTATTTCAATGCATAGCTTGTGAGACTAAACGGGACACAAAAAATGTGGATTGAAGAGAAGGGGGGTCAAATCGTCGCCCTCTTGGTTCGATCTGAACAGCGGGTGCGCCGCATCTCCTAGGCTTTTGCGTCTGTGCGCTTATATTCCTCTTGCCGCCAGCCGCAAGGAAGACCGCGAGCTCGCCACCGCCCTCCTCCACTAGAGACAGCTCACCGGCGGAGGAGGCGAGCGTCTTTGTTTGTTCAGTATTGTGTTGAGTCCCCAAGGGAACATGGTGATGTGTAAACAATATTGGGAAACACATGGCTGTTGAGATTTAGTATTTGTTGGTTTCAGTTCGTTTCATGTTTTACTCCTGAATACTTTGAGATTCGTTTATCTGCTGAGAACAATATAGCGTTAGTATAAAGTATGGAGATACATCTAAAATAAAGTGTGGACATCATATTTTGTCTTTGCTATGTCACCAGTACCAGGCATTCAAGTTTTTCTTTTAGTTGCTAAAATGAGCTATTTTTGTTTTTTCTAAGGACGTGTCCAATGCGCCGCTACTTGCCTATCATGAATCGTGAATTTTGTTGGCATTGCTGGTTCATGAAGAGTTTGACGCCACTCGACATTTTCACCTCAAAAAATAAAAAGATTCTGACGCCGACCAATTCTCCTACTGAGGATACTCCTATCGATAGTCGATCGACAATTTGAGGTAACTGAATGAAATGCAAATAAACAGCTGACTTTGGTATAATTGATTGCATCCATCATCCACATGTCAGATGCCCTTATACTTTCCCATGCTTTTAACTCACTTACTGAAAATTATGAGTTAATATTGCCACGCTCGTTCTCAAGCTATGACTATTGCACGAAAAACTTAAGTAGATGCTTGTTATTCTTCGATTAGGACAATTTTGGAGGAGTTGGTCATGACTTAGAAACAAAACTCACCTGAGAAGGCATCGCTAGCTGCAAACCTTACAGAATATGCAAGCAAGCAATGACATTACCTTTGCATGCATGTTTTCCTTCTGCTGCTAATCTAACGAGCAACAATAATGTGTATAGTAGGATATATGGACAATCACCTCCATTGGCGCCATGAAACCGAGAGCAGAAGAGTGACATGAACTCGAGTGACCCTACCAAGGATCGTGCTGCTGCACATAATCTCTCTATTGCTCGACGACGTAGCAGAATATCGACACGAATTGCTCTTCTCCAGAGTGTGTACATTCAAGAAATGCTCTGCACATAATTTCTATTTTTTCTTCCATTCAACTATTAATGGAGCCAATGGTGAAATGTGCAAAGCATTTTTCACAGGTAATTTCCCTCGGAAATCTTGCTCGCCGGCCTCGTATTTTTCCTTCAGGTTAGTCGTTTGTCGTCTAAGTGGCAAGGTAAGCTAATTTACTTTGTTCAATCTAGGGTCAAGATTCATCTCCCCTTCACCATTATGCACTTTCTATGCAATTATTCCATTGATCCATAAGTTTGGCATCCTCTCTTTGAGCATTTAGCTTGCTTTTGCTGTCAATTACAAATTTTTTGCATCTGAACACACTGGCCCATTTCACCAAGTAAATTCCTTGCCATGCTAAAATAAACCTGTTATCAATTGCATTTTTTAACAAAACTTATCACTACTTACTATACTTAGATTCTACTGATTTTCACTGAGAAATATTGGAGGCTAGGTAGTTGAATTCAAAATCGGTCCTATAAGCCCTATGTAGTTCCCATTGACTTTATAAAGGTAGGCGAAGCATGCACGAACCAATAACAACTACATGATGCAGCCGCTCAACGCCCAATCCAATTTTGCTGCATCACAAACCTTTAAAAAGACACTTCATCGTTTAATCCGCATTTTTTCGGACTTGGTACATCCAGAAAATGATTGACTCCGGACTTCTTAAGAAGGCTATAGGAAGAGGGTTTAGAGCGAAAATCCATTTCTGCACCCGAGCTTATCTGCACCCCTGCCAATGAAAAAAATCAAAACAAATACTAGAAAAATTCAAAAAATTCCAAATAAAATTTGTGTGGTAGACAATTTGATGCGTGAGGCCCGCTCCAAATTTCAAGTCATTTGGACATATCAGCAGCTCTCAGCAAAAAAGACAAATTGGGGGTCTGTAAAAATGTTTACTGTTCATTTACTGTTTTGGTCCGATTTGTCTTTTTTGCTGAGAGCTGCTCATATGTCCAGATGACTTGAAATTTGGAGCGGGCCTCAAGCATCAAATTGTCTACCACACAAAATTTATTTGGAATTGTTTGAATTTGTTTTGAATTTTTTACGAATTTTTTTTCTAACAGGGTGCAGATGAGCCTGGGCACCAAAACGCCCTACTCCCTTATTCGCAAAATCAGGAAATTTCAGGGAGATTGTTTTAAAGGCACCTAGCTATTTCAGTACTCTCTCTAATAGTCGGTTCGGTGTCCTATTGTTCAGTCAATTTTGTGAACCCGCAGAAATGCAGTACTTGTTTATTGAAACAGAATAATGTTATGATCATCCAGAAGTTCCTTTCGAGTTTCCATGATCAATTTAACTTATAAAACCATTTTTGTTATTTACTGTTCATGTTTTTTTTGGAAAACGGGATAATATTATGAATATCCAAAAGTCCCTTTGGAGTTTCATGATCAAATGAACTTAAAACTTCTTTCATTATGCACACTCATGTTTTTTTGGTCAGTACATATAACATCTTGCCGAATAATTTTCCAAAATTTTCACCAAGCAACTATTTTTTTTCAGGATTGTAGGAAATAGGAGCTCAGCTGCTAGGTCATTCTATTGGTGTACCAATTCTGAATTATTGATTATGTTCTCTTTATTGCTAATGATAAATGTCCTTCCAAGATGACAACCTTAAATTTCGTCAATGTTTGGTGATTTTTTGGTATTTCATTGCAGGAGACACCAAATGTAGAGTCGTCATATCTAACTTTTACTTTGACATGGTTGGGTGTTCGTCTTCTACATATCTGGTTTATGCTCTATTGTCTACTTACCAACAAGAAGGTAAGTTCAATGCTTCACCTTGGCAAAGTCGTGCAGCTGTCAACGTTTTGGTTCTTCTGGATCTTAAATTGTTAAATGGTTCTGTTGTGATATACTATACTTATTCAGACAGGAGGCACTTATTTATCTTCCAGCAGGTTAATTATTTTTTTAGAAGGTCTCTTATCTGATTTCCAAATTAGATCCTTGCAACTAAACTGTTGAACTTGCTTGCCGTCTCTTTGTTTACCGCATCAAACCTTGAAGTCATCTTATTCTTATGGCGTTTCTAGGCCATGTTGTACTTCTGAACTATTGAATTACACATGATTCGGTGGTTGATCTTAGTTGATCATGAAAAACTGTAGAGCATGCACATGATTTTCTAACCAGGAACTTTTCCCAACTTGAGTATTGAAACTTGAACTAAGATTTTATTCATAAATTGGAAATAAGCAGGAATTAACCAATCTTGTTTGTAATTACCACTGTGCAAAATAATGTAAAAATCTACATGCAGTCTAACAAAATTGCCTGTAAGCAATGGAGCCAAATAAATTAATTTTCCGAGCACCAAGATGCTCATGTCAGCTTCTAAGCTTGATCTTTTTTATGCATGTGCACTGTGTGTAATGGGATTTTGTTGTTGTATCATCTGTGCTGCCTGTCTTCTCACTAAACTAAACCTATTGTCAAACAGACACGTTGACAAATACGACACCCAGATTAGTGCGCATAAGCCCGCCTCAAGAGGCGCCACCGGGTGACGCCCCAACCACTAGTAAATTAACAAGCTGAGGGACATAGCGAAAATACAGGGACAAAAGAGAGTTAAACTAGTAGGATCAAAACAGGGACAAAAGACATATATTCAATTCTCCATGGGCAAGATGAGTAGTAGTAACAGTATAAAAATCTCTAGTAAAGATTAGAAGGCCTACTTTAATTGATACCCTACTTAGTAATAACAAGAAGAAGGCAAAAGGGGTATGAAGAACTTACGGTGTTGCAGGTTGACTCCATGGCGGCCGGCCGGCCTTGCAGCTGCTATGTGGAGTAGTTTTTCACTCAATACATGGACTAGTTATTGAGACGGGCGGCGGGCCTTGCAGCTGCTAGCTCTCGGGTAACTTACCAAGAAGAAGAAGACATAAACGGGGACTAGGACGAGCCGGATTACACAATCAATCCTCTGTTGGTTCGGATCCCATCAGGAGTCCTCCTCCGAAACAGATTTGAACCCAGCGGTCCGGGCTTGTTGGTTGAAGTGAAGATAGGATCCGCCTCCTGCAACGACTAATTGGGCATGAATGAATCAGATCAAAAGGAGCTGGAAGAGAAGCAAAGCTGAGTGTGGCGGGGGTGGGTTTGATATCGTGATCTGTTTGGTTCAAAGCAGGGGAACAGGGGAAGGTGGCGCGCGCACCGTCGACGTGCTTGCCCTCCTTGTTTGAAAGAAAGATGGCGAATGAGGGGTGGTCGCGACAGCCAGGCCCAGGCAGGCGTTGCTGCTCGCGGCGGTGCAAGGGGAATCGCCGGCGCGGCCGCTCTCGGGTGGGTCTCGTGGTGGAGAACAGTGTCGAGGCGAGCGGAGGAGAGAGAGAGAGAGAGAGAGAGAGAGAGAGAGAGAGAGAGAGAGAGAGAGAGAGAGAGAGAGAGAGAGAGAGAGAGAGAGAGGTGTCCAGACGAGTGACGCTATCCCATACCAGTCGATACGGGGTGTTTTGGGGATTCTTGGCCGGCGGCTCACCTGAATTTGGACAACGCACCGAACCAGGGCGACTCTGTTTCTGGCCGCCGGGGGCTGGGGGGTGTCACGGGAGGAAGACGAGGGAAATTCGGGAGAAAGGCGCGCGAGATAATTGGATCGATTCAGTTGCGCCAGCGGTACAAGGTAAACGTAAAAAGAAGCAGAAAATGAGGGAGTAGTACTCCCTCCGTTTTTATTTATACTCTGCATATTAGAGTTGACTGAAGTCAAACTTCGTAAAGTTTGATCAAGTTTATAAGAAAGAATATAAATATTTACGGTAACAAATCTATATGATGCGAATGTACGTTCAATAGTGAAACTAATGGTATTGATTTGTAATTGTACATGTTAATATTTTTGTCTATAAAATTTGTCAAAGTTTATAAAGTTTGACTTTGACCAAAGCTAATATACAGAGTAAATAAAAACAGAGAGAGTAATTAATTAGATGAATTAATGCATAAACGAATTGATTAGTAGGAGTAGTGCAAATACTCATCACTACTCAATTAATAGTACAAAAACAAAACAAAAATGATCTCTGTGCGGTTTTTCATCATACTAGAAAAATGAGAACCAACTTGTAGTCGGATGGTTAGAAGGACAGTGGTATCCCAGCCCATCAGGGTTCAAGTCTTGATGCTCAAATTATTTATGTATTTATTTCAGGATTTCCGGCGATGCGCTTTCAGTGGGAGGAGACATTCCCGTCGACGACGAGCCGCCTACGGTGACTTCATAAATCTCAGGATGATATGCCAGTTCAGTCTCTCGAAGATGCTCATAGGGGTAGCTTGTGCGTGTGTGCGTTCATATGGATGAGTATATGCGCGTATGTATGAGCGCTTGCGTCTATAGTGTTCAAAAATGTTAGATCTTAAACGAGAGAGACGAGAGGCAGAGATGTAAGAGTGAATGGGTGTTCTCTTTATTGATGATGTGATCACATATATATACAGTTTGAGGGGATGCCATTAGAGAGGTGTCTGTACAAAAAGGCGCCTATCCTGTGAACCGACGCGACAGTTGCAAAAGCAACTGCCTGCGGTTAGAGAAAGCAGGGATTAATCCCTTAATTAATCCTAACACTCCCCCTAATCACTGCTTTATCTTGTTAGTAGACATCATCTTGAAAAGCTCCTCAAAAAACCTTGTGGGAAAAATGTGAGGAGTATAGTGTTTGATATGTTGCCAAAACTCCTTCAAACCGAGTGGGAAAAATAAGGAGTGGAAAACAAGTGGAAAAGCTGGTAGTTGCCATGTAAGGGGAACGTGAGTTGCCATGCGTCATAGTTAGCAGTTGCCATACAAAATCCAGCAGCAGTTGCCATGTTAGCCCACTTGAAGAATGATAAAAATGTCTGATCTGCCATGAATGTAATTTCAAACCTAGGTGTGGGATGAGCTCACAAGCCAACGGTAAAGATGGCAGTTGCCATTAGGTACAGTAAAGTTACCATTTGGCCTAGATGCCAGTTGCCGTGTAAAAACCAATAGGAGTTGCCATACACTTAAAAAAGGAAGAAAAAAAATCATTTGGAAAACAACAGTTGCCACGTGGGGGGCGATGACAGAAGACAATGTGACAAGCTAAATGGATGCATTGGAAAATCAAGAAAATATAGCGCTATGTCAATGAAAGCGCATGGAAAAAACCTACTTCTTGATCGCCTTCCTCGGGTCTCGCATAACCACAGTGGTCTCCGTGTTGGTCGTAAATCGTGCGAGGAGATGACACAGTGGAAGGTGTCACCGCAATGGGCGCCTTTGTTCAACCGAGCGAAACACGGGTTGGCGTTGGCGCTGTTTCTTCAGAATCGCCGTCCACGGTTTGTCGGCTCATTGCCGCGTATGAGATGGGGGGAAAAAAGGTGGCAATTTTCAGACAGCAAACTCGTTGCCGCGCTTGACAAAAACAAGTGCAAAAAAGGATGAGTCTGTTCAAAGAAAATAGACAAAGCAAAAAACTAAAATAAAAGTCGAACCTCTTCACGGCAGCTCACGGATCGGTCCTAGACCTCTTGCCAGGAGAACCCTGCCCAACACCCTCTGGAGCCCTCCCCCTCTTTGATGGCAAAACCCCCTCGCCTCTCGCAGCCGTATGTTCTTTGACTTTCTCCGGTTGGGGGACATTTGTTGCATCCTTGCCCTTGTTACCACATGCGCGAACTTCAGCATGTTCATCATCATCAGTGTCCTGTTGCACATTCTCCATGTCATCGTCGTCATCCTTCTTTGAGACCGGCATCTCCACCTAGTTCATCTTGTGTGTCAGTGAGCTCTTGGGAACTGTTGTAGTCATACCGGCCATGGCAACCGGTTGGCCGATGTGTACGTTCTGGGACAAATGAAGTGAACTGCCTCGCAACCGCGTCGCTGTCAGAGCCACTGAGGGACGTCCACCCCTCAACCAACTTCCCGAGCAAGCCGGTCATTCCGGATGCAAACTGCCCTATTAGATGCTCAACAGGTGCCCTCGCCTGTGCATGAAACAAAGAAGCATCAACAACCACCAGATTGCAATCACTTGCACGACATCAAAAAATACTCCACGGCAAACCATAGATGTAGATCTTTTGATTACCTCGGCAGGGCAAGACGGAGCTGAGTGCACGTCCATCCACTTTCCAAAGTTTTGAGGCCCCCCCAAACACGCTGTAGTCTATAGCATGCTTGGCCATCAGCTGGAAAGAACAAAAAAAATAGCTAGGACGTAAGAGAGAGAATGTAAGTTTCAGCACGAATGAAAAGAGTTGCCATGTGGAGTGAGACATGGATACAGTACTCAGACAGCCATGGATAACAAAGGTAGTCATCTCTTATGAACCACAGACGGTTGCCTCATGCCAAATTGTAAGCATGCCGTGTGGACAAAGAAACCAGAACTAACTGCAGCTTTTCCATATGTGGTGTCAAGAGCCTTGTTCTGCGGCAAGCATGACCTTAGCGGCGTTGATAGTCCACGCAGAAACAACAAACTTGTGCGCAGCGGCGGGCCTCTGTCGGTGAAATCCACGGTGGATGATCAAGACAATGACGATACATGAGATGATGCAAAACAATTTTAAAAGGAAAGAAATATCAGTTGCCATCATGGGTACTGTGTGGAAAAAAACAAGATAATATATGTTCCCATGATAATCAAGTTGATGTGCATGAAGAAGAGAAGAAAAGAAAAAGTTGCCATCTGCATGTGCCAATTGCCATCATAGTGTGATAGCAGTTGTTATGTTGCTATGATGGCAGTTGCCATCATAGTATGATGACAGTTGCCATAATAATATGATGGCAGTTGCCATATTGTCATTATGCCAGTTGCCATATTGTCATTATGGCAGTTGCCATCTTGTTATGATCAGGTTGCCATCTTGTTATGATCAGGTTGCCATGCATGAATAAAAGTGTGTTAAAAAACAGTGTTCACAGAAAGAACTGGTAAAAAATACCATTAAATGCAGTCGACAACCCTTTTGGTACATCTTGCTTGAGAATGCATCGTGCAGGAAGTCGGCGATAAATTTACACCAATTCATGTTCTTCACATTTTCCAGATCCGCCTGCACCACACAAAATTTCAGGACAAAAAAGATTGCCGCATCAAAAATCAAATGGAAAAAAACATCAAAAAACACTGGCAGTCACTAGCTTTACACATGGCATCGGAGCCAAAAGATTGAAGGAAAATAAATTAGTAAAGATGGATCATTCACCAGGATGGGGAAGCATTTGTTGCTTGGGCGAAGAGAAGTGGTCGGCGCGAAAACAACTGAGATGAGGTACATGAGTAGCTTCATCTTGAAAACATCTCCATGCGTCGTCATGGCCTGCAGCGAATCTGCCACTGCAGACATGTTCGGCATGGATTCCAACCCAGGAAACAAACGGGGGAACAGCGCTTCCTCGATCTCATTATTGACCTCGTACGGGACTTTGATATGTCCACGAGGCACACCCAAAGTGCAGAACACAGATTCCTCATTCAACGGTAGTCTTCCACGTCCCACAATCACGAATTCCACGAGGCGGGTCGTAGATCTCACCAAGCCCGATCGCATACAGGGGTTGACAAGGTTCGTGCATCGGACATCCATCATAGCCTGCATACCCATCTCGTGAGCAGCTCCCTTCGATCGTCGGTGAATTTGTCGGTCAACACAGTCGATCGTTCTTGGGAGGCTACATTGCGAATACGCTTCTTCTTACGCAAAAATGCAGACAAAAAGTGATCGAGTTGTTGCCATGTTTTGCAAAAGTGATCGATTGTTGCCATGTTTTGCAATGTCATGAAATTTTAGTTCGTGTCGACGACCGCAAGCTCGAGGTGTCAACCAAGTAACATAAAGCAGAGGAGGAGGGGGATGTGTGGACATTTACCTCATCACCCTCTTTTCTCCGTGCGATTGCTCGATTACGCTGTGGTGGATCCATGAAATCATCATCATCATTTTGATGATCGCCACGAGCCATTCTGCTGAGATAGGAACAGACCAAATTGTCATGGTGGAAATGTAAATGCAATAGGTAAGCATCTAATGAAGAACCTGAAAAAATTGCCACAGTGATAGCTGCCACAGCGGCAGAAATGTGCTAGGATGAAATTGCCGTGCTGAAATGCAACACATACTACAACAAAGCGATGAAACCACATCTAATCAAGAACCTGAAAAATTGCCACAGTGTGTTCAGATATCGCAAAGTCGTTGTGGCAAAAAAAAAAAATTGCACCTGCAGTACAATGAATTTGCCACATTGTACTGACTGTAGCATGGCAACAGACATGATGTGGTCAGCCAAAAACTTGCCACTTGCAAAGCATATGTATGGCATCTGACACAATTGATATGCAAATTTGGTTGCCACATTATGCCCAATTTGCCACATCGCCCTATCTGCAGTATGGCAACAGACAGTGTGTTCACATTCTATTTGCCACATGAATATACTATCCAAGTGGCAACAGGCACACTTGATGTGTACATTAGTTGCCGTCCAGTGCAGTTGGCTGCTGAAACTGCATTGACTACCGATTGTGGCAACTATCACAGTGTGGCAACTATCACAAATCATCCAGAAAAATTAGTTGCTACAATGAAAAAGCATGTTTGTGGCTACTATCACAGTAATTCAGCAAATTTAGTTGCCACATGGAAGAGCGTGTGTGTGGCAACTATCACAGTCATTCAATAAAATAGTTGCCGCATGGGAAAGCTTATTTGTGGCAACTATCACAGTCATTTCAGTAATTTGTTGCCGCATGAGAAAACATGTTTGTGGCAACTATCACATTTGTTCAAGAAGTTAGTTGCCATACAATCATGATAGTTAATCAAACTACCAAGTTCGCCTCATACTACAGTTTCAAAACCCAACTAACTAGATCTAGGGTTCAATGGCAACTACTGACTTCAAATTCAACCTCAAAGTTCTCCCCGAACTGATTGCAAACACAAATTCAAACCAATGCGCATCAAACAAACCGGAGACACCGCCCAATCCAAAAGCAAGACTAGTGCGTGCCTCCGGACAGCATAACCACACCGACGATGCCGCCATGGCGGTGCCCAAAGGCCACCAAAAGCGGCTAGCAGGCGATTTCGCGGCAAGGCGGAACGCCGACGCATCGCCGAATCGCCTGAATCTTTACGAATCTCGATCGAGGAATCGAACAGGAAGGGAAGGGGGAAAAATGCAGGAAGGGATTGCGAAAGTTGTAGCGAGCATTACCTTCAACCCGCAGGCGCTCCGGCGAAGCCGCTCCGTTTCGGCGAGCACCACCGACGGCCGCGAACACCGTCGATTCTTCCGCCTCCGCCGTCGCCTTCTCCTCTAATGGTTTGAAATGCGAGTGGGTTGTGCCAGTAAATGCGGTGCGGGGTGAGTGAATGGAACCGTGAGGGAGAGGGGGCAGAGGTGTGTGATGTGTTTGACGTCAACCGCGGTCGGAGCGTGGCGTGCGAGCGCATAGCAGTTCCACCGCACGCCACGAGTGGCAATCACCGACCGCGGAGGGCAACCAACGCGTGTGGCGAACTGTCTCAAGACACGCGACACGCCGCTGGCCCTACGTGGCGCAGAAAACCGACCGGATTGTGCCAAGATTTGTGCACAAAGTTGCCAGCGGTGATGCTTGCGTGTGGTCGAGATGATGAACGCCCACGCTTACATTTCCGTATTGTTTTGGATTTTTTGAAAGAATATGAAAAGTTCCCTTGATGAAAAAAATGTGTATTCCTAAGTTTTGTATTGTGGGGCCACAGTCAACAGTCAGAGAGTCTAAAAAATTATTCTTTTCACGAGAAGAGTCCTGGTAGGATTCTAACAGAAGGTAAGATTTCAGTTAGAAACTCTTTGTTTATTTAGGAGATTTTCTAGCAAAGCGGATATCCCATTGTCCCTGCTGCTGCCTTCCCAAGCTGCTCCTGCCTGCGCCGCAAGAGCGGAGCCGCCGCCGCCCCGCCCGCCGGCAACGATGGAGGCAAGACCGGATCTTGGTGAGTGCATGCTGCCTAATCCCTTCTTCTTGATCGAATCTGAGGTCTGGGGGTAGGAAACGCCGCCAATCTCTGCGAATTTCTGATTTCACTGTCTCTGCTGGACCAGGGCCTGGATTGCTCATGCCGCCGGCGACCCCCGACAATGGGCGGCGGCCGCCGTTCGATTCCTCCATGGATGGCGCCTCCTCTTGCTCCGCCGCGCCTGCCCCCGCGTCGGCTGACCTGGGGGTGTTTGATAAGCACGGCTTCATCTACCTCAGGTCCCCCATTGGGGAACAGCCTCGATCTGTACCCGGCGCCACTGATGGCTGCGCAGCCACCGTGCAGACCTCCGATTCCTCCGACGAGATTGCGCCGCCAGGGGCTGGTTCCGCCACTGGCGCTGCCGCCGGCGCTGCGACTCCTATCCTCATCCCCACTCCGGAGAAAGAGGAGAGCACCCATTGGAGGCCAAGGAAGAAGTCCACCAAGGGGGTGCCTCGGCTGAAGGTGATGAAGGATAAACACCCCAAGCCTGCGCGCACAACGCCGGCTAAGCCTCACAAGACGCCGGTGGCAGAAAAGGACGGCGGGGCTGGATCTGTTGGAGATGGCACTGATAATAAGCTATCAAAGCGCAAGTTAGACTTCGATCTGGAAGTCACTACGGGGAGTTTCGGCAGGGCCAAGCTGATGGCCAATCTGAGGCTCCTTGCAGAGGTTAACAATATTTCAAGTGCGACGAAGACAAAGAAAAAGAAAGCAAGTGGCGACTGGGCCATTGTTCCTTACCAGAATGCTGCTCCGACTGATGCGTCCTGCTCTACTTTGGTCCCATTTGGGGGTTTGGGTGGCCACGGAAATCACTCGAATCAAGTGCGGCCCAAGGTGCTAGGCCTCGATGTTGAGACATTGCGAGTGTGTGGCGTTCTGACCAAGTGGGAAGAGATTGACAGTGAAAGTTTCGAAGGGGTTGATATCGGCAGCGGGCCTGGATGGAATGAAACTCGGTGGGATTATAAGAAGCGTGTGGATTGGTTTATTGCGACCGTAAAGGATTTATTCGGTAATGATCCTGGCTCATTCTCTTCTCTCTGTCTTCATTTCTGCAGCGTGCAATAAGGAAAAGAAGATGACATATTAAGTGAAATGCACTTCCATGCCAAAGTGGAAAATAAATACATGAAAAGTAAGAAGCGTAGCATTGCCTTTGATAAACCTGAAGCTTTTCTCACAAAGAATAAAAACTTGAAGTTTTGAAAACTCCTACAGACATATCAGGTGAGTCAGGTCAGCCATTAGTCACTTGATGTCTTCTGTGGAGAAACAATTTAATCGATAGTTTTTTAGTGTCTATACATTGGGTAGTTCAATGGAGAAACAAAAATAATCTGGCATTAGGTATTTGATAGTGGCACTTGGTTCCAGTTTTTCTCTCATGCAGGCGAAAGCGTAGGACTTTGAAAAATGTTGTACCTGTTGCTAATTAGTACCGAGTTCCAAAAAAAAAAACAGGTGAAAATGAATATTTCGTGATATATAATGAGCAGTATAGCCCTTGCATCCACAGTAAACATGTGGATGATTGATCAAATAAGTTTTTTTTACAACCCTCTGCTTATATATGAAATACACAAGTTCACATTGGATTCTAAGTTGTGAACTGCTTTTGTGTCAGGTCCCAGAGAATATTCTCGATGGGGAGGATCGGTAATTGATTCTGTGGTTGGTACTTTCCTGACACAAAATGTTGCTGACCATTTATCAAGGTAATATAGTAGAGAATGTGGTCTTTGCTTGCATGCTTGTGCTGGCACTGATATACATTTTTTGAACATCATATGCACTTTTGATTACTAATTGTTTTTGTATGAACATACAGCAATGCTTTTATGATCCTGGCAGCAAAATTTCCTATGAATAAGAGGAAGGGTAATGCTGAAGAATGTTCATATGTACCTCCGTCAACAGTTGACGTCAAAGAAAACTTGAATTTGACTAAAGCACATGATGCTGGTGATTCTACCAATTCAGTTTTTACCAATCCCATTGATTGCGAGGAAGTTGGTTACGGTGAGGAGGTTAAAGGAAACTATGGTCAAGACTACAAAACAATTATGGAGAAGTTCCTAGCTATTATAAAAGAGAAGGACATCTCTACTTGGGAGAAGGATGATCTTTGAACTTAGTCAAGGATAAATCTGGAAAACCAATATGCACTGAAAACACCTTAAGAAAGTTCATAGCCACGCTGCGGGTGGAAGATACTGCTCACTGGGATAAGTTACGGGATGAAGCATATAGAAAAGGATATGATAACGGAAGCAAAACTAGAATAACTGACAAAGTAAATTGGGAAGCTGTACAGCAGGCCTCATTTGTTGACGTTGCAAAGTGCATTGCAGGCAGGGGACAACATTACCTTCTGGCATTGCGGATACAGGTATGTGATCACGGGATACACTGTCTTACTTAACTCTATAATACGGCCCCAACATTTCTGTACCAAGAATGTGTTTCTAAATACCTTCCTCCTGAAAAAAATGAATGTTCTCATCTTTTGTACTCCCTCCCATCCATAATAACTGTCAGCAAAATTTATGTAAGCAGACTTTCATATATTTTGTAGTGTCAAAAAACGTCTTACATTATGGGACGGAGGGAGTAGTCAGTAATATGTTTGATTACCAAGTTGTTTGTTGTTCTGTAACATCTACTTTGGAATATTGAAATTTTTGGCTCGGCTAAGAAAAAATGATGGAAGTATGAACTGTCAGCTACCTTGGAACTCTTTATTTTCCATGCAATTAATGTATTGTCCGATTCACGCAATCACTACTTGTATAGTACTCCCTCCGTCCCATAATGTAAGACGTTTTTTCACATCACACTATTTTAAACAGCGGTTTTGAGTGAAACATCATTTTATTATTTGACTAATATCCATACTCCCATCGCTAGTAACATATTTTGTCCGAATCACTCAATCACTACTTGTATAGCATTTTTTTAACAGCAATTTTGAGTGAACCATCATTTTATTATTTAACTAATATTCATATTCCCACCACTAGCAACATATTTCTTCAATTCTTGTTTTCTGCATTTTACGCAAGAGCTGAAAGTATTATTTGACCTTCTACAGGCATTTCTCACGCCGCATAAAGAAAGATCATGGAAGCTTTGACCTGGATTGGCTTAGATGTCTACCACGAGAAAGCGCAAAGTATGGCCATATATTTCACAAAACATATGCTGCAGTTAGTTACATCACCATTTTAGTGTTCTTTGTTTTAATGGTGCTGAACTATCAAGAAATAGCTGCATAACGATATTGTCCCTATTTTTAGATGTTCAATTTTCTTGCATTTATAAATAAATATAACCATGCAGCAATTTACTCTCAGAAACTTTAGTAGATTGGAGGAATATCATGGTACTTGTGGTAGGGAACTGCTAGCAGGCTGGATAAAATAAGAAACTAATATTTGTTCAGAGCTACATAAAATCTGCATGCTCAGTGGAATTATATCACTCATATCTTTTTTTTCTGGGCATTAGAAAATACCTACTCAGCATAAATGGACTTGGAGCTAAAAGTGTCGACTGCATACGTCTTTTGTCACTGGAGCATAAAGCATTTCCAGTAAGTTATTTTTTGTTTCTTAAAAACTAATCAAATTCTGTCAGGTGAATGCATTTTAAATCAAAGCTGTGATCGCACTCCACTCCTTTCAGGTTGATGTCAACGTAGCTCGCATAGTCACAAGGCTACAATGGGTTGAACTGCAATGCTGTTCTGAGGAGTTTCATTCGGTTGACCTGTAAGATTTTTGCACCTGAATATGTGAATAACTAGCTATGATTGACAACCCAGTTCTTATGCCTACTTTCCTTTCTTGAAGATATCCACTCATGCAGGATGTGCAGAATTACTTATGGCCTCGACTATGTACTATTGACAAAGAAAAATTGTAAGTCCTGATCATTTCAAATGTATCAACATTCTTTATGTAACTTTTAGAATTTTAGTAGACACATCTGACGAATATGTAAAATAATAGGTATGAACTACACTGTCTCATGATAACTTTCGGAAAGGTATTTGCTCCACAAAAGTGATTAATAAAATTTATGATGGTTTAGCTACAAACGTTTTATGGTGGATGCTTCCATTATGCAGGTAATTTGCACAAAAGTAGATCCAAATTGCAATGCTTGCCCATTCCGTGGGGACTGCAGGTACTACAAAAGTAAACTTACCAGGTATGTTCACATGTTGCAAACTTATTTAGAGCTTATTTCAGCAACACACCGAGATATTGTTATTATGGTACGTAGTGAACTCTTGCAACCACAACAACTAAGCCTTTAGTCCCAATCAAGTTGGGGTAGGCTAGAGCTGAAATCCATAAGATCTTGAAACCAACTCATGGTTCTGGCACGTGGATAGCTAACTAACTCGCACCCCTGTCCATGGCTAGTCCTTTGGTGATATTCCAGTCCTTCAGATCTCTCTTTACGGACTCCTCCCATGTCAAGTTTTGTCTACCTTTTTTTTGCGGATGCTGTTTAAATTTGAGTAGCTGCCATCGAACTAGGTAGTACTGTGACATTGGTGTTTATGTAGCTAACTATTATTGATATTCAAGTGCTATGTCTTAAACAAAGGATTGGAAATTACTAGTGAAGTAAAACCTTTTAGAAGGTGCAATATACAAAGATGATTACTCATATAAGATTTGTGTCTTTCTTGTAGAGACGATATTTGCATGGTGAACTTTTTATTTTGTTGATTTGGACTAATTTTAGATTGAAGCACGGAACACTAACATTTGCTTGTTATCAGACCATTACTTCCTCCTGCAGAGGAGCATGTGCGTGGTGGTGAAGAGAAAACAAGTATAGTTACTTCTGAAAGACTGTTGTCAAATGGTAGCTCCATACCAAGTCATCAAATCGAAGAAAGCAGGACTGCTGGCAGACAACCCTCCCGCAGCTGTGAGCCCATTATTGAGGTGCCACCAAGTCCCGAATATGAATATGAAGCACTTGATGAGCAAGAATATCCCAATGAAGATGATCTTGTTGATATTGAAGATATTATGTCAGGAGTACACTATGACGTTGAAATAAATCTGTGTTCAAACAAGCCTATGGTGAGCAATTGCTCTTGGACACCAAATCGTGGAAAAGATTTGGCATTGAGCAATTCACAACATACAAGCAGGAAAATGAAACACATAGGGCGTCTTAGGACAGAGCACCTTGCGACGTAACAATATACTTTCCTGATATATTGAGCTTTTGTCCTCAGAAATCAGCAGTGCCCCACTAAGATTGCATATTTGTTATTACAGGTATGTGCTCCCAGACGGTCATCCATTGTTGGAAGAGGTATGTTGTATGCCATGATGCCTTATCTTTGTACTACAATTATGAGGTAGTATGTTTTACTATTACAATGATGTTGATTAATAATTTGACTAATATGTCTTCCAGTTTGAAGAGCGAGTTCCAGAAGATCCATCTCCTTATCTCCTGGTTCTTCATCCTTGTCCTGACAATCCTCCTCCTGGTGCTGTCGAGAACTGCATGGTGAAAGGCACAATTCTGGTGAGTAATCACTTGCTCAGAGTGTACTTTACTTTTGTAAAATATATGTAAACTTGATGCAGAAAATAATATTATTTTTCTCAAGGAACAGAGTTACTATTAAGAAGAGCCAAGAGTCAATAGATTAGGAACGTTGAGGTATGCAACTATGCATGAAACAAAGTTGATACAAGTAGCTAGGAATGATCTAAATTATACTCAATCTGTTCCAAAATATATGACTCAACTTTGTACTAACTTTACTAAAGTTTGAGTCATCTATTTTGGAACGGAGGGAGTACTTAATTTCTCCAATTCAGCTGCTTTGCTGATCTTTAAGGGGCAGCTCATACTTCATAGTATATGATTTCGTTAACTTTTGATGGCAGTAACCAAAAGTTATCCAAGTTGGAATCTATAGTTAACCAATTTTCGTTCTGTTTGTGTCACCATCCACCTTTACTTTATTAATAGAAAATCAGGTACATTCAATTGTCGACATCTCTAACAAACTAAAACAGAAGGTGCAGTAAGTTCAAATTAGTGAGTTTCGTCACTTCCGTGCATCAACCATCTCATACTAAAAGCCGAGAATATACAAATCAACCGCCAGCTTCGGTCTAACTACCGTTTTCCCAGCCCGTGGCCATACAAATCTAGCACAATTTGAAATTCACTGCAACTCTAATAAATTCTTATTGGGCTTTTTTTTGTCATTTGTATGAACTCATCCACAACCCTGATTATCTGAGAGCAATATTTTTCTCTGTTATTGTACCATTAAGCTATTCTCACTTGATAATGATGGTCATGTGGAATAATTTGGTTATAATTATGCGCGTCTCTTTGTGCCCTGCGCCATGTAATTATAGTGCTTAGTTTTGACCGAAATCAGACATATGATATGAACCCTCTAGCATATATTACAATATGAGTAAATCTTTTATCCTTATTTTCGATTGGTGCATACATGAATGAGCAGATACCCTGTCGAACAGCATCCACAGGAAACTTCCCATTGAACGGTACCTACTTTCAGGATCATGAGGTGCGCAGACTGCCATATTTTACGCTGTTAATTTCTGACAATTCTAGACCAAATTGGCTAGAGACTAACTTTTCAACTAAACCCCTTTGCAGGTCTTTGCAGATGACTCATCTAGCCGTCTTCCAATAGTCTTCTCTAGTGAGTGTCTCAACGATCTGGGGAAATGCATTGTATATTTTGGCTCATCAATACACTCTATCACAAAAGGTAGCTTATTGTTGAACTGTGAATGTGTTGAAATTGTTTACTGATGAGTGATATTAACTGGCGTACTAATCAATCTCAGGTCAAACAAGACAAGACATTGAAGACTGCTACAAGAAAGGTAAAGAGTGCTTGCCATTTTCTTCCCTTCTTTGTTAGTTTATTTGTCACTGATGGGCCAAGGGTCTTCGGATATTGAAAAGGATGGACACTTTTGCTCTCATAAAACGCCTAACATGGACCATTGTGAGAAAAAATATATCCTGCAAAATCACAAGTGAAATCAGCGCCCCGCTGACAGTTTTGGGGATGAAAGTTGCTTTGCAGAATCACAAGTAAAGAAGCTGAGATGCGAGGCAGTATAAATTTGCCAATAAACCAGCTTTGAAAGATCATTTGTGAATCAGTCGCTACCCAAAAATTAAGCTGTGATACAATATGTGGCGCCTTTTCTCATGTGATCGTATTTCATACTGTGTGCTGTGATCTCTTGCAGGATATGTGTGCATAAGAGGGTTCGACCGGCGGACGAGA
Organism: Aegilops bicornis; assembly: GCA_021605145.1. Lineage (NCBI taxonomy): Eukaryota > Viridiplantae > Streptophyta > Magnoliopsida > Poales > Poaceae > Aegilops > Aegilops bicornis. Next base: position 15,203,707 of record CM038671.1, read on the forward strand.
TCCCCAAGGCGACTACGCGCCGCATTACATTCCATCAACGAAAAGAAAGAGGACGGCAGCAAACACAAGGAAGGCGCGGGGCCGGGGAAGAGCAATGAGCAGAAGGCGCCTTCGACAAATTAGGAATTACGTAACATCTACTCCCTCTGAGTATAAAGTTAGTACAAAGTTGAGTCATCTATTTTGGAACGGAGGGAGTAAAATCTAATCTGGGGCATGGAGTAGATTAGATGTTACTAATGTGGTTAGTGTAGTTCTCTGGTTGTCTTAGTTTAGGGCTAGTGAGAAATGTAGCTAGATGGAACGGTTAGAGCGATTGCAGATGTAAATCATGATTTGTATTTTTATTAGCAAGAGTAAATAATTGGTGAGCCCTTGCCGGTCAATATGTTCCCTGTTTTCTCTCCCTTTGTGTCTCCTTCATACTGCAAAACAAATCGAAGCCGTTTATCTTCATGTTTGTGCCTTATGCAAGAGGAAGGATGGTGCGGGTTGGGATGAATCGGACGAACGCTCGCAGGTTGCAACTCGATGAGGAAGGACGGGGTCACGTGACGTGTGCTGTGGCTTGGTCCACTCGTCTGTCAGCACCACCCATTGAGCTTCATCTTCGTCCATCCATGTCAATGTCAATGTCGTTGACCTCTTCACTCCAACACTCCCTCCGCGTGCATACATACATTATATACCACCTGGAGATGGGCTGGAGCGAATCTTCACTCACCAGGCCACACGGAACTACTCCTACGTACTCCAACGACCGAGACCTGGACACCGACCACACAGGGCCGCCATGGACTCCTCGTCGTCGCGCTGGGCCGCGCCCGCCGTGTCGGCCGGCGGCGTGCTCGCCTCGGCGGCCATCTTCCTGCTGTGCATGACGTTCGCCCTCGCGCTCATCTTCCTCCACCATCGCTACTTCAGCACGGGCGTCGCGCCCAGCGGTCGTCGTCGTCAGGCGCGCGCGCGGAACGCCCAGATGGCGGCCCCGCCTCCCAGGGGCGTCGACCCGGAGCTGCTGCGGTCGCTGCCGGTCACGGTGTACCGCGCCGCGGACGACGTCGGATTAGCGGAGTGCGCGGTGTGCCTGGCCGGGCTAGAGGATGGGGAGGAGGCGAGGTTCCTGCCCGGGTGCGGCCACGGGTTCCACGTCCAGTGCGTCGACAGGTGGCTGGCGTCCCACACCACCTGCCCGCTCTGCCGGGTCACCGTCGCCAGCAGGCCCGCGGCTTCGACGTCGACGAGTCTCCCTCCCGTGCCGCCGGAGCCGGCCAACTACGCAGCGAACCTGCCGCTGCCGGCGAGCGTGCTGCTCGGGGTTACAGACCAGGCCGCGTTCCGCGCGGTGACCGTGGACTCAATGATGGTGGCAACGGCCCCGCGCGACGCGTCCAAGTCTCCGGGCGTGGCCGGGCTGAGGCCAGTGAAGAGGCTGTGGAGCTTCGGGAGGCAAGGGCCGTCGGGGTCCAATACGCCCCGCGCCGGCGGCATCGGAACGGCAGACGTAGAGCGGGGCATTGGCATCGCCTGCGCAACCCCGTGATCCCCGGTGGCCGGTGCAGCGTTGAGCCGCCACATGCAGGAACTGCCACCGGCCAGAGAGCAGAGTACGTACATATTTACACATGGAGGTATAGGACATAGCCAGCCCCACATAGACATTCTTTTAAAGATTATTAGGCTGGTCATAATGGGCAAGAATATAAGCTAGTAACTTACACACTTTCTTAGACTATATTACTATCTCCATAGTGGGTAGGAACATATATGTAGTGTCATGCAACAATGTATTTATTAGGTTATAGACTCATTGTTTCTTGGAGTGTGTGATGTTCCGTTAACTTAGGCCCTTCCCAGTGCTCCATGGTGGACAGGTGCTAAGCATGCCACGTAAGCAAAAAAAATGACATGGCACAACAATTAAGGAGGAGAGAGAGCACTTTGGTGACCCCAGAAAGAACCAATGCCAAGCGCGTGAACCTAGCAAACCACTTAAATGAAGCAACTTGACCAATAAATGAAAGGCTTTAGGTGTTAACTCATTAAATATGGTGCGCTTAGCAACAACAAGTTAAGCACCTATGCATTGGGGAGCTGGGTTGCTAAGGTATTTAATGCGCTTAGCACCTTATCTAAGCACCTTTGCATTGGAGGAGGTCTTAGCTAGTTACCACAAGCACCTCTCTCTTTTCATTAAATATGTGTCCACATAAGCAAAGTTGTATTGGAGTGTGTGATGTTACTTCTAAATTCCTCCCCATTATGACCAGCCTTAGTAGTCAGATAGCTACGATGATGTTGATGTTCTTCGATAGCTATCAATCCAGCAGAAAATGAGGAGTAAAAGTTATTCCTCAGACTGAGAGTCACCAGTCGTCCATACGTGTGTGATCGTTTACTTGCTGGTCTACTAAGTCTTCCTATGAGAGGGTTATTCTACCGTGCAAGGACATCCCATAAATGGATCCACGATTGTCTTACTATCTCAATTCAAAATGTTTGGCTCGGTTGTTTTTTCTCTTGTTTCAACATGTATCATCATGTTTCATTATGAAGTATGAACCAATAGAAAAAATGCACTTGTTTTGGATCAGGTTTGGTGATACACAATGACCCACAATGAAACATTAACGTACACTTTGAAACAAGAAAAAAAAACCTAATGCTTTGAAACAAGAAAGAATAAATCTGAAAACAGTAAAAAAGAAAGGACGCCGATATCCACCACACGTGTGGCATATTCGACATCTATCCACACATCATGTGTGGTGTGAGCAGGAGGCAACCCACACGAACCGTGTGTGGACGAACACTAGAATTGCCCACACGTGGCGCAGCTACTTCGTGTCACACGCCCCACAAGGACGACTCATCTTTATCCCGCACGTGTGGCACGAAGCAAAAATACCAACACGTCTTGGCGCAGCTACCTTAGGTACCTGCGGGATGACGATTTAATTGCCATCCGGGATGGCAAATGTAGTTGTAAAAGTATGGCAACTCTATCTGTTTTGGTTAACTATAGTTGCCATGTCTAATTATGGTAGTTGCTGCGTGGTATCAAACTGTAGTTGCCGTGTGTGATTAACTACTTGTCACATATGGTTAAACGATAGTTGCCATGTGCGTTTAGCGTGTTGCCACATGCGGTCCACACATAGTTATCATGTATGGTTAATCACAATTGCCATGTGTGTTTATCTGGTTGCCACATATGCGCAACTGCAGTTGCCGTCTAGCAACGAATCATAGTTGTCATGTGTGTTTACCTAGTTGCCACATATGCGTAATTGCAGTTGCCATCCAACAACGTACGAGTGTCGTGTGGGCGAAAAGCAGTTCGCCCACACGCGCGTGGACTAGGTGATGGCTGTGTGGGCAGAAACTAGTTCGCCCACACAACGCAACTGGCAAACCGCGTGCTGCATGGCGTGTGGGTGAACTCTCCAACGCCCACACACCAACCTCGTCCTATGTGGCACGCAAATTCTGCCTCAATGTGTCAAGATTCGTGCAAACTCGACTGGACGGTGATCCACGCGTGTGGGCGAATTGCAAAACTGCCACACGTGTGGGCGTTAGTATTTTTCAAAAGAAAAAGTAGCATGAAGGATCCATGCATGGGACATCCCGTGTACGGTAGACATGTTTTTCACGTTTTCCTAGAGCATTTCTTGGACATATCATCTAGCAGCAAATTTATTTCTAAGACTATTCACAGTGGAAGTAATATAGAGATAAAATAAATGATGTGACAAGTAATTAATGAAAAAAGAGAGAGATGTAGTAACATAGCTAGTTACTAGTACTATGAGTAACATCACACATCCCAAGGCAAGATGAGTCTATAACCTAATATACTATAAGGCTGGTCATAGTGGGAGTAACATAGGTAGTAACATAGATGCCACATAAGCAAAATTGTTGATGTGGCAAGTAGTTAATGAGGAGAGAGGCAAATAGAGTAACCTAATATTTTACCATCACATAGCGCTTTTCAATGCAAAATGAGTCTACAAGACAATAAATGAACATGTGTATGTTACTACACATATGACACTTCCCACTATAAGGGTAGTAACATAGAGTAGTAACACGATTGAAGGCATGCTGCACGAGTCTGGACTGCACACCACAGAGATCTCTGCCCATCCGTTGGGAGTGGGTATGTTTGCTTTTGCCAATTCTTTCATCTGAGACACTGCCGTAAACACCACATTCCAGCTTGATGATGAGGATCTAGTGATTTCTTTTGTGCGTCACAATGCTGCTCTTAATATGCGCAACACCACCTATGGCCCTGAACTTTGGCTTATGTACATTGGATTTCCGGATGATTATCAGACTGATTTCTATCTTCAGCGCTCGGTGGATGATTATGGCAGACTAGTTTCTTGGAATAGCCCTAATACCGATCGCTCTGTGGTGCTTATTAAGGTTAGAGTGATTCACATGCGCCTCATACCCAAGAGTATTGTCATCCGTCAGTTAGGTGGTGATAGAGCTTGTTGGACAGCTGCTGTTTTCATTCTCCGTGGAACTGATTGGAATGCCCATGACCCTGAGGTTCCAACTGCTGATGAAGAACCCCCTCCGGCGAATGGTGTTCCTCATCCTATGTTCGGGGAGGGCCTCACGGCAGAGCAACTATACCAACAGCAGCTTCAGAATTGGCTGCTGCAGAATGGGATTGGTCAGGATCAGGCGCCCCACATGGCTCCTCAGCACGATGGGCCGCAAGACGCTCAATGGGATCCATGGCCGCAGCCTCCGGTCCCGCAAATGCCTGCTGCTCTGGTTAACTTTCAGTCCTGGCTTGCAGCTCAAGGTCTCCGTGTTCAAGACGGCATTCTACCTGAAGATAATGTGACTGACAGTCTGAACTCGGTTTGGTATGAAACTGCTTCCTCGGCAAGCTCTCATGGCACTTCTTTGGATACCATCGATCAAGTAAGCACCTTGCTTGTGGCTCCCCTGAGACTCAAAATGTCATCAATGTGGATGTGGCAATTTGGCTACTATGAATGTCGATTATCCTTTGTTGAGGGTTTGGAGCTGGCGGCAGTGCTTACTTCAGATTGGCTCGAGGAATGTCTTCACCGCTTATCTTTCCAGTCCATTTTGTCTCAGAATCGCTGCTTTGCTTTTGGGCCCTGGAGCTCTGGATATGGATTGCCTCCCCTGGAACTTCAGCTAGCACCTACTCGCTCGGTCCTTCAGGTGACTAATCAGTCGACCACTCACATCCTGTGCTTCTCACCACGCATTCTGCAGGCTGCACCATCTTCGGTGCAGATCAGTGAAATGCCGCCTGAGGAAGAGCATCTTGCAGTTCTGCCTTCCGAACAACTTGGTGTTCTCCCTGTCGACTCTGTAGACAACACTGATATGGTTCTGCTGCCCTCAAGTGACACTATTACCCTGGATGCTGATCACTCTGATATGATTTCTATGCCGTCACAAGCTGATTCTTCGGGCACTGTTTCTACCTTGGCGCCACCCGCTGCTTCCATGGATGGTCCTCCTTTGGCCTCTAACTGCCCCCTGGAGCTCACTTCTGATTTGGGTCTTGCTCAAGTCTTGTCTGATGCGCCGGGAACCTCGACAGCCCGTACTCGACGCTCTAAGCTCAAGGCCCCTGTGGTCACTACTGAGGTTAGGCGCAGCACTCGATCGACGCGATTTGATGGATTCAGAGTGCCACAAATTTCTGATGCGCGCCCTCCTGTGTCCAAAGTGAAGCCCAGGGTGATACCTTCTGCTACTCCATCCTCCATCTCTGTGATCATGGCTCAGGCCCCGCCACCTACTCCTCTCCGCACCATGCAGGAAATTGGAATCACACGTTGCGCTGTCCCGCCTCAGGAGCTCACCGAAGCTGCCCTGCTTGCTACTGAAGATGCGGCTACCATCCACAATAGCCCGCCAGAAGGCTCCTCTTCATCTTCAGCTTAACTTCGCGGTTTTTTATGCCACTTTTGTGTAGCTGGAATGTCCTATGTTGGAATGTACGTGGGTTAAATTCAGACAAAAAGTTGTTAGCGCTGTCGAACGCGATTTCTGTTAGTGGGTGTGCCATCGTGTGTTTGCAGGAGACTAAAAAACCTGTTATCGATCTAGCTTTTATTAAAACCTGCTGCCCTAAGCGTTTCGATAAATTTGCTTATGTTCCTTCTCGTGGGGCTTCGGGTGGATTACTCACTGTTTGGAACAGCTCCATGTTCTCGGGCTCGGTTGTTGTCCAGGAAGATTTTGCTCTAGGTATTCAGTTCACTAGCACCATTTCTGCCCAAGCATGGACACTTTTTAACATCTATGGTCCTTGTAATGGGCCTGCTCGGGACATCTATACCCAGTGGTTATATGACAGGGACATTCAGGCAAATAAGGATTGCTTATTCCTTGGGGATTTTAATTACATCAGAGGGCCAGATAATCGGAACAAGCCAGGGGGTGATGTCAATGATATGTCCACCTTCAACGACATCATTCGCAAACTCAACCTAGTTGAATTACCCATTAAGGGTAGACTATACACATGGAGTAACATGCAACATGATCCACTCCTCGAGCAACTTGACTGGTTCTTCACTTCCATGCACTGGACAAGTATTTACCCCAATACCATGGTCAAACCCCTATGTAAACCCACATCTGATCACACACCATGCGTGGTCACCATTGAGACTAAAATCCCTCGGGCCAAGTTATTCAGATTTGAATCATATTGGCTTATGCACCCAGGCTTTATGGACGTGGTTAAAGGTGTTTGGGATAAACCAGTTGCGGTGCAGAATGCTGCTACTGTGCTCTGTCGAAAATTCAAACGACTCCGACAGGAGCTCAAAACTTGGAGCAAAAGTATCTCAAGACTATCGGTGGCTATTGAAAACACCAACAAAACCTTGGAAGAGTTGGATGCGCTGGAAAATCTAAGGTTTCTCACAGTACCCGAGAACAATTTTCGCAAGATTATTAAAAAACATCTCCTCCGGCTCTTGGAGTATCAGAATCAGTATTGGAAAGAAAGATGTCTTGTCCGGTGGGTTAAGTTTGGTGACGAAAATACCAAATTCTTTCAGCGATGGCTCTTGATAGATATCGTAAAAACAACGTCGCTACCCTGCAAACTCCGGAGGGATTAGTCGTGGAAGATCATAATGGAAAGGAGGCCCTGCTCTTTCATGCATATTCGGACAGACTAGGCACTTCTAGCACTACTCAGATGCACTTTGATCTCCCTTCTTTAATCAGGCACAATGCAAACTTGGATCACCTCACGCTTCCTTTCACGCATGAAGAAATTGACTTGGTGGTTAAAGAGATGCCAGGCGATAGGGCACCTGGCCCGGATGGTTTTAGTGGTCTTTTTCTTAAAGCTTGTTGGCCAATCATCAAAAAAGATTTCTACACGCTTTGTGAACAATTCCATGCAGGAACACTTAACCTCCAGAGCATTAATGACGGACTGATTACTCTTATCCCGAAGAATGGATCCCCATCCACAGTTAATGATTACAGGCCAATCACCTTACTTAATTGTTGTCTTAAGCTCATTACCAAACTCTTGGCTAACCGTCTCCAGAAAGTCATTCTGCAAATTATCCACCGTAACCAATATGGATTCATCCGTGGGAGATCTATACAGGATTGTCTTGCGTGGACATTTCAATACATTCACCAATGCCAAGCCTCCAAGCGACCGATTGTTCTGCTTAAGTTGGATTTTGCTAAGGCGTTCGACACAATTGAGCACGATCCCATGATCAACATCATGAAGCATATGGGCTTTAATGATAGATGGCTTTCCTGGATAAAGGCTATTTTCTCCTCGGGCCGATCCTCGGTGCTCCTAAATGGTGTTCCCGGAAGACAGTTTCATTGCAAGCGTGGGGTTAGACAGGCGACCCATTATCTCCGCTAATCTTTGTGTTGGCATGACCTCCTTCAATCGGCCATTAACGAAGCTTATAGAGAGGGCAGAATTCAACTACCTTTTCCAGCCACGAGTCAAAGGGACTACCCCATTATCCAATATGCCGACGATACAATCTTGCTTATGCCTGCTTGCCCTCAACAAGCAATGATCATTAAAGACATCCTCACCAAATATGCACAGTCCATCGGCCTTAAAATCAACTTCCGCAAGTCCACACTAATTCCCATAAATCTGGAGGACGATCTAGCTGCCCAACTTGCTGCTATCTTTGAGTGTACAATTGGATCCATGCCTTTCACCTACCTAGGGCTGCCGCTGGGCACGTCTCAACCTACACTTCAGGACTTTATGCCCCTTGTCAGCACGGTTGAAAGAAGCTTGTCGTCAATGTTGTCCCTAATGTCCCATGCTGGCAAGCTGACTCTCCTCAACTCCACAGTTACCTCACTACTCATCTATGCCATGTGCACGCTACATTTTCCACCAAGACTCATTGAACTCTTAGACAAAATTAGGCGTCGATGCCTATGGATTAAAAAGACTGAACAAGGTGATAAGTGTAACTCTCTGGCGGCTTGGGACATGGTATGTAAACCTAAAAAGAAGGGAGGGCTGGGAGTGCTTAACCTTCGTGTACAGAATGAAGCTTTGCTTCTGAAGTTCCTACACAAGTTCTATAACAAGTTGGATATACCCTGGGTGCAGCTCACATGGGACTCCTATTACACCCAAAAAATTCCTCATGCCTCGGATCCAGTCGGCTCATTCTGGTGGAAGGACGTTCTCAAGCTCACCCCTAAGTTTCGTGGGATTTCTCAAATCAATATTGTGTGTGGCACCACGGCTTTGTTTTGGAAAGATCTGTGGTCAGGGCAAATTCTTCAAGTCTCCCATCCTAGGGCCTTCTCTCACTCTCTCGATGAGGATGTTTCGGTCAAAAAGTTCCTGGGAATAACTTCGCTCGAAGAAACGTTCCACCTGCCCTTGACCCCTCAAGCCCTTGGGGAGGTTAGAGACTTGCAGACAATTACGGCTCATCTACAACCATCCTCGTCCTCCACGGACATTTGGCACTACACGTGGGGTAAAACCATGTACAAATCAACGGACTACTACAAATTCTTCTTCAAAGATGTCCAAGTGCAGCAGATATTTGGATGGATTTGGGATTCAAAATGCACGATGAAGTTGAAAGTCTTTGCTTGGCTGCTCTTCCATGACAGGCTCAATACAAGGAACATGTTGAAACGGAGGCACTACAACATAGGAGATGACCACAATTGCCTCCTGTGTGGTTTGAACATTGAGGAGACAGTGGAACACATGATCTTCACATGCACTTTCAGTAAACTTTGTTGGGCCAAACTTGGGCTTAACTGGGAACCTTTCCTTGGCCGAATACAAGCTGTTGAAGATCACAGAAACGCTCATCCCACCCCACTGTTCCTTAAGAAATTCATTGTGGCAGCCTGGAGTATTTGGAAGGAGAGGAATAACAAGCATTTTCGAGCAATAACACCATCACTAACCTCCTGGCTGGACAGATTCAAGAGAGATTTTGGGCTTCTTCAACATAGAGTCAAGGAGGAGCATAGGCTCCTTGTGCTGAACCTTGTGCACTCCCTTTAGTGGTTTCTCTCTATTTTTCTTAGTGCTACTTGCCACAAAGTTGGCAACTTGTATCTCCCCCCCCCACCTCATGTAAATACCCATTGTACAGCTTATTTATTTTATAATATAGTAACACAGTAGGAGCCTTTCCTACTGTTCATGGTCAAAAAAAACATAGAGTAGTAGCATTATGCATATTACTACTCTAAGTTACTCCCCACTATGACCAGCCTAAGTAACATCACACATCCCAAAGCAAGATGAGTCTATAACCTAATAAATGAAGTGTTGCATGACACCACACCTATGTTACTCACCATTGTAGAGGTAGTAACATAGACTAGTAACATATGCATGTTACTAGTCTAGTTACTACCCAACTGTGGCTAGTCTAACAACTCTGCTATGTGTAATATAGTAGGTTCGCCTATCAGGTGGCTCCACCTCAGCATGAGTGGCTATGCATCTCTCTATTATTTTGGATTCCTTTTATCTGAATTTTCATGTATTTTCAAGTATATCTGATGGGCCCCATCAGTGTTTTCTTATGTTTTAAAGTTATTTTTTTAAAGCTCGAAAAAGAGTCTGGTCAGATGTATGATATTTGACATTTTTATTCAAATATGTTCAATCATTTCATTGGCATTCCAACAAAGTCACCTTTTAACCTTTTGAATTATTTTAGTGACACTTTATTGGCTTACAAAGTTAGAGATTCGCTTGTGCTGAAACACTACCCGACCTCGGGCTGCCTTTGTTGGAGAGGTGAGCTTGGATCATCCTCCCAAACGGGAATGGCAAAGAGGTCGATGGTTCCTTGAGAGGGTAATGACACAATGCGTCAGCATCGCAGAGTCCAACTAAGCGGGCATGGGTTTTCACCTGGAGCACAAGCAAGGGGAGGAAAAGAAGAACCGCGGCGGTGCCCCCAGGAGAGGCGTGACACTAGCAGGCGTCACCGCTGCTGATGCCAAAGTGATGGGCTTTTACTTGGTATCTTCCCCGTCCCAGGCTCCGCCCGCCACCCTTCTTTTTTGCCGGCCAGCCCGTTCCGCTTTGAGGCGGCTGGCTTGCCATGTCGCCCAGTTGATCTTCCGGGTGGCCACCTATTCCGGATATTCCACCTCCGCCGTCTCCGATAGCTTCTCGTACGGGTCCATGTGGCGGCGGTGGTGAAAAGGGCCGGAATTTGGATGGAGAACGGTGGGACGGTGGCAGAGAGGGTGGAGAAAGGGATGGGAGGGGATGGGTGTCACAAAAACAGTGCGGACCGCTCCAATACGTGGGCTCCACCTTCATTTTGGATTGGTCGGGGATGTCGAAGTCCTATGAGACGGGTGTCCGAACTCCCTCAAAACCCCTTCGGTTTATAGAAAAACTGACACCCGAACTGATTTGCGGATAAATACGGGCTGCTTTGGATGACTTGTAGTGTCCGGACCTGTTTGTGGACGATTTAGGGGTCATGCTGGAATCTGACGCTGCAAGTTTTGCACCACAGGAGCGGGGAGCTCCGGCGTCCTCAAGACGAGTGGACTGGTCACGATTCTGAATGAATCATACGCCAGTTGCAGCTTGGAAACTTGGACGAGCGAGCACCTCCTATGGAGAGGGCGACGTGTGGTAAAACCTGCGAATTCGCACGTGAGCTCCCTGTTGCATGGACTGTTGACCCGTCGTCACGCATACGGATTGCTCCACTCGGACTGTTGACCCGTCGTCATGCGCGCGCCGGTTCCAGCTTCTTTCTCCCTCTTTCATCCATCCATGTCCCTCCCTCCGCGTCCGCATCCGCATGCATACATATACGAGTGACCTGGGGATGGAACGGACCGCATCGATCATCACTCACCGAGCCACACGCATGTCATGGACCCGTTCCACGGCATACTCATCGCGGCGGCCATCCTCGTGCTGTTCCTCATCTTCGTCGTCTTCCCGCTCAGCTTCCTTCGCTACTACTTCTTCAGCAACGGCGTCGCCGAGGTGCCCGCGCCGAGGGGCATCGGACCGGAGCTGCTGGGCTCGCTGCCGGTCACGGTGTACCGCACGACGGACCACGTCGGGGTGCTGCTGGAGTGCGCGGTGTGCCTGGCCGGGCTCCAGGACAGGGAGTAGGCGAGATTCCTGCCCTGCTGCGGCCACGGGTTCCACGCCGGGTGCATCAGCGCGCGTGTGGCTGGCGTCCCGCTCCACCTGCCCGCTCTGCTGGGTCACCGTCGTCGGCAAGCTTCCCGACGGGCTTACATCGACGAGTCTCGCTCCCACACTGCACACACTGCAGGAGCCGGCGAATTACGCCGGGAACCTGCCAGCGACTGTGCTGAACTGCTGATGCTCGGGGTTTCAGACCAGGCCACGCACCGCGCGGTAGGTCGGTGACCATGACCTCTGATGGAGAGGCCGCTCCGCCCTTGAAAGTTGCGACGGCAGCGGTGCTGGTGATTGCTATTCCGGGTCAAGTTCAAGTCAAGGATGGTGGCGGCGGCCCCGCGCGACGAGTCCAAGTCTCCGGGCATGTTCAAGAGGCTGTGCAGCTTCGGGAGGCAAGAACCGTCGGCGTCCACTACGGCCTGCTCCGGCGGCAGTGGCATCGGAACAGGCAGCAGATGTAGAGCAGGTAGCATCACCTGTGCTGTGCAACCCCGAGAGCTCCGTTGTAGGTGAAGCATAGAGCAGGAATTGTCACCGGACGTGCCGCCCAGAGATCAACTCCAACGCCCAAGCTCTGCACATATTTGCATGCTGGTATATATGGGACATAGAATATTCTTAGATTCATAAAAAAAATGATATTCTCCAGCCTAAGAATTAGTAGTTCCATGCGTGTATGATCGTTTTACTCACGTCATTTTTAAGACACGTCGCTTAGCGGCTAAGTCATTTTCCAACGCCTCTGCTATGTGGAGGAATTGGCTTTACCAATCAGGTGGCTCGAGCTCAGCATATGTGGCCAGGTGGTGGAGTATTTCGGATTCCTGTTATCTCATTATTATCCATGCATTTTTTTAATCTATCTAATGTGACCCATCAACGTTTTTTATCTTCTAAATGAAATGTTGTCAAAATAATTTTTACAACAATTCCACAAAGAGTCAAATATCTTATTTTTTATTTTTTTCTCAAATTTGTTCAATTATTTTAGTGGCATTAGAAAATTATTTTTACTTAACTTCTAAATTATTTCAGTGGTTTGAATTGGCCCAAAGATGTGTTGTTGGCACATTTCTAAAATGGACCTCGGATGTTACGACAAGCGCAACCAACAATCCATCTTGATAGTCTGACACATTTGCAATAAGACCTCATATTTCATCAAAGTCAAAACATTGTAATGAAACCGCTGTGAGAAATGGAGTACATGTTGTATTTGATTAAATATAAGGTTCATTTTGCAAAATGTGCTCATATCTCAGTCTTTATCTTAGTCTTGTCCATCATTTCCACATCCAACGGACAAAACTCATGGGGTGCATGAGTGCACAGATTTATCATTTCACTGGATATATTCTCCCCCAACATGAGCTAATCTAAGGTTGTCGTAGAGGCCTTGGAGAGTGTGTTCGATGCTAACTTGTATTACCATGTCATGTCGTGTGTCGGTTTGGGTAGAAATGGACTGGAATGTCGCAATGTCGGCCCAACGTGCAGACGTAACCCTAAATCACGTCCGCACACTGTCCGTCTGGACGCATTTTCGGTCTAAATTTGCATCCACATGGACACAAGACCCGTGCGTCCTCTCGGTGTCCATCTTGGACTCGCGTGTCGGCCGCCCAACCACCAACGCAGTTGTATTCAATGCGACCGGCCCACCTCGGACCCGCATGGCAGCGGCCGGAACCCTTGAGAGTCCGCGTCATTTTAAATTGCTAGCGTGAGAGAGGCCGACCCTATCCACTCCTCCTTCCCCACTCCTGCCACATGGGCAACGTGTGCCTCATCGCCGGTCGACAGAAACCCTACTCGCCATGGCGGGCTTCTTCAACAAGGGCAAGGGCAAGGCCAAGCACAACCCTGAGGCCAGCTAGTCACGCGGCCCGGCCAAGTTCACGTTGGTGAGCCAGCGTACGCGGCAGACTCCCCGAACTTAGATGTCTGGTTCGCCACAGAGCATGAAGTGTGCCATCTAGGTCGAGGCCCGATCTCCGCCGCAGTCGACGACGATGAAGCAAGAGGAAGAGGAGGCGGAGGCAGAGTACTAGATCGCACCGGAGGCGACGTTCCAGTGCGCCAGCGAGGAGTCCTAGTGCCACAAAGACACCTGCTGGCTTGGCCTTCGAGGAGGCGCTCTAGCTATCTGCGGCCGGCTACAACAGAGGGTAGAAACAGGGAAGACACTAAATATTGACTATTAAGAAGACCACTAGATACCAAGGTAAGTCAATTCTTCAGTTCATGGAAGGGGGACATGAGACAAATAAATTGCTAACAAGCGAGTAAGTAAGAAGACCACTAGATAAATAAATAAAAGCAAAGTCAACTCCTGAGCCAAATAAAATAGACACACGATGCAGATTAGTTAGCAAATAATTTCAAAAGCAGAGCAAAAGCACTTGTCGATTTTAGCATCAACATACACAGTACTCACTTCAGCCCGAAAAAGGTACCAAGAAAAGCATAGATTTCATGCAACCACATTGTCAGAGCCTCTGATCATAACTTGTATGCATCAATGCAAAAAAAAAAAGTGACCAGCAGGCTCATACTTGATCCAATTTAAAGATATTGCAGCAGGATGAGGATACAAAAACTGGCCAAAAAGAGAAAGGAACTCACAACAGCCGTCAGATCAAAGGGGAAACGTTCACAGCATAACCTTCTAGAGCCGGAAAAAAGGTATGCTGAAAAGACTGCCTGAGCCAACAATTACAGAGGGGAAAAAAGTGATCCAACATTTCGTAATCCCAAAAACAAGTAGCAGGCTGCATTGCTACGAAGTAGGGAATGCAAGGGAAGAACAAGTGTACACTCATATAAAAGGCAGCTGATGGAGCATTAGGTTGATACCATGTTCTAATCAAGACAGCAAACTGTAATTCCACTTCCACCACAGGTGATCTAACCTAGAGTCAAACTGTTTCTTGCTTACACGGAACAAGTCAAGGCACAGAAAAATTCACAACACAAACGACCAGAGTGTAAACAGGAACAATTATTTATCAGAAGCTCACTATCCCCAAAGTTGAAACAAGATTTATTGGCGACTTAGAACATTTGTTGCAAGGTCAGTTGAGAATCTGGGACATTGATGGTGTAGCTGGAGAGAAGTTGGATGATTATGAAAGAAGGGCCAGCGACAAGAACTGTTGTCGGAAAAACTACTGTGCTGCTTCACGGAACCTAGTTTCTCTAGTACTTGCAGATGCGAGTGGACTAACCCAGCTAGAATACTACCACAACTCCCCACCAAAAAAACCTAAAAGTATATACTACATTACTACTACAACTTCTGGAAGGAGACAGATATAATCATGTCAAATTCTCGGTATAGTGGTGAGCTTAAGTCTCCATAAGACCTACCTAACCAGATGCAATAGATGCATGGAGAAAACAGAATTATAACATGACACCTCATTGGCAAGTTGACTATTATGATGCAATATGTAAGCACCCAATTTAATCAGTAGTGCTCCAAGGTATTCTAGAAGTCAGGTGCAGCATGCAGGTCAGCAAAGATGAAAATCTGCCTCTTCTCATTTTCAGCTACTCCTACTGTCCTACATCAAAGGGTAAAAACAAGAAACACACTAAAATTGACCACTAAGAAGACCAATAGATGAAGGGGAAAAATCAATTCTCCAGTTCAAGAAATAGTGGTACGACGCCATGGTCGCCGGCTGGGACTTGCGCTGCTGCCGGCGGAGGGGGTCGATAATGACTAGGAATGGAGATATTTTCTTTTTAAGGGATCGATAGGGGTCGATAATGACTAGGAATGTAGGACGTTGGCATCTGGGCGTTGGACCTCATGATCGATAATGACGAGGTGCATGTTGTTAATACCTCTGATGAAATCTAGCTGTTCCTCAATTAATTATCATGTTTGGAATTTTTCGAAGGCGAAGAAAGAAGAGAGGAAACTAAAACAACAGTCTGCAGCGAAATGGTGCTGACCGCCTTCAGGATTCTTCAAGGTCAATACATATGGTGCTTTTCGAAAGAGATCCAACGCTGCAGGTTGGGCTTCGTCATTAGAGATGAATATGGTGAAGCTAAGGCTGCTGGCGCAGGCAACCTGGAGAGAGTCACGGACGCATTACATGCTGAAGCTTTGGCAACGTTGTCCAACAGCACTATATAATGGAATACATTGCGTTCCTTTCAGAAAAGAGAAGAATTGAAGGATACGGCAAACACGTAACATTCCGACAAACAGCTAAAGCAAACAACAGATACATATGCACCACAGAACCACAGACGAAAGGGAGCGTGCAATCCGCGTACGTACAAAATAAGGAGGAGGCGGGTCCTGGCAGTTCACATATGCACCCCTCCACAATAATTACACAAGATACAACACGTGATGAAAGAATGCACCAGGCGTCCCAGCAAGCAAGCACAACCCCGGCCGGCCTTCAGCAGACCCCGGCCTTCTTGTTCCCGGCCAGGCCCTTGAAGGCCTCGGTGACGGCGTCCACGGTGCTCTGCGAGGCGCCCTCGGCGGCGGCGGCGTTGGACAGCTTGATGGCGTGGACGGCGTGCGCGTCCAGCTCGGCCACGATCTTGTTGATGTCCGCGAGGAGCCGCTGCGCGAGGCTCCGGTTGAAGTCCTCCCGGATGACGATGCGGAGGACGGCGACGTGCTCCGCGTCGGCCGGCATGGTGTAGGCCGGCACGATCCACCCGAACCGCCTCAGGTTCTCCGAGATGTCGAACACGCTGAAGTTGGTGCTGTCCTTGAGCCGGATGGCCACCAGCGGCACGCCGTCCGCCTTGGACAGCACATCGAACCGCCCCGTCGCGTCGATGCCCTCCTTGAGCACCGCCGCGTTCAGCTTGCAGTTCTCCATGATGTGCTTGTACCCCTGTGTGAAGTGTGTGAAGAAAATTACTCGTCAGTCAAACACCAAAATTCTCTGCATTTTGCAAATGAGCGAGGGAATCATGCTGAAGGCTAGCTGACGATCGACGCATACCTCGAAGCCGAGGCGGATCAGCTGATAGTATTGCGCAATGATCTGGCTAGCACCTGCACATAATTCACACGGTACACACTTAAGTTGTTGTAACATCACAGAGAAATCATGCTGAGGTACAGAACAATATACTACTGACCTTTGGAGAAGTTCAGTGTGAATGTGGGCTGATCTGTTCCCAGATAGTTGATGTGGAAAATGAGTTCGTCGGGCAGATCGTCTTTGCTCCGCCAGATGACCCATCCAACACCAGGGTACACAAGGCCATACTTGTGCCCGCTAACATTGATGCTCTTCACCAATGGCAGCCTGAAGTCCCATTCAAGCTCCGGCTGAAGAAACGGAGCGATGAATCCTCCACTGGCAGCATCGACATGGATCGGCACATTCCACCTGCGTTATTTGTATCATAACAAGACATGTGTCAAATGTGTTGCATTGCTACCAGAACAATTTAGTCAATTAGGATACTATTTGTCTACTGTGCTGCATACTATTTGCGCAATTTCAAGGAAATTTGTCTAATTAGGATATAACTGTCGGCATCTAAATCTTATACCCTGTTTTCTTGTTCTTCTCCACAAGAAGGTCATTTAACAGTTTCACATCTTCGTACTCTCCAGTGAGAGTAGAACCCAAGATGGCTGCAACACATATAGTGTTCTCATCCACCATTTCAATGGCCTTCTTAGGATCCATGACATAGTACCCTTCAGTTAACTTGACCTCCTTCAACTCCACCTCGAAATATCTAGCAAACTTCTCCCAGCAAACCTACGAGCACGAGAGGTTGGTTACAAGAGGCATCTTTCCAGTACATAAAAATCAAAATATTTTACTCCACAGAACAACAAAAATACCTGAACATTTGCACCAGTAACAATGTTAGGTTTGTCGCATGGCTTCCCCTGCTCCTTCATTTTGTTTGCCCACTTCCTCTTGAACGCCAGGCCCGCAAGCATTATCGCTTCCGAGGACCCCACTGTCGAGACTCCGATAGCTGTCTCATCCTCACCGATCGGTGCATTGAACAAGTGAGCTATCATGTTTACACAACGGTTCTGCGAAATTACAAACAATTGATAAGCAAATGCATGTCGTGCTTAAAATCAACAGCTTGACCATGCACTCCGAGATATAGGAACATTGGTTGTTAAAATCCAAGAACAACAGTACATGGGTTGTTAAAACCCAAGAACAACAGTACATGATAATAAACGTATTGTGCTGGTTTACAGGAGATAATTGGATCAAGAGGCTCTGCTCCAAGGGTTTGCAACAGGTTTTGCATAGTCTGCTTGCAACTAACTGGCATGGTGCCCACCAGAAATCGCATTACAATGTTGTTTGCATTGTGTGTTCTTAGAAACAGCATAACAAATACTCCCTCCGTTCCAAATAAGTGTCTTGAGCTTAGTACAAATTTGTACTAGAGCTAGTACAAAGTTAAGACACTTATTTTGGGACGAAGGGAGTAGTCACTATTACCAAATTCCCTACCAGGTGATGCCTAAAATAGGAAGATTTCTTAAAGTGTACTAGAACCAGATTCAGCCAGACCGTTGCGGCCGACTAGAAACCAGGCGAAACCATTTGCTAAATAAATGTAAAGTGGCCCAGAGCACCAGATCAAAACCAACCATCCGTGTCACAACCAGTTGAAGGTTGAAGGTTGAACCATATGGAACAAAACAGCTATCACTTTCCCGTTACTGAAGCAAACTATGTTTTCAAGAAGGTTGATAGGCCAGCGGGTCACGAACAGTTAGTAAATGAACCATACCAAACTACTATGCACTAAGCATCAGGTGGTTGTCTGCAGCTCTCAAAAAGCCTGATGTATACGTTCTCCTATTCAGATTCTGGACTAGGCAATTCATCAGCAGTGTTGTCTGAAGCCTGATGGACAAGTTCTCCTGTTCAGGGTATGGATTACCATGTCCATGCACAGCTAGTTTATCTTGTGGGGTCGAAATTCCGCATGCCAACCAAGGCCTCCCGTTGGCTTTCTCCTCCGCCCGGCTCCGGTTCGCCGGAGAGCCGCCGCCGCGGGCGGAGGTACAAGGGAGCAGCAGAGCAGAACAGAGCAAAGCAGAGGGGTACCAACCGAAACTGCACGAGTGCTGGGATCTCGGACCCTTCTATTTTTAGGAGATTTGCTGCTACTTGCCAACATGGTACTACTACTAAATGTGTTGGGGATTGTCCCCTTGCCCGGAAATGGTAAGGAGAAATAAATAAAAGGAGAGTGTGGGATCTGGGGTGTGCATCCCGGATGGACCTGGAGCTCGGTGGTGACTGGGTACTCGTCCATGTCGACGTAGTTCTTGTTGACGGAGTCCATCATGAGCTTGCCGCACTCTGGCTCCATCCAGGTGGTGACGAAGGACGCCAGGTTCAGCCGCGGGTTGCCGTCCAGCATCAGCTCGTCGCTGATGATCTGGTACGCCGCCTCCTTGGGGATCGACCCCGAAGGCATCCGGTACCTGCACCAACACCCCTCCGTCCGTCAGATCTCCGGCGAACGAATCGAGGCCTCCGGCCGGTCTCTCTCTCTCTCCAACTCTCTCGTCCTCACCGCGGGAGCTCCTCGCGCACGTAGCGCGAGGAGAAGGTGGAGTAGACGGCCTCCCCCGCGCTGGAGCTCGCGTGCGAGATCACCATGGCCGCTCAGCTGCTACCGCTCTCCGCTCCGCTGGAGTGGTCTAGTGTGTCTGGATGGAATAAAGGATGAGGTCGGGCAGTGGTGGTGTCACACCGACGGTGTGTGCGCTGGTGCCTTGTAGTGGAGTGGTGGTGGTGGTGGTGGTGGGGTACCGTGGTGGGTGGCCGGTTACCGCGGGGCGTGCTGGCGCGGTGTGTGGAGGAGAGGAGGGGAGGGGAGGGGACTGACCGGGGGAGCTGGTCGCGGACGTAGCGGGAGGCGAAGGTGGTGGAGTGCAGCGCCTCGGCCGTGTCCGACCCCGTCGCTGCCACAGTTACGACCATCGTCCTCCTCCTCCTCGCTGTCGCGGGCACCACCGGGAAAGTGACGGCGAGTCGGCCGGGAATCAGTACGGTTCTCCACGAATGAATGGAGGCGGAGGTGGAGGTGGGTGCTCTGTCGGCGGCGATGGGATGGGAGGGACGGCCCTTTTGTTCAGTGCAACGACGCACACGTACGCGCGCGCCGTGGCACGCGTCGCGCCGCGAGCTGGTTGCGCACCGTGAGCTGGCCAGAAGATGGTCCGGCGCCCATTTATTATTTTTACATTACGACGGGAGGGAGAATGCTACGCGCCTGGTTGGGAGGTCGACGCGTGCCGGTGCCAACAACATGTCCCCGTTGGAGAGAAAATATATTAACTTGCCGCGTCGACGGGGATTCGGGGCGTGTTTAGTTCAGTTTGCAACAGTTCCTGCATCGCATGTCCATCTCAACCTAGCCTGATTTTTAGAATGCAACCTCATATGCAGCGGACGTAATTTGTTTGGTTGCCTGCATCGCATGGAGGGCTACTTACCCCAGCTGTTTGGTTGCCGTTTCTGTGCTTAAGGTGTGAGCAGATGCACGCTTCAGTTGTTTGGTTGCAAACAACGTTTATGTTCTGCTCACCCCATTCAAATATGGTGGCCTTATCATCACATGATCAGCACAACAGTACAAACAAAGTAAGAACAAGCAAAGCAAGATCAAACAAAGCAAGCAAGCAAGCAGAGAAATGACAACAAACTACTTAAGATTAAAAGCAGGGGCATCCTCCTTCCCTGCTACACACCAGGGTGCTGCTCCTGGCCAAAATATTAACACATTTCCAGCACAAGTTCCCGGCATAAGTCTAGCCACACACCATAAAAGTTCAACACTAACAACTTAAGTTAACTACATAGCATGCTCGATGTCACCAACGCAGTTGTGTCTGCTGCAACGAAACCTGCACATGACCGATGAGTCGTGGTTGTAGATCTGAACCTTCAGTCCGAGTCCTGAGATGCGCATAACGATGAGGTCACTGGGGACGATCCGGTGGCGGCGGCAGAAGTAGTTCCAGCCCCGGCCAAGCATCATGTGTCCCTCGAAGTTCTGGACCTGCACCCAGAACACGCCCCGCTTGTTCGCCGACAGCCTGACCACGCGCGGGAGCCGCTTGATGACCAGCCAGGTGTTCATCACCTCCACAAACTTGTGAGGGACGACGAGTATGGCGAGGTCTTCATTGTCCTTGATCTGCTGGTAGAAGCTCAGCGGCTCCCGGGCCCCTCCTCGTGGCCCTGCCTCGGAGATTGCCCCCCTTGAACGAGGCAGGCTCGTGATGGAGATCCTACCAGGCAGGTCCACCGTCCTGAGCCATCTGTTTGTGAGGATGAAATCCTCGGCGCGCTCAGCTTCGGCCACCACCTGAGCTCCTCCACCCGCCACATCCTAGCCAGTCTTCAGTATCTTGTCAGGCAACATGGCAAATATTAGTATCAAACAAAGCAAGCAAGCAAATGCCACTGATCAGTGAACTTGCCTGACAAGTGCCAGCGAGCGATGGCATTAACAACAACAAGTGCCAGCTGGCGGTGCCAGCGATCGGTGCACTTGCCTTAACAACAAGTGCCAGCGATATGAGCAAATGCCAGCGATCGGTGTCACTTGTTGTTGGGCAAGTCCACTGATCAGTGCACTATTCTAAGCGTGGAAACATCTAAAAATAGCAAATGCAAGTGTCAATAGCATCCATGTGCATCCATGCACATTGGCATCATCCTAAAATGGTCCTACTACAAGCACGTATAGCAATCAACACAAACCCTAGCATGAACACAACTACTAGCATGAACACGACTAACTAGCATGATGACAGATCCTAGGACACACTAGCAATAGCGGAAACAAAATATCCTAGGACACAGACTGTAGGAAACAAGAACAGATCTGTCCGATTGTATTCGATTGGGATCAAATCCAATCGGATCTACTCCAATCCTATCTAATCCGATCGAATCCACTAACTACTAGCACATGCCTAAGAAAATGAACCCCTAATCTACATCTACGAGCAAGTATTGAGGGGATTGACTCACCGGAGCTTGCGCAGCCTCAGCGAACCAAGGCTGGAGTGAAAACCCCGGCGGGAAGGAGAGAGGTGGCAGAGCAGAGGAGGAGCCGGCCCTGGCGACGGCCTGCGGCATCGGCCCCGTGCTCATCGCCTAGCCGGAGGTCGAGGAGGACGGCCCGCCGACACCGGAAAACCCTTGGACGGGGGTCAAGAAACCCCCCCCCCCTGCTCAATGGGGTCCCAAGAAGCGGCGGCTCCGTGGACGGCGCCGGCGCCGAGCCCAGGACCACGAGGTCCAGAATCGGCGGCGAAGCAGGAACACCCGACACTGCATTGGCCGCCGCTCGTGGTGGTCAGTAGCGAACGACGGCGCTCGCGGCAAACACCGAGTCCGGCCCGAGTTACGAGCCCGGCCAGCGGCGCTCACGAATCTTTGGCGATGCACTAGTCGACGGGGGTCAGAGGGCAGCGCGACAATGGGCGAGGCGGAGCCATCGGAGGAGAGGAGAGAGAGGGTGGCGAGGGAGAGAGGGAGCGGTGGGAACAGTGCAACTGGGCAGTGACAAGAGAGTGGGGCGCGAGTTATGAGACGTCCCCTCCGTCTCCCGCGTTGCCCGAGGCGTGCAACTGCCTCGCACGCGTGGCCGCACCGAACCAGGCTCGCGAGTTTCGCCAGCCAGGCCGCGGGCTGCTTTAAGGTCCGTGCGGGCCACAAACCGCATGCAGCCCATGCAACCAAACAGCCACGCATATCCCGCGTGGGCCTAGTTGGGCTGCATGCGGGCAACCAAACACACCCTCGGTGAAATCTCCGTCATGTACTCAGCTGTTCGATCAACTAGACGAACGATACCCTGCGTGTTCGTGCAGTAATTTGTTAAGAAAATAATATGCTACATAAATCATTAAAACTAATGAAAATAAAATACAAGAGTACTCTCTCTATAAATTTGGTGATCTTAAAGGTCTTATAAAAGTTTACAGAGGGAGTATGACGCAAATAACAAAATTATATAAAAAGGAAAAAGTAGATTTAGTTACCGTGTCAAATTTTTAAGAATGAAGGGTCGACTGTACAGTTTTGCTCTAGGCAGTCAGCATATATATACCGTGTCTATTGGAGCACAAAATTTAGTAGAAAAAATTAACGGATGACTTGCATGTATGAAATGATGATATGGCATGGCAGCGCTGCATGAATTAGTAGTGCAAAAGTTGTAACCTATAACTTACATGTATGGCTAGCTGATGTGGCATGGCTGCATGCTAGGACAAATACGTAGTGGGTTGTAGTGCATGTCACAATTAACTGAAATATAATTTAAAATCCAATTGGAATGCAGTAATGCATGTTGCATGATAGAGAATTCGCATGGGGAGTACCTAGAACTCATCTAGATGAGATATAATTTGGTCTCATTCACTTTAAAAACAAGAACAAATACAACCCACGTCATCACACACGCATCTTATAGCATCACATCCAATGGTTGTAAAAGGTGAATGAGACCAAATTATATCTCATTTAGATGAGTTCTAGCAAAACTGATTCTCATGCATAGATCGGGCGGATATTAGTGGATCAAGCTGGTAAATCTGACGGCTACAACAATTTCGATGATAAGAAAGCATGCATGTTGAGATAATTAAAAGTAGCGGGGATCACTCCCTTAGGTATATATGTTCTTTCGGGTCCATAAGAGAAGAGCGGTTTTGACACTTGTGTAGTTAAAAAAAACGCTTTTATATTATGGGATGGAGGAAGTAGGACACATGTTGAGATTCGTGTTTTTTGACATACAACAATAATCTGATCTAAATTCGAGTGCGACAATACAATTTTTATCTAGCCAGATAGTTCGACCTTTTACATTACATATACAATCTACAGCTAAAGTTGTAAGTATTAACTAGCAATACATGAATGCTAGTTTTTTTATGAGACAAGATATATGCTTGGTAGTGATTTATTGGCTTATTTAATATTATTTAGTGCTTCATGTGTTCTAAAAGTGTATATGTATTGATATTTGCTCATGTATAATTTTAGTTTAAAGCATTTATATATTTGCAGTATATGAATACAATGGTAAATGACCGTTTTCCATCGACACCATTCCATTACCATACAATTTCAAATTCGCATATCCGGTAGTCGTATCCACGTAATCTGGTATTCAAATTCATATCCTTTACGCTTCCGAATCTGAAAATAGATACAAAATAGGATACAGTACAAGATTTATCTGTCCCAGTTCGATCCGGTTTCACCTCAACCTATTTTGGTGCCGATTGCACATGTTTACGTACGAGGCGCACACCTAATGGGCCGGACCATATACGCAAGAACTATTCCAGGTTTTCGTAGCTTCTGAAGCTTCCACCTATGTATTCTTTTGTTTTTTGTTTCTTTTTTATTGTGTTTCTTTAATTTTAAATTTATTATTTTTATTTTTCAACTTCATGAGCTTTTTCAATTTAATGAATATTTCTGAAAATTCATGAATTTTTTTGAAGACCATGAATCTGTGGAAAGAAAATCATGCTTTTTTTCTTATACTAGTTAACTTGTTAAAAATCTATTAATTGTTTTCAAATTATTGATTTTTTATACCATTGCTAATTTCAAAATCCAGTTTTTCTAAATCCATTGTTTTGTTTCTTAAATTTATGATTTTTTTCAATATGATTTTTTTAATTTTAAATTTTTTTAAATTCCTTGTTTCTGAAAATTGGGTTTTTTCTATTTTTCAGAAGTAGCAGCTATTAATTTTTTTTAACAGTGAGCCGGGCAAGCAACTCGGGTAGCCGGGAGAAGAGCCTAATGGGCTGGCCAAGGTACCGCTCGGTACGAGCGCCGGTTTGCAATTCACGCACGAGCGGGTCCCGCCCTGCGTGCATGAAAACAAACAGAGAGCCAACACATGGGGAAAAATAGCATCCTATTTTTCTTTACTTCTTTCATCTCTAATCTATTTCGACATGTTTTATTTTGATAAAAAATACAAAACTAATTTTTTTATGAATTTCAAAATACTTTTGGTTTTCAAAATGTTAAAAAAATGAATACCTAAACAACTTTGCAATTTGTGAACAATATTTCAATTTCATGAACATTTTTCGAATGCGCACAACCCTATTTGAATGTGCATTGAATATTTTTAAAATACAATGAAATATTTTAGTTATAAAATGAATACTCCCTCTGTCCGGAAATACTTGTCGGAAAAATGGATAAAATGGATGTATCCAGAATTAAAATATGTCTAGATACATCCATCTCTTCGACAAGTATTTCCGGACGGAGGGAGTATTATTTAGAAACACACTAAATTTTTGTTTAAAAAAACACACTAAACCCCTCAAAAACTTTTTTTATCTATGTTGAACTTTCTTCGTATACAATGAACTTTTTAAATTATGTGCTGAATTTTTTAATACACAGTAAACCTTTTAAATTATATGATGACCATTTTCTAATACACATCAAACATTATTTCAATATACAGTGAATTTTTAATATACACAGAACTTTTTGAAACATTTATTGAAAAAATTTTCTAAAAATATTTTTTATTGTATTAGTTCTTTAATTTTATAAAGATCATGAATGCAAAAAAATATTGGTAATTTTTTTTAAAAAGGAACCCAAAAAAAGAAAGCGAAATTTTGAATTCGTGATTTTTTTAAATGTTTACAAATTTGAAAATATATTCGTGATTTTTTAAATGTCAATAAATTCAAAAAAATATTAGCAAATGCTCGAGGGTGGCAGAAATGAGCGACGGGGTGGCGGAGTTTCTAATGGCGGCCGGTGGGATGGTAGTGGTAGCCTAGGGTGACAAGAGTCAAAGACGGCCCGGTAGGCGATGGTGCGGCTGCGGATGGGGAATGTTCAACGAGGCTGTTGTGGTCCACTAGCAGGGGCGGATCCAGCCCAGCGGGCCGCCCCGGGCCCCCTTTGTATACTGTAGCAATCACTACAGTACTGGGCTACAATATACAAAGGAGTTGGGCCTCATGCCCCGGGCCTGGGCCCCCCTGGCCTTGGGCCTAGATCCGCCACTGTCCACTAGGGCAGTGCTTTGGTTTTGCGGCACGCACTCACGCACATGAGTCTTTTAAACATGATCCAAAAGGCACCCAGAGACACCAAAAACTCATCCAGAAGGCAGAACCCTAGCCTTCGGAGTTCATCCGGAGGAGGGATTGGCAAGGAGAAGGAGGGGATCCTTCCCACCGCGAGGAAGGGGACAACAACATCGGCACCATCATCGTCATCCACTTCATCATCATCCACACCTTATCATCTGCAACATCAAGAACCCTAGTGGATCCTTTGGTGTATCATTTGAACCACTCATCCATGTATTTCATTACCATTGCTATGATGTTGGTTGTCCTCATGTGTGAGTAGGCCACAAGTTCTCGGGGATATGTATGAACCTTGGTATGTGTAGGATCTGAAACGTTATTGTGGATATGAGATTCCCTGTTGAATGCTTAGTTTAATAACTTCGTGAATGTTGTGAAGGGGCCCCACTCAGCATTTGTGTCTTAAGGTTTAGGACGTGGGGGTAATTTGAGGTGATAGTAAAATCCTACTACTCCTAATATTTGCAATTGATCGGGAATTACGGAGAACTCTTAGAGAGGCCGCGTCCATGGGGAAACCCTTAACTATCATGAGTTGTAACCCTCTAGGGGAGAACTATGATGGTTGCATACATAACACAAATCTACCACGAGTAGAACGTGTACTGTACCTGGCTCCACCCAGCATAATCGTCAACAGTGGCTCAAGTATCCGATATAAACTATGCTTATGCATAGGTGCGCTAGAAACATAACAAAGGGGATTCCAGACTCCCTAAGAACGTCTTTTTATTCCGTTGTTTCACTAGTCATCACAACACTTACACTTCATTTACTTTTATGTTATTTAATTTCAAGTTACAAACACTACTCAACAATCATTTATATCCACCCTCATTCTGCTTTAGGTCTACAATTATTTACGTGCACAAGAATACATAATTCTCTACAAAAGGCAAAAGTCAGATTCTTGTGCTCCCCGTGGGATCGGTATATAATGTTTCCTCAGCTTAATGAGTTGTATGTTGCACACTGTGGAAAGATCAAAGCATCATCATGAAGGAAATATGCCGTAGAGGCAATAATAAAGTTGTTATTTTATATTTCTTTATTCATGATAAAGGTTTTTTATTCATGATAGAATTGTATTGATCAGAAACTTAAATACATGTGTGAATACATAAACAAATACCATGTCCCTCGTAAGCCTCTACTAGACTAGCTCGTTGATCAAACATGGTTAAGGTTTCCTAAACATAGACATGTGTTATCATTTGATAATGAGATCACATCATTAGGAGAATGATGTGATGGACAAGACCCATCCGTTAGCTTAGCATATTGATCATTCAGTTTTATTGCTATTGCTTCTTCATGTCAAATACATATTCCTTCGACTATGAGATTAGGCAACTCCCGGATACCCGGAGGAATGCCTTGTGTGCTATCAAACGTCACAACATAACTGGGTGATTATAAAGATGCTCTACAGGTATCTTCGAAGGTGTTTGTTGAGTTGGCATAGATCGAGATTATGTTTTGTCACTCCGAGTATCGGAGAGGTATCACTGGGCCCTCTCGGTAATATACATCATAAGCTTGCAAGCAAACGGCTAAGGAGTTAGTCACGAGGTGATGTATTACGTAACGAGTAAAGAGACTTGCCAGTTACGAGATTGAACTAGGTATGAAGATTGGTTAATGATGCAATTCATGAAAGAATTAATAAGGGAAGAGAATATTTACATGCAAATACACTCTCTTGGACATCTTTTGTGATTGTGAGCCCCCATCAAAATATTATATGCCAAATTATTGATGTTGACAAGGAAGACAACGTACTGATTTATGTTTGTTCATATTCACATAGAAAGTTATATTGTCATAGATCCTTTAACATGTGGTGCTTGCTCCCCATCTTAGCTAGCAAAAAATTCGCACTAAGTATAGATACTACTTGTGCATACAAAAACCCTTAAACCCAAATCTTATTTTGAGAATCCACCATACCTACCTATGGATTGAGTAAGATCCTTAAAATAAGTTGTCATTGGTGCAAAAAGGCAATAAAAATTGCTTATAAAAGTGTTGGATCATTTAGTGGAGAAAATTGAGCGTTGTACGAACTTGTGATGGCAAAGAATAAAAACGACAGACTGCATTATAAATGTTGCTATCATAAGGGGCAATATAACATGACGTTCTTTTGCACTAAGGGATTGAGCATACAAACAAAAAGCGCATGGCAACTGATACGTCTCCAACATATATATAATTATTGATTGTTCCATGCTATTATATTATATGTTTTGGATGTTTTATATGCATTAATATGCTATTTTATATTATGTTTGGGACTAACCTATTAACCTAGAGCCCAGTGCCAGTTCCTGCTTTTTTCTTGTTT
The DNA here is from genome assembly GCA_021605145.1 of Aegilops bicornis. NCBI lineage: Eukaryota > Viridiplantae > Streptophyta > Magnoliopsida > Poales > Poaceae > Aegilops > Aegilops bicornis. The sequence continues at coordinate 15,231,922 of CM038671.1, forward strand.
TTGAGTTTCACAGAAAAGGAATACCAAACAGAGTCCAGACGGAATGAAACCTTCGCGATGATTTCTCTTGGACCAGAAGACAACCAGGAGACTTGGAGATGAAGTCGGAGGAGCCATGAGGCGGCCACAAGGACGGAGGGCGCGCCCCCCACCCTTGTGGCCCCCCCATGACTCTCTTGACCTAATTCTTTCACCTATATATTCCCATATATCCCCAAACCACCAGAGGCATCCACGAAAACACGTTTCCACCGCCGCAACCTTATGTACTCGTGAGATCCCATCTAGGGACCTTTTCCGGCACCCTGCCGGAGGGGGATTCGATCACGGAGGGCTTCTACATCAACTCTATTGCCCTTCCGACGGAGCGTGCGTAGTTTACCACAGACCTACGGGTCCATAGCTAGTAGCTAGATGGCTTCTTCCCTCTCTTTGATTCTCAATACCATGTTCTCCTCGATGGTCTTGGAGATCTATTTAATGTAATACTTTTTTTCTGTGTGTTTGCCGGGATCCGATGAATTGTGGATTTATGATCAGCTTATCTATTAATATTATTTGAATCTTCTCTGAATTCTTATATGCATGATTTGATATCTTCGTAATTCTCTTCGAACTATCGGTTCGGTTTGGCCAACTAGATTGGTTTTTCTTGCAATGGGAGAAGTGCTTAGCTTTGGGTTCAATCTTGCGGTGTCCTTTTCCAGTGACAATAGGGGCAACAAGGCACGTATTGTATTGTTGCCATCGAGGATAAAAAGATGAGGTTTTCATCATATTGCTTGAGTTAATTCCTCTACATCATGTCATCTAACTTAATGCGTTACTTTGTTCTTCATGAACTTAATACTCTAGATGCAGTCAGGAGTCGGTCGATGTGTGGAGTAATAGTAGTAGATGCAGAATTGTTTCGGTCTACTTGACACAGACATGATGCCTATATTCAAGATCATTGCCTTAGATATCGTCATAACTTTGCGCTTTTCTATCAGTTGCTCGACAGTAATTTGTTCACTGATGACCCACAAGTATAGGGGATCTATCGTAGTACTTTCGATAAGTAAGAGTGTCGAACCCAACGAGGAGCAGAAGGAAATGACAAGCGGTTTTCAGTAAGGTTTTCTCTGCAAGCACTGAAATTGTAGGTAACAGATAGTTTTGTGATAAGATAATTTGTAACGGGTAACAAGCAATGAAAGTAAATAAAGTGCAGCAAGGTGGCCCGATACTTTTTGTAGCAAAGGACAAGCTTGGACAATTTCTTATAATGAGAAAAGAGCTCCCGAGGACACATGGGAATTATCGTCAAGCTAGTTTTCATCACGCTCATATGATTCGCGTTCGGTACTTTGATAATTTGATATGTGGGTGGACCGGTGCTTGGGTACTTCCCTTACTTGGACAAGCATCCCACTTATAATTAACCCCTATTGCAAGCATCCGCAACTACAAAAGAAGTACTAAGGTAAACCTAACCACATCATTAGACATATGGATCCAAATCAGCCCCTTACGAAGCAACGCATAAACTAGGGTTTAAGCTTCTGTCACTCTAGCAACCCATCATCTACTTATTACTTCCCAATGCCTTCCTCTAGGCCCAAATAATGGTGAAGTGTCATCTAGTCGACGTTCACATAACACCACTAGAGGAGAGACAACATACATCTCATCAAAATATCGAACGAATACCAAATTCACATGACTACTAATAGCAAGACTTCTCCCATGTCCTCAGGAACAATAGTAACTACTCACAAAGCATATTCATGTTCATGATCATAGGAGTATTAATATGCATTAAGGATCTGAACATATGATCTTCCACCAAGTAAACCAATTAGCATCAACTACAAGGAGTAATCAACACTACTAGCAACCCACAGGTACCAATTTGTGGTTTGGATACAAGATTGGATACAAGAGATGAACCAGGGTTTTGAGAGGAGATGGTGCTGGTGAAGATGTTGATGGAGATTGACCCCCTCCGATGAGAGGATCGTTGGTAGTGACGATGGTGATGATTTACCCTCCGGAGGGAAGTTTCCCAATGAGAACAGCTCATGAGCCCTAGATTGGTTCCGCCAAGGTTCCGCCTCGTGGCGGAGTTTAAATCCCGTAAGCTTGCTTCTGATTTTTTCCAGGGTAAAAGCCTTCATATAGCAGAAGATGGGCACCGGAGGGCCACCAGGGGGCCTAGGAAACCGGGGGTGGGCGCACCCCCCACCCTCCTGGCCAGGGTGTGGGCCTCCTCTGGTGTTTTCTTCGCTCAGTAATTCTTATTAATTCCAAAAATAACTTCCATGGAGTTTCAGGATTTTTGGAGCTGTGCAGAATATGTTTCCAATATTTGCTCCTTTTCCAGCCAGAATTCCAGCTGCCGGCATTCCCCCTCTTCATGGTAAACCTTGTAAAATAAGAGAGAATAGCCATAAGTATTGAGATATAATGTGTAATAACAGCCCATAATGCAATAAATATTGATATAAAAGCATGATGCAAAATGGACGTATCAACTCCCCCAAGCTTAGACCTCGCTTGTCCTCAAGCGGAAGCCGCAATCGAAAAATATGACCACATGTTTAGAGATAGAGGTGTCGATAAAAATAAAATATGGACATGAAGGCAGCATGATCATTCTTATAACATCAACATATATTGATTTTGTCATATGGTTTCTTATGCTCAAGTAACAATCAATTCACAATGTCAAGTATGGTTCAAAAACTTTATTGAGAACTAACAAACTAAAATCTCAGTCACTGAAGCAATTGCAATTTATCATAACATCAGAAAGAGTCAAGAATATAGCTTTTCAGCAAGTCCACATACTCAACTATCATATAATCTTCTACAATTGCTAACACTCACGCAATACTTATGGTTATGGAGTTTCAATTGGACACAGAGAAAGATAGGGGCTTATTGTGTTGCCTCCCAACGTATTCACCTCTGGGTGATGTCAACAATAATAATTCATGCTAACTTACATCCAATTGGATATATATATCCGGATCTTTCAAACACGAGGAGCTTGCCAAAGGATAAAATGAAAAAGGGAAAGGTGAAGATCACCTTGACTCAAGCATAAAGTAAAAACATAAAGTAAAAGATAGGCCCTTCGCAGAGGGAAGCAGAGGTTGTCATGTGCTTTTAGGGTGGATGCACAAAATCTTAATGCAAAAGAACATCACTTTATATTGCCACTTTTGATATGAACCTTTATTATGCAGTCCGTCGCTTTTATTACTTCCATATCACACGATCGTATAAATCTTATTTTCTCCGCACTAATGATTCATACATATTTAGAGCAATTTTTATTGCTTGCAACATGACAACTTACTTGAAGGATCTTACTCAATCCATAGGTAGGTACGGTGGACTCTCATGGCAAAACTCGTTTTAGGATATTTGGAAGCACAAGTAGTATCTCTACTTGGTGCAAGGAATTTTGGCTAGCATGAGGGGGAAAGGCAAGCTCAACATGTTGGGAAGATCAATGACAATATACTTTAACTAAGATGTGAGAAAACATAAACCATTACGTTGTCTTCCTTGTCCAACATCAACTCTTTTAGCATGTCATACGTAATGAGTGTTCACAATCATAAAAAGATGTCCAAGATAGTATATTTGTATGTGAAAACCTCTCTTCCCTTATTACTTCCTATTAATTGCAACGATGACCAAAACTACGTTTGTCAACTCTCAACAACTTTTATGCTTCATACTTTTTATGTGTGAAGGTATTACTATCCATAAGATCAATATGAACTCTTTTATTTATTTTTATTCTTTCTACTTTCTCAAGATCATAGCAAGATAGCAAAGACCTTGACTCAACACTAATCTTTATTATAGATAGCTCACGGACTCGATTACATAAAGAAATCACAAAGCAAAACTCAAAACTACTTCATACCAAAGCTCCAATCTACTAGATCAAGATATTACTAAAAGGATCGAACTAAGTAAAACGGTAAAGATAGGAGTGTGTTGGTGATACGATACCGGGGCACCTCCCCCAAGCTTGGCAGTTGCCAAGGGGAGTGCCCATACCCATGTGGTTAAGTCCTCGGAGGTGATGAAGGTGGTGGATAATCGCACATCGAGCGTAAAAGCTCCTCCAACTTGCGGATAATGCCCTTGAGTCCGGCGATATGATCCTTCAACAAAATTTTCTCCTGTGTGAGATACCTATTCTGTATGTGAGCTAACTCAATCATCTTGAAAGCTTCAATCTCTGTTGGAGTAAAGAGGTTAGGTAAAGGTTGAGGGATGTTTTCTTCTTCCATCGCCGGAGCTTGATCCTCCATGAACTTCTTGATCCCTTCATCCTTGTTGATCTCCTCCGGTTCTTCTCTTTCCAGATCTATCTTCAATAGCCAAGCATCCTTGTCTTCGTTGTTGAAGGAGGATGATGTCATGGTGCTCTAGATCTGTCAGAAAAACAGCTCGAAACGAAAACAGAGGATGTTTGCGTGATACGTGGTCAAAGCCCTCGGGAGATTATATAATGAATTTTTACCGACCAAAATACGTAACATGCAAGAAAACGGAGTCTGGGAGGCACACGAGGTGGCCACGAGACAAGGGGGCGTGCCCAGGAAGGGTGGGCGCGCCCTCCACCCTCGTGGGGGCCTCGTGTCCTTCCCGGATTACTTCTTGCTTTCCAAAATTCTTAAATATTCCAAAACGGAGGAAAATTGCCATTAGAATTGTTTTGGAGTCGGTTTACTTACCGTACCACATACCTATTCCTTTTCGGAGTCTGAAACATTCTGGAAAGTGTCCCTTATGTATTCCTCCGGAGTTACGGTCTCAATAATATTAGTTTCAACATTGATAGGATTACTTGAGATATACTGTTTGATTCTTTGACCGTTCACCACCCTCGGACTTGTGCCTTTGAAGTTTTTGATTTTTATGGCACCGGAATGATAGACCTCCTCGATAACATAAGGACCTTCCCATTTAGAGAGAAGTTTTCCTTCAAAAAAATCTTAAACGAGAGTTGAATAGTAACACATAATCACCTACGTTAAACTCACGCTTTTGTATCCTTTTGTCATGCCATCTTTTAACATTTTCTTTGAACAGCTTGGCATTCTCATAGGCTTGGGTTCTCCATTCATCAAGTAAGCTAATGTCAAACAACCTCTTCTCACCGGCAAGTTTGAAGTCATAATTGAGCTCTTTAATAGCCCAATATGCTTTATGTTCAAGTTCAAGAGGTAAGTGACATGCTTTTCCATAAACCATCTTATACGGAGACATAGCCATAGGATTTTTCTATGCAGTTCTATAGGCCCATAATGCATCATCAAGTTTCTTGGACCAATTCTTTCTAGATCTATTGACAGTCTTTTGCAAAATTAATTTGAGCTCTCTATTGCTCAACTCTACTTGACCACTAGACTGCGGGTGATAAGGAGATGCGATTCTATGATTAACATCATACTTAGCAAGCATCTTACAGAAAGCACCATGAATAAAATGTGAACCACCATCAGTCATAAGATATCTAGGGACTCCAAACCTCGGAAAAATAACTTCTTTAAGCATCTTAATAGAGGTGTTATGATCAGCACTACTAGTTGGAATAGCTTCTACCCACTTAGTAACGTAATCAACAGCAACTAAAATATGTGTATATCCATTGGAGGCAGGAAAAGGTCCCATATAATCAAAGCCCCAAACATCAAATGGTTCAATAACAAGAGAATAATTCATAGGCATTTCTTGACGTCTACTAATATTACCTATTCTTTGGCATTCATCACAAGACAAGAAAAACTTACGAGCGTCTTTGAAGAGAGTAGGCCAATAAAAACCGGATTGCAATACCTTATGTGCAGTTCTATCTCCAGCGTGGTGTCCTCCATACGATTCATAGTGACACTTGCGTAGGATCTGTTCCTGTTCATGCTCAGGTACACAACGTCTAGTAACACCATCTACTCCTTCTTTATAAAGGTGTGGCTCATCCCAGAAGTAATGTCTTAAATCATAAAAGAACTTTTTCTTTTGCTGGTATGTGAAACTAGGTGGTATGAATTTAGTTAGCATAATCAGCATACCATGGAGCAGTACGAGAAGCATTAATGACCGCTAATTGTTCATCAGTAAAGCTATCATCAATAGGTAGTGGGTCATCAAGAACATTCTCTAACCTAGACAAGTTATGCGCAGCAGGGTTCTCGGCTCCCTTTCTATCAATAATATGCAAATCAAATTCTTGGAGCAAGAGAACCCATCTAATGAGTCTAGGCTTAGCATCTTTCTTTTTCATAATATGCAAATCAAATATACGGATAGCGTGTCCTGGTACAGGACTACTTACTTGAGTATCCGGGCGATTGCAGCTCAGACATGCGTCCTCGATCAAGTTCGGACACATTGCTTGTGATCCGAAGAACAATTTGTACATCTTCACGGGCGTTGCACCCATAAAATGTTGGAGAGCTCGTGGTCCCTCCGGATTGAACTCCCACAGGCGGAGGGGGCGGCGTTTGCAGGGCAGGATGCGACAAAATCAGCATGACCTGCGCTACTACGACCATATTGATGTCTCTCTCTAGGAGGTCTCGAATACGGCCCTGCAACAAGGGCACGTCCTTGGACGGCCCCCAGTCAAGCCCTTTATTGACCCATGATGCCAGCCGCGGTGGAGGACCCGAGCGAAATGCAGGTGGCGCCACCCATTTGGTGCCCACAGGAGCTGTGATATAAAACCACTCTTGTTGCCATAGACCGAGCTCCTCTTGAAAAGAGCCCTCGGGCCATGGGCGTCAACATTCTTGCTTATAACAGCCCCTCCGCACTCTGCTGTTGCCCCTTGATCATCTTGGCTCCACCTTGAAGGTCTTGAGCCACAATCCGAAGTGAGGGTAATGCGGAGGAAGGCTTCTATCTGACGATGAGCGATGAGATGTGGAGGATGGACTCCGGATCCAAGTCGTGAAATTCCAGCCCGTAATAAAACATGAGCCCCCTCACAAAGGGGTCCGTTGGGAAGCCTAGCCCCGAAGGAAGTGAGGCGAACACCACGCTTTCACCGGGCTTGGGAGTGGGAATAACCTGCCCTTGGGCAGGCAGCCTATCTGATTTCGTCGGTTAGATACCTGGCATCTCTTAGCTTTAGGACGTCTTCTTCCGTGACGGAGGAAGGCATCCACCGGCCTTGAAGGTCGAAGCCGGACATCATCGAAGATCCGAAGCGCCTGAATCTGGAGCTTTGGGTGTTGGAACTCGAGGCGAGGGAAGATTCGATTGAGATTGAGAAAAAGGAGCGGGGCCTTGGTCTCTTTATAAAGAGGTTGAATACCAGGAGCCCTCCTCGTGACCGTTCGGGACTCTCCTTCGATAGAGTAGGCGTGCCAACGGGCACGATTGGGTTACGTATTGATGAGAATCCCGGAATAAGGGGACACGATCTCTGCTTTGACAAGACGTGCCAAGGAAACCGCCTCGCTAAACGCGCTGAGGTGGGACAGTAAAAACGATTCGAATAAAGGCTTGGTCATGGTGTGATGTCACGCTGCGAAATACGTCAGCAGATTGAGTTTGTGTAAATAGTATTCTCTCTACGGTGGTATGTGGAATTTATTTTGCAGAGCCGGACACTACCCTTGTGTTCAAAATCTTCTATGAAGCATTCGGAGGAGGAACCCGTCTTGCAATGCCGAAGACACTGTGCGCGCCGGACTCGTCGTCATTGAAGCCTGGTTCAGGGGCTACTGAGGGAGTCCTGGATTAGGGGGTGTCCGGATAAGCCGGACTATGACCTTTGGCCGGACTCCTGGACTATGAAGATACAAGATTGAAGACTTCGTCTCGTGTCCGGATGGGACTTTCCTTGGCGTGGAAGGCAAGCTTGGCGATACGGATATGTAGATCTCCTACCATTGTAACCGAGTCTGTGTAACCCTAACCCTCTTCGGTGCCTATATAAACCGGAGGGTTTTAGTCCGTAGGATCGAACAACAATCATACCATAGGCTAGCTTCTAGGGTTTAGCCTCTCCGATCTCGTGGTAGATATACTCTTGTACTACCCATATCATCAATATTAATCAAGCAGGAGTAGGGTTTTGCCTCCATCGAGAGGGCGGACACAGGTAAAAACATAGTGTCCCTTGTCTCCTGTTACCATCCGCCTAGACGCTGATTCGGGACCCCCTACCCGAGATCCGCCGGTTTTGACACCGACAGTGGTCTTTCGTGATTTGACGACTCATTTACTTGCTTCGGCGCTACGACCGAGGAGGATCCAGAAAACGCGCGGTAGGGCGTCCCATGTTAGGAAGAATATATGCGTGCACCACGGGAGGACCCGAAACTGCAGCGGTAGGGTGTGCCACGTCTCGCCCGGAGGAGGAAAAATGTTCGTGTAAAAATATACTGTATCAGACGTAGTACCTATGGTTCGACCTCGGGACCCAGCCAGTCGGTCGAAAACACCCCACTAGACACACAACTTCATCATGCAAACGTGGCACGGTTAGCTCCGTCTCGACCAGCCACAACGTCTCTTGTTCTAGGCGATTCTTCTATTTTCCAAGCTTTTTTTAGTTGTAATAACACCAGGCAAGCTAGCGCCGCTCTTCGTGTGTGCCCGTGCAAAGGTTAAACGATGGAGAGAAGAGGATTGAGATCGCAGACACAGGACCCACCAAAGAAGTGAGACCACGGTCATGCACATGTTGACGAGGCACTCCCTCTACTCTACTCAATGCAAGTATTGTATAAAATCAAGTTATGGGACAAAGCCAACAACCGTTCGTTTTTCAGGCTATCGACTTACGCTTTGTAGTCCAGGTTGCTAGTTCGAATCTCGTCTTTCAGATTTGTTAGTTTTAGGTCCAAATTTGATTAATGACAAGTGGGACCCCCGTGTGTTGTTCCGATATTTCAGTGTAGGATAGTTTTTTTGAACAAACACTTTGCGCGGTTAGACAAGTAACGACACGAGATACACGTATTTTGCAAGTTTATGAACAAAAATGATAGCGGCATAGAATATCACATCCACCCGCAGCTTAGATCCTATGGTGATAAAAGTTTTTACACCGTTGGAAATGAGATCCAATGGCTTGGGAGTAGTCTTTGTAATTATGCGCAATTTCCAAACTCTCCAAAGTTTTTTTTGCAAATAAAACATTCAGGCCTCGTGTGTGCCGCTGCATCTTCGAACCAAAGGTCCCCGATGCTCATATTAGGTGCTCCCCGTAGCTTAATTACCCGCTACGGTGATATGAGCATCTAGGTCGTATGATCAGTGATCAGATGGCACATGCATAGTACTTGTACTTTCTGCGCATTTCCCAAACTCTATCAGCCGTATATTGCAAAAACATTAAAACCTCCTACTGTGGGCCGTTAGATCTCAGTGAACTCGTATCAGCATAGAATCTACAGTGCGAGAGCACCTCATACTCTCCTGTGCGAGAAAACATAAGGTGCTATCGCAGCTTGGATGCTACGGTGATACGAGCTTGGAGGTCGTTTGATCTGAGATCCAATGGCATCTGAAAGCAGTCTTTGTGCTTATGGCGATGGCGAACTCTTTTGGGGCTTTTACGCAAAAACCATTCGAACCACCGAGGAGGTGTTGGGTCACAAATCCAACGCCTCAAGCGCTTTGTATCACCAAAGCATCTAAGGTGTGGTAGCACATGATATTCTTACATACAGGAGAATACGATGTCCTCCTTCATCTTAGATGCTACGGTGATCTGAGCTTCAACGTCGTTGGATATGGGATCAAAGGGCATCTAAGTAGTTTTGTACAAATTGTGTGCAATTCTCAAACTCATCAAGGTTTCCTGCAAAAAAATTAAGACACATCATGTGAGCTGCTATATCTCAGATCTACAAGCTCCAAGCAACTCGTGTCAGCATATAGCATCTAAGGTATGGGGGCACATGATATTCTCCCGGGGAGGAGGGGTGGGGCCTGCACAACCAATCAGTGGTTGGGAGGGTGGGGACACATATAATCTAAACAACCCTAAACAGGTCGATGGGTTGACCCCCGACAATCATAGCTCCGCCTAAACACAACATTTGCATGTACTGTAGTACTAGACTTAATATTCATGTTTCAGTTTCATGTTCATTTTAAATATTGAACTGAGGACGATGGATGTCTTACATTTTACTCCCTTCGTTCCTAAATATTAGTCTTTTAGAGGCTTCAAATGGACTGGCACATACGGATGTATATAGACATATTTTAGAGTCTAGATTCACTCATTTTGCTCCGTATGTAGTCACTTGTTGAACTCTCTAAAAGACTAATATTTAGGAATAGAAGGAGTATTTTTGAGTTCGTGTCATAAATGCATGGGTTGGAAAAATAGATGCACTATACTTATTGGATTGTTGATGTGTTCATGCGTGTGTGTGTGTGTGTGTGTGTGGTCATATGCTTGATACATACAAAGTTTTCTCACCTCCATATTGTTCATCTTTTAAATTTGAATTTGCATTGGAAAACTTACTAGGGATACCATGAAATGTGAAATCCACGTTGAGATCACTATATCACAAACTCACTCTAATTCAACAACTCGTCATAAATCAATTACCACGTTGAGATTAGTATTTGCAAGGAAAATACGGGTATTGTAATACACATAGATTCGTTCGGCAATTTAAAAGGTTCCTTTCGTATTCTTGAATGATAGGACCCAACGGCGTACCAGCCAGACATTGGCTCGTGTGGATCCTAAAAAAACGGGCTCGTGTCCTTCGGTGGCGTGTGTGGTAAGCACATTAGGCAACCCCAACCAGTCGAGCCTCAGTGTTTCAAGTCGAAATATCTGGCGGCCAGAATTCCAGCCCTAGGAAATTCCCCTCATGTCCCCGGTCCATAATGAATACCGATGAACAACGGAGGGATGCTTTAGTAACTAGATAATGTTACCTACCGTGCCGAGCATGGTTCAATTCCCTCGGTCGCCGCTCGTCAAGGTCACCCGTCAACTACATTGCCTAGTACTACTACTAATACACCAGGATGAGCACAGAATTGAGCCCATTTGTTCGTGCCTAGTACTTGAGTTAATATATCAGGCAATCCACTGGTACGGAGGGATTATCCTTTTACTCCCTCATTTCCGGTTTATAGGGCTTATCTCAAAATTTTAGTTTTCCCATTTTATAAGTCTCAATTTGGTTGTTCCCCATCACAAGTTCAGATTTCAAGGTGCAATAAATCATTACATGCAAGAATTAAGAGAAAATTGACCAATGCATGTAGTTTATGCATGCATGCATTGCAATTAATGCATTCGTAAACACAATTTTTGAAGAAAACAAGCGCATTAATTGAGTGATTTTGCAAACTACAACAATTGTTCCACCACTCACCATCTACCTTGGTTGGTGAGATTTTTGAATTGAGCCCTATAAACCGGAAAGGAGGTTTAACTAAGCAAAATGTTTGACCAAATCCATTCTTAAGAAATACAACAGGACAGATGTACGACTTGAAAATTTATTGCATGATGCAGGTTATGCTATTGTTTCGAATCCTGGATCTTAAATTTCAGAAAATCCAAAAGTGAGCATAAATTCTTGAAACTGAGCGCAGTCACGTGATATGGGCATAAATATTACTTCGTAAGTTTTTCTTCAATTCGAGACAAGCTGCTTATGACAAGTTGCACAAATGAAGAGCCAAGGTATTTTGGAACAAAGACATGTCACGTTAAGGCGAACGCTTTCACTATTGAAACCATGGGCGTTTACGTGCCGCCACGAGTCCCTGCTTCTCATCGGCATGTGCCGTCCCAACAAGCGTGTGAGTCGACGGGAGGCGTGCGAGCAGACCGCTGCGCCGGCTGTCCGGGAGGCGTGCGTGCAGACCGCTGTGCAGACTCACCGGGAGGTGAGCCCTTTGACCATGCTCCGCCGCCCACCGTCGTCCCACCTACTCCCACTTTTAATGTCGCCGGCGCCGCAGTTTAAAATCAACCCCGCACTACTCGGTATCGCTACAATCCTCTTTCTTCCTCTCTGATTCTCCTGTCATCTACCTCCAACTAGCCTGACCTAAACGTACGCCATGCCGCATCACGATGGTCTGCCCTTAGTGTTCCAGTTTCATGAGGAAGACACCCAGCTGGAGTCTCAAGAACATAAGGCGCTTTGGGACGAGCTTGAACTGGCCTTGCGGGAAGACGCCGCGCCTGTCCCCGCTCCCGTTCCGGCTCCCGTCGCCCCGACTGTGCCAGCGCCCATCCCCGTGGCATTGATGGGCTGGGAGCCGCACATTGTCGCCGAGCTTGATGCCACGGGGTTCCATGAGGTCCCCGCCGACTTTCACGCGCCCGTGCACCTGCCAGCGCATGCGCCTGCGCGTGCACTGACGCGCACGCCCGTGCCGGTGCCCGTGCACCTGCCAGCGCATGCGCCTGCGCGTGCACTGACGTGCGCGCCCGTGCCGGTGCCCGTGCACACGAATGTCTCCGCCGCGCCGTTGACAACGCTTGTCCCCACGCGGGTGCCAGTGCCCCCCTCAGCGGCATGGATGGCCGCCCTCGACCGCTTCCTTGCACCAACGCCAGTCGCATCCTCCCGCCAGTTGACTCGCTCCGAAGTACAGAACATTTTGGCCTTCCTTGAAGCTAGGACAACATCCAGGAGTACGCCAACAACGGCGCAAGACGCCGCCGTCGCCGTCGGTCAGTGGCCCGACGACACACAGAGCACGGCAGAGGAGCCGCTTCCCACCGCGAGACGCCGCCGCCGCCGCCGCGTAATCTAAATTTTCCATGAAAAACGTTCGGATTGCCATGCTTAAAATCCGAACGTTTATCATTTCCGTTTATTTTATATCGATCGTCGTATAATTTAAAGTCGGAGTCAGACTGAACAAAATGTATGATTTGATCGATTGAATGTTCTGCTAGAGCCGTATCAAATTAAATATAAAATGTCATCAAGCCAGATGTATTCCTTGTCATCCAACGATCTAGACTGCTTCAATGTCGAGCCCTCAACAGGTTTAGCGTGTAGTTAATTTCATGCCAAAAATAGTGCTAATCACATGACAACATGCAAATAATATCCTAGTAGTTAATATCCGCATGCACTTAATATACTTCCAAATTAACGTGCATTGCACGTACACACTAACTAGTGCTGCTAGTATGTGAAACTGGTGCCGTGACTTGTGAACGCGTCCAGACATGGTCAACGGCAACATCGCCCGCGAGTTCTTCCTGTTTGCCCGTGCACACATGGAACCCACCAGTAAGTGAAGGCGAATAGTACTAAAAATAATATTACATGTTATCTATTAATTAGGCTGTGGTAATATAAAAACATTATATGAACAAAGGGGGTAGAACAGACATTGCTATTCTACGTATGTTGCCTATTGATGTGCGGCTTGAAGGCCCGGTCGCATGTTCAATCCTCGTCCTTTATATTTTAATTTGTATATGGGTCCAAATTTGTTTCATGACATGTGGGCCCTTCAGTGTGTAGTTTGTAGCACTTTTATTTGTGGGTCGAAATTTGTTCCATTCCAAGTCGACTATCGGTGTGTAGTTTTGTAGCTTATTTATAATAATTAAAGAGAATAACATAGTTTTTTCAATAATACCATGGTGCGACGTTGAAGGCGAGAAAGGACGTGCGAGAGAGCGATGGCCGAGCGGAGGGAAATCAACTAGGGGTGTTGAGTGGGTTGCATCGGTGTTTGGGGTAGTTGTTGGACGGATGCTACGAAAATATAATCTAAACCGACCGGAATAAATGCCTACACAAATTAATCCAAGGTTGGAGTGCCCCTCGCAATGTAAATAGCTCCGGCTTTGCGAGGGATGGAGAGGTAGTAGCTTCAACGCGTGGAAGATATGGTGTGAGAAAGCGAGGTCAATCGAGAGACATATAGATAGAGAGACAAAGTGAGTGTGGTCCGACATTCATTGAACAAATATATATGCTCTGGAGAGATATTGTCCGATTGAGCTTTTGGTAAGGGTGAGGGCTGTAAGATAGAGCTTGAGAGATGATCCAGTCACAGACGTGTAGATATATTTTGTGCGTGGGAGGAACCAAGGTCAACCAATCACATAGGGGCCGTGCGATCGAAAGAGTGAGACGGGTTGGAGAGAGTGACCTAGATAGACGATGTGCGTGAGAGAGTATACAATGTGAATAGGTCGAATTGGGCTCAAACATGGTGATATATCGTTTTTGTCCGAGAAAGAGCGAGGTCAATCGAGACATACGGATATATATATATATACATACATACATATATATATATATATATATATATATATATATATATATATATATATAGAGAGAGAGAGAGAGAGAGATATTGAGTGAGCGTGGCCCACCATGAGGTCGAAAGAGTGGCGGCGGCTTGGATGGACTGACCTAGATAGACAATCTGCGTGAGAGAGTATAGAGTGTGTCGATCGAGGCCGAACAGGGAGATATATCATTTGTGTGTGAAAGAAAGCGAGGTTAAACGAGACTCGAGATAAAGAGAGCGAGATTGAGCGAGTGTGGCCCATTGTCTTGGAAGAAAGAGTGAGACAGTCTCGAGCGAGTGACCTAGATATACAACGTGCGTGCGTGCACACGAGAGGTTGGGGGGCTAGATAGGCAATGCATGTATTTAGCGCGAGAGGGTGAGAGTGAGAGGGGAGGGGGGGGGGGGGAGAGAGAGAGCTTGGCATGGGGTGCAATGGCGGGTGTGTGCGGTAAATACATTTGGTAAAAGGAGTGGAAAAAGGGGTTGTGCAGTTGAGAGATGGAGTATCTCGTTTCGAATGACTAATTATTACAAAAGTGAACGGATGGAGTATCTCGTTTTGAATGACTAATTATTGCAAGGAAAACACGGGCATGGTAATACATACAGATTCGTTTGCAAATGAAAGAAGATTCATTTGCATTCTCAAATGTAGGCGCACCAGGCAGACCAGAGTCGTGTTGGGGTGGACGCTGCTTCAGTGCCTTAAAGGCAACTGCCCTTGGGTGACTGACATGTGGGCCAGCCACCTGTTGGGACCACATGTCATGGACACAAAGGCAGGTGCCTTAAGGCACAGCTTATAGTAATCTTGTCGGGGTGGTCGCGTGTGTCGGGACGCCAGCGTAGCTCCCAGCCACCCACCCCCTCCCTAAAAAAAGGGCAGCGACAATATAAGTTCGCGCTTCCACATTTCGGATTGAAATATCTGGCGGCCCCAATTCCAGCCCTGCAAAATCTCTCTTCTCCACCGTCCCCTTCCGTGCCCAGATTGCTCAAATCCCTAATTCGCCGCCATTCCTCGAATTGCCCCTCGTCTCGTCTCTTTCCCCGTTGTTCCCCACCTCTGTGCCGGACGACGGCGATGAAGACGACGATCGCGCTTCACCACCGCACCGGAGCTACCTCATCTACGCCCTCGTCCACCGCACCGGGTGGTCCACCGACAACATCGGCCGCCGCAACCGACGTGCCTCACAGACACCGAGTTCCACCGTATCAGGTGCGCTTCACCGACGCCGTCTCCCAGCTCACCGGGGCTACTTCACCGAGCACATCGTCGCACCTCCGCCCCCCGAGGCAGTTGGGGCTTCACCAACGGTCTCGTCCACCGCATCGTAGCGCTCTGCTGCCACTCAAGATCTGCATCCGTGCGCGGCCAGCCAACGCCAGCGCATCACCCTCAACGGCTCTGAAGTGACCCGCACTCTAGCTAGGCGAGCATGCCCAAACGCCAGCCCAAACTAGGTATCCACACATCACTCCCTTGTGCACTGTTCCGACGATGTTTGGACATCCTTTCACTGCTCTCTTAGCTTACACGCCTATGCAACTCTGACTTTAACTCTTATTTCTTTCTGGAGATATCACGTGAAACAAGCAAATCCATTTTTTAGCGAAGCATGACGGCGCTACGGGATCTGGTACATATCCTGCACACCCGTATAACCTTGTAAGTATCTGTCCTCCGGTACAACATCAAGGTCGATTCCTCTTATTTGATCAACCATTCACCGTGTCAAAAATGCAGAGGGGGATGCAAGGAGCACAAGGCCTGCACATCCAAGCAAGTGGTAACATGGACTTGTACATGGAACATCCCAAGCGCAAGTAGAGCTGCATTGAGCCTGTACAACGAGCTAGCGTAAGTCCCTGCATTTCATTTAATTCGTACTGGCATTCGTGTATGATTTGTGTGTAGTGGCTGATCCACGAATTCAAGTTACCAGGGGCGAACATTTAACTTAAAAAATACGAAGGCACTTGCACTCCGGAAATCGGCATAACTTGAGAAATGTGAAGCTACATGCACTTTGAAAACCATCTAATGATCCAAAGTAGTTCAGATTATAAACACTAAATGACGCAAGCACCAAAAAACACAAAATGCAACATGGTGTACAAGGACTACAAACATAGTCTGTACCTGCTTGAATTATTCATTCTCTGGCTGAAAATATCGAAGTGTAATTGCACGTATAACCAGTGCGCAAACTGCATATCAATATATCTATCCTACACAAGTATGCCAATAGTTTCAAACAACAGATTAGAAAAGTATTTATGCTATGTTGTCATGATACGGGGACTTTCTGGTAGATGGCCTCGATGTTTCCTCAAGCTATGAAAATGCACTATAATTTGCTTGTCATCAATGCCTGCAAATCTCTGTCTCTCTCAACATAGTAGATCATCATTAGACACTAAATACTTCAATGAGCTTGCAAAATGCTTGCATTAGATCCCTCATTAGACACTATATGTTCATCACCAGGAACATGTAAAATGTTTGCATCAAATCCTTCATTAGCAGTCTATTCATTTGACACTTCAGGCTCAAGAACAACATGAGCTTGTATGTTTTCACCGGAAACTTGATTAGATACATCAGATTCAATCAGTTCAGTACTGATTGGGGGAGTTATAAAATAAGTAGAAATTGGTTTCATTTTCTCATAGATTCCCTACATACAAGCAGTTTTACAACACCGTCAGGTTTAACTATTGGCCAGAAATTGAAGAGTTGAATTAGATATAATCAGGGATGTGATGTACCTGCTCGTTGCGCATGCTACTCTTGCAAGCTGCGACTATCCGTTTGCGCAAGCTCGATGCCATGCCCGTGCTGCCGCCGCTGCCTCCCACGCAGGCTACACCCAGGGTTGGATCTTCATCTTCTTGTCCTTCCGTTCGCTTGAAGCCCGGAGACCACCCTCCAACGAGGGAGCGAGGAAGTGCTGTGTCGGATTGTCCATCGGCGGCTAGGTTAGGAGCGAACCAGTCAGGAGGCTGGAGCGAATGAATTGGGATTTTTCCTGTTGTCGATCGATATGGGAGGCGCTCGTATGGGCCGCGAGCCTGCTATAGGGCCTGCCTTGCACTTATGTTATTGGCCCATCCAAATTGAAACATTTTTCTTCACTTTTTACATTGCCTGCTCGTGGCGTTGGGACGAACAAAACTAGCATGGGCCAACCTGGACGACTCAAACTAGGTGCACACTTTCCAGCCACCTGAGGCGGCCGCCCATACCAGCCCCTATGGTGGCGTCGCCCCTTTTTGCGTGTATGATTGGATAGTGAAAAATATTCCAGTGGCGCTTTTGATTTACCCACAGAATGGTTGAATTGCTTGTTTCTATGAATTGAGTTCGCCAATAATGTGAAGGATGCTGGTCTTTTCATCCTATTGTAGATTGCTTAGATCTCGATATGCCAAAAGTAATCGCATGAAATATACAGTAAAAGCCAGTGTGATGTGTTTGGCTACAACTAGTCTGACTACACGTCCTCATATAACATATCAAGGACGCACCATCTTACCAGATTAACCATTCGACTTACCCATGCAGTGTGGGAAGAAAGAAGTATTGGGACTGCGTATCCAAGCAATTGATGCCATGGACTCCTTTGTACAACCTTGTAAGCGAAAAACAAGTTGCAGTGTGCCTGTACAAAGAACTAGCGTAAGTTCAGTTACCTGCTTCTCGGAATTTTAGTTAGCCACTTATTGCAAAATTGTTCAATTACGTTGCTTGGCTTAATTTAGTTTGCTACTGATTACATAATGGCACAACCTGTTAATCATATTGTAGACTGTGCCTATCTATGTGTTTGATACTTACTGTTAAGAATTACCTGTTTGCCTTAACTTAAATATCTACTTGTTTGTTTAACTGCTTTGCTGCTGCAACAGCGGGTTACAATGATGTTAATAACTACTGTACTTTTCAGCATCCAATTGAAACTCTTTAATTCCTTGTTTGTTTAACTGGTTTGCTGTTATAACTCCCAGTTGAGATGTTTTGCTAACTTCAACTTTTCTGAATCCAATCGGAACTTTAATGGCAACACAGGTTAGCCCAAGATCAAAGAGCGAGGTCCCCATGGACGTTGCATCATCCCACAGCAGTGGCACCGGCCCAATCGTGCATTATGAATTGCCAACTGCTGATGCTCTAGAGGCTAAATTAGTGGTAGAAAGAGATTCTGCTTCTGCACTTAGAGATGAAGTTGACATGTTGAGGAAGCCAAACAACACAATCACAAGCAGTACTCAAGACAACCATTAAATATTTGGTGGATTTCAAAACGAAGCAAGCTGAGACTGACCAGATTGCTAAGGTCCTGAAGGAAAAAAGGAAATTAAATTCCTACTTGGTCAATCATAGGTGAAATGTTCTTTCCATAGTTGAATAACCTTTGTGTTGTCTGTTCATGTAATCAATCAAACCATTTGTTTTAGAGATCATGTAATAATTGTTTTTTTTGTTTGTAATTTTATTTGAGCACAAGTCTGTATTAATTGATAAGACGCAGAGACATTTCATTTGGATTGTTGTGCCAGACCTACAAATATGCCAATCGGGCTGAATGTGCATTCAGCAATAGTAATAGTATAGATGGACCATAAGTGGCACGCATCGGAAAGGGCCAAGATGCTGGCTAAAAAAAGGATGCTATTGTAGCCAAAAAAAAGTACAGCGGCCTGGCTTATGTATGTTAGTTGATATTATTGATCCATATACCTTATAAGTGTTTATATGTCTGTTAGTTCTGTACATTCTTGGTTGATTGACTAGGTATTTGAATCTTGATACATGGCTTGTGTACATATCTAAATGGGAGTACACATTATGCTGCGTGTGACATTTGAGTTGGACATGAAGTGTTCCAAATATTCAAATTCACCTTAAACTGGATTCTAGTTTCTGAATTTGAGTATCGGCATTTGTAAACCATATTCATATATGACAGTGGAATACATCTTTGTCGTCCTTTTGAAGATATATAAAAACACATAGAATGATTTATAAAGATTCATATAGGAATACAAAATGGATTCGAATTTAGTTGCCAGGGTAATCGTGGATGCTTATTGTCCCAAAATTCGAAAGAAGCAGCAAAATTTCCACTCCCACGTCGGCTGCCCGAAGCCAAGTGTTTGGGAGATGGAAATTACTGTCTACCCATTACACGGACAATCCATCGGCCCGATTTCCACTGCTCTAAATAGGGGTAGGTTAGTAACTTCAATTAGACGTAACACGACCGCCTCTGAGTCCATTCCGACATGGTGGGCGTCAAACATGGGCGGCAAAACACATTTGATTCAAGCTGGTCCGAAAGACCTCTGTTTCTCCCTGCATTCCCCATTCATACACGATGGGCGGCAAAACAAACTCGACTCGGCGAAATCGATGTAGGCAAATATTTTCAATAGGGGCAGGTTTGTAACTTCACTCGGGCGTGACACAACCGCCCTACTGTCAGCCCGTTCATACACCATGGGCGCCAACCACCCTCTCCTCGCCCGAAATCGCTCTGGGCAAATATTGGTGAGATGCTTGAGATTACCGTCCTATCCCCAACCGACGAGGCGTCCAAATTTTAGACGGGGCTAAGTTACGCAACTTTCCCATATTTCAGACGGTAGCGTCCCAAACCCATGGTTCCCCGTACCTCTCCCTCCATTTTCCCAGTCATACACCGTCCGCGCTAGAACACCCCATCCCCACACCAGCCTCCGTCCGCCACCCCATCCATCGCCGCCGTCCTCCACCACATCCATCGCCACCGTCCTCCACTATGCCGAAGCGCCTACCAAGATCGCGTCGTCCAGTGCTAGAGATGGACGTTTCTCATCCACGACGGACCAATAGCCTTGCATCGCGTCCTCTCGCTTCATCAGCGCCGTCGTCCTCTTTGTCGGGGCCGCTCACACGACCTTCTCTTCCACCGCAATGGGACTTATCCCCAGATGCACCTGTCTACCGTCGCAGATCTGCTTCAACGCCACCGACAGCCATCGCACTCCCGATGCCTACACGGCACCGCAAGAGAGGTGGTACTTCATATCTCCTCAACTTTTTGATCTCAACCAGAAAATAGATCTTAACTTGGTTACTCTACTTTCTTTTCAGCTCTTAGAATTTAGTTCTTAGTTGAAGCAAACAATGGATGCTAAATATCATTTCTCCGGTTTGCGACTTCAAATCTGCCATGGCACAGCCATACTGGTTTAATTGATCATGCTTAGGGTTTAATTGATCATGTTGGTTCCGTGGTGGTTTCTTTAATAGAAAAGCAGAGGAAACCCTCTTTTGCTAAAAAAATATGCTTAGAGTTTCCCCTTTTATGATCACTATCTGATCGAATCGTGCTTCATGTCATAATAACCTTGCTCCACCCATCAAGCTAAACAAGCTTAGATGTTCAAATCTGAATCTGATATTATTAAAACAGAGTTGTTTAATTGGTCAGCTAAATGTTCCTAAATTAGTTTCGAAAATGCATGTTCGCGATTGGTGTGTATCTCTGAGGTGCCCATGGTGAGCCGGCCCACCTGGGATTTTGGGTCGTCCAGCCCCGATTCCTCTTTGTTCTGCTTGGCGCTTCCGATCTCTACTGCCTCACCGCTTTGCCTCGCCGGGCGACTTGTCGCCCCGGACAGCATGACTCTAGGAGGAGACGCCGGACTAACAGGAGGCCGAGCCGCCGCCCAACAGCGTCACCGCTGCCGAGGCGCCGCCGTGCCTACCTTCCTGTCCGTTCGAGGCTCAAGCGTGCAGAACCCACCAAGCCAACCCGATATATCATGAAATACGACCTCAACACTCGTGACCACTCCTCATCACCCATTTTCTAATTGATTCATTACTCATTAGGCAGGACTGTCATTAGGGTTTGTTGTGTGCTCAGTACTACCTACACTTAATGGTTCAGATGTATTTCGGTAATCTTTAGTACCTCTAAAGTTCACAGGGTTTTCAAAATTCCAGCCCTCGGAACAGAAACTAGTCATTTTGGATTGTTGGTCGTAGTGACATTGACCCAGATTACTACTGCAAGCCAGGTTTGTTGACAATTTTACTTGCCTTTCTTACTCATTCGATATAATAACCAATTATTCACGTCGATTAGTTGCAAACAATAAGTGCTAGACAAACTTCTTCATTCAGATTTTGGACGGTCTCTTACTGCAGTTACAATTCTGCATACTTGTCCTAATAAGCTCACAAGAAAATGATTGATTCACTACAT
The DNA here is from genome assembly GCA_021605145.1 of Aegilops bicornis. NCBI lineage: Eukaryota > Viridiplantae > Streptophyta > Magnoliopsida > Poales > Poaceae > Aegilops > Aegilops bicornis. The sequence continues at coordinate 15,253,470 of CM038671.1, forward strand.
CTATGCTTGCCTTGTCATATTTGTTGTCAATATTCTTTTAGGGTGGACCACCCTATTTCTAAATACTGGAACCGTAGACATGAGTGAATAGTATTTCTCTATGTGATCTCTTCCATCATGTGTGGGTAACGAACACTGCATTGTATAGAAAGAAAGTGTCATTTCCAGATTTTACATAGGTTTCGATCTTTTACATGGAATACAATATGCCTACTTGCTTTGTGTCGCACTACCAGCACTCCACCCTTGAAGCTAAACATTACGCCACTCGTAATTGCTTAGTTTATTTGTTCAAATACGAATTTCATATGATTCTAATGTTCCTACTTCAGTTTTGAAATGTGTGCCTACATTATAGAGAAATAAGGGGTTTGTATTTACGTGTGTGGTGCAGTTGACCGCAGTTGTGGAGGTGAACTTTGCATATGCAGGGGTTTATAGGGAGACACTCTCGAGTTGAATCCCCAATGCATTCCATAGATAATCTGACTACTTTTTATGTTTTCATGAATCTCAGATTACGAACAGCATCATAATGATTATGAGCTTGCGGCATGAAAAGAATAAAGCGAGAACAATGCCATGGCTGTCAAACTTGGCATTAAGGGATTGTAATCAAGTCTGGATGCAATGCAATGCAAACGCTCTCCACCTACTGATTCATGCTCGAGAATATGATCCTAACAGTGATTCTGAGCTAGAGGGAGACCTAAGTCAATGTAGCTCCCTAGTGGAGTCAGAGGAAGATGCCCTATCTTATTCACCCATCAAGGTACTTGCTCTAACTTTCCAAGGTTACATTGCTCGCACATATCTTGCAACTGATGCTTTGCATTGCTTCTACTTTGTTGAACTGCCATTATCTTAGTTTACACATCATGTATGTGAATACGCCCTGCCTATCCATTTTCAGTACATATTCCATCTGTCATCATACCATATTTATCCATTCAAATGATGTTCTTGTGTATCAGACGTTCAAAAGGAAGAGGGCGATTGCTGATCGTGGAGGAGCACAAGCAAAGTATTTGGAAAAGGTAGTGGCACCTGATAAATCAAATAGCCCATTAGGTGTAGTTGCAATATCACATGACCCACAAAATACCCCAACTCTAGCAGACTCTAGCCCTACTACCTTTGGTCATTTCTAATGCCCCAACTCAGCAGATCCCAAGCTGCAGCAAAGCAGTATGATTATGCAGTTGACATAGCACTAGCTGTCTGACGCCAAAACCCCATTCCAGCAAAGAGTGCACCAAATCCAGTTGCCAAATCCTTTTCGAACGAGAGAGAGCCCCAATTGCAGCAAATAGGACCCTGTTCCATTTCTTCCCAGTTTAGAAGACTAAGCTTATGTTGTTGTCGAACTTTGTGCGCATCTTTCCTTCATGGAAAGATTATACCGTAGACACGAACAATTTCAGTCTTCCTCCGGAACTTCTGGCGTAAGTAATGTACTAATGTTATTCATGGTCATTACTGCATATGTTTCTCTTGACAGAAGACACAAGATTTCATTCTTTTAAATGGGCGAGGAGCAAACTGGATTGTGATGACGAGCAAGAGTTGGTTGCGCTTTTCAAGCACTTTCGTTGATGAAGTATCGTTCCTACGAGGCAAGCGCACCGATGGCAAGCCTCTGAATGAAATTTCTGTAAAGTCTCGATTGCTACATTTATCCGACAAAGGATCTGGAATAATCTTGTTACACATTGGTCTCGGCTGCAACGTAAGGTACTGTCTATGATATCACATCACAATTTGAACTACATTTCTGCATTTGCCTTAATGTCTCACTTGTACGAAAACTGTTAGCAGAAGAACATTCGTTCTCAAGGGACCACAGAATCTCGCAACTATACTGCACACTGCATTGCTCTTGTGAGTACCTCTTGCCTGTATGACCATACTTACTTTCATAGCTGTTTGATTATGTAGCATCACTGCACATGTTAGCCTCGTAATCGTCCATTAAATTGGACATTATAAGATCCGTATGGACTCTTACACAAATTTAGAATCAACCCAATGCTTTTGAAGAGGTTTAGCTCTGCAGTCCTCTTGTAAGGACTGAACATGGTCTATCACTATACTTACATTAACAGCTACTCCCTCCATCCCATTATATAAGAACGTTTTGTACAATACACCAGTGTTCAAAACTGTAACACCCCAGTGTAATGATGCTACAGTAACCCCTGGGGTTAAGCTAATCATTTGGCTAAACAAGTGTTCGATCATCATTGTCTCCTTTCTCTTTTAAATTCCAGTGGAATTCAATTTAAAGTTATGAGTGAAATTCAAAATGCTCAGACATGAACACAAACATGTTCATCATGTGCCAAATAATCCACAACTAATATTGGTGGTGAACCAACATTTTTGCAAAAGGTTTAAGTGGCCTAAGCTACTTAAAGCCGTGACCTAAGCAATAAATTAAATGCCCTTTTTAATTTATAAAATTGGCAACTATTCCAAAAGCCTCCCACCCTTTTTGTGGCAGTGCAATATACTTCTTTGAAATTATTTTGGCCAATGGCGTAATTTTTGCAAAGTCTTTATTGGCTAAAAAGAAAAGGCAAAAGCTGCTGGAAAAAGAAAAAGGGAAAGCAAAAAAGGGGAAAGGGGGAGCCCTGGCCTCCCAGTGGGCTTCGCCCACCGAATAGCCCAGCCCAGGCTAGGGCCCACTCCCCCTGTCGTCTTCCCCTCCTCCTTTGTCAGGCGGCGACTTGCAGACGCCGCCACCGAACCACCTCGTCGGCCCACGCCTTCTGAGCGCCCTTGGGAGTATAAGACAGCCTTGACGCCTCGGGCTCCCTCCCACTCGCCCACTTGCGCCCTCTCCCCAGATCCAGCTCTCCTCTCCCTCTCCTTCGTTACGGAGAGGAGACCATGTGATCACCGCCGTTCTCCGTCGTCCTCGCGGCCACCAAGACCCGTTCGCCTCGCCGACCTGTCCAACCGCTCCGCCTCCCTCGCTCGCCTCCCGTCCCGAGCTGCAAGGCGCAGGGCGCCCCAACGCTCCCCGGCCTCGTCTTCCACTTGGATCACGAGAGCTCGCCCGGCATCGTTCCACTGCTGCAGCTCCTAAACCTCAAGGGCCACCGTGTGTGCCGCCCGGTGAGCCCGCTTCTCCTCCCTCGCTCCCCTAGCCTCTTGCGCTACCGTAGCCACCGCGCCGCCATGGCCGAGCTCGGCTCCGCCAAGCAGCTGGCCGCCGTCGTTGCCTTGCTCGCCTGAGCACGTGGACGTGCTCAGTGCAGCCCGCCGAGGCCGCCCGTGCCGCTTGCCCACCTCGAGGACCCCCGTAGCGCGATCCCGACGAGGTCCCGAATCCCACCGCCGCCTCCACTCGTCGCCGGCGCTGTTTCCGGCAGCTCGGCTCGGTCGGCCTCACCACGCGACGGGGCTCTCCCGTTCGAACGCCGCCCGCGCCCGTGTTGGCCCTCATGGCGAATCCCGGCCGTCTCCGTCGTGCCGCCCGCGGAGAGGTCGCCGAACCTTCTCCGGCCGCCGGCGTGGCGGTCGAGGGCCACCACAGGTCCTTGCCGGCGGGCCTTGGTCCTGTTGACTAAGTTGACTCAGTCAACTTTGCTGACTGGGCGTCCCTTATCAATGACAGGCGGGCCCCACTCGCTAATTAACTTTAGTGTAATTTAAATTGGTAAATTAACCTAAGCAGCCACTGACACCCGGGGCCCACCCCCCTTAATTAGCTCTTTTTAATTAAATTGAACTCATTTAGCTCTCTCTCTATCCCAGTGGACCCACAGGTCAGTTTGACCTTGTCAGCGAGTCTGTTGACTGCTGACGTCATCAGCACGTCATGCTGATGTCATATTTCTATTTTTGTTAATTTAGTTAATTCCAGAATATTGTTTAAACTTTAAAAATTCATAGAAATTAAACCGTAGCTCAGATGAAAATGTTTTCTATATGAAAGTTGCTCAGAAAAATCCAACGAATCCGAATACATGGTCCGTTCATCTGTCACATGCCCCTATCATTCTGAACATGGAACTTTCCGCCTCTTTTCCTTGTCCGGAATCCACCTAACGTCGGGAATTCACTCTCGGATGTTTCCCCTTAAATGCAACGTGTAGTACCGCGTTAGAGCACGCTTAAGCGCCACGATCGTCATGTCATGCTTAGTGTTACCTCTGTTTGCTATGTATTTACTGTTTCTTCCCCTCTTCTCTCCGGTAGACTCGAGGCGGCGATGCCCGGTGATCGACTACGTCGTCGACAACGACCCCTCCTTGCCGTGAGCAACCAGGCAAGCCCCCTTTGATCATCCCGATATCGCCCATTCCATTCTCTCATGCTTGCATTAGATTTTGCTCTTGTTATTGATTGCTCCTATTACGATGCATAGCCTATTTTTGTATCTGTTGTTGTACCTTACACCTTATCCTAAATCGCTTAGTATAGGTTGGTTAGAGATCCATCGATGACCCCCACTTTGTCCCGACTGCCCGCTGGATTATCGAAGACCCGATCAACGGGATCGAAGACCAGGCCCGACACCGCACATCACTTCCCTTAGTTGCTCGACACTCTGGGTTACTATCGAGTACCGAGGGTGAGACCTCTACAACACTTCTGATATTAACCCTGTAGTATAGCTATCCGGTCGTGGTCATCGAGGGTGATTTCCTCTTTAACCACTTCCGATACGAGTCTATCGAGCAACCCCTCAAGTGTGAACCTCGAGGGTGAATCCTCTTATGTTCACCTTGATGACTACATCGAGTGGAATTCACCGGGGGTGATTCCTCGGGTTTATCCCCTTGATGTTTAGACACACCGTTAGTTTGATTACTATGACTTTACACTGAGCCATGTTACTAAAGACGGGTCGACCCTGAGGGGTGCCCGCGCGAGCTTAATTGCGAGTGATGTGGAGTCGGGTTGACACGGAGGTGCCCGCGAGATAATTACGAGGCGTGGCGGGCATTCCTAGCCCTTGCCGCAAGTCCTCGAGACGGGCAACGGGGTCACATCTTCGTGAGTCTCTGCTTGTTACCGCTGCGTTCCTAATCCACTACGATTTGGATATTTGATCCGAGGGGCCTCGGCACGATAGCACTAACCATCACGTGGGCATAGTATGGGTGTTCTGCATCGTATACATCACCCGAAGCTTAATAGACGTCAACGACTGAGCGGCGCGCGCCGGGTTGGACTGCGTAAGCGCCTGCCTTGTTGAAGGAGGTAGCTAGGTCTGCTCACCGGCCGCCCTCGCATAGCGTGGAGGAGTTCCGGGAGATGGCCCATGACCCACAGGGGGCATAGGTTTAGTCTGGCGTCTTGGCCTCTCTATTAAGCCTAGGTCGGGTTGCGGCGTATTGTTTGGCGAGGCCGGGCATGACCAAGGAAAGTGTGTCGGCCAGAGTTAAGCGGCGTGGTGGGTAAGTTGGTGCACCCTGCAGGAAGAAAACATCTATCGATAGCCTGTCCTCTGATAGCGGACACTTGGAGTTGTATCGATCGATACAACTAGAACTGGATACTTGTGATGAGAATTGGATGGTGATGAGAACTGGATTGTGATGATAACTGGATAGTATGGCTCTGGGATTGCTTTCTCGCAGGGAGTCGAGAAAGGATCTCTGGCCGAGGTTGATAACACTACTACTTTACTTTATGCTACTCCACTCCTTCCGGTTGCTGCAAGATGGTGGTTTCCAGAAGATGCTAGCTAGTCTTCGATAGGACTAGGCCTTCTCTCTATTCTGGCATTTCTGCAGCCCAGTCCACATATACAGCCTTCCTTTGATAATGTTGCATATGTAGTGTAGATCCTTGCTTGCGAGTACTTTGGATGAGTACTCACGGTTGCTTTGCTTCCCCTTTTCCCCCTTCTTTCTTCTTTCCGGTTGTCGCAACCAGATGGTGGAGCCCAGGATCTAGACGACACCACCGGCGACTACTACTACCCCGAGGGTACCTACTACTTCGTGGAGGCCGTCGACGACCAGGAGTAGTTAGGAGGCTCCCAGGCAGGAGGCCTTGCCTTTTCGATCGACGTTGCTTTTGTGCTAGCCTTCTTAAGGCAAACTTGTCTAACTCATGTACGTACTCGGATATTGTTGCCTGGCGACTCTTGTGTATTCGAGCTTATGTATTCGAGCCCTCGAGGCCCCGGCTTGTAACATAAAGCTTGTATTATTTCAATTTATGTCTAGAGTTGTGTTGTGATATCTTCCCGTGAGTCCTTGATCTTGATCGTACACATTTGCGTGTATGATTAGTGTACGATTGAATCGAGGGCGTCACAAGTTGGTATTAGAGCCGACTGCCTGTAGGTTGCCCCCTTTCCAACTCCTTGGCCGAAGTTGAGTCTAGTCACTGAAAAAACTTTTACTAACATTGGTTGTGTGGATTGCGGGCCCACGTCGCCATTGGGTGGTATTAGCATCTTTTACTCCTCGTCTATACTCTGGGACTCTAAACTCTCTTCTACTCGGGTTAAACGAATTTGCTAACATTAGGATCCCGTGACCACATTCACCCCGAAGTTGGATAAAGCCATAGTTATTCCTTAGAATAGCATTTTGAGTTGTACACACCTTTGTCGTGTTGACTACAGTGGTATCCATCGTACCTCTTTCCTTATGCATGTTTCATCATGAATGATCCTTGTCTTTGCAAATGCTCAATCTTGAACTACCCCTGTTACATGTTAGCAGGATGGTTAGACCCATTTGATGCGTGGCCGTGGTGCCAATGATCCACCACCGCTTTGAATTCTTTCTTTGGAATGATGCAACAGTTTGAGTTGAATCGCCAGTTCATGGAAGGAATGATGGCTCGGTTTCCTCGTCCGAACATGAATCAACAGCCAGCCCGGTAACTCTGCGGGGACTTCATGCGCCTCAACCCAACTATCTACCGCAGCTCAACTCAACCCCTTGATGTCGATGATCGGCTCTGCGGCATCACGTATGAAATGGAGTCTGCTAGTGTGGCCCCTGCCAGCTATGTCACCTTTGCATCTTTCTTTCTGAAGGGTCCCGCTGCTCAATGGTGGGACAGCCACAGGCGTACCCTACCTACTGGAACGGTCATTACTTGGCCGGATTTCCAAGCTGCCTTCCGTGCCCGTTTCATTCCTCAGGGAACCATGGACAGGAAGAAGCGAGAGTTCATAACCTCACCCAAGGCAACAAGTCTCAGATGCTTATCAACGGGAATTTACGGACTTGTCACGTTATCTTTGAAGAAGACATTGCAAGCGATGCTCGTAAGCAAGAGAAGTTTCGTGATGGACTTCACCACGATATAAAGCTAGCATTGCTCGTTCATGACTTTGCCGACTTTGCCACCTTGGTGAACAAGGCTATTCAGGTTGAGACTGGTCTTGAGGAACACCGAGGATCCCTTAAGGCGTAGTCGCGGCGTTGGCTCATCTTCCGGGACCATCGGTAGCGAAGCGTCGGATATGGATTCCCCACGGCATGTATCGTCCAACCGCACCTTTGCACCAAGACAGTCCTATGTTGCACCTCGTGCGCCTCCTCCACATGAGCAGCCCCTTGAGCTGTACCACCCCAAGCTTCTGCTCCCAATCCCAATGATGGTCTATGCTTCAAGTGTGGCCTTCTAGGTCACCGCTCCAGGAAATGCCCTCAGAATCAGAATCAGCTGGCTCTGCCTTCAACTGGTCGTAACAATCAGCCCCATAACAACAATGCCAGACCTTATGGTCGTGGTCAGGCTAATCATGTTGATCTGAATGAAGCTCAAGATCAACCTGCCACTGTGATGGGTACTCTTCTTGTTAATTCAGATGCGGCTTACATTTATTCGATTCAGGAGCCTCGCATTCATTCATGTCAGAAAATTTTGCATATGCACACGACATTCGATGCAAGCCCATGAACACTTCGATAGTGGTACGCACCCCTGCGGGTCAGTGTCGAACTACCATGATTGGTCGCGACGTCCCTATTGAAATTGAAGGGCTGGAATTTCATGTTTCTCCCATTATTCTGGAGTCTTCCAACATTGACCTCATTCTGGGAATGGAATGGTTGAAAGCACATACCGCTTCTATCGTTTGTGCCACCAAAGTCATTCATCTCCTACATCCTTCCGATGAGATAGTAACCTACCATGCTCAGCTTGTTCAAAACGCTGAAGCACGACTTTATGCTTTGAATGCGTTGAAAGCAGCACCTCTTGAGGAATTGAAAAGATTCGATCGTTCGCGACTTCCAAGACGTATTTCGGAAGAACTTCCAGGAATACCCCCTGCCCGGGCCGTCGAGTTCGTCATCGACTTGAAGCCAGGCACCGTTCCTATTGCTAAACGACCCTACAAGATGCCACCTCATGAACTCCTAGAACTTAAGGAGGAAATCGACAAATCTCTTTGCAAGGGTTTCATTCGTCCAAGTTCCTCTGCTTGGGGAGCACCTTCTCTCTTCGTCAAGAAGAAGGACGGTCCGAACCGTTTGGTCCAAGACTATCGTCCTATCAACCAAGCTACAATTCAGAACAAATATCCCTTCCTCGGATCAATGATCTGTATGATCAATGGCTGGATCATCGATATTCTCTAAACTTCGACTTGAGGTTGGGTTACCACCAGATCCGTGTTCGTGAAGAGGATATTCCAAAGACCGCCTAAATCACTCGTTATGGTTCTTACGAGTACACCGTCATGTCATTCGGTTTAACCAATGCTCCAGCTACATTCTCTCGTCTGATGAACTACATATTCATGGATTACCTCGACAAGTTCGTCGTAGTCTATCTGGATGATATCCTGGTATATTAGAAGAATAAAGAAGAACATGCTAAACATCTTCGTATTGTTCTGGAAAAGCTTCGAGAGCATCAACTTTATGCCAAGTATTCCAAGTGTGAATTCTGGTTGCCCGAAGTCACCTACCTTGGTCATGTCATCTCCAAGGATGGTATTGCCGTCAACCCAGAGCGTGTCCAGGCTATTCTTGACTGGAACCGTTCGAAGACTGTCAAGCAAGTCAGAAGCTTTCTCGGACTAGCCAACTATTGTCGCCGCTTTGTTCAGAATTTCTCCAAGATCGCCAAGCCACTGACTAATCTGCTTCACAAAGGCGTTAAGTTCGACTGGACAGACAAATGTGAGGAAAGTTTCCAGACACTCAAGGACAAGCTGACTTATGCCCCAGTGCTTCCTCCCCCTGATTCTCGCAAGGACTTCGTCATCTATTGCGACGCATCACGACAAGGATTAGGCTGTGTTCTAATGCAAGAGCGCAGGGTGATTGCTTATGCTTCCCGTCAAGTGCGTCCTCACGAGGAAAACTACCGGTTCATGACCTTGAGCTTGCAGCGGTTATCTTTGCATTGAAGCTATGGCGGCATGCCTTCTCGGTAATCGTTGCGAGATCTTCACTGATCATCAGAGTCTGAAGTACCTGTTTACCCAGCCAGATCTGAACATCCGTCAGCAGCGATGGATGGAAGCTATTGCTGACTACAACTATGGTATATCTTATACCCCTGGTAAGGCTAATGTAATGGCCGATGCCCTGAGCCGCAAGTCTTATTGCAATAATCACATGGTCTACAAAGCTCAACCCGCCTTTATGAAGAGCTATGCAAGCTAAACCTTGAACTAGTTCCACAGGGTTCTCTGAATAACCTTGTACTGGAACCAACTCTTCTAAAAGCAATTAAGTCTGCTCAAGCCAAAGATGCTCACATTGAGTTGATGAAAAAGGATCTTGCCTTAGAGAAATCTAGAGATTTCTCACTTGGTGAAGATGGAAACTTATACTTGGAGATCGCATTGTAGTACCCGGTTCGAGCTTATGACAGAGAAGGTGATGAAAGAAGCGCATGACACCCTCTCTCTATTCATCCGGAAGTACCAAGATGTATCTAGACATCCGTCAGAAGTACTAGTGGTCTAAAATGAAGCAAGACATTGCTCGATATATCGAATAATGTGACGTTTGCCGTCGCGTCAAAGCAGAACATCAGAAACCGGCTGGACTTCTACAACCGCTTCCGATTCCTGAATGGAAGTGGGATAAGATCCAAATGGATTTCGTCACGAGGCCTTCCCAAGTCTCGAGAAAGGTAACGATGCTATCTTTGTTGTCATCGACCAATTCTCGAAAGTTGCTCACTTTACGCGATCAAGGAGACAATCACTGCTAGTCAATTAGCAAATTTGTATATCTCGAAATTGTGTCACTCCATGGCATTCGAAGGAGATCGATTCGGCAAGTGGCGGTTTATTCACTTCAAAGTTACGGATAGTTTCCAAGAGGCAATGGGAACTCATATTACCTGGAGCACTGCTTATCATCCCCAATCCCAAGGCTAAGTCGAGCGAGTCAATCAAATTCTTGAATACATGCTTCGAGCTTGTGTTATTTCTTTTGGCAAGAAGTGGGAAGAATCTCTCCCTTATGCAGAGTTCTCTTATAACAACAGCTATCAAGCCAGCTTGAAGATGGCACCCTTCGAAGTGCTCTATGGACGTAAGTGCCGAACCCCTACGAATTGGTCGAAATCGGGAACGGGCACTCATTGGTCGAACATTATTCAACAAGCTGAAGAGCAGGTTCGCATTGTCCGAGATAATCTCAAGGCGGCCCAGTCCGCCGGAAGAGCAACTATGACCGGAAACACCGGGTTCAACTTATCAACCTGGTGAACAAGCTTATCTGCGTGTCACTCCTTTGAGAGGCACTCATCGGTTCGGAGTCAAGGGCAAGTTAGCTCCTCGCTACATTGGTCCCTTCCGTATTCTCGCCCGTCGTGGACTGGTGGCTTATCAACTGGAGTTGCCACCTCAGTTCTCTCATGTTCATGATGTCTTCCACGTGTCGCAACTTCGTCGATGCTTCAAGGATCCGGAATGTGAAGTGGATCCGGAATTGATTGAAGTTCAAGATGATCTCACATACAAAGAGCATCCTATCCGCATTCTTGAAGAAGCTGAACGTCGAACCCGGAGAAGGTTACCAAGTTCCTCAAGGTGCAATGGTCGAATCATACTAAAGATGAAGCCACTTGGGAACGCGAAGATAACCTCCGTGATGAATACCCCGACCTGTTCCCTTCTACCTCTTAATTCTCGGGACGAGAATTTCTTTTAGAGGAGGAGAGTTGTAACACCCGGTGTAATGATGCTGTGATAACCCCACAGGGTTAAGCTAATCATTTGGCTAAACAAGTGTTCGATCATCATTGTCTCCTTTCTCTTTTAAATTCGGTGGAATTCAATTTAAAGTTATGAGTGAAATTCAAAATGCTCGAGACATGAACACAGAAATGTTCATCATGTGCCAAAAAATCCAAAACAAATATAGGTGGTGAACCAACATTAATGCAAAAGGTTAAAGTGCACTAAGCTACTTAAAGCGTTGACCTAAGCAATAAATTAAATGCCCTATTTAATTTATAAAATTGGCAACTATTCCAAAAAGCCTCCCACCCTTTTGTGGCAAAGTGCAATATACTTCTTTGAAATTATTTTGGCCAATGGCATAATTTTTGCAAAGTCTTTATTGGCTAAAAAGAAAAGGCAAAAGCTATGGAAAAGAAAAAGGAAAGCAAAAAAAAGGGGAAAGGGGCGAGCCCTGGCCTCCCAAAGGGCTTCGCCCACTGAGCCAACTGCCCGAGCTAGGCCGGCCCACTCCCCCCTGTCGTCTTCCCCCTCCTCCACTGTGCGAGCGACCGCGCGCGCACGTCGCCGCCGAACCACCTCGTCGGCCACGCCGCTACAGGCGCCGCGGGGAGGATAAGGGCAGCCCGACGCCTCGGGCTCCCTCCCCACTCGCCCACTTGCCCCCTCTCCCCCAGATCCAGCTCTCTCCTCTCCCTCTCCTTCGTTCTGGAGAGGAGACCGACGCGGTCACCGCCGTTCTCCGTCGTCCTCGCGGCCACCAAGACCCGTTCGCCTCGCCGACCTGTCCAACCGCTCCGTCTCCCTCGGCTACGCCTCCCCGTCGAGCTGCAAGACGCCGGGCGCCCCCGAACGCTCCCCCCGGCCTCGTCTTCCACTTCGGATCACAGGAGCTCGCCGGCATCGTTCCACTGCACTGCAGCTCCTAAACCTCCGAGGGCTAACGTGTGTGCCGCCCGGTGAGCCCCGCTTCTCCTCCCCTCGCTCCCCTAGCCTCTTGCGCTACCGTAGCCACCGCGCCGCCATGGCCGAGTTGGGCTCCGCCAAGCAGCTGGCCGCCGTCGTTGCCTTGCTCGCCAGAGCACGTGGACGTGCTCAGTGCAGCCCGCCGAGGCCGCCGTGCCGCTTGCCCACCTCGAGGACCCCCGTAGCGCGATCCCGACGAGGTCCCGAATCCCATCGCCGCCTCCACTCGTCGCCGGCGCTGTTTCCGGGAGCTCCAGCTCCGGTCGGCCTCACCACGCTGACGCGGCGAGCTCTCCCGTTCGAACGCGCCGCGCGCCCGTGTTGGCCCCATGGCGAATCCGGCCGTCTCGGCGTCGTGCCGCTGGCGGAGAGAGGTCGCCGAACCTTCTCCGGCCTGCCGGCGTGGCGGTCGAGGCCACCCACAGGTCCTTGCCGGTGGGCCTTGGTCCTGTTGACTAAGTTGACTCGGTCGACTTTGCTTTGATCAAGGCGTCCCTTATCAATGACAGGCGGGCCCCACTCGCTAATTAACTTTAGTGCAATTTAAATTGGTAAATTAACCTAAGCAGCCACTGACACCCGGGGCCCACCCCCCTTAATTAGCTCTTCTTAATTAAATTGAACTCATTTAGCTCTCTCTCTATGACATGTGGGTCCCAGTGGACCCACAGATCAGTTTGACCTTGTCAGCGAGTACATTGACTCGGCGGCGTCATCGACTGCGTCATCTTGATGTCATATTTCTATTTTTGTTAATTTAGTTAATTCCAGAATATTGTTTAAACTTTAAAAATTCATAGAAATTAAACCGTAGCTCAGATGAAAATGTTTTCTATATGAAAGTTGCTTAGAAAAATCCAACGAATCCAAATACGTGGTCCGTTCATCTGTCACATGCCCCTAGAATGCTGAACATGGAACTTTCCCCCTCTTTTCCTTGTCCGGAATCCACCTAACGTCGGGAATTCGCCCTCGGATGTTTCCCCCTTAAATGCAAGCGTGTAGTACCGCGTTAGAGCACACTTAGCGCCACGTATCGTCATGTCATGCTTAGTGTTACCTCTGTTTGCTATGTATTTACTGTTTCTTCCCCTCTTCTCTCGGTAGAGACCCCGAGGCGGCGATGCCACGGTGATCGACTACGTCGACGACGACCCCTCCTTGCCAGAGCAACCAGGCAAGCCCCCCTTTGATCATCCCGATATCGCCCATTCCATTCTCTCATGCTTGCATTAGATTTTGCTACTGTTATTGATTGCTCCTATTCTGATGCATAGCCTATTTTTGTATCTGTTGTTGTACCTTACCTTCTTATCCTAAACTGCTTAGTATAGGTTGGTTAGAGATCCATCGATGACCCCACTTTGTCCCGATCGCCTACCGGATTATCAGAAGACCTGATCAACGGGATCGAAGACCAGGCCCCGACACCGCACATCACTTCCCCTTAGTTGCTCGACACTACTGGGTTACTATCGAGTACCGAGGGTGAGACCTCTACAACACTTCTGATATTAACCCTGTAGTATAGCTATCCGGTCGTGGTCATCGAGGGTGATTTCCTCTTTAACCACTTCCGATACGAGTCTGTCGTGCAACCCCTCAAGTGTGAACCTCGAGGGTGAATCCTCTTACGTTCACCTTGATGACTACATCGAGTGGAATTCACCGGGGGTGATTCCTCGGGTTTTCCCTTGATGTTTAGACACACCGTTACTTTGATTACTATGACTTTACACTGAGCCATGTTACTAAAGACGGGTCGAATTAACCGAGGGTGCCAGCGTGAGCTTAATTGCAGTGATTTGGAGTCGGGTTGACTGGAGGGTGCCCGCGAGATAATTACTGGCGTGGCGGGCATTCCTAGCCCTTGCCGCAAGTCCTCGAGACGGGCAACGGGTCCATCTTTCGCGAGTCTCTGCTTGTTACCGCGCGTTCCTAATCCACTACGATTTGGATATTTGATCCGAGGGGCCTCTGGCCTGATAGCACTAACCATCACGTGGGCATAGTATGGGCGTTCTGCGTCGTATACATCAGCCGAAGCTTAATAGACGTCAACGACTGAGCGGTGGTTGGACTGCATAAGCGCCTGCCTTGTTGAAGGAGGTAGCTAGGTCTGCTCACCGGCCGCCCTCGCAACGTGTAGGAGTTCCCGGGGAGATGGCCCATGACCCCTAGGGGCATAGGTTTAGTCCGGGGTGCTGGCCTCTCTATTAAGCCTAGGTCGGGTTGCGGCGTATTGTTTGGCCGAGGCGGGCATGACCAGGAAAGTGTGTCCGGCGAGTTAAGCGGCGTGGTGGGTAAGTTGGTGCACCCTGCAGGAAGAAAACATCTATCGATAGCCTGTCCTCTGATAGCGGACACTTGGAGTTGTATCCCGATCGATACAACTAGAACTGGATACTTGTGATGAGAATTGGATGGTGATGAGAACTGGATTGTGATGATAAGCTGGATAGTATGGCTCTGGGATTGCTTTCTCGCAGGAGTCGAGAAAGGATCTCCGCCGAGGTTGATAACACTACTACTTTACTTTATGCTACTCCACTCCTTCCGGTTCTTTGCAAGATGGTGGTTTCCAGAAGATGCTAGTCTACGATAGGACTAGGCCTTCTCTCTATTCTGGCATTTCTGCAGCCCAGTCCACATATACAGCCTTCCTTTGATAATGTTGCATATGTAGTGTAGATCCTTGCTTGCGAGTACTTTGGATGAGTACTCACGGTTGCTTTGCTTCCCCTTTTCCCCTTTCTTCTTCTTTCCGGTTGTCGCAGCAGATGGTGGAGCCAGGATCCGCATTTACACCACCGGCGACTACTACTACCCCGAGGGTACCTACTACTTCGTGGAGGCCGTCGACGACCAGGAGTAGTTAGGAGGCTCCCAGGCAGGAGTCCTTGCCTTTTCGATCGACGTTGCTTTTGTGCTAGCCTTCTTAAGGCAAACTTGTCTAACTCATGTACGTGCTCGGATATTGTTGCTTCACGACTCTTGTGTATTCGAGCTTATGTATTCGAGCCCTCGAGGCCCCTGGCTTGTAACATAAAGCTTGTATTATTTCAATTTGTGTCTAGAGTTGTGTTGTGATATCTTCCCGTGAGTCCTTGATCTTGATCGTACACATTTGCGTGTATGATTAGTGTACGATTGAATCGAGGGCGTCACAAAAACACTCTTGTATTATTGGAAGAGGGATTGGTTCATTTTGTAGCATTCTACATCTTATCTCCCTCGCCCACCATTTACTAAAAAAGATCAGATCTATATTTAATCTTACCAACAAGTAGAATACACAGACAATGCCAGTGCAGAAGTGTAGCCCATTGCTCTTGTCAGTACATTTTGTCCTGTAACGCTTGTACTTCAGGGATTGGTAGTTGATTATGTAGCATCAATCTGCATCTTATCTTCATTATCCTCTATCCCTTCGGTCTTATCATATCTATAATTACTCTCTACAAAATGTAGAGTACAGGCAATGCTTATGAAGAAGATTATGTGCTGAAATTCTTGAGTTATCCTTCCCTTGACATGGAGAAGGGCATTATAAAGCCGGTGTTAACTGTTAATGTAAGTCAGTCCTTCTAAAGCCTTTATCCTCAACTGTTGTTTAATTTGCTCATACTCCCTATTGTTTACTGCTATTTAGTTTGCTGTTTCTACCAAAATGCATGTTCGTAAGAACCGTAAGTTCTAAGTTTTACTTGTAAAACCAAATTTCTTATTCATACCATGCACATTACTTAATACTCCCTATATGTATGCTTGGTTTTGTGGATCTATAATCCAGTGTGTGGTGAAGCAGCCCACGTTTGCACCTTGTCATCTCTGTTTTATCTTCTTGATGTGGTGATGATATGAACAACATGCCATGCACGTTATCCAAAATAGATACAATGATTTTCTTTGCCCTTCATCTATGCTTGTTATGTTGACATGGTAATCCAAAGAGTGTGGTGAAGCTCCCGCATTATGAACAATGCCAAATTATGCTATTGATATTTTGAACTTACCCTTTATTTTCTAATTTGAAATTGGATAGAATTAATGAACAGTTATCATCTTTGTTTATACACGTGCAAAACCTGTCATCTCTCTCGCTTTGTTTCAAGGTGATATGCACGATGGCATGCACAAGTCTCTTGAAGGCTGTGAGACAAACCCAACATATATTGCAGCAAAGAAGGTAAAACATCTTGAAGATAGCGAGACAACCCCAAAGTCTTGTCTTGATGCAGTGTTCAAGTTACTTGAGACTAACAGTCAGACAAGCTCACAGAGTTCGTTATGCGAATCGGTTCGACTTCTTGAGTCCCAAGTTCTAGCAGTAAAGGCAATCTGCAACTCAACTTCGACTTGAAGTCCTATCTCTAAGAAAGATTGCGGAGAACACCAATGAGAACCTCATCGCTAAACAGCTACACACGGAAGCTATGACCGACATGCTAGGCGGTCTCACAACCTTGCTTTCAGCTTCATGGCAGTTCCCCATAAGGCTAACCTTTCTTGAACTGTCTTGGAAGTGGTCTTGGTTCAGTATTATTTTGTTACACTGCAATGGTGCCTAGTTTTTGTAATCTGCTTCTTCGTTGCGCTTTATGATCACTGGTGGCGAACTTCGATGCCCAGTGGATGTAATATACCTTAAATCCTTTATTGTATAGTGTAGGTTTATTCTTAGATACTATGCCGTAATTTCTTTATTGTATAGAGTAGGTTTGTTCTTAATTCCTACTAGTTACTACCATCATTCGCTATCTGGAAAAAAAATTAGATGTAGTCGACCGGGCCAAAACATTCGACTCTAACGGGCCAGGTTTTTAGCGGGGCACAATTGGGCCGGCCTGCGTCTTTCTTGGGCCCGAATGATTGGGGTCTTCACACATTGCGCCAGGCCCAAACTTACACTGGCCTATATTTTAGTTGGGCATTTTGTCGATCCAGCGCTTAGTTTGGCCCAGGTAGCGTTGGCCTGTTACGACCGAGATGAAACCACGGGCCTTTAGCAGGCCAAAATGCATGTTGGGCCTCAATTTTCACTAGTCGTCGACGGGCCTACAGCAGGCCGAAATGTAGACCGGGCCGTTATGGGCCCAGTTAGCACACGGTCCGTTACCAGGCCGAAACATATCTCAGGCCTTAGTTGGCCCATCGATATCATGGGCCTTTAAGAGGCCAAAAGCTTAGTACGAGCATCAACGGGCGAATTACGCGACAGGCCTTTAACAGGGCCCAAAGTCACGTTGGGCTTAGCTGTTGCCACCTTTAGCACATGCCGTTAGTGGGCCCGATGTCCCGTCGGACCATCTATGGCCCATGGTGACACGGGCCATTCGGGCGAAAGTCACACCGGGCTGAAATGGGCCCATGTCTACATCAGGCCTCTAACAGGCCGAAAGTCACTGGGCTGTAGTTGGGCCCGAATATTCGGCGAACAATTAACGGGCCAGATCTGGCTTCGGGCCGCAAATGAGCCCAAATATTGGGCGAACAATTAACAAGCCAGATCTGGCTTCGGGCCGTAAATGGGCCCAAATATTGGGCGAATAATTAACGGGCCAGATCTGGTTTTGGGCCGTAAATGGGCCTTTGTTAAGCAGGCCATTATTGGGCTGGCCCACTAGTACCTGATTAAGTTCTACGGGCCTTTGACTGTGCCGGCCTTTTTAACCTATATGGACCTCTGTTGGGCCCAGCCACGTGTCGACGTACCATAGGCATGTCTCCTCCAATGGACGGGCGACATCTGGCCCACTGACGAGCTGACAGGTGTTCCCTTCGGCCAATCAGAATTTTACACGTGGAAATTTCCCATTGGTCGGGGCTGTTAACGGGTTATCGGATCCAAAATCCGACCCGATAGCTTAACGGCGTTACGTTACGGTGGATGCCACGTGTCGGTCACCCTTGACGAAAGCACTTCAGGACGCGCGATTTATCGTCATGGAAGTGGAAACTTCCGTGATGATAATTTTGGTAATGTCATGGAACACTTCTCTGACGGCCGCAGTATGACTATCTTGATTCTGTCATAAATTTGTCATGGATGCACATGCATGACAAAAAACGAGACCTACTGTGACAAACACGTATCATCATGGAAGTGTATTTTTTTTGTAGTGGACATGGCATCTTTTCAATAGCATCAACTTTGGCCTTATCAACTTTAATACCTCTCTTGGAAATCTTGTGCCCCAAGACAATGCCTTCATTAACCATAAAGTGACACTTTTCCCAATTCAGGACGAGACTAGTGTCTTCGCATCTCTGCAAAACCCGGTCAAGGTTTCTCAAACAATCATCAAAAGAGGATCCATAAACGGAGAAGTCATCCATGAATACCTCACAAATCTTTTCACAAAAATCAGAGAATATAGCCATCATGCATCTTTGAAAGGTAGCAGGTGCATTACATAAACCAAAAGGCATACGTCTATAAGCAAGAGTACCGAAAGGGAAAGTAAAAGTAGTTTGATTGATCCCCCGCTGACACAGGTATTTGGGAGAAACCAGAATAACCATCTAGAAAGCAGAAATGTGTATGTTTGGATAGTCTTTCTAGCATTTGATCAATAAAAGGTAAAGGGTAATGATCTTTCTTAGTAGCTTTATTTAATTTAGGGAAATCAATTACCATCCTATAACCTGTAATAATTCTTTGCAGCATCAATTCATCTTTATCATTAGGAACAGCGGTAATCCTCCCTTTTTAGGAACACAATGGACAGGGCTTACCCAATCACTATCAGCAATGGGATAAATTATACCTGCCCCAAGGAGCTTTAGTATATCCTTTCTTACCACTTCTTTCATCATGGGATTCAGTCGTCGTTGAGGATCTCTAACTGTTTTGGCATTGTCCTCCAATTTAATTTTGTGTTGGCATAATGTGGGACTAACGCCCTTAAGATCATCCAGAGTATATCCTATAGCAGCTCGGTGCTTCTTCAGAGTTTTCAATAATCTTTCTTCTTCTTGCTCTGAAAGGTTAGCACTAATAATAACATGATATATTTTATTTTCATCAAGATAGGCATACTTAAGATTATTAGGTAATGGTTTGAGTTCAAACACGGGATCACCCTTGGGTGGAGGGGGATCCCCAAGAATTTCAACAGGAAGGTTATGTTTCAGCATAGGTTCATGTTTAAGGAACACTTCATCTATTTCCCTGCTTTCCTTCATAAACATATCATTTTCATGGTCAAGCAAATATTGTTCTAACGGATCAGTAGGAGGAACGACAATAGAAGCAAGACCAATAATCTCATCCCTACTAGGTGATTCTCTATCACGAGGTTGTCTATGAAATTAGCAAAATTAAACTCATGAGACATACCATCTAAGCCAACGGTGACAATATCTTTTTCACAATCAATCTTAGCACTAGCTGTATTCAAGAAAGGTCTACCAAAAATAATGGGACAAAAATCATCTTGTGGGGAGCCAAGAACAAGAAAATCAGCAGGATATTTGACCTTCCCAAACAAAGCTTCAACACCTCGAACTATCCCAACTGGTTTAATGGTATCCCTATTAGCAAGCTTAATGGTAACATCTATGTCTTCTAATTCAACGGGTGCGATGTCGTGCATAATTTCTTGATATAAGGTATAAGGTATTGCACTAGCACTAGCACCCATATCACATAAGCCATGATAACAATGATCTCCTATTTTAACAGAAATAACAGGCATGCCTACGACATGTCTATGTATCTTAGTATCTGGTCTAGCAATATTAGCAGATTCATCACAGAAATAAATAACATGCCCATCTAAATCATCATCCAAGAGATCATTAACCATAGCAATACTAGGTTCAACATTGATTTGCTCAGGAGGTGTATAAGTCCTAGTATTACTCTTACGAACAATAGTCGAAGTTTTAGCATGATCCTTTACCCTAACAGGAAAAGGAGGTTTCTCAACATAAGTAGTAGGAACAATAGGATCACTATAGGTGATAGTCTTTTCTTCAACTGTAATAGGTGCAACTACTTTCACTTCAACAGGAGGATTATATTTAAACCAATTCTCTTTAGGGAGATCAACGTGAGTAGCAAAAGATTCACAGAAAGAAGCTACTATCTCAGAGTCAAGTCCATACTTAGTGCTAAATCCACGAAAAGCATCGGAATCCATAAAAGATTTAACACAATCGAACTTAGGTGTCATACCTGACTCCTTACCATCGTCAGAACCCCAATCTTCAGAGTTGCACTTAATTCTTTCCAATAAGTCCCATTTGAAATCAATAGTCTTCAGCATATAAGAACGAGCACAGGAAGTATCGAGCAGGTTGCGATCATTAAGAGAAAGCCGAGCATAATTTTTTTGAATAATCATTTCCCGTTAGAGCTCATGATTGGGGCATGAATATAACATTGACTTAAGCCTCCCCCAAGCTTGATCGATGCTTTCTCCTTCGCGAGGCCAGAAATTATATATGTAGTTATGATCACGATGAACAAGATGCATATGATAGAACTTCTGGTGAAATTCCAACTTCAATCGTTTATAATTCCAAGATCTCGTATCATCACATAGCCTATACCATGTCAATTCATCTCCCTTCAAAGATAAAGGGAAGACCTTCCTTTTGACAACATCATCGGGAATACCTGCAAGCTTGAATAATCCACAAACTTCATCCACAAAGATAAGGTGTAAATCGGGATGCAATGTTCCATCTCCTGCAAATGGATTAGCTAGCAGTTTCTCTATCATATCCGAAGGAATCTCAAAGTAAATATTTTCAAAAAGGTCAGCAGGTTGAGGAGCAACTCTTTGCTCTTCTGGTCGGGGTGAAGATACCCCGAATAAGCCCCTCAAAGGATTAGTTTCCATAGTGACAAGTAACAGAAAATTTCAGCACACTATATAAATGTTTCCTCGGCAAAAGATTAGTTTCCACTCACCAAAAGCACTACACTCCCCGGCAACGGTGCCAAAAAAGAGTCTTGATGACCCACAAGTGTAGGGGATCTATCGTAGTCCTTTCGATAAGTAAGAGTGTCGAACCCAACGAGGAGCAGAAGGAAATGATAAGCGGTTTTCAATAAGGTTTTCTCTGCAAGCACTGAAATTGTAGGTGATATATAGTTTTGTGATAAGATAAATAGTAACGAGTAACAAGTACATAAAGTAAATAAAGTGCAGCAAGGTGGCCCAATCCTTTATATGGCAAGGGATAAGTCTGGACAATTTCTAATAATGAGAAAGGAGCTTCCGAGGACACATGGGAATTATCGTCAAGCTAATTTTCATCATGCTCATATGATTCGCGTTCGGTACTTTGATAATTTGATATGTGGGTGGACCGGTGCTTGGGTACTGCCCTTACTTGGACAAGCATCCCACTTATGGTTAACCCCTATTGCAAGCGTCCGCAACTATAAAATAAGTATTAAGGTAAACCTAACCACAACATTAAACATATGGATCCAAATCAGCCCCTAACGAAGCAACGCATAAACTAGGGTTTAAGCTTCTGTCACTCTAGCAACCCATCATCTACTTATTACCTCCCAATGCCTTCCTCTAGGCCCAAATAATGGTGAAGTGTCATGTAGTTGACGTTCACATAACACCACTAGAGGAAAAGACAACATACATCTCATCAAAATATTGAACGAATACCAAATTCACATGACTACTACTAGCAAGACTTCACCCATGTCCTCAGGAACAAACGTAACTACTCACAAAGCATATTCATGTTCAAAATCAGAGGAGTAATAATATGCATTAAGGATCTGAACATATGATCTTCCACCAAGTAAACCAATTAGCATCAACTACAAGGAGTAATCAACACTACTAGCAACCCACAAGTACCAATTTGTGGTTTTGATACAAGATTGGATACAAGAGATGAACTAGGGTTTTGAGAGGAGATGGTGCTGGTGAAGATGTTGATGGAGATTGACCCCCTCCCGATAAGAGGATCGTTTGTGATGGCGTTGGTGATGATTTCCCCCTCCCGGAGGTAAGTGTCCCCGGCAGAACAGCTCCGCTAGAGCCCTAGATTGGTTCCGCCAAGGTTCCGCCTCGTGGCGGCGGAGTTTCGTCCCGTAAGCTTGCCCCCGATTTTTTCCAGGGTAAAAGCTCTCATATAGCAGAAGATGGACACCGGGGGCCCACCAGTGGGCCCAGGAGACAGGGGGCGCGCCCAGTAGGGGGGCACCCCCACCCTCCTGGACAGGGTGTGGGCCCCCTGGTGAATTTCTTCTGCTCAATAATTCTTATTAATTCCAAAAATAGGTTTCGTGGAGTTTCAGGATTTTTGGAGCAATGCAGAATAGGTTTCCAATGTTTGCTCCTTTTCTAGCCAGAATTCCAGCTGCCGCCATTCCCCCTCTTCATGGTAAACCTTGTAAAATAAGAGAGAATAGCCATAAGTATTGAGATATAATGTGTAATAAGAGCCCATAATGCAATAAATATTGATATAAAAGCATGATGCAAAATGGACGTATCACTTGCTTGCTCAAAATGCTTAGTGATATGCTCCAAAGCCCTCAACTACTTTCTCACATCCACATATGACCTAAGCCAAAAGTCTAACTCGGCCCTACCGATTCTTTCTATCCGGTGCCACCGAGTTCAGATGTCATAGCCACTGCCACAAACCCTAGGCAAATCGGTCTCACCGGTAGGGATCTCGGTCTCACCGAGATGGGATTGTAATCTCTCTATTTCCCTTCATAATGTTTCGGTACCACCAAGATGAGCGATCGGTCCCACGAGATTGCAATGCAAACTCTCTGTTTCCTTTTCATAACATTTCGGTCTCACCGAAATGAGCGAATCGGTCCCACCGAGTTTACTTGACCAACTCTCTGGTTAGCTTATTACCAAAATCAGTCCTACCAAGTTTGTGTAATCGGTCTCACCGAGATTATGTTATGCCCTAACCCTAACTATATCGGTCCTACCGAGTTGCATGTCGGTCCCACCGAAAATCCTAATGGTCACTAGATTTGCTGAATCGGTCCGACCGAGTTTCTCAATTCGGTCCCACCGAGATTGGCAAGTTGTGTGTAACGGTTAGATTTTGTGTGGAGGCTATATATACCCCTCCACCCACTCTTCATTCGTGGAGAGAGCCATCAGAACGAACCTACACTTCCAGCATACATTTTCTGAGAGAGAACCACCTACTCATGTGTTGAGGCCAAGATATTCCATTCCTACCATATGAATCTTGATCTCTAGCCTTCCCAAGTTGCTTTCCACTCAAATCTTCTTTCCACCAAATCCAAATCCTATGAGAGAGAGTTGAGTGTTGGAGAGACTATCATTTGAAGCACAAGAGCAAGGAGTTCATCATCAACACACCATTTGTTACTTCTTGGAGAGTGGTGTCTCCTAGATTGGCTAGGTGTCACTTGGGAGCCTCCGACAAGATTGTGGAGTTGAACCAAAAAGTTTGTAAGGGCAAGGAGATCGCCTACTTCGTGAAGATCTACCGCTAGTGAGGCAAGTCCTTCGTGGGCGACGGCCATGGTGGGATAGACAAGGTTGCTTCTTCGTGGACCCTTCATGGGCGGAGCCCTCTGTGGACTCACGCAACCGTTACCCTTCGTTGGTTGAAGTCTCCATCAACGTGGATGTACGATAGCACCACCTATCGGAACCACGACAAAAACATCCGTGTCTCCAATTGCGTTTGAATCCTCCAATCCCTTCCCTTTACATTCTTGCAAGTTGCATGCTTTACTTTCCGCTGCTCATATACTCTTTGCATGCTTGCTTGTTATGTATTGTGAGTGTTAAACTTGTGCCTAAACTCCACTTAAACTTAAAGAAGTTAAAAAATGCAACTGTTGGTACTTAGTGTCGAATCACCCCCCCCCCCCCTCTAGACACCTCTTTTCGATCCTTTCAATTACAAATAGTATAAATAGGCCAAAATTGGACAACTAGAAGAGAGGACCCAAACCAGGTGTTTTCCCAGAATCTATTTTTATTTTGTTACCTGATTTCCATCTATATCAAAATTTCAACACGTTGATGATAAATCTTAACTCCTTTCAAAAATCTAGAAACATTAGAGTTAGAATTGGGTACAAACATATTTGGTTTGCCAGAAGTGTGTTTGTCGTCAATTATTTGTCTCATGGTCTTTTCACCTCCATAATATCATTTAATCCAAGACCCTAGAAGGTAGGGGTTAATCTCTTGGAGATTTGGAATACTTGCACCTCCAAATTCCTTCTTCATACACACCAGCCTCTAGTTAGCCAAGTGTAGTTTTCTATGCCCCTCAAAGTCATTCCACAGGCAGTGAGCCATTTGAGAATTGATCATGTCAATGGCCCACTCAGGGAATTTGAAGAGGACAAAAGGTAGTTAGGAATGCTGGCAAGGCAGGCTGGGTAAGAATCAACCTGTCTCTGTAAGAAATGAGTTTCCCTCCCCATCCAGCAATCCTTTTCAGAATTTATCAATTAGGGTTGGATATCGTCTCTCTTGCACTAGTCGGGAAACCCCTTATTAGCCGCGTGCGAAAATGCTTACTAGCCGTGTTCGGCTCGTGCAAAAAGGCATGATCGAATTGGTGACCTCATGTTCAGAAGAATCCTTTACACCGAGATTATTTTTTATAAAGGTTTACACTAAAATAGCTCAATTTTGTGCTTAAATGATCTTATGAAAGCAGATAAATTTATAATCAAGAGTGGGAAAAACTCCGACCCCGCCAAAATGTGCTGAGGAAATTTTTGTTGCTCAACTAACAAAATAAGGTTTTGTTTCTCGACGAACTTTGAACCTTGTTTGTGCGTAAGCTTATTGCATATAATTTCTGTGAAACTCTGTTTTATACACAATTACTAGTAGTTGTAGTTGCACTGTTGGATCTCCGTCGGACAGCCTGCAGCTCGTCTTCGGTACCGTTCATATACGATCGGTGACCTCAGTGGGGAAATGCGGCCTGCGAGTGTGTGGGTATAGCCGCCGCTGACGTTCCCTACCCTAGCCGCCGCCACGAGCCAGGCGACTAGGGAGGCGATCTTCTTCCACCAATCTCCATCGGCCAGGGCACTGGCCCCCTCTTCCTCCGGCGGCAGGAGGGAGGGGGACCCCGTTCCTCCGCTCTGTAGTTAGAATTTGAATTTGTAGGACGTGGTGCGTCGTTGGGGTGGTGGGAGCGGCGCCCGGGCGAATAACTTTGCGTCAACTCTATTCCCACACCGGCAGTGTTCTTCATGGCGGCCTCTTGGAGTTGATGGCATCGTGTGTTTGCCGATCCTTCAGATCGGCAGTATTAGGGTTCAAGGATGGTGTCAGCGAGGCGGCGGCGGCGACTCATCAGGTGTGTCTCTTCTTCTGCTCTGTCCCCGTTGTTGTGGCATTGTCTCTGACGTCATGGTGGAGCAGGGAGGTTTTGTAATCCAGGAGTACGCACAGACGGTTGTCTACGCAAGTAACAGCTAGAAGATGGTGCATCTTGTGCTGGGTATGTGGTTGGAGACTGACAGTTCTAGTGTCCTCCTCCGTTGTTGTAGTCATGCGGGGTTGTCAGTTCTGAAGTTCGATGGCGTGTCCAGGGACATGTTGCCCCGGTCTGATTCTTTTAACGACAATGATTTTGCTTCAAGCAAACTACTTTGGAGGTCCATAAAGCTGCTGATGGGCGATGGAGCCGCGTCCAGCTCGAGTAAAGAGGTGATCTGTCACTTTTTTCTTAGTGAAGAGGAACCCTATCTTTTCAGTCCTGTAATGTTGATGTTTACATGGCTTGTAACTGAATCTTTATTTTATTAATGAGACACGTATTATTATAAAAAGAGAGTGTACGGGTATCCGGTGGTGGTGTATTGTGACGGTCAAAGCTTTCTCTCCAGAGTCAGTCCAGAGAGGAAACGATTTGTTTTTCTACGGGGAGCCACCGAGCACCCGCTCGCAGCGGGCAGAGTCGTAGAGAGCAGAACCTTATTAGCAGCTTTCAGATAACAATTTGTGTATATTCTAATGAGTAGGAACAGACAAAATCGGCATTTGGTCAGGGTTTGTGAATATCGTCATCAGCAGTTATGGAGTCAGGATCTCGACAGTTTACTAAAATTCTGGATAATTTTTAGGAAGATAACGTGGAAACTATGATGAACTGCGGAGATAAACCGATGCAAACACGGCTGCACCCTCAAGGCCTCAGCTTTTCGGTAGCAAACGAGTCTTGCAAAACCTTGTTTCAACGCAGAGGAGCACTAACTATGCGAAGAGAAAACACGACCAATACAAGATCAATAAGAAAACCAGTACGCATATATTCAACAACCACCACTGTTCGCTTCCAAAAAACAAAGACAACCAACAGTATCTCCAACGTATATAAACTCAATGACTAGAAAGCGGTACTACAAATATAGCTGAAGTGAACACAAGGGCGGTACATACAATCCAACAACAAGGTAAACTGCACTGCTAACAATAGACCGAGCACATCACGCACACAACGGAAGTTTAAAGAAGCAGCCGAGGCACCACTCAGCAACGTTCAGCACGGGATCTTCATCGTCTCGCGGCTGCGGATCAGTCGCCGGCCCCCTCCTCGCCTTCGTTATGATGACGATCAGCAGAGAATAGAGAAAGCATGCAGCAAGGAACCCGATCACGCCACAGACAAGCCCGTTCTTGGTGACATGAACTACTGAGGTTTGCACCGGAGGCCGGAGAATAGCTGTGGCTGCAGGTGGGGGCTCGAGAGCGAAAGCTGGAGGTGCCAGCGAGACAGCAGAAGGCGGATGCGGGCTCTTACGCAACGGTGCGAACGGAGGTGGTGGCTGTGGCTCGGCGTGTGCAGAGAAGGTTGGCGGCTCGAGAAATGGTGTGGTGGAGGCCGGCGGCAAAGCACGTCCGGCGACGGCGATGGCCATGGTGAGAGATACGGCGATCAAGATTGGAACAAGGCTTGCCATGGCTCTGTTTTTCCTTCTGGCGCAACTGCGATCAAAGGGTTGCGGAGCTGTGCGCCAATCGGTGGACGTTTTATAAGGCGGGGGCATGCAGCTAGCCGGGGCAGCCGGGCACCCGGGGTGCAACGTTGTCACTCGTGGAAGAACGCGTGTCCGTGGTGTACCATTTTTGATGAACAAAGGCACGGATGCACGCTCTGTTTATGTGCCCGCGTCCATTGCGAAGAAAATTGTACAGGGGCACGGGTACCCGGTCTCACAGACTCTGTTTTCACCTTGTATACATTAGCGTATCTTTAAAAGGGACTCTCAAATAGTGTGCAAACAAATGGGGTTCAGTTTACCATCCAATACCGTCTTGCATTAGTCCGCAGACAAGTTTGCTTATTCGTTTTCATGCAAACCGGAAGCAAATAGGGGGCTTTGCGGGAGACTGTCGCCATGTAGTACTCAGACACTCTCGGCCGACCTAAAACCCCTCCGAAACCCAGGTCTTCATCCCTTTACTCCTTCTCTGCATCTGTTTTTCCTCGCCGCCGCCGCCGCCGCTTTACCACCCGATTGCCCGTCAAGCACTTGCCGGACCTTAGCTACCTCCACCACTACTCCCGATCTCGCCACAACGCTTGTCCTACGCCGTCGGTCCACATCTCTCGTACATCCACCGAGTAGGTATCATCTGCCCCACGGGAGTCACCACGCCCATCAAATGTTTGTGCAATTTTTTGTTCCTTTTTTGAAGCAATGAATTCGGACATGAAGTACATATACGAGCACTACTTTGAGTCATCCGACGTGAAAGATTGTGCGGATGAGAAAGCGATGATGCAGGCAATCCCTACAGAAGAGGAGCATGCGCAAGAGCATGTCCTCAATTTCAAGGGACCGACCAAGGGTCATTGAGTGTTGAATCGGAACAAGGCACGAGGCACTTTCCGCTGATGGACTATTACTTTGCCCCTATGTCCTATTCGTAGACAATGTTTGTCGGCGTTTTTGGAAGCCAAAAAATGTCTTCCATCGCCTCTATAATGGTGTCCGGTCCTACATAAATACTTCATCTTGAAATAGGATGTCTATGAAGGATCAAATTCTCTAGTTATTAGAAGTACACGGCTGTATTGCGGATGCTTGCATATGGCACGACTGCATTGAAGATGAAGTCTAGATCCATGCATCCATTGCCGCCGGTAAACCTCGCTCCTTCCTTGTAGGTGGAGTAGGCACGAGTAGCGGGATGATGACGATGCAAATCTATATCCATGGTAATGATCGGGGAATCTCTACTACACCGTACGCTCCATCTCTTGTTGCGCCTTCGGTGAAGACACATCGATGGTGTGTGTCGGCAAAACCATCACTGGGGCAGGCGCCGCCGGAAAGGGCGTAGGTCCCGCCACTGTCGCCACTGGATGCAGCCTCCTGGCCCGAGCTCCATGGTGACTTGGACCCGCCATGTGGCTCGTCGGTGAGGGACTTGGTGGTGGAGGAAGCTGTTGGAGGAGCGGAAAGGGGCGCATCAATGGAAGAGGAGGAGTGGGGGTGGGAAGGAGCGGAGGGGGATTTAGCGTGCTGTGTTGGAGGGGTTAGCCGTGCAGCTCCAGGTTCCGAGGCGGTCAACTCAGGTTGGGGAGAATTTATGTTGAGATAGCTCACTTTTTGTCGTTAAATTGAATCAAAGCCAAAATATATAACTGAATCAAAGCCGAAATATATGAATGGGAATATATTTTACCACTACCAAAATATGTACACAGAATTTCGTTTGGTTTCTATACAAAATTTTGAACCTTGGTTGTGAGTAATTAAGATTCTTGCGTATAGTATTCGTGCTGTGTTTTATACGTACTCAAGCTTGTGGCGAAATAACAATGGAAATGTGGAGCAGTTTGATTCTTTCTTACTAGCTGGTGCAGATGATATCCTACACCTATCAACACCCATGCGGCGAAATAAGAAAGGAAGCGTGGCTGCATGATTTGATCTCAATCGGACGGCCTGCCGCTCATTTTCAGTAGCACGAAACAGAGGAAGGTGTGCGGGTGTGGGTACCGGGGGTATTGTGACGACCAAATTTCGATTGGGCATGAAAGCTACCACCATAGAGCTTACCTCTGTTTGGCCTTCCATCCAAGAAAAAGTATACGCTAAACACGGCTAATACAAGATCGGTATTGCTAGTGCAGTACAAATGTACACCTTTCACTACCTGCTAGTGAGCGGTCACGTCTGTTCTACCAGGACATGAATGCGGCACTGATGCTTTGGAGCGCGATGGCCGTTTCGAGCGGAAAGAAAGCGCGAGCGAGGGAGGGAGGTTTTGTGGGTCAGGACAGTCAAACGCGGGTGTGGCAGCGGTCCGGACGCCCGCAAAGCCTCTCCACCCTAGTTTCTCTCCGGTTTGCCCAAAAATCACATCTAGATAGCTTGGCAAATTGATACAAAACCGTATTGAATGACAGAACACGTCCGAACCACACGGTTCAGACGTACAAACAACACGATTCAGACGTATGCAAACGGTTTAAGATCGACGTTGAAGATGCCGTAAGAAAGAAAACATGGTCCATCGGACGGCCTGCCGCTCGTCTTGGTAGCTAAAAAGTAAAAACAGTGGAAGGTGTGCGGGTGCGGGTACCCGGCGTCAGGGACGGATCTAAGGGGGGACGAGGCGAGACCCCCAACAATCGTCTCGTCCCTCGATATCGATCAGTTAATCGCTATTTTTTTGGCTTGCCCCCGTGTCCAGCGCAGGCTTCGCCCCCCCTATCCTTCCCCACCCCCATTCTCATTAACGTGTAAGCTTCAGCCATGTACAGCCCATTACGTGCTAAAATAAAAAAAATCAGCACAAAAGAAAATTGCCTAACAGGCCATCATGGAAGGAAAAGAGGCATGTTAATTACAACACGCAGCCACGACCTGATTACGCTCTCCCCTATCGCTAATCTCTCCAAGCCGTCGCTGCTATCGAAACTGACGCCTGATATGGCTGCTGCGATCAGATCTCTTCTTCGGGTCGCCATGGAGAGAAGCGGAGAGGGGAAGGGATCGCCGGGATACGCGGGTGTCGATCCACGCACATGTTGCCGGTTCCCAGCAGAGAGGACGCATGGATGAACAGCAACCACAAAAGGGGAAAAGGTAATTGTTTCTCGCTTCAGATTGGTTCTTTGCTTTAAAATTTATAGAAGTATAATCAGACAGATTTAGAATCAGTTATAACATTCCTACTTGTGCTTGTGTAAACATGAAGAAGAATAAGAGAGCAGGATCGATTCATAAATTTTCGATTCAGGTTTTGGGATTGGGTTCAGTCAGTGAAGTCCATCTTGCCAATTCCAATAAATAATATAAGATTAGGTAAAATATTATTTATCCACATTGCATTACTACAAATTATTCTTTGATAAGTTTATCCAGTGTTTCTAGTGTTGTGATTTTTTTTTCATTTGTCAATTTTCTATCAAGTTTGATCATGTGAATGCAATGAACAGACACAAAAAGGGTATGTTGACACCATGGCATCTCCATTAGACCAGACCCTAATTTTTTTTACAACATAGCCGTTGCGTATGAGACTTGGTGTGAAACCTCGACACCCCCCCCCCCCCCCCTATGTCGAAATCCTGGCTCCGTCCCTGCCCGGCGTATTGTGACAACCAAATTCCGTTGGGCATGCTGACCTCTGTTTAGCCTTCCATTCCATCCAAAAGAGCCTAATTTGACCAGGGACAGAGACAGAGAGCAGTACCGGGAGGCCGGTACAAATGATTAGCAGCTCTCGAGAACAAGTTTTGTCTATTTTATTGATTAAGAACAGAATTCATCGCTAAAAATGGATAAATTAAGGATTTGGTTAGCGTTCGTGAACATAGTTATGAGCAGTAAAAAAAGAGTCATGCAGTCAAATTCCATATAATTTCCATCATCATAAACTGACTACACAAAGAAAAGGTACACAGGGTAAAAGTACAAGATCGGTATTGCTAGTGCAGCACAAATGTATCCAACAAGAACCACAGTTACAAATATCTCCGAGGCATAATCACGATGATTAAAATGCGATACTGCAAATACAGTCTGAATACACCGTATATAACAGGGCTGGTAGTGTACCACTGCTACAGTAGAGTACATATACAATCCGTACTGCACGAAGCAGCCTAGGCACCACCAAGCAACGTTCAACACGGGATCTTGTGGCTGTGGATCAGTCGCGACGGCGCCGGGGCCCTCGCGTTCAGTGGGCTCAGGCTTGGTATTTTGAGGTTGAGCTTTGCAAAACCTGACCCGGGGAATGCCCAGGTTTAATCTCGAGCAATGAAGTTTCTTGCATGTTTTGTGAAAACTCTGTTTTTATTCTCTGCCGTGAAACCAAGCGTGGAGCAGGTTTCGGACACTGGTCGACGTGGAGACGCACTAAGCTCGTGGTCGTCGTTGCACGGTTTGATCTCCATCGGGAGGCTGCAGCTCGTCTTCGGTAGCGAACAAAAGATAAGGTGTGTAGGAGCGGGCACCCGCGTACTTTGAGCGTGACGGCTAAATTTCTCCGAGTCCAGAGTCTAGGGAGCTCTCAGTGAAGAAATAATAATCCAGAGAGCTGACCTTTGTTTGGCCACCCATCTATCTAAATAAATAATAATAAAAGCTTTGCTTTGCAATGGGGAGTCCGGGCACCCGCTCGCACCGGGCCGAGACAGAAAGCTCTCAAGAACAGCTTTTGTATATTCTAATGAGTAGCTAGGAGCAGACAAATTCAGGATTTGGTCAGGGTTTGTGAATATGTTTATGAGCAGTGATGGAGCCAGGATCTCGACACAACCAAGCTAAAGCACGCACCGTAAACACCCGACTAAGAGCATCTCCAGCCGTTGGCCCTCCAGGGGGCGTCTAAAATCGCCGCCTGGGGTGACCCGACGCAAAAAATGGGCTTGGCGCGAGTTGGCCCCCAGCCGCCGCCCCCAGGCCGGCCTCAGGCGTGGGGAAATTTTTTTTAGACAAATTTGGGCTGAAACACGCCAATTTTTAGTAAACTTGGGCTTTTATATTCGCAAACTTGGGCTAAAACACGCCATTACATATAAAAACTAGTAAAAAAAACTTGCTGAAGGCCGAGAAGTCGCCGTCGTCGCCGCCATCGTCGGCCTTCTCCTCCTTGACTCGAGCGCCTCGGCGGCGGCGGCGATGGCGCGTCGTCGTTGTCGTCGTCGCTGTCGTCGATGATGACGACGCCACCTTCGTCAGCCTCGGGCGCCGCAGGCGGCGACCGGGCGCCCTCGCCATCTTCGTGGAGTCTTGGCGTGCCCATTCAAGGGCAGCGTCGTCGTCGAGCTTCGACCTCGCCGTGCTCCGTCTTCACCGGCGCCCGGCAAGAGCTGGCTTCACCGGCGCGAGACCCGGCTCCGTCTTCAGCTTGACGAAGCGCGGGGGAGGAGCCGACGAGGAGGCACGCCGGCCGCCCTCGCTGATGACGACGCCGGCGCTGCGTGTACGTCGGCCGAGCGGCGTCTCCGCCACGGGCTCGGCCTTGACGCCGAGCAGCGATGGAGTGCCGGAGGATTGGGAGGAAGAACGCGACGAGGAAGAAGAAGAGGAGGAGCCGAACCTCCTTGGCGCCCATTGCCCGTCGCGTCGGCGGTGCGCCGGAGGGGCCATCCTCGCCGGGGGGTACGCCAACGGTGGGTTGTTGCCGCCCTCGATGTGCATCAGCACGCCGTCGAGGGTGCGGCCGGGACGCCCACGGAAGATGGCGCCCTCGCCGTTCTTGTTTGCCGACCACCGGCGCCCGTTAGTGAGCGCCGGCCCGGCTTCTTGGCGGCGTTAAAGTACGCCGCCCAAGCCGCGGTGTTGTCGGGCGGCGATCTTGGGGAGAGAGCTTCGGCGTCGGTGAGGAGACGCGATCTCGACCTTGTCGGGCGGCACGATGGCTTGTTGACGGCGTCGGCAACGAGGGAATGGGCACGCCCCCAGTGCTGCGCCTCCAGCCCGTCGGCCTGGCGCGCATGTCCGGCGGCGCCGGGATGTTCGCCTGGAACAGGAGCCAGGACTCCTGTTGGCGGAGCGAACAGCGGCCGAAGCCGTTGGCCGCCGCCTCGTCTCCGGGGAAACGCTCGGCCATCGGGGAGGGAAGGGAGAGGGAGGGGCTGGGCGGCGGCGCTCGGGAGAGGGAGAGGGAAGGCTCGACGGCGCTCGGGAGAGGGAGAGGGAAGGCTCGGCGGCGGCGAGGGCTGGGCGGCTGGTGTGGCCACAGGCGGGCGAGGCCATCGGCTTATATAGCCGCGTCGCGCCAGTGTGCAGCGTCTGCGAGGAGGAGGCGTGGCGCGCCGTCCGTGACGCGCCGCCGTGAGAATCAATGGCAAGGCTGCCCGTGGCGGCAGCCTTGCCATTGATTCTCAAGGAACCGATGCTCAGTGAAGACGAGGCGCGTGTACCGACGCTGCTGACCAGCTTTTTCATGCCAAAACCACTCGCCCCGGCGCCCCCAGGCGACCCCAGCGCGCCGGGTTCGGTCTGGATCCGCCGGCGCTGATTTTGGCACAGGCCGACGAAAATCGGGCTCCTGGAGGCGCGACTGAGCCGTTTTTTCAGCGCCGGCGTGAAAAAAACGCCTGGGGAGGCCTTCCTCACGGCTGGAGATGCTCTAATACAAGATGAATATACATAGTATTGCTAGTGCAGCACACATTTATTCAACAGCAACCACCGTTACAAATATCTCCGAGGTATATAAGCTCAATGACTAAAAAGCGCTACTACAAATATAAGCTGAATATATAAAAGGACAGGTTATGCTACGGAACATACTACGCAACAACAACTTGCAGGGCCAACAATGGACCGAAAACATCACGCACACAATGGAAGTGTAAAGAAGCAGCCTAGGCACCACCTAGCAACGTTCAACACAGGATCTTCGTCTTGCGGCTGCGTATCAGTTGCCGGGGCTGTCTCCGCCGTAGGCGCCCTCGCGTTCAGTGAGCGCTTTATGATGACAATCAACAGAGAATAGAGAAAACATGCCGTGAGGAAGCCGATCACGCCACAAACGAGCCCGTTCTTTGTGACGTAGGCTGCTGCTGAGGCATGTAGCGGAGGCGGGAGGATCGCCGTGGCTGCACTTGGGGGCTCGTGGACGTAGGCTGGGGGATGCCAACATGGGTGGTGGTTCGACGTGTGCTGAGAAGGGCGGAGGCTCGAGAAATTGTGCAGTGGAGGCCGGCGGCAAAGCACGTCCGGCGAAGGCCATGGTCGTAGTGACAAGTATGGCGATCAAGACTGGAAGAAGGTGGTTTGCCATGGCTCTGTTTTTCTTTTCTGCGCAGCTGCTACCGAAAGTGTCGTGGAGCTCTGTGCCTATTTATTGGTCGTCCGTTATATGCAGTAGGAAGGCAGGCTCGTACAAGGTGACTCTTGGACTGGAAGAAGTGAAACTTCACTGTGAAGAAAAATGTACAGGGGCACGGGTACCCGGCCGCAGAGACTCTCTTGTGAAATAGACTGATGAAGGCACGGGTGCCCGCCTGCTGGGTGCCCACGCCCATTGCGAAGAAAAATGTACAAGGGCGCGGGTACCCGGCTGCAGATACTCTGCTTTCGCCTTGTATATTTTATTGAACTGAGACTTCCTTTCCGGTAGATTATCTCAGAAATAATGGACAACTTCCCCACCATATACAACGTCGTCTTGGATAAACCATGGCTCCAAGTATTCCTTTTCGTCTGTATCCAACAAAATGAAATATAAAAGAAAATGGAATAAATGGAAGCAATCTACAAGGGGGAGGTATACTCAATTTTAATGAAAGATTTATCTGGTTTATTAGAAAAACAAATAGAACTGCCTAGTTTATGTGAAAACCCAGGCTGAAAACCCCATAAGCAACGGAGCCCCATCGACAATGGGTGACAGCCGCACTAAACACACACCCTTTAAATCCGGAGCCACCGCTCCGACGTCTTCCGCTCGCACATGAGCAGCTACATCACAAAACTTGGACGACTTATATCCTCTCCTACATGAGATGATCTCTCGTAGACCACGAGTGTTACACCAACCTTGTAGGTCACTGCCTCGGTGTACTCGGAAGACCGGCAAAATTTCAAAAACATGATACCATTTCAAAAACATTAATTTTGAATGTCTCATAAAAATCTGAAAACAAATGTGAATGTTCACAAGGAATGTTCCTACAACCGCTAAAAATTTCAAATCCAAATTCGAAATACACATTGAGAAACAAAAAAGACAAATCTTGATGTAAATAGTGGCATTTTGACTTTCGTCTTTTCTGGCACTGTTCATGCTTGATTTGTTTTTTTACCTCAATTTGTATTACGAATTTTGATTTGAAATTTTTAGGGATTGTACGCTCATGTGATGCGAACATCCAGAAAAAGAATTCCAGAATTTTTTCAAACATTTAAATTGATTTAAAAAAGGTATCATGGTAGCACCTAAAGGATGGGAGGACGTGATATTCTCTAGGAGATCCAACTTTGCATCAAGATCCATGTAATCTTTATATAGAAAATTCTCTTTTTTGTTTCTTTCAAACAAGATAACATTTGACCTTGAATTTTACAGGTCAACGTCATGCAGGCACACTCTTTGAATACATAAATCCTAAACAACCACACATATCCGCTTTGTACTCACTGTCCTCACTGGAACACAAAAGAATACAAGGATTTACACCACGAGACGAGCAATCAATCCTCTTTGAGGCAGCTCAGTCTCAACTACACTACATCTAACCTCAGCGAAACTACCTCTGATCTGAACTACACTATCTC
The DNA here is from genome assembly GCA_021605145.1 of Aegilops bicornis. Lineage (NCBI taxonomy): Eukaryota > Viridiplantae > Streptophyta > Magnoliopsida > Poales > Poaceae > Aegilops > Aegilops bicornis. Next base: position 15,289,292 of record CM038671.1, read on the forward strand.
TAATTATTCCGTGATGGCCTGCAATGCAATCGACTGAATAGGCATCGGTGAAGAGTTGCCGGGCAGCTGCTCCTGCTTGGGTTTGCATCGGCAGGAGTCACTATGATGCCTGAGGGAGCCTGTGCCACATTTGGTACCACCTGTTAACTTCAACACCGTGTCGCAGTGGTTGCACGCTGCGTACATAAGTTTGGGATTTTTGGTGTGTATCTTGGTGAAGCTTTGCCAATGTTTTGACGGTTGATCAGCGAAGAGCAGATCCTGAACATCTGATGATGAAAGAAGGAAGCAATGTCAGCAATTATGTGCTTGTAACAGCTCTGCAAGGAAGAAAATGATGAATCTAAGTAAGAGCCTGTCGTTTCTCTGCACCAAGCACAACTTACCCATCCCCACGTCTAGAACTGGATACATTTTGGAATTGGACATCATTTGGTCCAATTCTTCCACGCCGGCATGGGTAATGGGTTCGTGTGGATCCACTTCATATCCTGATCGTGATCCTGTAAATTGGCATGATGTCTTTGTTACAGTGATCTATGGTTTACACAAGAAAGATGGTAACATGGTCACTTACTTTTGCCATTCCGGTTCCGGGTGCCCTTGGCTTTCCCTTCCAGCGGGAAGACGTGACATAAAGCCAGATCCTCCTACGCGGTAAAAAAGAAGAAGAGAATGAGAAGTTAAACATGTCTAATTGCAAAACAAAAACATGAAATTCCTAGGTAAAAATGCTACTTACATCCAAATACAATCCAGGGCGATCTTTCATAGTCCTAAGTAGGTGGTACACCATCATGCCAAGAACCCCCCTTTTAGCACCCGTAGGTTTGAACTCGAGCGTCGTCTTGGTCCCCACGAATTTAGCGGAGTTGGGGGAATTGCCTTGGGAGGTGTTAGGGATGGAGACCAATTTTTTCTGCGACCAAGTCCCTTCATCAGTCGTCCAGCCTTCCATGGCCTCCAACTTAGGGCGAATAAGGTACGACCCCAAGTTTTTGAGTCGGGCTGCTGCATCGTTGATTTTGCGGTGGGGCTCGAAGTAAGGTGTGGGCTCGAACATACGGTATTCTCTGAGAGAAGATATCAACTCCTGGTCGGAACAGCTTCCCCCAAGATTGGAGAAGGTGTCAGGGAGGGAGTAGATCTCAGGGATGCTTGCCATCGAACCGTTGGGATTCGGTTCGGGATCTCTTGAAGCTATTGGGATTTTGGGAGGCTGGGAGCTGGGTAGGGGAAGAAGAACCGGCTATGGAGAAGGTGTTGACTATGGGGGTGATGGAGATCTGTGGCGAGCAGGAGGCCGGGGAGGTGTGCTGCCAGTGGATCGGTAGATTGATGAATCGGCTCTGCTGTACGAAGCGGCCGGCCGGGCGCTACATATATAGTATTCCTACTTGGACTAATCTAATCGAGCAGAAGACGGGCGGAAGGAACGAAGGTGCAGGTACCCGGCAATAGCCACGGAAGGTAGCATCCTGGGTGAAAGTTGCCAGATGGGAGAGTGGGAGTGGCCAGAGGTCGGGGGTGCCGGGCACCCGCTAGCACCACGCGGGCCGCACGTTCACACAAGCGATCGTACGCGGCCACCCAAGTCTTTGACGTCTACTACATTGATATACAAGTATTTACCGCGTAAGAGCATCTACAGCCGCGATAGCCGTTTTGTCCGGATTCTGTCCGTTTGAGTAGGACAATGGGGTCGTGTCCGGGCAGTTTTTGGGATGCGGTGGCCATGCGGCCAGCGCGCGGTCGCATCCCGGCCGCATCTTGTCCGCGTGCACTTTTCTTTGCAAGTCCTTAAACTTTTTTTCATCATTCATTTTTGGTACATGACAATACATCATCATATTTTGACTAGTAAAGCAAGACCAAAGAAAACAAGAACCATAAGAATACATTTGAGAAGATACCCAACTTCCATAACTGCTCCCTTGAGTTGGGTTAGGCCCTTCTCGATGCACTCATTGTTGATCTATGGAGGAGGCTCGACGTTGCACCCTCCTTTCTTCTTCAAGCCAAAAGTCGATGTCACTTCCTCACACGTAGTATCGTGCCTAGCCTCTAATCTAGCAACAAGTGCACTTGTCTCATCTACAACCTCTAGGCTAGCTAAAAGTGCACGAACATGTATTAAATTTCGCTCTATCAATATATCGATGTACTCTTCTCAATACCAAAACTTGCATCCATTCTACACAATAAAACTTAAAGTTAGCACAATTAGTCTAATCCGAGAGCACAAACCGAAGCTAAAAAGAGCACATACCCCATCGTTTAAGCACTTGATGAACACCCATCCGGGATGCTCCGGCGTTGTAGACACGCGGCGCACGACCATCCTTGGGCAGTGGTCGCACTTGATGAGGGGCAACGGTGCGCCGACGAGCTTTTGGGCAAGCACCGAGCCCGGTCGGCCGCCATTCGTGTATCTACCTGCGGACCACCGACGGTGCAAATCCGAGCGGCTAGAGGAGGAGCCGCTGCCTGCATGTGGCCTTGCGGCCCTGCCAGGGCCTTCCGGCGAGGTGCCCGGTGAGGGAGTCCTGGATTAGGGGGTATCCGAACAGCCGAACTATATACTTTGGCCGGACTGTTGGACCGTGAAGATACAAGATTCGAGACTTCGTCCCGTGTCCGGATGGGACTCTCCTTTGCGTGGAAGACAAGCTTGGCGATCCGGATATTAGATTTCCTTCTTTGTAACCGACTCTGTGTAAACCCTAGCCCCCTCCGGTGTCTATATAAACCGGAGGGTTTTGTCCTTAGAGGGACAATCATAATCATCATAGGCTAGCTTCTAGGGTTTAGCCTCTACGATCTCGTGGTAGATCAACTCTTGTAATACTCATATCATCAAGATCAATCAAGCAGGAAGTAGGGTTTTACCTCCATCGAGAGGGTTCGAACCTGGGTAAAACATCATGTCCATTGCCTCCTGTTACCATTAGCCTTAGACGCACAGATCGGGACCCCCTACCCGAGATCCGCCGGTTTTGACACTGACATTGGTGCTTTCATTAAGAGTTTCTCTGTGTCGTCGCTGCAAGGCTCGATGGCCCGTCTCGTTGTCAAGGACAACATCACCTCTGGGAGAGCACTGGCGGTAGGCAAAACTCTCCGACTAGGCGGCTTCGTCCTGGCCGCTCGATCGGCTTCCGCGCCAACGATGATGACCTCTCAGGTCATCAAAAACAGCCTCCACATCAATTCGGAACTCGCCGAACAGATGAATCCAATAGAGCTCTCCTCCCTCAATGAGCTCTTGGATCGCATCACCACTTTGGGAGTCGCTACAGACTATGATCGGATCGGGCTTAAACCCGACCAGGAGGATATTAAAACCCCACCGGTCACCCACGAGATAGCAGTAGTGGAAGAGCCACACATGGATTATCCCTCTACTTTGAGGACGAATTATGTCCGGATTACCGAGCTCTCTGAGCCGGATACCCGCTCGCAGGAGGACATGACCCAGACCCCAGACTTAGAATCGGGCATCGTGCCGGAAAAATCGGGCAGCACCCTGGATCCCGAGCTGTCAAGCCCGGAAGCCCCTCTGCCCCTGGGCGTTAGATCGGATCAGAATCCAGATTCAGCTACACCCACCCACCCAAACTTAAACCGTCTCTCCCATATCAGACAAAGGCCCCAAGAGACAGTACATCGCTACTGGGCCAGATTCCTCCTTGTGTTAAACAGGGTTAAGGACTGTCATGAGGAAGACGCAATCTCACTTTCCTGCAAAAATTGCAGGAACAAAGGGATCCTTAATGCTATAAGTCGCCGTGACATAGTACACTTTGCCGACTTAGCAGCCATAGTACAGAATACTGTGCGATGGAGAACACCTGGACAACCCAAACAGACTTCTGGGATAATCCGGCTCTCACTAAATCCTTTGTCTGAACTAAAAGGGCAAACTGTCGTAAGTTATTCGATCCAATTCCCAAAAAACCAAAGCCCACTCCAAGGCATGGAACCGTATTGGAAGAATGGCTCAATGGGCCATGCAAAATTCATAGCACGCCGGATACTACGCCAACGCATAGCCTTAGAGCATGTTGGATACTCCGGCAGGTGGCAAAAAACTGCGAGGATCTTCTGGTAAGCCACAAAGCAGAGCAACACCCCGCCGAAGGCAACAATGCAGTACTGACAGTCTTCGAGACTTTCGCCTCAAATAATAGGCGCAAGCGAGCTCATCGAAATTTCGCTGAAATCTGCCATGTGGCAAAAATAAATCCGTCGAACGACACTGCTATAACCTTCAGTGCCAGTGATGAACCTCAATTCCAGACAGTCCGGGCACCAGCTGCTTTGGTCCTTAGCCCAATCGTGGACGGGTTTCGGCTCACTAAAGTACTCATGGATGGCGGAAGCGGATTAAACTTGATCTATGAAGAAACAATCAACAAGATGGAAATTGATAAAGGCTGCATTGAGCAAAGTGGCACAACCTTCAGGGGAATCATCCCTAGTCGGGAGGCACGGTGTGCGGGAAAATCACACTCGATGTGGTATTCGGCACTCCGGAGAATTACAGGTCCGAAGAAATCACATTCCAAGTGGCTCCTTTCAACAGCGGATACCACACCCTTTTAGGGCGGGACGCATTCACAAGCTTTCAAGCTATACCCCATTACGGGTACATGAAGCTCAAAATGCCCGGGCCCAATGGAATCATCACTCTAGCTAGTGATCTGAACGTCGCACTCCGCGCCGAAAATAAAACTGCAGCACTAGCCCTGGAAGCATTATCTGAAGCCCTAGCGGCCGAAGAATTAACAACGCTGCACACCAGAGTGGACAGGGACGACGTGATACTCGACAAACGACCCAAGTCCACCTCATTCAAACCCGCAGACGAGATAGTCAAATTCCAGGTCCATCCAACGGACCCCACGAAGACAGCTTCCATTGGGACACAGTTGAGCCCCACAATGGACGCCGCACTACGAGACTTCCTACGCGAGAATTGAGACATTTTTTCCTGGCATCCTTCGGACATGCCGGGCATCCCACGCAGACTGGCCGAACACAGCCTCAATATACTGAAAGGATACAAGCCAGTCAAACAGACTCTTAGGCGCTTTTCGGAGCCTAAATGGCAAGCCATGGGAGAAGAGCTAGCCAAGCTACTTGAGGCCGGATTCATCAGAGATATCAAGCATACGGATTGGCTGGCAAATCTGGTAATGGTACCGAAGAAGGACAAATCCTGGCGCCTATGCGTCGATTTCAAAGACCTCAACAAGGCTTTCCCCAAGGATCCCTTCCCCCTCCCTCGCATCGACCAAATCATCGACGCCACCGCAGGACACGACTCACTGTGTTTCCTCGACGCATACTCCGGATACCATCAAATAAAGATGGCAGAGTCCGACCAAGCTGCAACGGCCTTCATAACGCCATATGGTCCTTTCTGCTTCAACACTATGCCTTTCAGGCTTAAAAATGCCGGCGCAACCTATCAACGCATGATTCAAACATGCCTGGAAAAGCAATTTGGCAAAACAGTGGAGGCATATGTGGACGACGTGGTCATAAAAATAAGACACGTCGAAACCCTAATAGATGACTTGAGGCTTACGTTCGATAACCTCCGAACATACGACATCAAGCTAAACCCGGAAAAATGTGTTTTCGGCGTACCCTCTGGGAAGTTGCTCGGCTTCATTGTTTCCAATAGAGGAATTGAAGCAAACCCGGCAAAAATCCGAGCTCTGTCGCAGTTGGCTATCCCAATAGACCTCAAGCATATCCAGAAACTAGCTGGATGCGTGCCTGCCTTAAGCCGCTTTATCTCCCGATTAGGAGAAAAGGCACTACCTCTTTACCGCCTTCTTTGACACACCGAACACTTCGTGTGGATGGATGCAGCCGCGACCGGACTGGATGAAATAAAGACCTTATTGGCCAGTAATCCAGTCCTGACAGTGCCAAATATCGACGAACCTATGAGGTCTTTATTTCACGTACATAGCTGCAACACATCAAGTTGTAAGCGCAGTGCTCGTCGTTGAACGAGAAGCAGATGGATAGAAATTCCCGCTCCAAAAGCCGGTATATTACGTGTGCACGGTCCTCACCCCATGCAAATCCCGATACCCACACTATCAAAAGATAGCATACGCGGTCTTCATGGCATCCCGGAAGCTACGACACTACTTCCAGGAGTGTTTGATTATGGTGGCCTCCGAAGTACCACTCAACGACATAATAAACAACCGCGACGCTACAGGACGGATTGCTAAATGGGCCATCGAGCTCCTTCCGTTCGACATAACATACAAACCACGGCGGGCCATTAAGTCGCAAGTATTGGCTGACTTCGTCGCCAAATGGACAGAATTCGAACTCCCTAAAGAGTACGACGCGTACTCCAATTGGATCATGCACTTCGATGGCTCTAAAATGCTGGCCGGATTGGGGGCAGGTGCAGTCCTGACTTCCCCCACCGGAGACACGGTCCAATACGTACTCCAAATATTATACACAGACTCCAATAACGCAGCCGAATATGAGGCTCTGTTGCATGGTCTTCGGATGGTAGTCTCTATGGGCATTCAACGCCTGGAAGTGCGCGGGGATTCAAACCTCGCAATATCACAAATAAACGGAGACTTTGATGCCAAGGATCCGAAAATGGCGGCCTACTGTAATACCGTCCTTAAAATGTCAGCTCGGTTCGAGGGGCTCGAATTCCACCATGTGGCTCGAGAAAACAATCAAGTGGCGGATATCCTCGCCCGCATCGGCGCTAAGCGCGACCCTGTCCCACCTAACATAATCCTGGAAAGGCTGTTCAAACCATCTGTGGTATGGGAAGGGGAGTCCGGCAACACTAGACCGGATCCGAACACAGCCCCAGATTCCGAACCATCTGACGTAATCGGAGGCTCCGCCACCGAAATAACACCTTCGGCCCATGAAATCATGGTTGTAATCGCCTCGTGGACCGAGCCTTTCCTGGCCTACCTAAATAGGCAGGAGCTCCCCGAGGACCATAATGAAGCACATTGTATTGTGCGGCGTTCCAAGGCCTACAAAGTCCATGAGGGAGAACTCTATAAGAAAAGTGCGACCAGAGTGCTCCAAAGATGCATCTCCGAAGAGGAAGGGCGGCAGCTCTTGGCTGAAATCCATGCCGGACTCGGCGGGCACCACGCTGCGGCTCGGGCACTTGTCAGCAAGGCCTTCCGTACAGGCTTTTATTGGCCGCCAGCCCGAGGAGACGCACAAGACCTTGTCCAACACTGCGTCGGTTGCCAGCTCTTTGCCAATCAGAGTCATATGCCCCCTACTGCTCTCCAAACAATCCCCATTACTTGGCCCTTCGCGGTCTGGGGGCTGGATATGGTCGGACCTCTTAAAGGGGGAAGGCATAAGAAAAAAAATACTTATTGGTCATGATGGACAAGTTCACCAAGTGGATAGAAGCCAAACCAGTTAAAACGGCTGAATCCGGACCAGTGATAGACTTCATATCCGGGGTTGTACACCGTTACGGCGTCCCTCACAGCATCATCACTGATAATGGCTCAAACTTCATAGCCGATGAAGTGCAGACTTGGTGCGGCAACATGGGCATTAAGCTCGATTACGCCTCCGTCTACCATCCCCAAACAAACAGCCTGGTCGAACGTGCAAACGGTCTCATCATGAGCGGCATCAAACCCATACTAGTGCGGTCCTTTACAGAATCGTACACGCACTGGGTCGAGGAGCTCGACTCCATACTCTGGGGGCTGCGGACCACGCCGAATTGCACCACCGGATACACATCATTTTTTATGTTGTACAGCGCAGAAGCAGTACTACCCTGTGACATAATCCATGACTCACCTCGCGTGCGCATGTACGAAGAGAATGAAGTCGAGTTAGATCAGCAGGACAACTTAGATGCCCTGGAGGAGGAGCGCGACGTCGCAAAAGCCCGTTCCGCATTCTATCAGCAGCAGGCTCGACGGTACCAAAGGAAAGAAGTGCGGGCCAAAACTTATAATATTGGCGAACTTGTTCTACGCCTACCAGAGAAGAAGAAGGACAAGCTCAAACCTAAGTGGTAGGGTCCCTTTATTATTGATAAAGTTCTCATCGGAGGAGCGTACCGCCTGTGTAATGCATCCGATAACAGACTCGAGCCGAACCCATGGAACGCGGCTAGACTCCGGAGATTCTACGCCTAGTGCCGAACTCAATTTTCGTCTCCTTAGCCCCGCCCTTTTAATTATGTTCCTCCCCTTTTTTCCTTTCTCGCCTTTTTTCCTTCTTCACACAAAGTACTCAATACAGTGCGGATGTTCGGATCACTCCGGCCGCACTATGTGTGTAAACCCTACCTGGGGGCTTCGTTTGCGGAAGCTAAATATAATTACTTTCATGGCTTCTTGCCTATCACATATGCGTTCTTTTTCCATACGTGCCTTTTCTTCACCATTATATGCATCGATATGACTTAAGATGTGGCCATGCTGGGTTGCCTAGCTCTTGCGTTTATGCCCTACGTTCCCGTTAATTCGGCTAGGGCACAAGGGGAGCACCTCTGCGATTGTTACTGCCGGTTCAGCCGGATGTGTACCTCAGACTGGGTGAAGCCGAAAGCTAGCGTTCTTAAGGGAATATTTGGTCGGTGAACAAAAGATGTTTCTTTCGTTTATTACAACATGAATCCCCAGAAGTTTTGTATCCTGCGTCTCTGTTCGCAGTCCGGACATGTACATCGATGCATGCGTACCCAGGGAAAGGAACCCCTAACGAAATTATTCTCCCTGGAAGATGTTTCTTACTATCCATGTAATATAACATAACTAGTTGGGTACTTGTCTGTATAAGCACTTATGACCCCTACGCCTGGTTTCCACGCATACCCCGGTTCTGCATAACTGAGCGGGTATTCAGATACACCCCGGACCGTCGGATCCGGGGGCTGAAGCGAAAAGGTCCGCCAAGACAAATGATTTTTAATCCGGCTAGGGACTACATGTGTCCATTGAATTAAATAGTCACTTGGACTGACTATATTCTTCCTCTATATCGTCCAACAGGCTATCTAGCTTACAATCCTGTTGGGAATACTTTGCGGCTAACGCTACCTGGTCATACACCAGACTCACGGGAATTTCTTGCCCATCGGCCCCTTGATCGACTTGACCATATGGTTCAGGTCAAGCTTGGTGTAGCACATCTTCACCATGGCCCAGGCTTCCCTTGCACCTTGTCGGCAGGCCGACATCTTCCACAACCGGAAACGCCACCGTGCTCCTTGGAGCATCTCCACGAGCTCCCCCATGCCTTTTGGCAGGGAAGTGGATGGCCACAAGGCCTGGGCAATACCCTGCATCACCTGCCGAACTCGTTCGTGCAGTTGTGAGAGGGCTTGCAGCAAATCGCCTGCGGACGCGGGCATCTCCTCTTCAGGATGGCCCGTCAACATACCTATAGATATAAACTCTTTTAATATGCTTCTTCGCTGAACTGCACTGCAGTTCGTTTAGGCACTTACCATACATGCCGCGACGAAACCTTCTGTTCTCCTTCATGGAGTCCGCCAGCTGAGCTCGAGCATCTGATAATTCGACGCCCAGCCGGACATTGGCATCTTGGAGATTGTTCTTCTCCCGCCTAACCTGCGTAAGCACACGCTCGCCAGCCTTCAGCTGTCTTTGGAGATGCGACTCGCTATCTTTTACGATATCCGGATTCATCCCGGGATGGTCTGCAGAATTTTCTGTTAGACTAATGAAGCAAGCCAACTGCTAACTGGTATATTTCTTTAAAATTTCTCTATTGAGACAAATGTTACCAGATGAGGCCTTCCGGGATTCATCTAGTTTGGCAACCGCGGCCCTCAGCTGGGTCTTGCACTCCTCCAGCTCTTGAGACAATTGGGTATTCTTATCTACAAGGACCTGTGCATAAAATGATCCTTAAAATAGTTGTTCCAACCATTTCAAGTCTCAGGGGCTACTGCTATATATGCTTACCAAATTTTCTTACCCGTATATCTTTGGCATACTGGTCCGTCGCTTGGGCGAGCCCGCCTTGAGCAGCTCGGATGTATGGGTCTCCCGAATTGAAAGCATTAAATGCCTCTTCGGAAAAGATGTTATTGTGAAGTACGACCTGTCGGCGCCGATGATTCATGGCACTCTCTACTTCGGAATTTGTGGCGGAGAGCATATCTGCATCCTTTCTCGGAGGACAATTCGGCATCGGCCCCGCATTGGCCTCCTCTCTCGAAGCCGGTTCTGGAATCCGGCTGGTGGAGGCGTGATCGGCAGGATCTCCGGATATAGTCCGGTAACTCCTCTTTCTGCCAGAACACAAAGGACGCTGTTACATTTCAAACACAATAATCACAGAGCAGGTTTTAACCACACAATAAACACAAAGGACTCTGTTACATTTATGTGAATCCGTACACCGTTCATTACAACAGATACTTTGGAGTATTCGGAGATGGAACACGCCTTGCAATGCCGAAGACAAACTGCGCGCCGGACTCTTTGTTATTGAAGCCTGGTTCAGGGGCTACTGAGGGAGTCCTGGATTAGGGGGTATCCGGACAGCCAGACTATATACTTTGGCCGGACTGTTGGACCGTGAAGATACAAGACTCGAGACTTTGTCCCGTGTCCGGATGGGACTCTCCTTTGTGTGGAAGACAAGCTTGGCGATCCGGATATTAGATTTCCTTCTTTGTAACCGACTCTGTGTAAACCCTTGCCGCCTCCGGTGTCTATATAAACCGGAGGGTTCAGTCCTTAGAGGGACAATCATAATCATCATAGGTAGCTTCTAGGGTTTAGCCTCTACGATCTCGTGGTAGATCAACTCTTGTAATACTCATATCATGAAGATCAATCAAGCAGGAAGTAGGGTTTTACCTCCATCGAGAGGGCCCGAACCTGGGTAAAACATCGTGTCCCTTGCCTCCTGTTACCATTAGCCTTAGATGCACAGATCGGGACCCCCTACCCGAGATCCGCCGGTTTTGACACCGACACCCAGCCAGTCCATGGCGCGGCCCGGACTCCCACAGTCGGGTGAGCTCAAGACCGACTGGATCCACCCCAAATCCGGCCGACGGGTGCGCAAACCAGGTGGCCGTGCTTGGGTAGCTCGGCGGCAACGAGGGGAAGGGGCTGGGCGAGCACGCGTCCGAGTTGCACGGCTACAATGGCAGCGGCGGCGGCGAGGGGAAGAGCAGGGAAGAGTTGAGAAGAGTGGAGTGGGGTGCGGATAGAAAAAGGCCCGTCCTGTGCCACCGACGGGCTGGCCAGGGGAGGACACGCGCAGACGGCCGGTGCGTCTATGTGGTGTCCGTTTCACCCCAAAAGCGGCGCAAACTTGGCCCACGGATGGGTCGAAAGCGGACACAAAACGGACAAAAGTTCGTTTGCCCCCGCGCGCTGGGCCGCCCGGTTTGTCCGTTTTACCCCAAACGGACGGGCCCGGACAGGATGGGGTCGTGCGGTGGAGTTGGCCTAATTCTGCCCCTCAAACGCCTGTGGGCGCCTCATATTTCACTCATCACATCCGTGTATCTCATATCCGGCACCCTATATCCATACAATTCATGCAACGTGAGCTACCCTCTCGCGACCCCCTCGCACTGCCACCGAGGGTGACGCCAGGGGGACCTAATTCCTCGCGCCGCTAGCCTTCCCGCGTGGTAGATTGCCGCCGCCGCTGCCGCCAGCACTGGCCGCGGTGGTGGCGGCGCCCAACGCCTAAAGGGCTAGGGCTGGGGCGCCTCATGCGGGGTCTTCACGCGGCAGCCACGGCGGCGTCCTGGCTGTGCGGCGACAGCCGGCGAACCCAAGGCTGGCAAGATTCTCCGGTGGGATTCTCCGCTATGCGATGGGCAGTGGCGGTCGCCGTGGATCTGGCGTCCCGGCCAGATCCATCGTGGTTCGGCAATGGCCGGCCGGCGGTGCGTGATCGGGCCGGGGTGGGGCGGCCGGAGGTCCTCAACCGGCTTTCCGACGGCACCGTACGTCTTCATGGCGAGGTTCCGCTCGGTTCTAGCCAGCCGTGAGATTGGGACGACGTGGCTTCCGGTGAAAATCGTGCCTGACTGCGGTCTTGGCGGACGATGGCGGCGTCGCGGACGTCGTTCCCTTCTTGAGGCATCGTCGTTGCAGGTCACGTCAACTGATACGTCTCCGTCGTATCTATAATTTTTGATTGTTCCATGCCAATATTGTTCAACTTTCTTATACTTTTGGCAACTTTTTATACTATTTTTGGGACTAACATATTGATCCGATTGCCCGGTGCAGTTCACATGCATTGCATGTTTTTTCCGCAGAAACCCAATATCAAACGGAGTCCAAACGGGATAAAAACGGACGGAGATTTTTTTGGAATATTTATGATTTTTGGGATGTAAAATCAACGCGAAACGGTGTCCGGGGTGGCCACGAGACAGGGGGTGCGCCCTCCCCCTGGGCGCGCCCTGGACTCTCGTGGGCCACCTGTAAGGCGGTTGACGCTCTTATTTTGGCGCAAGAAAGCTAATTTTATGAGAAAGATCTGGGCGAAAGATTCACCCCAATCGGAGTTACGAATCCCCGGATATTTAAGAAACGGTGAAGGGGTAGAATCTGGGAACGCAGAAACAGAGAGATAGATTCAATCTCGGAGGGGCTCTCGCCCCTCCCACGCCATGGGAGCCAAGGACCAGAGGGGAAACCCTTCTCCTATCTAGGGAGAAGGTCAAGGAAGAAGAAGAAGAAGCGGGGCTCTCTCCCCCTTGCTTCCGGTGGCGCCGGAACGCCGCCGGGGGCCATCATCATCACCGCGATCTTCACCAACACCGCCGTCATCTTCACCAACATCTCCATCACCTTCCCCCATCTATATCCAGCGGTCCACTCTCCCGCAACCCGCTGTACCCTCTACTTGAACATGGTGCTTTATGCTTCATATTATTATCCAATGATGTGTTGCCATCCTATGATGTCTGAGTAGATTTCCGTTGTCCTATCGGCGATTGATAAATTGCTATGATTGGTTTGAGTTGCATGTTTTATTATTGGTGCTGTCCTATGGTGCCCTCCGTGTCGCGCAAGCGTGAGGGATCCCCGCTGTAGGGTGTTGCAATGCGTTCATGATTCGCTTATAGTGGGTTGCGTGAGTGACTGAAACACAAACCCGAGTAAGGGGATTGTTCCATATGGGATAAAGGGGACTTGATACTTTAATGCTATGGTTGGGTTTTACCTTAATGAATCTTTAGTAGTTGCGGATGCTTGCTAGAGTTCCAATCATAAGTGCATATGATCCAAGTAGAGAAAGTATGTTAGCTTATGCCTCTCCCTCAAATAGAATTGCAATAGTGATTACCGGTCTAGTAACGTAGTCAATTGCTTAGGGACAATTTCACAACTCCTATCACCACTTTTCCACACTCTCTATATTTACTTTATTGCATCTTTATCTAAACAGCCCCTAGTTTATGTTTACGTGCTCTTTATTATCTTGCAAACCTATCCTATCACACCTACAAAGTACTTCTAGTTTCATACTTGTTCTAGGTAAAGCGAACGTCAAGCGTGCGTGAGAGTCGTATCGATGGCCGATAGGACTTGAGAGAGTATTTGTTCTACCTTTAGCTCCTCGTTGGGTTCGACACTCTTACTTATCGAAAGAGGCTACAACTATCCCGTATACTTGCGGGTCATCAAGACCTTTTCCTGGCGCCGTTCCCGGGGAGTCATAGCGTGGGGTGAATATTTTCGTGTGTGCTTGTTTGCTTTATCACTAAGTAATTTTTATTTGCTGTTCTAAGTTGTTCTCTATCTTTAGTTTTGGATATGGAACACAAAATACCAAAAAAATTAGGTGTACTTGCTACTCATGGAGATGGGGTAGCTCCTAAAACCCTCGATTCTCATTATGCAAGAGATATTATATACTACTCTGATAATCCTGAGAAAACCCCATTCAACTTTATAATGGGAGACACGTTGGATCAACGTGAATACTTTAGGTATTATCGCTCGACACAAAAAGGGAAACTATTATGGGATCGATTTATTATGTTGCGTTGGTATGCCTGGGCTCTATGCTTCAGATATGATCTTACTTGTTGCTCTAGGATGAAGGCTCCACACCTTCCCTTTTCATGCAAATTTAATGATAATGAAACCTTAGCTTCTTGTGCTAATGGTATATAGGATTACTATGATGTGGATTAGCTACCCGTGCCCACCTTCTAATGAGAGTAACCCTCCAACTCATACATTATTTAATTCCCCTTCGTGCTTACCGAAGGATGATTTCTATGATCCCTTGAATTTGTTTGAAATATCCCTTTTTGATGATGCTTGCTATGCTTGTGACCAAGATGGCAATATGAATTATGCTTATGGAGATGAACTTGCTATAGTTCCTTATGTTAAACATGAAATTGTTGCTATTGCACCCACGCATGATAGTCCTATTATCTTTTTGAATCCTCCAAACTACACTATATCAGAGAAGTTTGTGCTTAGTAAGGATTATATTGATGGGTTGCCTTTTACCATTGCACATGATGATTTTGATAGATATAATATGCATGTGCTTGCTGCTCCTACTTGCAATTATTATGAGAGAGGAACTATGTCTCCACCTCTCTATGTTTCCAACACGATAGAATTGCAAGAAACTGCTTATACTATGCATTGGCCTTCACTATGTGTGCATGAATTGTTCTTTTATGACATGCCGATGCATAGGAAGAGAGTTAGACTTCATTGTTGCTTGATATATGTTACTTTGTGCTCACTACTAAATTAAAAATCATTGTTAATTAAAATTGGCTTTGATATACCTTGGGACCCGGGTGGATTCATTACTTGAGCACTATATGCCTAGCTTAATGGCTTTAAAGAAAGCGCTGCCAGGGAGACAACCCGGAAGTTTTAGAGAGTCATTTATTTCTGTTGAGTGCTTTCATATAGTTTAAAAACAAAAAAAATAAAGAGGGGAACCTAAAAACTTTTCAAAAAGGAAAGTGTAAGTGAGAGAGACAAGCATTGTTGAAGTGGGAGCTAGCCTTGAACTTTGTTCATGCTCACGGAAACTTTGTGAATCTTAATTAGAGAAACTTTTCATAAAAAATAATTATTCCCTTGTATAATTCCATTGTATTCTAAAAATAATGTGCTAAGGTTTGCCTTTAGGATGTTTACAATGCTTGTTGGTTTGTACGGTGCAGGACAGAAACTTTGGCTGTAGTGCACGATTTTACATTTTTATCTGGAATGTCAATTAGTTCTGACTCCTTTTGCACTGTATTTCTGTACAACTTGTTTATTTTTCCTAATTTTTGTAGAATTATTGGGGTACCATAAGTATGGTGGATGTTCAGATTGCTACAGACTGTTCTGTTTTTGACAGATTCTGTTTTTGATGCATAGTTTGCTTGTTTTGATGAATCTATCAATTTATATTAGTGGATTAAGCCATGGAAAGTTATATTACAGTAGATACAATGCAAAAACAAAATATGAATTGTTTTGCAACAGTACTTAGAGTGGTGATTTGCTTTATTATACTAACGGATCTTACCGAGTTTTCTGTTGAAGTTTTGTGTGGATGAAGTGTCTAATCGAGGATGTCCAAATATGAGGAAAAGGAAGAGAGGCAAGAGCTCAAGATTGGGGATGCCCGAGGCACCCCAAGTAAATATTCAAGGAGACTCAAGCGTCTAAGCTTGGGGATGCCCCGGAAGGCATCCCCTCTTTCTTCAACAAGTATCGGGATGTTTTCGAATTCGTTTCGTTCATGCATTATGTGCAAGTCTTGGAGCGTCTTTT
Organism: Aegilops bicornis; assembly: GCA_021605145.1. Taxonomy (NCBI): domain Eukaryota; kingdom Viridiplantae; phylum Streptophyta; class Magnoliopsida; order Poales; family Poaceae; genus Aegilops; species Aegilops bicornis. The sequence goes on from CM038671.1 coordinate 15,305,107, forward strand.
GCATTTGGTTTTCACTTTTATTTTATGCACCATGCTGGTATGAGATAGTCCTTGGTTGATTTATAGAATGCTCATTGCACTTCACTTAAATCTTTTGAGTGTGGCTTTATAGAATGCTTCATGTGCTTCACTTATATCATTTGAAGTTGGATTGCCTGTTTCTCTTTACATAGAAAACCGCTATTTGTAGAATGTTCTTTTGCTTCACTTATATTTGTTAGAGCTTGGGCATATCTTTTGTAGAAAGAATTAAACTCTCTTGCTTCACTTATATCTATTTAGAGAGATGACTGGAATTGGTCATTCACATGGTTAGTCATAAAATCCTACATAAACTTGTAGATCGCTGAATATGATATGTTTGATTCCTTGCAATAGTTTTACGATATAAAGGTGGTGATATTGGAGTCATGCTAGTGTGTGGTTGTGGATTGTAGAGACACTTGTGTTGAGGTTTGCAAGTCTCGTAGCATGCACGTATGGTAACCGTTGCGTGACAAATTTGAAGCATGGGGTGTTTCTTTGATTGTCTTCCTTATGAGTGGCGACCGGGAACGAGCGATGGTCTTTTCCTACCAATCTATCCCCCTAGGGGCATGCGTAGTAGTACTTTGCTTCGAGGGCTAATAAACTTTTGGAAAAAGTATATGAGTTCTTTATTATGACTAATGTGAGTCCATGGATTATACGCACTTTTACCTTTCCATCATTGCTAGCCTCTTCGGTACCGTGCATTGCCCTTTCTCATCTCGAGAGTTGGTGCAAACTTCGCCGGTGCATCCAAACCCCGTGATACGATACGCTCTATCACACATAAGCCTCATTATATCTTCCTCAAAACAGCCACCATACCTACCTATCATGGCATTTCCATAGCCATTCTGAGATATATTGCCATGCAACTTCCATCATCATCATATTCATGACTTGAGCATTCATTGTCATATTGCTTTGCGTGATCGTAAGATAGCTAGCATGATGTTTTCATGGCTTGTCCATTTTTTGATGTCATTGTTACGCTAGATCATTGCACATCCCGGTACACCGCCGAAAGCATTCATATAGAGTCATATCTTTGTTCCAGTATCGAGTTGTAATATCGAGTTGTAAGTAAATAAAAGTGTGATGATCATCATTATTAGAGCATTGTCCCAAAAAAAAGGCCAAAAAAAGGCCAAAGAAAAAAAGAAAAAAAAGAAAAGTAAATAAATAAAAATGGGAAATGTTACTATCTCTTTTTCCACACTTGTGCTTCAAAGTAGCACCATGCTCTTCATGTAGTGAGTCTCATATCTTGTGCTTCAAAGTAGCACCATGTTTTTCATATAGTGAGTCTCATAGGTTGTCATTTTCATATACTAGTGGGAATTTTTCATTATAGAAATTGGCTTGTATATTCCTACGATGGGCTTACTCAAACGCCCTAGGTCTTCGTGAGCAAGCAAGTTGGATGCACACCCACTAGTTTTCTTTTGTTGAGCATTCATTTATAACTTTAGTGCATCCGTTGCATGGCAATCCCTACTCATCATGTTGACATCAATTGATGGGCATCTCCATAGCCCGTTGATTAGCCGCGTCGATGTGAGACTTTCTCCTTTTTTGCCTTCTCCACATAAACCCCACCATCATATTCTATTCCACCTATAGTGCTATATCCATGGCTTGCACTCATGTATTGCGTGAGGGTTGAAAAAGCTGAAGCGCGTTAAAAAGTATGAACCAATTGCTCGGCTTGTCATCGGGGTTGTGCATGATGGGGGCATTTTGTGTGACGAAAATGAAGCATGGCAAAACTATATGATTTTGTAGGGATAAGCTTGCTTTGGCCTTGTTGTTTTGAAAAGACATGATTGCTTTATTGGTACGCTCGAAGTATTATTGTTTTTATGTCAAATGATAGACTATTGCTTTGAATCACTCGTGTCTTAATATTCATGCCATGATTAGACATATGATCAAGATTATGCTAGGTAGCATTCCACATCAAAAATTATCTTTTTTATCATTTACCTACTAGAGGACGAGCAGGAATTAAGCTTGGGGATGCTGATACGTCTCCGTCGTATCTATAATTTTTTATTGTTCCATGCCAATATTATTCTTTCATATACTTTTGGCAACTTTTTATACTATTTTTGGAACTAAGATATTGATCCAGTGCCCAGTGACAGTTCCTGTCGGTTGCATGTTTTTTGTTTCGTAGAAACCCAATATCAAACGGAGTCCAAACGGGATAAAAACGGACGGAGATTTTTTTGGGAATATTTATGATTTTTGGGAAGTAAAATCAACGCGAAACGGTGTCCGGGATGGCCACGAGAAAGGGGGCGCGCCCTCCCCCCCTAGGCGCGCCCTGGACTCTCGTGGGCCACCCGTAAGGCGGTTGACGCTCTTATTTTGGCGCAAGAAAGCTAATTTTATGAGAAAGATCTGGGCGAAAGATTCACCCCAATCGGAGTTACGGATCCCCGGATATTTAAGAAACGTTGAAGGGGTAGAATTTGGGAACGCAGAAACAGAGAGATAGATTCAATCTCGGAGGGGCTCTCGCCCCTCCCACGCCATGGGAGCCAAGGACCAGAGGAGAAACCCTTCTCCCATCTAGGGAGAAGGTCAAGGAAGAAGAAGAAGAAGCGGGGCTCTCTCCCCCTTGCTTCTGGTGGCGCCGGAACACCGCCGGGGGCCATCATCATCACTGCGATCTTCACCAACACCGCCGTCATCTTCACCAACATCTCCATCACCTTCCCCCATCTATATCCAGCGGTCCACTCTCCCGCAACCCGCTGTACCCTCTACTTGAACATGGTGCTTTATGCTTCATATTATTGTCCTATCGGTGATTGATAAATTGCTATGATTGGTTTGAGTTGCATGTTTTATTATTGGTGCTGTCCTATGGTGCCCTCCGTGTCACGCAAGTGTGAGGGATCCCTGCTGTAGGGTGTTGCAATGGGTTCATGATTCGCTTATAGTGGGTTGCGTGAGTGACTGAAACACAAACCCGAGTAAGGGGATTGTTGCGTATTGGATAAAGGGGACTTGATACTTTAATGCTATGGTTGGGTTTTACCTTAATGAATCTTTAGTAGTTGCGGATGCTTGCTAGAGTTCCAATCATAAGTGCATATGATCCAAGTAGAGAAAGTATGTTAGCTTATGCCTCTCCCTCAAATAGAATTGCAATAGTGATTACCAGACTAATAGCGTAGTCAATTGCTTAGGGACAATTTCAGAACTCTTATCACCACTTTTCCACACTCGCTATATTTACTTTATTGCATCTTTATCTAAACAGCCCCTAGTTTATGCTTACATGCTCTTTATTATCTTGCAAACCTATCCTATCACACCTACAAAGTACTTCTAGTTTCATACTTGTTCTAGGTAAAGCGAACGTCAAGCATGCATAGAGTCGTATCAGTGGCCGATAGGACTTGAGAGAGTATTTGTTCTACCTTTAGCTCCTCGTTGGGTTCGACACTCTTACTTATCGAAAGAGGCTACAACTATCCCGTATACTTGCGGGTCATCATCAACATGATCAGGAAGTTCCGAGGGAAACCCTAGATCTGGGTCTACCGGATCGGATGATGACGGTGCCTTCGGTGTCGTTCTCCCTCCTAGGGGCATCATTTTGGAGCAAGTGCTGGTTGGAGGGGACAAGAGGAGGAGCGGTGATTTATCTTGCCCATTGATGACGGCAGATCTCGGTGGCGTGGCGCAGTGGAGACTCGACGCCCGATGTGCGGAGATGGACTCGCGCAGGAGGGTGACGCTATCTGGCGTCGTATTGGCATCAGCGGCAGCTAAACCAGGCAAGGTAGATGCACCAGTACAACTCTGAAGATGGATTGGTGGCAGGTGGCTGCGGCAGCCTCATACCCGGCAGGCGTCCTGGTTGAGGAGCACGTTGGGCTGGTGGGTGCCCATACCGGCAAGCGTCCTGGTTGGGACCTCAGGTCTTACATGTTAGGTTTGGTTGCGAGGTCTGTTTGGTATTAGGCCCATACTATCAGCGCCCCTTTATTAACTGGATAGGAGTAGCGACAGATGTTGCTTAGAAGGTGGCTTTAGTCTTACTGTTGTATGACTTTGTAAGGTCTTGTGTTAATAATTAATAAAATGGTTGTATGCATCGTCCAGATGCAGAGGCTGGGGTCTTCCTCCTTTTTCTAAAAAAAATCTACGTGATCAAAGAACAAGCAGCAAAATCGGCTGCAAAACGGATATTAAACGAGCCTGACATCATCCAAAAGATCATCTGAGTTCGTCGCCAGACAAGTTCTTAAACATCAACAACTAAAAATGATATAAACATGGTGAGCGGGATCACCAATTCCGTAGCGGGCCTTTGCCCTTCCGGTCGCATGCGCGGCTGTAGGCGTCCACAGCTGGTGGAGGATCTTGGTCATCGTCGGAGGATGTGGAGTTGTCGTCGTCGCCGTCACCCGATTCGGAGGAGGACAAGATGATCAGCCGCTTCATCCAGTGGATGGCCTTGTCTGGCTTTCGCTTTAGCTTGGCGAACCGTCTTTGCCGCTGCCTCCTTCGCCTCCTGCTCCGACTACTCTATGGCTAGCCGGAGGGCCGTTGCGTTCTTCCGCCGAAGGCGGCGAGCGTCCGTCTTCGCCGTCGTGAGCGAGCGACTGCAGACCCATGCGTGGAGCCGCTCGTCCTCGTTGGGCTTCGCCGGCATCCCCGCGACGATGCTGCAAGGACCGCTCCACAGTTTCCCCCTCCCTTGCCCGTTGCCTCTCGCGGCGGGTGGCGCGCGCCTCCGATTGCGGAGTGCACATGCGGGATGGCGGTGTATGGACTAGCACCCACCGCTGCTCGCGCGGAGGAGCGGCCGGTGGGGGAAGGGGACGACGCTTGGGTGGTGCAGATTGCACGGTCCTGCCGAAGCTGAGTGGGGGCTGGGAGGGTCCAGCTCGGGCGTCCGTGTTGTGCCGGTGCGGGAGCTGGGGCGACGTTGAAGATCCGGAGCTGCCCCGGTGTACACCTCGGACCACTCCAAGGCAACGCGGAGGGCCAGCTCCTCATCGTAGTCGAGGTCCAAGCCGGAGTCGCCGCCGAAGCTCAACATTGCTCTGGATTGAATCGGAATGCGGGAGGAAAGTGGACAGGATGGAGCGATAGAGGGGAGCGGAGTGAGCTAGGGTTCGGAGCAGGAAGTTGGATGAGTTTTTTTGTGGGACAGCTGTGGGGTTGGTGTTGGACCAGGCTTCTCAGGCAACACGCCCGGGCGTGCTCGGGCCATCCCATATCCGCCCTAGATATGAGCTGGATATGAGGGGTGTCGGTCAGTCTGAGCATTTGAGCCCGTTTGAGGTACCCGGCTGGGTCGATTTTTTGCGACCGGTCAGCCCGCCCGGGCATTTGAGACAGATTTAGGGCACCCGGTTGTAGATGCTCTAAGGGAATCTCCGACAGCAATACCTCAAACCAGACCTACCAAATGTCCATGAATTCATCCACGGACACTATAGAAAGGCCGACCATCCAACTGCATGCACCAACTGCCTGCCCATTTCAAACCAGAATTGAACAAAAATGGACGGAATCCATGCAAACTGGATGATATTTGTCTTTCAAAACTTCTACAACCAAAAGAATGAAATTTAACAAAGTTCAACTAAACCGGACAAAAATAAAACTTAACTAAGCGAGGTACTAGACGATGACCTCGTATGCATGGCCTATTTGTCCAGTGGCACCTCCGTTGCCATCGGAGTCGTTCGCATAGTCATCGTGGTCCTTTCAGCGACGGAAGGGCGCAAAGGGGTCGCGAGAATCCTGATCGGTCACCTCTGGTACTTGCGGCGCAGCTAATCGGCTGCCTCCACCATCTGGTGCAGGTGCTCGGTCGCGTCGTCCTGGCAACGATGATCAGGCACGAGCATCACGCTTGGACTTGGCCAGCCCTATTTTGAAGAGTTAATTGATGGCTGGAGAATTTGTGACTTTTTATAATGAGTTTTGACGGTAGTCCTTTGAGGGAGAAGAAAACCCGTTTTTCCCTTTGTATGGCAAGAAAAATCATTTATGAAAGGAAACCAAGGAGAATTAGGGCAAATCAAGAAAAAAGGAGCAAATTTCATGTTAGGATATTTTCCACCAGGCGCAATAGAGCGCAAGACGGCCAACGTACCAGGCGCCGATGGGCCCCCCCTTATATATGGGAAAAAATTATGTTTATGTAGAGAGACCTAGCCACAACCACTCCATCCAGAACAGAGGGAGAAGAGATCTAGTGTGTAACTCATTTTATTTCATCATCGACGATGTAAGAGGAATTCCAAGTTGTAAGATTATGGTGTGTAACTCTATTCATACTCATCTGGAGACTGGGACTATTTGAATCATTTATCTTATTGTGGATCATCGCGGGATTATCGATATGCTTTTCATGGAGCTATTCTCTTTCGATGCGTGAGTAATTTCCCCAAGGCATGGGGGTGTAGGTGAATGGTAAGTTTCATTTGTGCCTATTATTTATGTCGTCATTCGTGTTTGTAGTCTTATGATTTGTCTAGTAATTTGTTAGTGGTGAATGCTATGTGTGTCGTCTAATTTAAGGGCCCATGCAACATGATCACAAGACCTACACGGGTAACATATATTGTACATGAAATATGTGACCGCTGACATGATAGGTGGAGACATTTATGAAGATCAAAGACAATATGAGATAACGGTGATCCACCAAACTTAATGCATGGTTTCGGTTTACCGACATTAATTGTGAAGACGACCACGTTGTGGCAACATCAAAGCAGGACCATAGTGTGGAATATAATCCCGTGAGGAGAAGTTCCATAACCATAGACTGATCCGCCTACTGAATAAGCAAATCAAATACTAAACTCATGATACAAGGTAACTAAAATTACCATCGCATTGGCTCAACTGATGTATATCATGAGCTGAAGATTCTCTGTGCCTAATATCTCTATTGCAGGAAAACACTTTTACTTTCTGCCTTTGATTTATGTTCTTTACTTTCAAGCTGTTATTATCCTCGTTGCAACTATTCCGCCATATTTACTACTCTGATTGATTTTACTCAAATGGCACTAATAGCTTCTGCAGAATTACAAAAAGTTACTTCACATAAGCCTTCTACAAACTTGTGTGTGACAGAAACACATCTCATAAATACTCTTTCCCGCTCTTCGTTGGGACGATTACTATTTGAGATACTTACACGAAGGTGCTACACTGCCATGTGTGTCTTGCGGGCCATCAAGCATTTTCTAGCGCCATTGCCAGGGAGTGAAGAGTGGAGTATTGTTTCATAATTGTTCTACACATGTTGTTATTGTAGATGCTTCCTCTTAATGATAGCATTTCTACTCGTTCTTAGAGGACTTATCTGTCAGATTGTATTCTCGTTTTCTGCAAGAGCGCCAAGCTCCATTGGTAGAAAAATTACAAAAAAACAAACCACCAAGCTTAATACTTTGTTTGTAGAAATGGCGATTACTCGGAAAGAGAAAAAAAATCCGCGAGGAAGTACTGTGCTCCGTATATGGGTACAAGATCTCCCATAGTCCATCCTAAATTTTTGCTACTGAGTATTCGATTGACTGTGATCTAATTCATGAAGTCAGAAAGCATGCCTTTTCAGAGAATGAGGAAGAGAACCCTCAAGCACATCTTATGTTCCTTGATGCTTTATGTGGGACTTTTAAAATCAAAGATTTGCCCCGAGAATTTGTTCTGTTGAAACTCTTCAAGTTTTCTCTGGAAGTTAAGGCAGAAGAATGGTATAGCAGACTACAATATTGCAACATAACCAGATGGAAGATGCGTGCACATAAATTTATAGCTAAAATTTTCCCTTGCTCCAAAATTGAAGGACTCCCAAAAGATTTTACTTTATTTGTTCAAGAAATCGGAGAGAGCTTGTATGCAGCTTGGGGGAGTTATTCTAAACATTTGAATTTCTATCCTAACCATGGTTTGCTGAATATGTTATACTTCATATATTTTATCATGGAATAAACGATGAATCTAAAGTTATCCTTGATTTAAGTGCAAGTGGACGCTTTATGTCACTGACTTTAGAAGAAGGAAAGGAAATGATTGAAAAGATTATTTGCTAGAGAGCAATGGAATATTGAGAAACCTGACACACAGGGAAAATCTACCACATTGAAGACATGGAGGAATTTAAGAAGGTGGCTCAAGAAAAATATAAACCTATTGAACAAGTTATTCAAGAAAAAATGGATCTACATAGTATCTATCAACTGGAAGACAAGCTCAAAGCTGTGATGGATAGTTTTAAGCACCATCAAGAAGGTTACAACAAAGACCTGATGCGATGTTTTTATCAGAATGAAAAACGTTATATCTTACCTCTCTGAAGAATTAGATGGTTTAGGTCATGCCGTGAAAAATCTTGGTAAGCATTCTCACATGATAAAAACACAATGCTCGCAAATTTCTAAAACTCAATTTTTAATTCTTGCCCAACTTAATGATGATAATGTTGTTTCCTTTATCGAAGTCCTTTACCGCGGACACGGCTATTCGAATAGATAATGTTAACCCTGCAGGAGTGTACTTCTTCACACACGCTCTCACCACTTATCGCTGTTTACACAACATGTACTGGGCAACCTTCAAGCAGAAGCCCAGCGAGGGTGTCGGCCACGACCTGACTAACCACGCAAGTCTCTCGTCCAGGTTTATCGCCTATTCGGGTTCAATCCACAAGGAAATTCGGCCGGGGTGTCGCTCACGGCCCCAAACGATGTGTGCAGGGTTCCCAAGCCCACCTCGACGGGTGGATCTACGCTTGGTACACCGTGGCATGGTGCCTAGTCTGTCCCAAGCCCACCTGCACGGGTGCCACTTGGTAGACTACTAACACTACCTACAAACACCAGAAACTAGTTGCAACTCCTGGACAGAGATCATGTTGATTAATAAGCCGAGAGGGGTCGAGTTACCGGAACCCAATGTGTGGTAGTAACTGTTCATGGATCACAAACACGGAACTCAGTTCATGAGGACAGTTTCAATGAGACAACCCACGATGTACTCCTACATGGCCTCTCACCGCTACCTTTACCAAATCGTGTTCACACACTTAACTCACACACAGTAGGACATGTTCACACATTACAATTCATCCCCGATGAATCAGACCTGACACAACTCGAAGCAATAGCAGGCATGACAAACAAGCATGAATGAGTAGGCACATCAGGGCTCAAACAACTCCTACTCATGCTAGTGGGTTTCATCTATTTACCATGGCAATGACAGGTCATGCAGAGGAAAGGGGTTCAACTACCGCAACATGTAATAGTTGAATCGTTGTTGTCCTAATGCAGTAAAAGAGAGCAGGATCGAGAGAATGGGATTGTATCGGAATGAACAAGGGGGTTTAGCTTGCCTGACACTTCTGAAGATAGAATAGCTCTTCATCGGTGTCATCGATCACATCGTCGAAGCAACATCTACTGATAGGGGACAATTACCGGCAACAGAGAGAAAACACAATCAATGCAATGCAACAGTATGATGCATGATCATGACATGGCAATATGATATTTGTTGAGCTAATGCAACTAACAAGACAATTTAATGAAGTTGGTTTGAACCCAAGGTTCAAATTCAAACTCCACATGTGGTTATTTAAATGCTATTCATTTGATTTGTCCTAAACAGTAGCCATAAGTTGCTCTAACATGCATGAACTTGCCATAATCAGATTCTTTGGATTTTTATGATCATTTTTCATATATAACTTATTTCATTCTGAGCTACGGTTATTTTTCTATGATTTTTAGAAGTTTGGGGTATTTTCTGAATTATTTTAAATCCAGAAAATTATTAACTGCGTCAGCATTGCGTCACTGTGACATCAACAAGTCAACTGCGGCTGACCAGGTCAAACCTGACCTGTGGGGTCCACTAGTCGATCCTGCAGTCTTTGTCTAGGTCACCGACGGTAGGGTCGGTGTAGCGACGAGGACTAAAACAGCACGATCTACGTGCTTTAGTGTCATCCTGGATCGAATGTCTTGACACGCATACGATTTAAAGGATTTATATGAGTAGCAATCACACACTTATTACATCGAATGTCTCAAAAGAGAACTTATTACAACAAATATGGCTTAAGGCCATCTAAAACAATAACAGCGGAAGGCTTGGAAGATAAGCGAGTCCATCAACTCCAACGGCATCACTGAGTATAAGACCACGACCTAAGGCACCTTACTTGTCGTCTGAAAAGTCTGCAACATGAACGTTGCAGCCCGAAAACGGGTCAGCACATGGAATATGCTGGCAATGTAACACATAGAGAGTAATGAACAGAAATATGCTATACTACATGCATATAAGGCTGGTGGAAAGCTCTATGGTTACAATTTTGCATAAAGCCAATTTTTCCCTACTGCAAAGGAATAAATTTTATTTAACTATCATGGTGGTTGTTAAACATTGAGAAGGTTCACCCAACTCAATCCCAATTAAGCTTCATCTTTAAACCTAACAAAATTAAATTAAAGTAACATGTTGAGATTCACATTATAATCCAAGTACTAGATACTCAAAACGCCCATAACCGGGGACACGACTAACCATGATTAGCTTATATACTCTGCAGAGGTTTGCGCACTTTTCCTCACAAGACTCGATCTCCTCTGTTGGAATTCTCACACTACATGGTGTTTGAGAAAACGGATGACCGAGACATAGCCTTTCAGGAGTGCTGGCACCTTACGATTGGGTAGATAGTACACCTACTTTCCCCTACATCTGCTAGTCTGCCACTGTAAGAGTTCACACAACTTAATCAACTATGCTAGAGCCCATAGTAGCTTGTGGCTGCACACGGAAGTTTCTAGCATGAATAATCTCATGATCCCTTTGAGCACAGGTGGCGGTCCATAAAGAAAAACAGGCAATCACTGGAATCCCAGGTGCCTCAATCCACCCAGATGTGTATTAAAGTTGCCACCTTAACTAAACCATTAATTAAGAATCTCACATCAGTCATGGATACACTCACCCAATCCACGTATACTAGCATAGCATGGCAATATAAGCAAACGTAGAAGTAACTCCCAAGGGGTTTGATAATAAAAACAGGTAATAGGTACTACCTCATCTACTTCCCAAAACCTACAAATTAATCAGATCCTAGTCATGCAATTGTTTGAGGATTGATCTAATGCAGTAAAACTGGGTAGTAAAGAGGTATGATCAAAGTGTTACTTGCCTTGCTGATGATCCGTGAAACCTAGAGATTCGAAGTAGCAAGCGGCGCACTCCGGGTACTCTATCGCAAACAAACAAGCATACAATAAGTACTCATCTAATGCACAGGTAAAACTCAAATAAGATAACTAACCAGAAAGTTCAACTTAGGAACTCCGGTTTGCAAAAAGAATCAAATCAAACGAAGCAACGAAAGTCAAACGGCGAAAGAAACAAGCTTCGTTTACTAATCTGGACCTAAGTCAAATTTTACAGTAACAAAAACTTGTTTGAGTTGGTTAAACGTAAAGAGGGTTTCGTTACGAAACTCTAGGCGCTTGAATCGCCTGATTCTGATAAACGAGCGGAAAGATAAACTAAAACGAAAATCGGATTAGAAATCGCGATCTGGAATAATCACGGAAAATCCGAGAAAAAGAAAAACCGATGAACAGTCTACCGAACGGACGTTCGTTGACTGCACTAAACGGTGAACTCATCCGTTAAAACGAACGAACGAGCAAACGCTCGCAAAATATATAAATCGGGAAAAATACCGATCTAGAGAAAATAAAATAAAAACCTAGGGTTAAAAAAAACCGAATCGGTTTTCTTTAGAAAACAGGCGTGGCTTCTACCTCGGCTCGGGGCTCGGTGGGCGGCGGGCTCTGGGCGGCGGCGGAGGCGGCGGCAATGGCCAGCGGCGTGAGCGGCGTGAGGCCGAGGCAGTCGGAGTGGCGGGTGGGGCGGGCGGCGGCGGTATTTATTGGAGGGGGGCGGCGTCCGGCTTGGGAAAGGGGGCGCTGGGTCGGGGTCGGCCTCGGGAGGCGTGTCCCGGCCGGACAAGGCGGCGGCGGCGCGGGCCTGGCCTGGGTCGGCTGGGCCTTCAGCCTAGTCGGGCGCGGAACCTTTTTTTTAATAAATTCCGCCGAAACTAAGAAAAATTCTAGAAAATAAAATAAAATTCAAAAAAATGCCAAAATAAATTTTCACCGTCTAAATAAAATATTTAGAACAAGATGAACATTTTCTTGGCCCTAATATGCAGTTTTGAAAAACGTGCAATTTTCCTAAATTCAAATAAAATGGTGAAAAACTCCGAAATAAAAACTTATTTGATTTTAATATTAAATCCTCAATATTTCTTTATTTTGGGAAAGTCATTTTATTCCCTCTCTCATATTTTTATAATATAAATAATTGAAGATAAAATAAATAAAATCAAATGATCCTATTTTCAAAATTTCAGAAAACTGTAATATGAAAATAACGAAATTCTCAACTCTCTCTGTGGGTCCTTGAGTTGCGTAAAATTTCGAGGATCGAGCCAAAAAGCAATAAAATATGATATGCAATGATGATCTAATGTGTAACATTCCAAATTGAAAATTTGGGATGTTACAAACCTACCCCTATAAGATGAATCTAGCCCTCGAGATTCGGGTTGGCTAGAAAATAGGTGAGGGTGGTCCTTCAGCAGATCTTCCTCTCGCTCCCAGGTGGCTTCAACCTCGGTGTGGTGGCTCCACTAAACTTTGCAAAACTTGATAACCTTGTTGTGGGTGACTCAGTTGGCATACTCGAGAATTTTGACTAGTTTCTCCTTGTAGGTTAAATCACTAGCCAACTGAATCGCTTCCAGCAGCACTGTATCTCTCAGCGGTATATCAGCCATCTCTGCGTGGCAGTTCTTCAACTGGGAAATGTGGAACACGTCATGAACTCCTAACAATCCTTCGGGCAATTCCAACTTGTAAGCAACTTCTCCCATACGCTCCAAAACTTTGTATGGTCCCACAAAACGTGGCGCTAACTTTCCCTTAACTCCAAAGCACTTAACTCCTCGAAGTGGAGATACACGAAGATAAACTCTGTCTCCAACTTTGTAAGCTGTCTCCTTGCATTTTGAATTTGCATAGCTCTTTTGCCTGGACTGGGCTACCTTGAGCCTATCGCGAATCAATTTCACCTTCTGTTCAGACTCCTTAATCAAATCTAGTCCAAACAACTGGCGATCTCCAACTTCATCCCACAACAACGGGGTTCTGCACCTCCTTCCGTACAAGGCTTCGAAAGGGGCCATCTTCAAACTGGATTGATAACTGTTGTTGTAAGAGAACTCTGCATATGGCAAATTGTCGTCCCAACTAGATCCATAATCTAGTGCACAAGCTCTCAGCATATCCTCCAAAATCTGATTGACTCTCTCGGTCTGTCCATCTGTCTGCGGATGAAAGGTTGTACTGAACTCTAGCCTGGTACCCAAAGTTTCGTGCAACTGATTCCAGAACTTTGAGGTAAACTGGGTTCCTCTATCTGATACAATGCTCCTCGGAACTCCATGCAGACATACGATCCTGGTCATGTAAATCTTAGCCAACTTAGCACTGGTGTAAGTGGTCTTCACGGGGATGAAATGAGCTACCTTCGTCAAACGATCAACTACAACCCAAATCAAGTAATAGCCTGAACGAGTCCTGGGCATCCTGTGATAAAATCCATGCCTAGCTTATCCCACTTCCATTCGGGTATCGGCAATGGCTGTAGCAATCCTGCTGGCTTATGATGCTCTACCTTCACTCTCTGACATACATCACAAACTGCTACGTACCCTGCAATATCCTTCTTCATTCCGGTCCACCAGAAAGTGTCTTTCAAATCCAGATACATCTTGGTATTTCCTGGGTGAATCGAGTATGGCAAATCATGGGCCTCCTGCAGAATGAACTTCCTGATCTCCGGGTCATTTGGCACATAAACGCGGTCCTCAAACCATAAGGTATCGTGCTCATCCTCACGAAATCCTTTAGCTTTTCCTTTGTTCATCTTCTCCTTTATAGCGGCGGTCTCCTTGTCAGTCTTCTGATCTTCTCTGATCTTATCCATCAAAGTCGACCGAATCTCCAATGCTGCAACATAGCCTCTCGGAACTATCTCTAAACATAGCTCACGAAGATCCTCGGCTAACTCCTTAGGTAACTCGCCGGTCATGAGTGTGTTGACATGGCTCTTGCGGCTCAACGCAACGGCTACTACGTTAGCCTTTCCGGGATGATAATGCAATATCATATCATAATCCTTGATGAGCTCCAACCATTGCCTGAGATTCAACTCCTTCTGTGTGAAGATGTACTTCAAACTCTTGTGATCCGTGTACACCTAACAATGGTTTCCGATGAGAAAATGTCTCCAAGTCTTCAATGCATGCACTACGGCTGCTAACTCCAAATCATGGGTAGCGTAATTCAACTCATGGGGCTTAAGTTGTCGTGAGGCATACGAAACAACTCTTCCCTCCTGCATAAGCACCTCTCCAAGTCCTCGACGAGAAGCGTCGCAATATACTTAATAATCCTTGCGCTGATCTGGCAGAATCAACACTGGTGATGTAAGCAAACGTTTCTTCAACTCCTGGAAACTGGCTTCACATTCCTCAGTAAATTTGAACTTGGTATCCTTCTTTATCAACTTCGTCATGGGCTTAGCAATCTTCGAGAAATTCTCAATGAATCTCCGGTAGTATCCTGCGAGTCCAAGAAAACTCCGGATTTCTCCAACTGTTGTTGGTGCTTCCCAATTTGTCACAGTGACAATTTTGGTGAGGTCTACCGCTATTCCTTCTCCAGATATAACATGTCCGAGGAATACAACTTCCTTCAACCAAAATTCACACTTGCTGAACTTTGCATATAACTGATGTTCTCTGAGCTTGTCCAGTACCAAAAGCAAATGTTCCTTATGCTCCTCTTCATTCTTCGAGTAGACCAAAATATCATCAATGAACACCACGACGAACTTATCCAGAAATTCCATAAACACCTTGTTCATCATGTTCATGAAATAGGAAGGCGCGTTAGTCAGACCAAATGACATAACGGTATACTCGTACAGCCCATACCTGGTGGTAAAATCCGTCTAAGGTATATCCTGCTCTCGAATCTTCAACTGGTGGTATCCTGATCGCAGGTCGATCTTGGAAAATACCTTAGCTCCTTTCAACTGGTCAAACAGATCATTGATCATCAGTAACGGGTACTTTTTCTTGATTGTCACTTCGTTCAATCCTCGATAATCAACAACCATCCTCAATGATCCATCCTTCTTCTCCACTAGAAGCACTGGCGATCCCCAAGGTGATGAACTTGGGAGAATATAACCTTTATCCAGTAACTCCTTAATCTGCTTCTTAATTTCCTCCAAATCTTGTGCTGGCATCCTATACGGTCTCTTAGATATCGGCCCTGTGCTTGGCAAAAGTTCAATCAAAAACTCAATGTCTCTATCCGGTGGCATGCATGGCAACTCTTCTGGAAATACATCAGGGAAATCCGTCACCACTAGAACTTCCTCCTGTACAACTCCTGATAAGGAATTTACTGTTGGAAATATGCCCTAGAGGCAATACTAAAATGGTTATTATTATATTTCTTTGTTCATGATAATTGTCTATTGTTCATGCTATAATTGTATTATCCGGAAATCGTAATACATGTCTGAATACATAGACCACAACAAGTCCCTAGTGAGCCTCTAGTTGACTAGCTCGTTGATCAACAGATAGTCATTGTTTCCTGACTATGGACATTGGATGTCATTGATAACGGGATCACATCATTAGGAGAATGATGTGATGGACAAGACCCAATCCTAAGCATAGCACAAAGATCGTGTAGTTCGTTTCCTAGAGCTTTTCCAAATGTAAAGTATCATTTCCTTAGACCATGAGATTGTGCAACTCCCGGATACCGTAGGAGTGCTTTGGGTGTGCCAAACGTCACAACATAAGCGGGTGATTATAAAGGTGCACTACGGGTATCTCCGAAAGTGTCTGCATTGGGTTGTACGAATCGAGACTGGATTTGTCACTCCGTATGACGGGAGGTATCTCTGGGCCCACTCGGTAATGCATCATCATAATGAGCTCAATGTGACCAAGTGTCCGGTCATGGGATCATGCATTATGGTGCGATTAAAGTGACTTGCGGTACTTGAGATTGAGCGAGGTATTGGGATACCGACGATCGAAGTCTCGGGCAAGTAACGCATCGATTGACAAAGGGAATTGTATACGGGATTGATTGAATCCTCGACATCGTGGTTCATCCGATGAGATCATCGAGGAGCATGTGGGAGCCAACATGGGTATCCAGATCCTGCTGTTGGTTATTGACCGGAGAGGCGTCTCGGTCATGTCTGCATGTCTCCCGAAACCGTAGGGTCTACACACTTAAGGTTCGGTTACACTAGGGTTGTAGAGATATTAGTATGCAGTAACCCGAAAGTTGTTCAGAGTCTCGGATGAGATTCCGGACATCACGAGGAGTGCCGGAATGGTCCGGAGGTGAAGAATTATATATAGAAAGTCAGGTTTCGGCCATCGGGAAAGTTTCGGGGGTTACCCGTATTGTACTGGGACCACCGGAAGGGTCCCGGGGGTCCACGGATGGGGCCACCTATCCCGGAGGGCCCCATGGGCTGAAGTGGGAGGGTAACCAGCTTCTGGTGGGCTGGTGCGCCCCCCTTGGCCCTCCTGCGCCTAGGGTTGGAAACCCTAGGGGTGGGGGCGCCTCCACCTGGCTTGGGGGGCAAGTTTCCCCCCTGGCCGCCCCCCCCCCCTTGGAGATTGCATTTCCTAGGGCCAGCACCCCCCCTAGGGGGCCTATATAAAGGGGGGAGGGAGGGCAGCCGCACCCATGCTCTTGGAGCCTCCCTCTCCCCTTTCTACACCTCTCCCTCTCGTAGAAGCTCGGCGAAGCTCTGCCGAGATCACTGCTGCATCCACCACCACGTCGTCATGCTGCTGGATCTCCGTCAACCTCTCCTTCCCCTTGCTGGATCAAGAAGGAGGAGACGTCTTCCTCAACCGTCGTGTGTTGAACAGCGGACGTCAGTCCGTTCAGCACTAGGATCATCGGTGATTTGGATCACGACGAGTATGACTCCCTCAACCACGTTCTCTTGAACGCTTCCGCACGCGATCTACAAGGGTATGTAGATGCACTCCCCTCTCTCGTTGCTAGATGACTCCATAGATTGATCTTGGTGAACGTGGGAAATTTTTTATTTTATGCAACGTTCCCCAACAGTGGCATCATGAGCTAGGTCTATGCGTAGTTACTATGCACGAGTAGAACACAAAGCAGTTGTGGGCGTAGATGTTGCTAATTTTCTTGCCACTACTAGTCTGATCTTGCTTCGGCGACATCGTGGGATGAAGTGGCCCGGACCAACCTTACATGTACTCTTACGTGAGACAGGTTCCACCGACTGACATGCACTAGTTGCATAAGGTGGCTAGCGGGTGTCTGTCTCTCCCACTTTTGTTGGAGCGGATTCGATGAAAAGGGTCCTTATGAAGGGTAAATAGAAATTGGCATATCACGTTGTGGTTTTACGTAGGTAAGAAACGTTCTTGCTAGAACACCTATAGAAGCCACGTAAAAACTTGCAACAACAATTAGAGGATGTCTAACTTGTTTTTGCAGCAAGTGTTTTGTGATGTGATATGGCCAAAGGATGTGATGAATGATATATGTGATGTATGAGATGATCATGTTCTTGTAATAGGAATCACGACTTGCATGTCGATGAGTATGACAACCGGCAGGAGCCATAGGAGTTGTCTTTATTTTTTGTATGACCTGCGTTTCATTGAAGAACGCCATGTAAATTACTTTACTTTATTGCTAAACGCGTTAGCCATAGAAGTAGAAGTAGTCGTTGGCGTGACAACTTCATGAAGACACGATGACGGGATCATGATGATGGAGATCATGGTGTCATGCCGGTGACGAAGATGATCATGGCGCCCCGAAGATGGAGATCAAAGGAGCAATATGATATTGGCCATATCATGTCACTGTTTGATTGCATGTGATGTTTATCATGTTTTACATCTTATTTGCTTAGAACGACAGTAGCTTAAATAAGATGATCCCTCGAAATAATTTCAAGAAAAGTGTTCCCCCTAATTGTGCACCGTTGCGAAGGTTCGTTGTTTCGAAGCACCACGTGATGATCGGGTGTGATAGATCCTAACGTTCGAATACAACAGGTGTAAGCCAGATTTACACACGCAATACACTTAGGTTGACTTGACGAGCCTAGCATGTACATACATGGCCTTGGAACATGGAAGACCGAAAGGTCGAGCATGAGTCGTATAGTAGATACGATCAACATGAAGATGTTCACCGATGCTAACTAGTCCGTCTCACGTGGTGATCGGACACGGCCTAGTTGACTCGGATCATGTTTCACTTAGATGACTAGAGGGATGTCTATCTAAGTGGGAGTTCATTCAGTAATTTGATTAGATGAACTTAATTATCATGAACTTAGTCTAAAAACCTTTGCAAAATGTCTTGTAGATCAAATGGCCAACGCTCATGTCCACCTCAACTTCAACGCGTTCCTAGAGAAAACCAAGCTGAAAGATGATGGCAGCAACTATACGGACTGGGTCCGGAACCTGAGGATCATCCTCATAGCTGCTAAGAAAGATTATGTCCTAGAAGCGCCTCTAGGTGAAGCACCAAACCCAGAGAACCAAGACGTTATGAACGCTTGGCAGTCTCGTGCTGATGATTACTCCCTTGTTCAGTGCGGCGTGCTTTACAGCTTAGAACCGGGGCTCCAAAAGCGTTTTGAGCAACACGGAGCATATGAGATGTTCGAAGAGCTGAAAATGGTTTTCCAAGATCATGCCCGGGTCGAGAGATATGAAGTCTCCGACAAGTTCTTCAGCTGTAAGATGGAGGAAAACAGTTCTGTTAGTGAGCACATACTCAAGATGTTTGGGTTGCACAACCGCTTGACTCAGCTGGGAGTTAATCTCCCGGATGACGCGGTCATTGACAGAATCGTCCAGTCGCTCCCACCAAGCTACAAGAGCTTTGTGATGAACTTTAATATGCAGGGGATGGAAAAGACCATTCCTGAGGTATATTCAATGCTGAAATCAGCAGAGGTAGAGATCAAAAAGGAACATCAAGTGTTGATGGTGAATAAAACCACTAAGTTCAAGAAAGGCCAGGGTAAGAAGAACTTCAAGAAGGACGGCAAGGCAGTTGCCGCGCCCGGTAAGCCGATTCTTAGGAAGAAGTCAAGCAATGGACCCAAGCACGAGGTGAGTGCTTTTATTGCAAGGGAAGTGGTCCTTTGGAAGCGGAACTGCCCCAAGTACTTAGCGGACAAGAAGGCCGGCAAAACCAAAGGTATATGTGATATACATGTAATTGATGTGTACCTTACCAGTGCTCGTAGTAGCTCCTGGGTATTTGATACCGGTGCGGTTGCTCATATTTGTAACTCAAAGCAAGAGCTGCGGAATAAGCGAAGACTGGCGAATGATGAGGTGACGATGCGCGTCGGGAATGGTTCCAAGGTCGATGTGATCGCCGTCGGCACGCTACCTCTACATTTACCTATGGGATTAGTTTTAAACCTCAATAATTGTTATTTAGTACCAACTTTGAGCATGAACATTGTCGTGGTTTTGTCACGGCAGATGTCCTCGTGAAAGGACTTAGTCGTGGAGCCATCGCTACGGGTTAACTTGAAGAGGTTAAAGTGGACGCAAAGACACAGGAGTTTATACTAGTTCGGCCCCTTCGATGAAGGTAAAAGCCTACGTCTAGTTGTGATGGGATTGATGTGGTTTCGATGACTAGGGAGCAAATAAGCTTCGCCTAGGCCTCGAGTTGTTGTCGTCTGTCTTGAACCGCCGTCGGGTCGTCCCTTTATATACACAGGTTGACGCCCGGCCGGTCTACAGAGTCTCGAGCCGACCTATACAAAGTGTCCGGCTAGGTCTCTCTCCTTTCTAACTTATATTACAAGTTTACATAATCATGGCGGTTTACCACTACGGGCCCTAATCCGCCTTTGGGCCGTGGGCTTCCAAGCTTTACTAGTTGAACGCCATCTTCAAGACCTTCATGGGCTTCAGCACAGTCTAAGGTGAACCGGGCCCTCTTGGCCGGTTTATACTTAGTAGCTATATCCTCAACATTAGGCCCCGGATTGATTTGAATTTATTCATGTCAATCTTCAACACTAAAAAATATCTTGTAAACATCCTCTTGTATTTTCGTGAACCGCCATATTGACTTCTCCTGTGAATTTTTGTAAACCGCCGTGACGTCATCTTCGGAGCACTGCAACAGTCTACATAAAATGATTAAAAAGATTCCCTTCTCATTAATGATTATCTCGAAAATCGAGGCGACAGGCGCGCCCACTCGGCCGCTTCGGACGCCTTGATTCTCGCGCCTGCCATTTACTCTTTCCCTTATAAATAAAGCCCGAGGGCTCCTTTTTCTCTCTCTCTTCTGCATCTTCTTCTTCCTCGCGACGCCCTCAGCTCTGAAGCTTCGCCGCCATCCGCGACCTTCGAGAACTGCACCAACCAAGGCCGCTGCATCAACCTGAGTTAGACCAGAGGCTCATCGCCCCCCTCCACTGTAATCTGCAGCGGTAAACTTCTTCTGTTCTTCGTCCTTAGATCTGCATTAGGTTTTTGCAAGCTCATATGCACAGTTCTCCATTTTTCCTCCTCATCCTACCTTCCGCCGCGGTAGTTTTGATCCGAAAATGGTATAGATCTCCTGCGGTAGTCACTCCGCATCTGTTTTTAATACTAGCAGCCCTTCCTTTTCTTCTTGTAAAGTATGCATCCTTCTCTGTTCTACTTGAACGCCTTTTAAAGAATGCAGTAGAATTTGCTTTATAGATGTGCGGTAGATCCAAATAGATTTGAACATTGTGTAAAACCTGTTTCTGTCAACACTTAGCAGAAATTTTGAATCTTGGCCTTTCTGCCTATGGGCGGTTTAATCCTTGATGGCCAATCCGCCATATGTCATTAGCCCTCTCTTAAACCGCCAACTGGACCTTGCATTGTATTTCCACCGGTTTAACACTGAATTTTTCACTTACAAACCGTAGACAGTAAACCGGCACCTGTTTGATTTTCTTTCAGCTCTCCCCTTTCGGAATGGCGAAACAATTTTCTGTTTGCAATTGGGTTCCGTCCCAAATCACGGAGACACAACTCAACGGCTACGTCACCACTGGCGCTTTAGCCTCAAAAAATGTCCTCCACTGGCGAGTTCCGGAATCGGAATGTCCACCTGAACCTCAAGAAGGAGAAGTGATTGTTTTTATGCAACACCTAGACCGGGATTCAGCCCGCCGGATCAAAAATTCCGGGATGTCCTCGCAAGCTTCCAACTCCATCCACAAGATATTGGTCCGAACTCCGTGTCCAATATATGCAACTTTCAAGTATTCTGCGAAGTCTATCTTCAAGAAGAACCAACCGTGGAGTTATTTCGAGATTTCTTTCATTTGAACCGCCGTACAGAATTCTCGGACGGTCCAACTTGGTGGCGTTTCAATCCAGAAAAGGAAAGAAGTGGACTTCCCTCACGCCAAACATCATAGCCATCCTAAAGATTGGAATCAAACCTGGTTCTATTGCCGGAACACTGCTCCTAACGGAGAAAATCCCTTGTCGAGTTATCGCCCTCACCGGCTTAGCAATAACCACCCATTGCCTTTGCGCTTGACCGTCGCAGAACAGAAGAACTTTGCACCTCAAATTACCAAGCTCCGGGCTCTGATGGCCAACGGTTTAACTGGTATTGACCTTGTCCGCTGCTAGGTTTCTTGGGGCATCTTGCCATTAAGCCGCCGCCCCGGATTGATGCACGAATATACTGGTGACGACAAAGATCCTCAACGACATCACGAACTATCAATAACTGAGCTTGAAGTTACCAAAACAGTGAAGAAAATGCTCGATGAACCGATCTCCGCATGCAGCCAAACCGGGTTGGCTCCGTTCTGCGTCTCCAACAAACCGCCCGCGGTAAGGTTCCTCTCATTACTCTACTGACTTTGATTCCATATTGATTGTATTAATCCCTCTGTATTAATTTTCAGGCTAACAGCTCGTTTTGGAAATGAACTAAACCGGCCCGGGTTCCTCGTGCAAAGACCAAGACCACCAAGAAAACTGGCAAGAGGAAAACCGCCGAGTCTTCTGAACCGCCAGAAGATGTAGAATCAGATGCTGAGGTAGAGCTTGACTCACTTGGTTCTTTTTTCATTCATTTTATTGACAGTTACAATTCCCAGGATGACGCTGAGGCCAGCCATGCAGAACCTGTTGAGGTAATCCTTCTTTCTTCTGATTCTGATCTTGTACCGGTTAAAAGACTTCGCCGCGCAGTCCGGAAAGTGAAACAATCTCACTCCTATGCTCATTTGGATCCAAAATTTTCTTTGAAGACATGGCAAACTGAAGAACGCCGTACGACCCGGCATAGCGGTCAACAAATTAAGTCGTCCGGTTTAGCTGACACACCAACCCGGAAACGTCGTCCAAAGGTGACTTGTTCTCCTGAAAAGCGTTATCCTTTGAAAGGTTTCTTCCGATGCCCTCTCAATCCGTCTGATCCGAATTACCAGGCTTCTTCCAACTCGTCTGGCGGTTCATCTACCACTCAGCTGCCTCCTCTCAAAGTTGCTTCTGGGTATGTATATTACTCCTTAATTTGTTCCTTGTATTTGTCGGTTTATCATATTCTAACCCTTGATGTTGTAGCACAAAGGCTCGACTTAGTAAAAAGGCCAATACCCTCGACCCTACTGTGGATGTTGATCCGGAGAAGACTCCAGAGCATCATGGTAAAAATCCCGAAGTTGCTAAAGACAACTCTGCTGGGAAAAATCAAGATGTCAATGGTAATCCGCTAGAGGTTGAACCGGATGTCCAAGTTGAGACTTCACATCCTCCTGCTCCTCCGAGTCCTGCAGCAGAACAACGGGACTCAACTGCTGATCCGCCGAGCCCGGGTATGAAAGCGCCAAGCCCTGTTGAAAATGCTAATCCGGCTAGTTCGACCAAAGATGATGATGTCGTAGTTACGGGCACCGCATATACCGCCCCTGGCAATCCGGTTGCTCTATCAAATCACAGTGTCAAGGAAGAATTTACTGTCATGAGCAAAGGGAAGGAGAAAACTGATCTGTCAGCTTATAACAATTTTTCTGCCCAAGACCTTCACTCTGGCTTCCTGAACCGGCTCTACACAAGCCGTGATTATGAAGCCGGTTTAGTAAATCTTATGAAGGAGCGCTATGAGGTAAACAGTTGCGCCTTTCTCTTGTACCTTCATTGCATAGTAGCCCCCAAGGGCCGGTTCAACTTAGTATAGTTAAACCGGGACTTAACATAACACTCAATGCTTCAGAATCCACTGATGTAGCCCCCAAGGGCCGGTTCAACTTAGTATAGTTAAACCGGGACTTTAATTTATATCGCCGCATCAGAACATGTTCGAGCAAATAGCCATTAGCCCCCAAGTGCCAAGTTGAATACCTGTATTGAGCTTGGGACTTTGTGATTTTATTGGCAGATGAAGATCAAATATGCATTAGCCCCCAAGTGCCAAGTGTATGACTGGTTATGCGCTTGGAACTTCTAATGAAGATATTAACATGCTCCCTTTTTGTTGCAGAGTGATATACGCCAACAAGTCTCACAAATCAATGATCTTCAAGAAAATCTGAAATCTCAGCAAGCAGAAACCTCCGAGGCCAAGGATGAGCTGAAAACCGCCTTGACTACCATGGAGCAGCTCAAGGAGTGGTTTAAGTCTGAGCGGGCCAGCCGGGATACTGAAAAGGCGGGCTTGCTAAAACGGGCGGATGATGCTGAAGCAGCTCTTAAACAGGCGACGGAAGAGCTCACTGGATTAAAGCGCCAAATCAATGCCATGACCTCTGCAATATTTGGTAAGCAACGTTTCACCAAGGTTGTGATGAATATTCCGTTTTGAAATTTCCTCCGGTTTAACCTGAACTTTCTTAAACCGGTATAGGTAGGCGCATTGCTCATCTGGGCTCTGACATGCGGAAGAAACTCAAGGCCGCGTATACGCTAATTGAACAGCTGTATACCGGCACCCAGCGAGTTATTTGCGCCACTTCTTATGATAATGCAGCTCCGACATTGATCAAGGACACACTGGACCGGCTATCTATGATACCAGCAC
This sequence comes from Aegilops bicornis, assembly GCA_021605145.1. NCBI lineage: Eukaryota > Viridiplantae > Streptophyta > Magnoliopsida > Poales > Poaceae > Aegilops > Aegilops bicornis. The sequence goes on from CM038671.1 coordinate 15,329,400, forward strand.
AGATAGAAGAATTGAAACGATCCGCTGCCCGGGCTGGCACCTTATTGGCACTAACTCGCGCCAAAGCATGGATAGCTGACCTTGATCCGGCTGACATAGCCAAAGGTTTCCCCAGTGCTCAAGAAAATGGCGAAGCATTTGATAATGATGCTCTCAAACGGGTAACAAGGGAGATGCGTCCTCTGGCGAGTCAACTGGCAGAAGAGGCCAAGCTGACGGTTCACCGCTCCTTCTACGACGCGAACAACAGACGGGTTGAAGTTGTTATTTCGGAAGTGCAGAATCTTGTTCCACCAACCCGTAAGCACACTTTTGCCCCTGACGTTGATCCGGCTGAGCTTATAAGTGAAGAGGCTGTCTTTCAGGCTTTAACCCGGATTGACTGGACCACCAATGACTTCCGGCCATTCGATGGTGAGGAGGAAGAAGTTGAACCGACGCCAGACGACCCATCTACTTCACGTCAACCCGGCAATGAAGCTTAATCCGTCAAGTCGGCTGATACGTCAGATACTGCCCGTTTTGAAGCAATTCCAAATTTTGGGCCTCTGAATGCCTTGTAATAGGATAGCCAACACTTTTGCTTTTAATATGCCTTCGTGCAATGGTGCTGATACTTTTGATTGAATGATCGAAATCTTCAATCTGTATTGCCTGCAGTCACAAAATCTTAAACTGCCACGGCGGTTTGTGTCGCCAACCGGCTTGTGACATTCATATATATATGAAATGAAATATTGAGGTATATAATCAAAATTTGTGATACAAAATACCTGCCATCGCTGGGCATGAAGTTGGCTTAGCCAATCTTGAAGCGGAGGTTGTATAAACCATTACCGTCAAAGGAGAAAACAGCTCCTGTGTTTATAATGCCGGTTTACCATGTAAACCGTGCCGGGTCATGACAAGCCCCCTGTTACTCCATAATGGGATGTTAACAGAAAAAGTCAAACCGGAAAAATTATCTCTGGATTAAAAATGGACCGAATTCTGTCAATTGATAATTTGAACCGGTTTAAAAATGTTATCGGTTTAGAAAATGCAAAAAAAAATCAAATAACAGTTATGAAAAAATATGGAAGCAAAGGCAATGATAAAACCGTTTGCAAAAAGAGGCTTTACTGAGCCGATCAGATGGTGTTACCATGGTCGGACACAACCAAGCTCCCAATAAGGTGTAGCTATGGTTCAAGTCAGCCAGGTCCCCAAGCGAAACCGTGGCATTATGCCGATCAAGTGGCGTGGCAATGGTTCGGGTTCACCAAGCCCCAAGTGACTCTATGGCCTTAGGCCGATCAAGAGGCATGACTGGTTCAGACTTGACCATGTCCCCAAGTGATCTGGTGGCTTTCGCCTATCAAAAGGTGTTGCATTGGTTCGGACACGACCAAGCCCCCAAGTGATATCATAAAGCTTTTGAAAAGCAAACTCAGGGGGTAAACCGGAGGCTGCTTTAAGACAGAACAACTCCATGTAACCACGCATGATGTAACAGAACAGATACCCCGCTTTAGCTGAGGCTCCGGTTTATTACTTTATTCATAATATATACACTGTCATAATATGTACATGAGTAGAGCCGATAGCTCAGGTATAATAAGGCCGAAGATGAGCTATGTTCCACGGCCTGTTGGTCTCCTCCTCTGGCGTGCGTGAGTCTTTATGCTCTCGAATATCGATCGAGATAAATGCGACCCGTTGTGCAGATTCTTGCTAACCACGAAGGTCCCTCCCAAGGTGGGGATAACTTGTGCATATCGATGCGGTCTTGGATGAGCCAAGCACCAAATCTCCTTCTTGAAAAGTTACGGTTACGACCCGGCGACTATGGTAACGATGAAGATCCTGTTGGTAAATCGCCGAGCGGGCAGCTGCTATGTCACGCTCCTCATCCAACCGGTCCAAAGCGTCTTGCCGTGTCGTCTCGTTGTCCGCTTCAACATAAGCTGCCACACGAGGTGAGTCATGACGGATGTCACTGGGGAGAACCGCCTCCGCTCCATAGACCATAAAGAACGGTGTGTATCCTGTGGATCTGTTGGGCGTAGTGTTGATACTCCATAACACGGATGGTAGTTCTTCTACCCAACAACCCGGTGTCCTCTGCAAAGGGACCATAAGCCGGGGCTTGATGCCTCTCAAGATCTCTTGATTAGCCCTTTCCGCTTGACCATTGGACTGTGGGTGGGCTACTGAAGAAACGTCAAGCCGGATGTGTTCACGTTCGCAGAACTCTTTCATAGCGCCTTTGGACAAGTTGGTACCATTGTCAGTAATGATACTGTGTGGAAAGCCAAACTGGAAAATCACCTTTTTAATGAACTTAACCGCTGTAGCTGCATCACACTTCTTGGGCTCCGCTTCAACCCACTTGGTAAACTTGTCAACCGGCACCAAGAGGTGGGTCTTTTGTCCTTGGACCTTTTGAAAGGCCCGACCATATCCAGCCCCAAAGTCGCATAACGGCCAAGTAATTGGAATCATCCTCAATTCTTGAGCGGCACATGAGCACGCCGTGAAAATTTCTGACAGCCATCACATCGTCTAACCAGGTCCTCCGCATCAGCATGAGCCGTCAACCAGTAGAACCCGTGACGAAACGCCTTAGCCACCAGAGACTTTGAACCGGCGTGGTGACCACAATCCCCCTCGTGGATTTCGCGTAAAATTTCGTAACCTTCCTCAGGGGACACACAGCGTTGGAACGCGCCTGACACACTACAATGATGCAATTCGCCATTGACAATGGTCATGGACTTGGATCGCCGGACTATCTGCATGGCCAGAGTCTCATCCTCTGGCAACTCGCCCCGGTTCATGTACGCAAGATAAGGAACTGTCCAATCCGATATAACATGCAGGGCTGCCACCAATTGCGCCTCCGGATCAGGAATAGCCAAATCCGCTTCAGCAGGGAGCTTGACGGACGGGTTATGCAAAACATCTAAAAAGACATTAGGCTGGACAGGTTTACGCTGAGAGCCCAGCCGGCTTAAAGCGTCCGCCGCTTCATTCTTCCATCTGTCCACATGATCCACCTGATAACCCTTAAAGTGACCTGCAACAATGTCCACCTCACGTCGATAGGCTGCCATGAGGGGATCCTTGGAATCCCAAGTGCCAGACACCTGTTGAGCCACCAGGTCCGAGTCACCGAAGCACTTAACCCGGCTGAGATTCATCTCCTTCGCCATCCGAAGACCATGGAGTAAAGCTTCATACTCAGCTGCATTGTTAGTACAAGGGAACATCAAGCGGAGAACGTAACGGAATTTGTCACCTCGTGGGGAAGTTAATACGACTCCAGCCCCTGAGCCCTCCAATTGCCTGGATCGATCAAAATGAATCGTCCAATAGGTGTGATCCGGCTTCTCTTCAGGTGCCTGTAACTCCGTCCAATCATTGATGAAATCCACAAGCGCTTGATATTTGATCGCCGTTCGAGGCACATACTGTAATCCGTGAGGCTCAAGCTCTATAGCCCACTTAGCAATCCGGCCATCGCTTCCCTGTTCTGAATTATATCGCCCAAAGGAGCAGAGCTGACCACTGTGATCGGATGGCCCTGGAAGTATTGCTTAAGCTTCCGGCTCGCCATAAAAACTCTGTATACTAGCTTTTGCCAATGCGGGTACCATTGCTTGGATTCAATAAGCACCTCGCTAATATAGTAAACCGACCGCTGAACCGGATATTCCTTGCCTGCCTCTTTGCGCTCTACCACAATAGCCACGCTGACTGCGGGAGCATTAGCCGCTACGTATAGTAACAACGGTTCTTTGTCGATTGGAGCTGCATGAACGGGCGGATTGGCTAACTGCCGCTTTAAGTCCTCCAACGCTTCATCGGTAATTTGGACTCGAGACAAACTGATCTGTCTTTTCAAAGATTCGGTACAAAGGGATAGCCTTCTCCGAGGCGGCCGATAAACTGCTCAGCGCGGCAATCCGCCTGCCAAACGCTGGACATCGATAATACACTTCGGTTTAGCCAGGGAGGTAATAGCCGTAATCTTCTCGGATTAGCTTCAATTCCCTGTTGGACACGAAAACCCAATAACTTGCCTGCCGGAACACCAAAGACACATTTGGCCGGGTTGAGCATCATCTTGTAAACCCGCAGGTTGTCAAAGGTTCCTTCAAATTGTCAATCAGTGACTCCTTCTCCCTTGACTTGACCACAATATCATCAACATAGGCGTGCACATTACGGCTGATCTGTTTATGCAGGCAATTCTGTACACAGCGTTGATAAGTTGCTTGGGCGCTCTTGAGCCCAAAAGGCATAGATACATAGCAGAAGGCTCCAAAGGGAGTGATAAACGCCGTTTTCTCCTGGTCCTTAACTGCCATCTTGATCTGATGATACGAATATGCATCCAAAAAGCTCAAACGCTCACAACCCGCAGTGGCATCAATAATCTGGTCAATGCGGGAGGGAAAAAGGATTTGCTCGACAATCATTGTTAAGATCTGAGTAATATACACACATGCGCCAAGAGCCGTTTTTCTTAATAACCAGCACCGGATTAGCAAGCCACTCAGGATGGAAGACTTCAACGAAAAAACAAGCTGCTAAGAGCACGCCACCTCCTCTCCAATGGCCTTGCGCCTTTCTTCGTTAAACCGGCGGAGAAACCGCTTCACCGGTTTGTACTTGGGATCAACATTAAGAGTGTGCTCAGCGAGTTGCCTCACTACACCGGCATGTCGGAAGGCTTCCATGCAAAATGTCCCGATTCTCACGGATGAACTTCGATGAGCGGCGCTTTCCTATTTCGGATCCAAGTTGGCACTGATGCTGAACTGCTTGGACGAATCGCCAGGCACGAAGTCAACAAGCTTAGTCTCAGCTGCCGATTTGAATTTTAGGTCTGGATCATGTTCTGTAGTTGGCTTCTTCAAAGGGGTCATGTCCGCCGGATCAACGTTGTCCTTGTAATTTTCCAACTCCTCCGTAGCACAAACCAACTCTGCATCAGCCGCATCACCTTCCTCACATTCCAAAGCGATCTTGCGGCTCCCATGAACCGTTATTGTCCCCTTGTGACCCGGCATCTTGAGCTGCAAATAGATATAATAAGGCCGCGCCATAAATTTGGCGTAAGCCGGTCGCCCGAACAGGGCATGATATGGACTTTGGATTTTTACCACTTCAAACGTCAATGTTTCCGATCTGGAGTCATAATCATCACCAAAGGCCACTTCCAGAGCTATTTTACCAACAGGATATGCTGACTTGCCAGGTACCACACCATGGAACACTGTATTGGACGGTTTGAGATGTTTATCCGTTAGCCCCATACTGTTGAAGGTCTCATAGTACGTGATGTTAATGCTGCTCCCTCCATCCATGAGTACCTTGGTGAACTTATAACCTACCCGAGGTGCCACCACCAGGGCTAGCTGACCCGGATTGTCGACCCGGGGAGGATGATCCTCTCTACTCCATATAATGGGCTGCTCCGACCAGCGTAGGTAATGGGGCACGGCCGGTTCAACAGCGTTGACTGACCACTTCTAAAGCTTCCGGTCTCGCTTGTCTAAGCTAGTGGTGAAGACATGGTACTGCCCACTATTCAACTGCTTTGGGTTGCTCTGATAACCCGACTGTTGCTGCTGCTGGTTGTAACCACCTTGGTTACTCTGATTGTCCTGATTGTTATGTCCGCCCGGATTACCATTAAATCCTGAACCGGAATTTCCTCCACCGTAACCCGGCCCGGATCCTGAACCGCCGCCAGAGCCGTGATCATACCGGAAAGCATTAGAACTCTTGAACTCCTGCATAATGTAGCAGTCCTTCCAAAGGTGGTTGGCCGGCATCTCCTTCGTCCCGTGCTTTGGACAGGGCTGATTCAATAAATAATTTAAGCGATCCGGGTTAGGATTCGGAGCCCCACCACGATTCGCCGCTTTACCTCTGCGTCGCTGACCCTTGTCCTGCGCGTTGGTATTAGCTACAAAGTCCATGCTGCCATCCGCTTTACGCTTGCCATTACCTGCTGAGTGATGTTGCTGGCCCTTGGAGTTGCTGTTCTTCGTTCCCTTCCCTGTCTTGTCATCGTCAGATTCGGGATCCTTGGTACTATCAGAATCAGCATACTTCACTAAAGCGCCCATGAGAGTTCCCATGTCATTACAAAATCGCTTCATGCGCCCCAACTTTAATTTCAGAGGCTGAAACCGGCAGTTGCCCTCCAGGGTTAAGATCGCAAAATCAGCGTTGATCCGGTCTGATGAGTGCAAGATTTCCGAAACGCGGCATGCCCAATGGGTTGTTGACTCCCCTTCCCCCTGGACACAAGCCGCCAAGTCCACTACGGACATGGGCTGCTTACAGGTATCTATGAAATTCTGGATAAACCGGGTTCGCAACTGGGCCCATGAACTGAGTGGCAAGCTCTTCAACCAAGTGTGGGCCGTGCCTCCAAGCATCATGGTGAAGTACTTTGCACACGCGGCCTCATCCACATCCAGCATCTCCATGGCCATCTCATAGTTTTCTATCCATGCTTCTGGAGCTAAATCGGCAGTGTAACTTGGCACCTTGCGCGGACCCTTGAAGTCTTTGGGCACGCGCACCTTGCGAAAGCGGGACGAGGCAAGGCACCCCCAAAGAGCTAGAGGTAACCCAGTGCTCGACCGAGATGGTCGGACGAACCGGCGTAAGCGGATGAGCCTGATCTTTGTGCAGCTAATTCGGCCTCCCTGCGCGCTCGGGCCCGGTCCACCACCTCCTGGGCGTTATCGACACCACCTGCCGGGTTGTTGCCACGGGGCGCACCACGCCGTGCATTACTTGATACGGCCGGTTCATCCATGTGCCTGTTGTAGCTCCGGCTTGGGCGGGGGGTAGAGTGGATCCGGGGCGGTATTTAACACGCTTCTGTTGTACCAAAGCTGTCCTAAGGAGCTCCTTGACCCGGCGCGTCTCTATCGCCTGTGGTGAATCACCTTCAATTGGAATAGCCTCCAGCCGTGCCGCAGCTGCAACAAGGTTATCCATCGGGTTGGAGTAGTGACCCGGAGGTGTTTGCACAGCCTGAGGTACACTGGCGTTATGGCGAGGTAGATCTATTAAGCGGGGCTGGACCGGCGCGCCCGTCCCAGGTGCTTCCGCCCGGTTTACCATCGGCAGATTACTGGTTCCCGCTCCGGGGGTGTTCAAGAGGTCTATGGCTTCGAAAGCTGAAGGCAAACGGGATCTGTATTTCTTCTTCATGACTTCGTGTGACGCGTTCTGATCCAACATGAGCCTATAAGCCTGCGCATCTAAAGCAGCCCGCTCTGCCGTCATCCTGGCGTCTGCAGCTGCTAGATCCGCTTTAGCCTGAGTGATTTGTTCCTTCACCTTCGCAATCTCTGTGTTATGAGCGTCCTGATCCGCCTGGTTAGCCTCTGCCATGAGCGCAGCCAACGCATCGAACAGATCTGATAAAACTTGAGTTGGCGGGCGCAAACCGGCGATCATTGCCGCAGCCGTCGAAGAGTGAAGCGCTGCTTGTGTACCGGCCATGAATATTCCAACCCGGTTGGGCAGATCGGAGGGGTCCGGAATACTGTCACCATCGGAACAGACCCCAATCCGGCCATCTTGTAGCTGATATAGAGATTGATTTCTCCGGTTGACGACTTCGTCGTCGTAATAGAGCAACGCCTCGCCACGAACTCGATCCGTCCTCATAACTTCCTCCATGGATGACTCCCACAAAGGCACGCTTCACGGCCGGTTTAACTGGCAGATCTCGTATCTTGAGCCGTCTCGGCGAGGTCGGTGCAGATGTCGGCTCAGCCCTGGCTCACCAATCTTGCCGATGAAAACGTGTATGCCACCAAAGGGGACCCGGTATCCGTACTCGATTGAGCCGGCCTTGGGGCCCCATCCTGCGCCGTCGATGTAGAGCTTGTCGCGACGACTCTTGGTCATCCGGCCCACATCATAGCCTTCGAGTCCTTCGAACTTGCCCTCCAAGATCATCAAACCATCGTGCGATAGCCCCACGGTTGGCGCCAACTGTCGTGGTTTTGTCACGGCAGATGTCCTCGTGAAAGGACTTAGTCGTGGAGCCATTGCTACGGTTAACTTGAAGGGGTTAAAGCGGACGCAAAGACATAGGAGTTTATACTAGTTCGGCCCCTTCGATGAAGGTAAAAGCCTACGTCTAGTTGTGATGGGATTGATGTGGTTTCGATGACTAGGGAGCAAATAAGCTTCGCCTAGGCCTCGAGTTGTTGTCGTCTGTCTTGAACCGCCGCTGGGTCGTCCCTTTATATACACAGGTTGACAGCCGGCCGGTCTACAGAGTCCCGAGCCGACTTATACAAAGTGTTCGGCTCGGTCTCTCTCCTTTCTAACTTATATTACAAGTTTACATAATCATGGCGGTTTACCACTACGGGCCCTAATCCGCCTTTGGGCCGTGGGCTTCCAAGCTTTACTAGTTGAACGCCATCTTCAAGACCTTCATAGGCTTCGGCACAGTCTAAGGTGAACCGGGCCCTCCTGGCCGGTTTATACTTAGTAGCTATATCCTCAACAAACATTGTATCAGGATCTCGTTTAATTCGAGATGGCTACTCATTTAAATCCGAGAATAATGGTTGTTCTATTTATATGAGTGATATGTTTTATGGTCATGCCCCGCTAGTGAATGGTTTATTCTTAATGAATCTCGAGCGTAATGTTACACATATTCATAGTGTGAATACCAAAAGATGTAAAGTTGATAATGATAGTCCCACATACTTGTGGCACAGCCGCCTTGGTCACATTGGTGTCAAGCGCATGAAGAAGCTCCATGCTGATGGACTTTTGGAGTCTCTAGATTATGAATCGTTTGACACATGCGAACCATGCCTCATGGGAAAAATGACCAAGACTCCGTTCTCCGGAACAATGGAGCGAGCAACCAACTTATTGGAAATCATACATACTGATGTGTGCGGTCCAATGAGCGTTGAGGCTCACGGAGGATATCGTTATGTTCTCACTCTCACTGATGACTTAAGTAGATATGGGTATGTCTACTTGATGAAACACAAGTATGAGATCTTTGAAAAGTTCAAGGAATTTCAGAATGAGGTAGAGAATCAACGTGACCGAAAGATAAAGTTCTTACGATCAGATCGTGGGGGTGAATATTTAAGTCATGAATTTGGTACGCACTTAAGGAAATGTGGAATCGTTTCACAACTCACGCCGCCTGGAACACCTCAGCGAAATGGTGTGTCCGAACATCGTAATCGCACTCTATTGGATATGGTGCGATCTATGATGTCACTTATCGATTTACCGCTATCATTTTGGGGATACGCTCTAGAGACAGCTACATTCACTTTAAATAGGGCACCGTCTAAATCCGTTGAGATGACACCGTATGAATTATGGTTTGGGAAGAAACCTAAGTAAATGCTTTCTAAAAGTTTGGGGATGCGATGCTTATGTCAAGAAACTTCAACCTGAGAAGCTCGAACCCAAGTCGGAAAAATGCGTCTTCATAGGATACCCTAAGTAAACCATTGGGTATACCTTCTACTTAAGATCCGAGGGCAAGATCTTTGTTGCCAAGAACGGGTCCTTTCTGGAGAAAGAGTTTCTCTCGAAAGAATTAAGTGGGAGGAAAGTGGAGCTTGATGAAGTACTACCTCTTGAAACGGTGAGTAGCGCAACTCCGGAAGATGTTCCTGTGGTGCCTGCACCGACAAGAGAGGAGGTTAATGATGATGATCAAGATACTTTGGATCAAGCTCCTCGAACTTCGAAGGTCCACAAGGACACGTTCCGCACTGCAGTGGTACGACAACCCTGTCTTGGAAATCATGTTGTTAGACAACGGTGAACCTTCGAACTATGAAGAAGCGATGGCGGGCCCAGATTCCAACAAATGGCTTGAAGCCATGCAATCCGAGATAGGATCCATGTATGAAAACAACGTGTGGACTTTGACAGACTTGCCCGATGATCGGCGAGCAATAGAAAACAAATGGATCTTTAAGAAGAAGACGGGCGCGGATGGTAATGTTACCATATATAAAGCTCGACTTGTCGCTAAGGGTTATCGACAATTTCAAGGGATTGACTACGATGAGACATTCTCTCCCGTAGCAAAGCTGAAGTCTGTCCGAATCATGTTAGCAATTCCCGCATACTATGATTATGAGATATGGCAAATGGACGTCAAAACGGCATTCCTTAACGGCCACCTTAAGGAAGAACTGTATATGATGCAGCCGGAAGGTTTTGTCGACCCTAAGAATGCTAACAAGGTATGCAAGCTCCAGCGCTCCATCTATGGGCTGGTGCAAGCATCTCGGAGTTGGAACATTCGCTTTAATGAGATGATCAAAGCGTTTGGGTTTATGCAGACTTATGGAGAAGCCTGCATTTACAAGAAAGTGAGTGGGAGTGGGAGCTCTGTAGCATTTCTCATATTATATGTGGATGACATACTTTTGATGGGAAATGATATAGAACTTTTGGACAGCATTAAGGCCTACTTGAATAAGTGTTTTTCAATGAAGGACCTTCGAGAAGCTGCTTACATATTAGGCATCAAGATCTATAGAGATAGATCAAGACGCCTCATAGGTCTTTCACAAAGCACATACCTTGATAAGATATTGGAGAAGTTCAATATGGATCAGTCCAAGAAGGGGTTCTTGCCTGTGTTGCAAGGTGTGAAATTGAGCTCGGCTCAATGCCCGACCACGGCAGAAGATAGAGAAAAGATGAGTGTCGTCCCCTATGCCTCAGCCATAGGGTCTATCATGTATGCCATGACCTGTACCAGACCTGATATAAACCTTGCCGTAAGTTTGGTAGGAAGGTACCAAAGTAATCCCGGCATGGAACACTGGACAGCGGTCAAGAACATCCTTAAGTACCTGAAAAGGACTAAGGATATGTTTCTCGTATATGGAGGTGACGAAGAGCTCGTCGTAAAGGGTTACGTCGACGCTAGCTTCGACACAGATCTGGATGACTCTAAGTCACAAACCGGATACGTGTATATTTTGAATGGTGGGGCAGTAAGTTGGTGTAGTTGCAAGAAGAGCGTTGTGGCGGGATCTACATGTGAAGCGGAGTACATGGCAGCCTCGGAGGCAGCGCATGAAGCTATCTGGGTGAAGGAGTTCATCACCGACCTAGGAGTCATACCCAATGCGTCGGGGCCGATCACACTCTTCTGTGACAACACTAAAGCTATTGCACTTGCCAAGGAGCCCAGGTTTCACAAGAAGACCAGGCACATCAAGCGCGCTTCAACTCCATCCGTGAAAATGTTCAAGATGGAGACATAGATATTTGTAAAGTACATACGGACCTGAATATAGCAGATCCGTTGACTAAACCTCTCCCTAGAGCAAAACATGATCAACACCAGAACGCAATGGGTGTTCGATACATCACAATGTAACTAGATTATTGACTCTAGTGCAAGTGGGAGACTGTTGGAAATATGCCCTAGAGGCAATAATAAAATGGTTATTATTATATTTCTTTGTTCATGATAATTGTATATTGTTCGTGCTATAATTGTATTATCCGGAAATCGTGATACATGTGTGAATACATAGACCACAACAAGTCCCTAGTGAGCCTCTAGTTGACTAGCTCGTTGATCAACAGATAGTCATGGTTTCCTGACTATGGACATTGGATGTCATTGATAACGGGATCACATCATTAGGAGAATGATGTGATGGGCAATACCCAATCCTAAGCATAGCACAAAGATCGTGTAGTTTGTTTCGCTAGAGCTTTTCCAAATGTCAAGTATCATTTCCTTAGACCATGAGATTGTGCAACTCCCGGATACTGTAGGAGTGCTTTGGGTGTGCCAAACGTCACAACGTAACTGGGTAATTATAAAGGTGCACTACGGGTATCTCCGAAAGTGTCTGTTGGGTTGGCACGAATCGAGACTGGATTTGTCACTCCGTATGACGGAGAGGTATCTCTGGGCCCACTCGGTAATGCATCATCATAATGAGCTCAATGTGACCAAGTGTCCGGTCACGGGATCATGCATTACTGATGCGAGTAAAGTGACTTGCGATAACGAGATTGAATGAGGTATTGGGATATCGACGATCGAGTCTCGGGCAAGTAACGGACCGCTTGACAAAGGGAATTGTATACGGGATTGATTGAATCCTCGACATCGTGGTTCATCCGATGAGATCATCGAGGAGCATGTGGGAGCCAACATGGGTATCCAGATCCCGATGTTGGTTATTGACCGGAGAGGCGTCTCGGCCATGTCTACATGTCTCCCGAACCCGTAGGGTCTACACACTTAAGGTTCGGTGATGCTAGGGTTGTAGAGATATTAGTATGCAGTAACCCGAAAGTTGTTTGGAGTCCCAGATGAGATCCCGGACGTCACGAGGAGTTCCGGAGCTGAAGAATTATATATAGGAAGTCAGGTTTCGGCCATCGGGAAAGTTTCGGGGGTCACCGGTATTGTACCGGGACCACCGGAAGGGTCCCGGGGTCCACCGAGTGGGGCCACCTATCCCAGAGGGCCCCATGGGCTGAAGTGGGAGGGGAACCAGCCCCTGGTGGGCTGGTGCGGCCCCCCCTTGCCCCCCCTGCGCCTAGGGTTGGAAACCCTAGGGGTGGGGTCGCCTCCACCTGGCTTGGGGGGCAAGTTTCCTCCCCTGGCCGCCACCCCCCCTTGGAGATTGCATCTCCTAGGGCCGGCGCCCCCCCCCCAAGGGGGCCTATATAAAGGGGGGAGGGCAGCCGCACCCATGCTCTTGGCGCCTCCCTCTCCCCTTGCTACACCTATCCCTCTCGTAGTAGCTCGGCGAAGCTCTGCCGAGATCACTGCTGCATCCACCACCACACCGTCGTGCTGCTGGATCTCCGTCAACCTCTCCTTCCCCCTTGCTGGATCAAGAAGGAGGAGACGTCTTCCTCAACCGTACGTGTGTTGAACGCGGAGGTGCTGTCCGTTCAGCACTAGGATCATCGGTGATTTGGATCACGACGAGTACGACTCCCTCAACCACGTTCTCTTGAACGCTTCCGCACGCGATCTACAAGGGTATGTAGATGCACTCCCCTCTCTCGTTGCTAGATGACTCCATAGATTGATCTTGGTGAACGTAGGAAATTTTTTATTTTATGCAACGTTCCCCAACATTTACTTGGGTCCTCTTTGGATCATGCCGTGATACATACTTAATCCTTCTTCCTTCTGGGGTGGTAAGCAAAATTGACTTGCTGGCGCAATCGATGTTTCCTCCATACATCGATAGCCAATCCATACCCAGAATCACATCCAAACCTTGAGATTCCAAAATGATTAAATCCGAGGGAAAACACGCCTACCTATACTCAATGGCACTTGAAAACATCCTTGGTGGCCATATACTCCGCTCCTGGTGAGCTTACTAACATTGGTGTCCTAAGAACCTTGGTGGGCAGTTTATACTTATCCACAAATCCCCTTGATATGTATGATTGCGATGCACCAGTATAAAAAAGAATGATTGCAGTAAATGACTTAACCAAAAACTTACCTATTACTGCATCTGGCTGGGCTTCAACCTCCTCCACGTTAACGTGGTTCACCTGTCCCCTGTTGAAAGGGTTTGGCTTCTTCCCAGAGCTTCCATTGCCATTTCCATTCTAAGCTTCAGGACATTCATTGGCATAATGCCCAGTCTTCTGACACTTGTAGCAAGTGACTTGGCTCAGATCCCTCTTGGCTGGGGTAGATGGGTTGGTACAGTTCTGGCCGTTGCTTCCTCCATTCTCGTTACCATTCTTGGGGCCACTATGATTGTGTGAGCTCCCTCCTCCATGGGTATGCTGAAAATGTCCTCCCGAATTCGGGGTAAAACGGGGCTTTTGCTGAGCTCCGGAATTGTACTTCCCTTGTCCATACTTCCTCTTGCGGTTATCAATCGCTGTTGCTTCCCTTCAATCATGAGAGCACGGTCTACCAACTCCTGGTAGTTTTTGAAAGTTGCTACCGTCAACTGCATGCTCAGTTCATCATTTAGTCCTCCAGAAACTTCTCCTGCTTAGCTGCATCCGTAGCAACGTCATCTAGGGCATAACGTGCTAGCTTAATAAAGTCATCCACGTACTGGCCAACAGTACGTCCTCCTTGGAGCAAGTTGCGAAACTCACGCTTCTTCATGGCCATAGCTCCTGCTGAAACATGGGCAGTACGGAAAGCCTGCTGAAACTGGTCCCATGTGACAGTGTCGATAGGATAAGTGGCTGTGAAATTCTCCCACCATGATGCTGCGGGTCCATCAAGCTGATGTGCGGCAAAACGCACCTTCTCCGCATCTGTGCATCCTGCAGTGGTCAACTCCCTTCCCGTCTTGCGGAACCAATCATCTGCAACTATCGGCTCGGTGCTGCTCGAGAACACCGACGGATTCAGTCTAAGGAAACGGGTTAAGTGATCAACGGGTGGTGGTGGTGGTGGGTTGTTGTTGTTCCCCTGATTCTGATTCTGGACTAGAAGTTGCATCAATGCATTCTGCTGCTGGATCAACTGAGTGAGCTCCGGTGGGAAAGCAAATCCATTGTCACGTCTCGGAGGCATCTGAGGGTTTAGAAAGGATGAGAATACAGAATAGAGTGAGGTCTAGAGAGAAAACACTACCCATATGCACATGAGACAAAAAGCAAACAACATCACTTCATTCAATTCAAATAAGGGAATACAACGGTCTAACTATCGTTACCAAAGTGCTTGGACTATAATATAACATGGGGGAAATACTACTACTGTTATGGTGGTCGACTAGAAAAACTGCTTGGTTGAAGACTCCATGATATCTGCTCCAGCTTCGTCAACATAGTCATCATCGCTATCGTTGGGGTCCGAGTCAGTGTCGTCGATGATATAGTTCTCTGGAGAAGTGCAATCATCGTCTTCTCCTCCAGTCGCGGGGAATCCCATGAATACCTTCAGTTTCTTCTTCAGATCATCATTCTTCTCCACAAGTGTTGCTATTTCCTCCTCATATCCACCGCGTGTAGACTTGAGTTCTTCCTCCAGTTCCATGATCTTGGTCATAGCCTTCTTCAGATCTATCATGCCTGCGCACATCTGGTTCTCCTGGCGACGAATATGTTGGTTTAACTCCTGGATGAAAGCTGCAATTGATCTACCCTTCCTTGTGCTGACCATTTACCATTGCTCATCTCGGCGCCCAAAAATCTGATAAATAGTATCCTGGAGATCCTTTTGGTAAACTTATCCAATGCGTCCCATGGTGATGTGAGCTGCCATGCTCTTTCCTAGACTCCAGGTTGGTGCATCAAAGGAAAACTCTATGGGCTCAGTGAAGGGCATGAACGTCCTTCCTGGTACTTGAACTTGAATCATCCAACACTCCTCTTCTGGTAAAGTGGCGATGTAGGTCCCGGTGAAACTTGGTACTCCGATGTTCAGGTACTTAGTGACTTCCTTCAAGTGGCGTCCAAAGGGTGTATCTTCATCCGGTTGTGTGAACTTGTTCCTTGCATCCGCCATCCTAAGAGAGTAGAAAAGATGAGGAGTCAGAAATGAGAAGAGTGAGTAGTGATCTAGGGCTTTTAGCTTAGTGGTCGTGTCCTACAGTCAGCGTGTGCTCTGATACCATCTTGTAGCGACCAGGCCTCAAACATCCTGATCTCTGTGCTTTAGTGTCATCCCTGGATCAGTAATGCTGACACACACAGTACTTGAAGAATTTATAACAGAGTAGCAATCACACACTTATTACATCGAATGTCTCAAAAGAGAACTTATTACAATAAATATGGCTTAAGCCATCTAAAACGATAACAGCGGGAGGATTGGAAGATAAGCGAGTCCATCAACTCCAACGGCATCACTGAGTATAAGACCACGACCTAAGGCACCTTACTCGTCGTCTGAAAAGTCTGCAACATGAACGTTGCAGCCCGAAAACGGGTCAGCACATGGAATATATTGGCAATATAACACATAGAGAGTAATGAACAGAAATATGCTATACTACATGCATATAAGGCTGGTGGAAAGCTCTATGGTTACAATTTTGCATAAAGCCAATTTTTCCCTACTACAAAGGAATAAATTTTATTTAACTATCATGGTGGTTGTTAAACATTGAGAAGGTTCACCCAACTCAATCCCAATTAAGCTTCATCTTTAAACCCAACAAAATTAAATTAAAGTAACATGTTGAGATTCACATGATAATCCAAGTACTAGATACTCAAAACGTCCATAACTGGGGACACAGCTAACCATGATTAGCTTATACACTCTGCAGAGGTTTGCGCACTTTTCCCCACAACACTCGATTTCCTCTGTTGGAATTTTCGCACTACATGGTGTTTGAGAACGGATGACCGAGACATAGCCTTTCAGGAGTGCTGGCACCTTATGATCGGGTAGACAGTTACACCTACTTTCCCCTACATCTGCTAGTCTACCACTGTAAGAGTTCACACAACTTAATCAACTATGCTAGAGCCCATAGTAGCTTGTGGCTGCACACGGAAGTTTCTAGCATGAATAATCTCATGATCCCTTTGAGCGTGGTTGGCGGTCCATAAAGAAAAACAGGCAATCACTGGAATCCCAGGTGCCTCAGTCCACCCAGATGTGTATTAAAGTTGCCACCTTAACTAAACCATTAATTAAAAATCTCACATCAGTCATGGATAGACTCACCCAATCCACGTATACTAGCATAGCATGGCAATATAAGAAAACGTAGAAGTAACTCCCAAGGGGCTTGATAATAAAAACAGGTAATAGGTACTACCTCATCTACTTCCCAAAACCCACAAATTAATCAGATCCTAGTCATGCAATTGTTTGAGGATTGAAAGTTTGGGTCAGTCCACTTTCTTCTGTCAGGGCTGCCAACAATCAACTAGATCCTAAGGCACACTCTGTTGCCTAAGTCTGGTGACCACAACATGATTAGAGGGCATGCAATCAACATGTTGCATTTGTTTGATGTGCCACATAAATTCAAGGTCATGAGCCTTATGGTAGAGACCATTAAGAGGACTGCAGCAGACCAAAAGAGAAGTTGTGGATATGCCCCTCAGATTCAGGAGTTGATTAACTCAAAGTTGGGCACAGGAAAATATCTATTGGATAAGGAACATTTTGCTCTCTGTCCAGACTTTGAGGACAATCAGGTTGTCATGAATGAGAATGAGCCATCATCAGTACAAGCTCAAGAGAAGAAGGAGAAGGCAAGGAAAGAGAAGGCTGCCAAGATGCCAACTCAAGAGGAGGCATCTGAGTACTTTGAAGAACAAGCAGGAGCAGCTTGGTTACTTGATAGCATCAACACGAGGATTGAGAAGGGATTGGCCACCCTCACTCAAAATCAGGAGAGCTTGGAAAGAATCATGGAACAAAATTCTATGATCTAGATGTCAAAGTAACTGAGATTGAGTCGGTTGTGGAGCAGCTCTGAGGATGACATGCAGGAGAGGAAGGGCAAGACTACCACTAATGTATTTGCCAGAGTGCCTAGAGCTCAGAGGTCAGCTGCAGTGCCTGTGACAGACACCAGAGCCACATCATCTGCACCAGCTACAGCTCCTACATCTCCAGTGCAACCAGCTCCAGCACCAACTCCTCCAGCTCCATCCACTTCAACTGAAGCCTTCGTCCAAGGAGCCATCTCTACACCACCACTTGAAGATCAAGCCTGAGAGTCGATCTAGCACTATGCATTTTTTATGAACTTTTTGGTAACTTGTTGCCAAAGGGGGAGAAAAATGTATAGATCATAGGCTTCGAGAGAGAGAGAGAGAGAGAGAGAGAGAGTTGCTTTTGTTCTCTCTTGCTTTGGTGGTTAAACTTTGTTTGCTTTTGATTGCTTGAGATACTATGCTGTTTTTGTGAGACATTGATGATCATGTGTTTGATCATAAGCTACACTTATGCATGTTTGATGATATTATCTTATCTTATCCTTATATGATCATTCACTTTGCTTGGTGATGAGTGCATGTATTCAATCTTTATCGTTTTGAGCGCTTCACCAAGATGTATGTGACATGGAAGAGTAACCCATGAGCCTAATTCCTTGTGCATTTGCAGTCCAAAGCAAATCTTAAACTATGCACAAATTTAGGGGGAGCTCTTGCTTATCACATACTTTTCAAAGCGACGATGTTTTTCAATCTTATTATCATTTGTCGAATCTTTGATCTATATGTTGTCATCAATTACCAAAAAGAGGGAGATTGAAAGTGCAACTATCCCTAGGTGGTTTTGGTAATTCATAACATAGAGCTCATTGAGCTAATGCTATTCCAAGACTATTATTTCAGGAAAGCTCAATGAATGGCATGGCATAGATGATGAAAGTGGATCCCTCAAAATACTAATGACAAAGGATTGGCTCAAGCTCAAAAGCTCAAGACTCTTCATTTTACATTTTAGTGATCCAAGATCACATTGAGTCTATAGGAAAAGCCAATACTATCAAGGAGGGATGCTGTGTTGCTTAATGAGCCTCTTGCTTCATGTGCTTGGTGATATGCTCCAAAACCCTCAACTACTTTCTCACATCCACAAATGACCTAAACCTAAAGCCAAAATCGGTCACACCGATTCTTTCTATCCGGCGCCACCGAGTTCTAATGTCATAGCCACTGCCACAAACCCTAGGCAAATTAGTCCTACCGATAGGGATCTTGGTCTCACCGAGATGGGACTGTAATCTCTCTGTTTCCCTTCGTAACGTTTCGGTCAAACCGAAGTGAGCGACCGGTCCCACCGAGATTGCAATGTAAACTCTCTGTTTCCCTTTTGTAACATTTCGGTCCCACCGAAAAGAGCAAATCGGTCCCACCGAGTTTACCTGACCAACTCTCTGGGAAGCTTATTACCAAAATCGGTCTCACCGAGTTTGTGTGATCGGTCTTACTGAGATTTCGTTATGCCCTAACCCTAACCAAATCGGTCTTACCAAGTTGCATGTCGGTCCCACCGAAAATCCTAACGGTCACTAGGTTTACTAAATCGGTCCGACCGAGTCTGTTGAATCGGTCCCACCGAGTTTGGTAAATTGTGTGTAACGGTTAGATTTTGTGTGGAGGCTATATATACCCCTCCACCTCCTCTTCATTCGTGGAGAGAGCCATCAGAACAAACCTACACTTCCAACTTACCATTTCTGAGAGAGAACCACCTACTCATGTGTTGAGGCCAAGATATTCCATTCCTACCATATGAATCTTGATCTCTAGCCTTCCCCAAGTTGCTTTCCACTCAAATCTTCTTTCCACCAGATCCAAATCCTATGAGAGAGAGTTGAGTGTTGGGGAGACTATCATTTGAAGCACAAGAGCAAGGAGTTCATCATCAACGCACCATTTGTTACTTCTTGGAGAGTGGTGTCTCCTAGATTGGATAGGTACCACTTGGGAGCCTCCGACAAGATTGTGGAGTTAAACCAAGGAGTTTGTAAGGGCAAGGAGATCGCCTACTTCGTGAAGATCTACCGCTAGTGAGGCAAGTCCTTCGTGGGCGACGGCCATGGTGGGATAGACAAGGTTGCTTCTTCGTGGAGCCTTCGTGGGTGGAGCCCTCCGTGGACTCGCGCAACCGTTACCCTTCGTGGGTTGAAGTCTTCATTAACGTGGATGTACGATAGCACCACCTATCGGAACCACGCCAAAAACATCCGTGTCTCCAATTGCGTTTGAATCCTCCAAACCCTTCCCTTTACTTTCTTGCAAGTTGCATGCTTTAATTTCTGCTGCCTATATACTCTTTGCATGATTGCTTGAATTGTGTGATGATTGCTTGACTTGTCCCAAGATAGCTAAAATCTGCCAAACTCTAAAATTGGGAAAAGGTTAAGTTTTTAATTGGTCAAGTAGTCTAATCACCCCCCTCTAGACATACTTCAAGGTCCTACAAGTGGTATCAGAGCTTTGGTCTCCATTAGCTTTGATTTCCATAGATTTTGGTGGTCATAGCCTTGGTTTCACAACCTAGGAGAGTATGGCGACTAGTGAGGGAAATTATCACCGTAGAGGTCCTTACTTTGATGGTACTAATTTTGCTAGTTGGAAGCATAAGATTAAAATGCATATTCTCGGACATAACCCCGCCGTTTGGGAAATTATTTGTATTGGTTTGCAAGATGAATTCTTTGATGGGAGAGAGCCGAACCGTGAAGCTAATGCGGAAGAATTGAAGATGCTACAATACAACGCTCAAGCTTGGGATATCATCTTCAACGGATTGTGCCCCGAAGAATTCAACAAAATCAGCCGTCTTGAGAATGCAAAGGAAATTTGGGATACTTTGATTGATATGCATGAAGGTACCGACTCCGTCAAGGAATCCAAGTTGGATGTGCTCCAAAGTCAGCTTGACAAGTTCAAAATGAAGGATGGTGAAGGTGTCGCTGAAATGTACTCTAGGCTTGCACTTATCACAAATGAGATTGCCGGCTTGGGGAGTGAAGAGATGACCGACAGATTCATCATCAAGAAGATCCTAAGAGCATTGGATGGAAAGTATGATACCGTGTGCACATTGATCCAAATGATGCCAAACTACAAAGATCTCAAGCCAACCAAAGTCATTGGAAGAATTGTTACTGTCACTTAAGGATAAGGAGGAACCTCACAACAAGTAAAGTGGTGCTTACAAAGCCTCAAGTGAAGCCCCCACATCATCAAGTGAGAAACAAAACTTCAATGAAGAATTGAGCTTAATGGTGAAGAACTTCAACAAATTCTACAAGAGTAGAAGCAAGGAAAGAAGCTCCAAGTCAAGGTCTTACAATGACAAAAGATCTTCTAGTTGAGAGCGAAATTGCTACAATTGTGGGAGACCCGGACACTATTCCAATGAGTGTACGACACCCTACAAAAGAAGAGAAGATTCTCCAAAAAGAAGAAGCAAAAGAGAAGAATCACCACCGAGAAGAGGAGGAGTAGAGATGATAGTTATGAACGAATACCCTCATGGAGAAGCAAGGATTCGGAAAGGAAGGACAAGTCATCAAGGAGCTACACAAAACGAAGACATCAAGCTCATGTTGGTGAATGGGTATCCGGCTCCGACTCCGACAATCACTCCGAGAGAAGCTATCACTCCGACTCCGAATATACTCAAGATGAAGGTGTTGCCGGTCTAGAACTTGTGTCAACCAACTCCTACATCATATTTGATTCACCAAATGAAGGAATTGGAATATGCTTCATGGCCAAAGGTCCAAAGGTAACACATCCTGAGTATGTTGATTTCAATAGTGATGAAGATGACTTACTTGTGGATGATGATTTACTTGTTGACAACTCTAGTGATGAATACTATGATGAAACGTCAATTAATCATGCTAATCAAGAAAAAACGAATGACAATGATAAGGAGAAGATTGAGCTTCTAACTAAAGAACTAAACACTCTTAATTTAGCTCATGAAACTATCTTCGAAGATCATCGAGTACTTTTAAGGGCTCATGAGAAGTTACGCTATGAAAAGCTCAATCTTGAGCAAGAGCATGAGTTCTTAAAAGCAATCAATGATGATCTCCGTAAGAAAAGTTCTTCTTACATTGCCAAGCATTTACTCTTACCTACTTACATGCCTCAAGTCAAGTCTAGTAACAAGTACAAGAAAGATCCTTCCTCTAGTAGTAACAATAATAATGTCAAATCCAATATTGTTGCTTCTAGTAGTTCTCTTGATTCCACTAATGATTCTCTTAGCCAAGTTACACTTGAGCAAGAAAATAGCTTATTGAAGGGAATTATAGAGAAATGTGTTTACAAGAGCCTTGCCGGGAGTAAGCAATTCGAGGAAATTGTACGCAAGCAAGGAAGGCACCGGAAGAATCAAGGTGTTGGTTTTGAACGAAAGTTCAATGCCAATGGAGTTGAGTGGGAAGAAGATCAATACCCCAAGACGATGTTTGTTCCTCAACAAGAGAAGTATGATCCTACTTCCTTCAAAGGAACACAAGCACAAGATGATCTTCCACCACAAGACCACAAGAACAAAGGCAAGGACAAGCTTCAAGAAGAGATTGATGCATTTGAAGAAGCACCTAAGGCCTCGGTCAAGTGGGTTCCCAAGACTACGTCAAGTTCTACTTCATCAAGTACAACTACAACTCCAAGGATTCCCATCAAGATGATGTGGATCCCAAGAAGAAGAACTAGAGAGTTCTTGAGGGTGACTCCGCCAACATTCTTCACTCATATCTTTTTGGCAACGACAAGTGCAATCAACTTTCACATCGTGCACTAGTTCAAGGAGTCACAAACCCTCATGTTGGTAAGGCAAGGGACAAGGTAACCTAATGATTTCATGGACATCATCTTGTGTATGCTTCACTCTATGTCTATGGATATTCTTGTTTGTTCCTTGTGGGACTAACCCATGTAGGTAAGTTGAAAGTGCAACTCACTCCAAAGGAATGCTCCAAATGATCTACATCAACATTGAGCATCCACATCTTCAACACCTACATGAAGTCATCATCGACAAAACCCAAGGTTAGTTCATCCCTCTAAAAGGGGATCTCACATCTAGGGGGATCTTAACTCTAAGAATTGAGTCAAAGCAACTCTAATGGTGTGAACACATCAATGCATTATGTAAAAGTGGTAACCCCACTTGAGCTTAAACGATGAGTATGACCTATGATCAATTTTTTTCATTTGACTCCTAAGTCGATATACTCATATATAGATGACCTACTCATCGCCAATTGTTTGATAGATGCTAGAATTGGTTGTGCATGTTTTGCCACATATTTCATCTGCCATATTATTGTGTAAGCATGTTGGTGCATATTTTACTCATTGAAGAACATCCACTTGTTGTTTTGAGTGATTGGCTTCCTTTTATTTTTGCCAAGTGGATGGACAAGAATGCCTAAGAACCTTCTCTAGCTAACTATGCTTTTCTCGTCTCAAACTCTATTCATGGTACATCAAAAAAATTGATCAAGTCAGATTCGAACCACTTTGTGTGAGGAGCACTCGGAGTCCCCGATTCGTCATAGACTTAAACTTCCAAAACTTCTTTGTGATTCTCGGTCTGACTTATTCCTCCATTTCGGTCCTACCGAGATCACTAAGTCAATCTACGTTTTCAATCTCGGTGCAACCGATTTGAACTTTTCGGTCACACCTAGTTGTCAGAATCACACAGTTATGCATCTCGGTGCCACCGAGTTGTTCCACTCGGTCACACCGATAGGGTCGGGCTGTATATACTCACGGGCAAAAATTTGGAAATTTCTCCGAACCTCTTCACCCGCGCAATAACTCGCTCTGCCATCAGGGTCTCCGGATCGTCTCCTTGTCGCCAGCCGCCTCCTGTCGTTGGTCTCCGTCGCCGTCAACGGAATTCACCCCCGCCGTTGCCGCCGTAGCGAGTTCATCGCCAAGCTAGGGGTATGGACTCGATCACAGTGCTATCCTCGTCCGATTCCTAGCACATTGTGTTCTTAATGATTCTTGCCACGATTGAAACACTCCTATCCAGTCAATGCAATCCTTAGATTAGATGGGATTCAAAAATTTAGGGTTAGGTTTCCGCCGAAACCATCTCGGACCCACCGAGTTGAAAAACTCGGTCCCACCGATTTGGCTAACGCCATTGCACTAGTAACTCTCGGTCTGACCGAGAATTGCTAATAGGTGAGACCGATTTTAGGACTTTGTGAAACCCTAGCAGTCTCGGTGCCACCAAACTGTGACTCGGTCCAACCGAGTTCATCAGTTTAGGTTCCATAACTTCTTCGGTATCACCGAGTTTGAAAATCGGTTGATCCGAAATGCTACGTGGAAAACTAAAACTGAGTTTTTGAATCATTCTTTTGAAAAAATCTCTGCATTTTGTGATGCTCATCCACTCTATCTCATCTATAACTCTTCACAGGGTCAGCAGTCAGCTATTTGCAGCATGTCAGACCAAAGTGATAGTCAGAACAGGTCAGAAGAGCACAATCACATGAGTGAGGGCACTAGTCCCTCTAGCACTTCAGATGAAGGCAGCAGGAGCACCCCAAGCAATCTGCCTAAAGCTGCCACCAGGACAAGGAAGAAGAGAACCTCAGATTACGAGGATGAGGATTATAGAGTAGAAGAGGATGAGGCTACCTCCAAGAAGGTAGTGCTCAAAAGGAGTATGCCTCAAAGAAAGAACACTAAACCTGGACTCAATAGGAAGGTTCCCGCCAAGAGGACACCTATCTTTGAAGGACAGAGGATCTACTCAAGTGCCTGAAAAGACTGAACCCAAAGAGGCACCTGCAAAGAGAGTCACAACATCCAAACCCAAGAAAGTTCCCACTGGAGAAACCATGAAGTTTACCATTGAATCAGAGGATGAAGCTGCTGCTCAGGATAAGAAGAAGAAGAGAGCCAGAACCACTACTGCCCAGGTTCTTGGAAATCCCTCAATGAGGAGAGACTCTGAAGAGGAAGAAGAGGTTGTTGCACCAGCACCCAAGGCACAAAAGCTTATGGGTGATGCTATTAAGTCAGGGGCTGCAACATCAAAGCCCAAGGAAGCACCCAAAGCTACCCCCAAGCCCAAGCTTGCACCAAAAAGGAATACCAGGAGTATTCCAGCTGCTGAGAAGAACAAGGCCCCAGTGCCTGAAGTTGCTGATGAGGAAGATGAAAAAGGACAAGTCCTGAGGAAGCTCAAACCCAAGATACCATACCACAATGATGCTCATCCTGTGGCTGAGGACATGAACATCAGAAGAGACTCAGGGTTGAGGCTATGGAGGATGACAGATCCATATGCCACAAGGAGAAGGACTGCTGTTGATTACAGGTTCCATACAAAGGAACAGCAGGACTTCTATGAGACAATCTTCTTGGACAAGAAGCCCATAGTGTGTGATATGAGGTGGGTCGACTGGACCTACATGGAAGAAAATGAAGAACACTATCCTGGAGTGCAAGATAGTTTTTTTGCTTGTGGAGTTGCAGATCTTGTTGGGAAAAAACTCACCAACTGGAATGATGAACTCATTATGCAATTGTACTCCACATAACACTTCTATCCAGATGGGAGGATAGTTTGGATGTCTGAAGGAACAAGGTACCAGTCAACCGTTGAGGAATGGGCAAAATTGATCAATGCCCCAAAGGAGAGTGAAGATGACTTGGATGTCTATGCCAAGAAGAAGATGGACCACAATTCCATGGCACACATGTACAAGGAGATCCCAGACAAATCTATTGAGACACAAAAGTTTGGGTCAGTCCACTTTCTTCTGTCAGGGCTGCCAACAATCAACTGGATCCTAAGGCACACTATGTTTCCTAAGTCTGGTCACCACAACATGATTAGAGGGCATGCAATTAACATGTTGCATTTGTTTGATGTGCCACATAAATTCAAGGTCATGAGCCTTATGGTAGAGACCATTAAGAGGACTGCAGCGGACCAAAAGAGAAGTTGTGGATATGCCCCTCAGATTCAGGAGTTGATTAACTCAAAGTTGGGCACAGGAAAATATCTATAGGATAAGGAACATTTTGCTCTCTGTCCAGACTTTGAGGACAATCAGGTTGTCATAAATGAGAATGAGCCATCATCAGTACAAGCTCAAGAGAAGATGGAGAAGGCAAGGAAAGAGAAGGCTGCCAAGATGCCAACTCAAGAGGAGGCATCTGAGTACTTTTTGAAGAACAAGCAGGAGCAGCTTGGTTACTTGATAGCATCAACACTGAGGATTGAGAAGGGATTGTCCACCCTCACTCAAAATCAGGAGAGCTTGGAAAGAATCATGGAACAAAAATTCTATGATCTAGATGTCAAAGTAACTGAGATTCAGTCAGTTGTGGAGCAGCTACAGGATGACATGCAGGAGAGGAAGGGCAAGACTACCACTAATGTATTTGCCAGAGTGCCTAGAGCTCAGAGGTCAGCTGTAGTGCCTGTTACAGACACCAGAGCCACATCATATGCACCAGCTACAGCTCCTACAGCTCCATTGCAACCAGCTCCAGCACCAACTCCTCTAGCTCCATCCACTTCAACTGAAGCCTTCGTCCAAGGAGCCATCTCTACACCACCACCTGAAGATCAAGCCTGAGAGTCGATCTAGCACTATGCATTTTTTTATGAACTTTTTGGTAACTTGTTGCCAAAGGGGGAGAAAAATGTATAGATCATAGGCTGAGAGAGAGAGAGAGAGAGAGAGTTGCTTTTGTTCTCTCTTGCTTTGGTGGTTAAACTTTGTTTGCTTTTGATTGCTTGAGATACTATGCTGTTTTTGTGAGACATTGATGATCATGTGTTTGATCATAAGCTACACTTATGCATGTTTGATGATATTATCTTATCTTATCATTATATGATCATTCACTTTGCTTGGTGATGAGTGCATGTATTCAATCTTTATCGTTTTGAGCGCTTCACCAAGATGTATGTGACATGGAAGAGTAACCCACGAGCCTAATTCCTTGTGCATTTGCAGTCCAAAGCAAATCTTAAACTATGCACAAATTTAGGGGGAGCTCTTGCTTATCACATACTTTTCAAAGCGACGATGTTTTTCAATCTTATTATAATTTGTCGAAGCTTTGATCTATATGTTGTCATCAATTACCAAAAAGGGTGAGATTGAAAGTGCAACTATCCCTAGGTGGTTTTGGTAATTCATAACAACATATAGCTCATTGAGCTAATGCTATTCCAAGACTATTATTTCAGGAAAGCTCAATGAATGGCATGGCATGGATGATGAAAGTGGATCCCTCAAAATACTAATGACAAAGGATTGGCTCAAGCTCAAAAGCTCAAGACTCCTCATTTTACATTTTAGTGATCCAAGATCACATTGAGTCTATAGGAAAAGCCAATACTATCAAGGAGGGATGAGGTGTTGCTTAATGAGCCTCTTGCTTCGTGTGCTTGGTGATATGCTCCAAAAACCCTCAACTACTTTCTCACATCCACAAATGACCTAAACCTAAAGCCAAAATTGGTCACACCGATTCTTTCTATCCGGCGCCACCGAGTTCTAATGTCATAGCCACTGCCACAAACCCTAGGCAAATCGGTCCTACCGATAGGGATCTCGGTCTCACCGAGATGGGATTGTAATGTCTTTGTTTCCCTTCGTAATGTTTCGGTCTAACCGAAGTGAGCGATCGGTCCCACCGAGATTGCAATGTAAACTCTCTGTTTCCCTTTTGTAACATTTCGGTCTCACCGAAAAGAGCAAATCGGTCCCACCGAGTTTACCTGACCAACTCTCTGGAAAGCTTATTACCAAAATCAGTCTCACCGAGTTTGTGTGATCGGTCTTACCGAGATTACGTTATTCCCTAACCCTGACCAAGTCGGTCTTACCGAGTTGCATGTCGGTCCCACCAAAAATACTAACGGTCACTAGGTTTACTAAATCGGTCTGACCGAGTCTGTTGAATCGGTCCCACCGAGTTTGGTAAATTGTGTGTAACGGTTAGATTTTGTGTGGAGGCTATATATACCCCTCCACCTCCTCTTCATTCATGGAGAGAGCCATCAGAACAAACCTACACATCCAACTTACCATTTCTGAGAGAGAACCACCTACTCATGTGTTGAGGCCAAGATATTCCATTCCTACCATATAAATCTTGATCTCCAGCCTTCCCCAAGTTGCTTTCCACTCAAATCTTCTTTCCACCAGATCCAAATCCTATGAGAGAGAGTTGAGTGTTGGGGAGACTATCATTTGAAGCACAAGAGCAAGGAGTTCATCATCAACGCACCATTTGTTACTTCTTGGAGAGTGGTGTCTCCTAGATTGGCTAGGTGTCACTTGGGAGCCTCCGACAAGATTGTGGAGTTGAACCAAGGAGTTTGTAAGGGCAAGGAGATCGCCTACTGTGAAGATCTACCGCTAGTGAGGCAAGTCCTTCGTGGGCGACGGCCATGGTGGGATAGACAAGGTTGCTTCTTCGTGGAGCCTTCGTGGGTGGAGCCCTCCATGGACTCGCGCAACCGTTATCCTTCGTGGGTTGAAGTCTCCATCAGCGTGGATGTACGATAGCACCACCTATCGGAACCGCGCCAAAAACATCCGTGTCTCCAATTGCGTTTGAATCCTCCAAACCCTTCCCTTTACTTTCTTGCAAGTTGCATGCTTTAATTTCCGCTGCCAATATACTCTTTGCATGCTTGCTTGAATTGTGTGATGATTGCTTGACTTGTCCCAAGATAGCTAAAATCTGCCAAATTCTAAAATTGGGAAAAGGTTAAGTTTTTAATTGGTCAAGTAGTCTAATCACCCCCCTCTAGACATACTTCAAGGTCCTACAAAAACCGAAACGGTTTTCTTTAGAAAACCGGGGAGGCGGGCGGCTACCTTGGCTCGGGGCTCCGTCGAGGTCCCAGTAGCTCAAGGGCTCCGGTGGGCGGCGGGCTCAGCGGCGGGAGGCGGTGGCTACAGCCGGGCGAACGGGCGGCGGCGCGAACGACGTGGAGGCGAGGCGGGTTGGGTGGCGGGTGGGCGGGCAGTGACGGTATTTATAGGAGCGGGGCGGCGTCCGGCTTGGGGAAGGGGGCGCCGGGTCGGGGTCGGCCTCGGGAGGCGTGCCCTGGCCGGACTCGGCTGACGGCGGTCGGACTCCCAGCGGGAAGGCGGCGTGGCCTTGCCTGGCAGCTCTGCTGGGCCTTGACCTAGTCGGCGCGAACCTTTTTGAAAAAAAATTCACCAAAACTAAGAAAAAATCTAGAAAATAAAATAAAATTCAAAAATGCCAAAAGAAATTTTCACCGTCTAAAGAAAATATTTAGAACAAGATGGACATTTTCTTGGCCCTAATATGCAGCTTTGAAAAACGTGCAATTTTCCTAAATTCAAATAAAATGGCGAAAAACTCTGAAATAAAAACTTATTTGATTTTATTATTAAATCGTCAATATTTCTTTATTATGGGAAAGTCATTTTATTCCCTCTCTCATATTTTTATAATAGAAATAATTGAAGATAAAATAAATAAAATAAAATGATCCTATTTTAAAATTTTGAGAAAACTCAAATATGAAAATAACGGAATTCTCAACTCTCTCCGTGGGCCCTTGAGTTGCGTAAAATTTCGAGGATCGAGCCAAAAAGCAATAAAATATGATATGCAATGATGATCTAATGTATAACATTCCAAATTGAAAATTTGGGATGTTACATCAGGTTAACAGCCATGTCAGCAGGTCAATGCTGACCTGTGGGGTCGATCAACAGGTGATGTGGCCAGGTCAAACTGACCTGTGGGCCCTGCAGGGTTAGTTTAATCTAGACAAAACTTAACCAGGGTTAATTAGGTAGTGGGACCCGTCTGTAAGTGGCTCTAGGGTTAATTAGCAGGGTCCTTAGAGGCTAATGATGGGCCACGTCGACATCGCCGGAGTTCGGCGGGCGGCGACCAAAACCGACGACGGAGACGCTGCAGAAAGGCGCTACAGGGGACGGTTTCGAGCGCGGTTTGCGGCTATGAGTTGCTGGCAGTGCGGCGCATCCGGTGGTGGCCGCGTGGTGTGTTGGGGGTGTGTGTAGCGGCGGCGGCGATGAGCCGGGCGGCCGCCAGAGTTCGGGCATCCAAGCTTTAGGCGTTCACGAGGGCCTGGCGTAGCGGCCGATGGGCTCTGAGTTCTTTGGGATCACCAGGAACACGCGGAAGCAACGAGCGCAGGTGGAGGTGCTCGGGAGCACGAAGCTCACCGTCCATGGCGGCGGCCGGAGCTCGGGTTCGTGGTGACAGCAACTAGCGAAAGGGAAGGGAAGGGGGGCTAAGCAAGGGGGAAGGATTAGGAGCTCACAGCGAAACCGTCAGAGGCAACGGCGAGGTCGGGGAGGGTCTGGAGCTCGCGAATCCACGACGAGGTTGCCGGGGGCCGAAGATGAGGTCGGGGACGATGCTGCAGGGCGCTTCCGCTCGCGTGGCTTGGCGGAGACGGCGTAGAGGTCTACGGCGGAGCTTCTTGGCGCGTCGGGGAGGCGTGTGGAGGCCGGTGGCCGTGGTGGTGCTCGTCGGCGCGCTGCGAGGCGCTCGGTGGCTGCGCGCGCGAATACTAGGGGGGAGAGAGGAACCAGGGAGAGAGGGGAAGAGGCAGAGGGGTCCGTGGCAGCTCCGCGACGCGACTAGAGAGCTGGGGAGGCAGGCAGGCTGCTGTCGGCGTGGCGCGCTCGCGCGGGGGCGTGCTCCGCTTCTCCTCTGCCTTCTGGCAAGAGGAGGGGGATGACTGGCAGCGGTGGTGGGCTGGGCCAGCTCCTGGGCTGCACAGTGCAGGGCCCCTGGGCTGTAGGTAAGCGCCAGGTAGCTCTCTCTCTCTCTCTGCTAATTTGTTTTTGTTTTCTATTTATTTTGATTTGTTTTGAATTAGTAAAAATACTAACTCATTTTGTAAAATCTTGAAAATAATTTTGGGCACTATTTGAAATATATGCAACAACCCTCATTTAGTTTCAGAATTTTTTGAGCATTTAAATTATTTATAGCATTTAAATGCCCAAATTCAAATACTTTATGAATTAATTCGAAAATCCAAAATGGACCTAGAAATATGTGCACCATTTTTGGCAGAGGTTTTAAACCAATCCAAAAATGATGAACTTTTCTGAAGGGCATTTTGGGTTCATTGAGAATCTTTTTATTTGAACCTAGTTGATTTGATCTGGTGCTAGGGTCCCTATTTCAACTTTCAATAAATTTAGACATGATGCAACAACCAAGCTAATCCAAATGCATAGCAAAACTAGGATGTGACAGTATCTTCGGGTGGAATTTGGTTGTCACACTCACAATACAGCGGGTACCTGCTCCCGCACACCTACTCCTTTTTGCTACCGAGAAGACGAGCGGCGGGTGCCCATATTGGTCGCCGTAACAAGCTGACCGGGTCCAAGTTTGACAATTTGGGCTCTGCTTTGGGAGACGTGCCCGCGCCCGCAAGCTTGGATCCTTTTGTTTTCTATATGAACAAACATTTCGCAGTAGTATATGCTCTCTTTTTCCCCTGTGCCTTATGTTGCTTTTTCACCTAACTTTACGATAGCAGAGTCTTGGCTCTGCTTGTGAATAATTCAGTTACTTTGAACGGCCACGAGATAATGCACGGCACGGTGTGTATGTGCCGTACGTACTGCCGCGTCATTCAGAATTTCAGATGGTGCGAGTGCAACAGCCAACGCCACGATCTGTCTTTTTGTACACCGGACTGTAGCAGGAAACGAATCCTCCAGTTCCCCATACCTTGAACACTGACCGTCGGGTCCCAGTTTTGGGCCACATTTCTTTTTCTTGGTCGACGACACTCCTGCTCCAAATCGTCTTGCTTCTATTCTTGCAAAAAAGAAAATTATATATTGACAAACGTTGTGCAAAGATGTAACAGAGGAGATGCACTGTGCAAGGTATAACAGCTAGTACAAAATTCGGAGCCTAACATTTTCAATCACCACCTGCTGATAAATCAAACAAAACATTTACCACCTAGTAAAATGTGACGAAAACATCCTGTGCAACGTCATATAAACAACGGGAGAGTGATTTTTTTTTCCCATGTCGGCTTTTTGCCAACGCTGATGAAACAAGCAGTGTGTTCAAGTAGTGCAGCCGCGTAACCAACATCTAAGGCTGGTCATAGTGGAGAGTAACATATACTAGTATCATGCATATAATACTAGTGTATGATACTACATTCATAGTGCATAGTATCATAAAGTAATATTATCATAGATGATCTCATTTATTGCCATGCATGACACATAGTAGCATAACATTTATTATAATATCGTATCTAACTATGTTATTACTATCATCTTTCTTCTTTAATTGCCTGCCACATAAGCATGTTTGCGAGTCCCAAGTACATGTTACTAGTTATGTAACCCCCACTATGACCAGCCATAGTGGGGAGTAACTTAGACTAGTAACATGTATATGTTACTAGGCTATGTTACTACCTCTATAGTGGGCAGTAACATATATGTAGTGTCATGCATCACTTCACTTATTACTTAATAGACTCATTTAACATTGGGAACCGCTAGGTGATGGTAACATATTATGTTACTCTATTTGTCTCTCTTCTCATTAACTACTTGACACATCATCACTTATGCTTATGTGGCATCTATGTTACTACTTATGTTACTCCCACTATGACCAGCCTAACAGACCTCAGCTCAGACATAGTGTGTGTGTACAGGCAGACATGGGTGCATACTGGTGCCTACTAATCAACACACAGGAGTGCAATGCAGGCTGCATAAAGTGGCTCCGCCCATTATGCAAATGGATGATTAGCAAAATATATTTCCTTCGTTCAAAAATACTTATCATTAAAATGGATAAAAAGAGATGTATCTTGAACTAAAATATGTCTAGATACATTTTTTTATCCATTTTGATGGCAAGTATTTCCGGACGGAGGGAGTACACATCTTACTAGACTTTTATGATGAATTCATAGCCTGAGCTAGTTTATTCATCACACGCGTCAGCATCTGTTCGTTCAGTCAAAATCCTTTTTTTCTCTAATCTTTCCCTTTCCATTTAAGCATTATCATACTATAAAATTGCATGACTGGTTGCAGGAGCATCAATACGAAGAATATACTAAAGCGCATGCTAATCCTCAATATCAACAACCGACACTCCGGATTCAAATTTAAGATTGTTGAACCATGTGGTGCCACGATAATTACGCGGATGCGAACAAGTACCCAATAATCACAAATCATATAGTTTCATATCGTACAAACCACAAGCACAACATAATATATTTACCACAACGCATTGCGAACCACGAGTAGAGGCATTGCAAACCGCATAGGACGCAGTGTAGTTTTTATTCGTCTTCGTCTCCGACTAGAGCGTGCGGCATGCCATCACCGGCAGTCATCGCGCGCACGCCGACCACCTCAAGCATAGGCATGCTTACGAGGCTGTGTTGACCATGTCGGCGCCACAGCCTGAACCGCAGCCCCTTGACTTGGCATGGCTCATCTTGGAGCCTTCCATGACCATGCCGCCACATCCGCTGCCGCAGCCAGCACCACAGCATGAACCGCAACCCCCAGACATGGCATGGCTAATCTTGGAGCCTTCCATGACCATGCCGCCACAACCACTACCACACCCAGCGCCACAACCTAAACCACAGCCCCCTGACTTGGCATGGCTCATTTTGGAGCCTTCCATGACCATGCCGCCACAACCGCCGCCGCAGTCGGCGCCACGGCCTGAACCGGGACCCCTAGACATGGTATGGCTCATCTTGGAGCCTTCCACGACCATGCTGCCACAACCGCCACCACAGTCGGAACCGCAACCAGCTGACTTGACGAAACCAGTCTTGGAGCCTTCAATGACCATGTTGCCTCAAGCACCGCCACCGCAGCCAGAACCACTGCCTGAACCGCAGCCCCCAGAATGGCATGGATGGTCTTGGAGCCTTCCATGACCATGCCACCACAACCACCACCACAACCGGAACCGCAACCGCCTGACTTGGCGAAGCCAATCTTGGAGCCTTCGATGACCATGCCGCCGCAACCACCGCCACAGCCTGAACCGCAACCACCTGACTTGGCAAAGCCAATCTTGGATCCTTCAATGACCATTGCGCCGCAGCCACCGCCATAGCCGGAACCGCAACCGCCGCCACACCCCGAACCGCAACCGCCTGACTTGGTGAAGGCAGTCTTGGGGCCTTCAATGACCATGCTGCCACGGCCACCCCCACAGCCCGAACCGCAACCGCCGCCACAGCCCGAACCGCAACCACCTGACTTGGCGAAGCCAATCTTGGAGCCTTCCATGACCAAGCTGCTGCAACCACCGCCACAACCTGAGCCACAACCGCTAGACTTGGTGCAGCTAGTCTTGGAGTGTTCGATCAACATGACGCCGCAACCACCACCACAGACCGAGCCACAACTGCCTGACTTGGCATGGTCAGTTTTGGAGCCTTCAACCACCATACCGCTGCAACTGCCACTACAACCTGAACCGCAACCGCTAGACTTGGCAATGCCAGCCTTGGAGCCTTCGATGGCCATGCCGCGCAACCTCCACCACCACATCACGAACCACAACCACCTGACTTGGTGTTCCCCTCTTTGGAGCTTTCAATAATCATGTTGCTACCGCAGGAACTGCTGCATCCCGATCTACACCCAGCAGACTCAATATGGCCATTCTCGCCGCCTGCAGTGATGCCACAACTTGCATGACCACTCTTGTAGCTCATGGTGACCACAGAGACACCCGCATCCACCACCACAGCCTGATCCACAACCACCACACTTAGAATCAGCTGAAGGAAATATGCCCTAGAGGCAATAATAAAGTTATTATTTATTTCCTTATTTCATGATAAATGTTTATTGTTCATGCTAGAATTGTATTAACCGGAAACATAATACATGTGTGAATACATAGACAAACAGAGTGTCACTAGTATGCCTCTACTAGACTAGCTTGTTAATCAAAGATGGTTATGTTTCCTAACCATAGACAAAGGAGTTGTCATTTGATTAACAAGGTCACAACATTGGTTGAATGATCTGATTGACATGACCCATTCCATTAGCTTAGCACCCGATCGCTTAGTATGTTGCTATTGCTTTTATCCATGACTTATGCATGTTCCTATAACTATGAGAATATGCAACTCCCGTTTACGGAGGAACACTTTGGGTACTACCAAACGTCACAACGAATCGGGTGATTATAAAGGAGTACTACAGGTGTCTCCAAAGGCAGATGTTGGGTTGGCGATTTCGAGATTAGGATTTGTCACTCCGATTGTCTGGAGAGGTATCTCTGGGCCCTCTCGGTAATACACATCACTAAGCCTTGCAAGCATTACAACTAATGAGTTAGCTGTGAGATGATGTATTACGGAACGAGTAAAGAGACTTGCCAAGAATTGAGATTGAACTAGGTATTGGATACCGACGATCGAATCTCGGGCAAGTAACATACCGATGACAAAGGGAACAACGATGTCGTTATGCGGTCTGACCGATAAAGATCTTCGTAGAATATGTAGGAGCCAATATGGGCATCCAGGTCCCGCTATTGGTTATTGACCGGAGACGTGTCTCGGTCATGTCTACATTGTTCTCGAACCGTAGGGTCCGTGACGCTTAAGGTTTCGATGGACGGTTATATTATGAGTTTTGTGTATTTTGATGTACCGAAGGAGTTCGAGTCCCGGATGAGATCGGGGACATGACGAGGAGTCTCGAAATGGTCGAGACGTAAAGATTCATATATTGGATGATATGTTTAGGCTAAGGGGTCAAGCCCATGAGGCTTTAGGTCGGTGCAAAAGGAGTTTTAAGCGGAGGCCGGGGCCAAACGCCGGAGACCCTGGTGTCTGGCCGTGGGCCAGACGCCGAGGCCCATGGTGTCTGGGCCAGACGCCAAAGATTGTGGCGTTTGGTCCTGGAGTCCGAGTGGGACTCTTGCCTTTCGGGCAAAACCGACTTTGAGGAGGCTTTTGCTCCAAGTTTCGACCCCGGGGCTCAACATATAAATAGAGGGGCAGGGCTAGCACCAAAGACACAACAATTGATCTCTTGGATCTCTTAGCCGTGTGCGGTGCCCCCCTCCACCATATTCCACCTCGGTCATATCGTAGCGGTGCTTAGGCGAAGCCTTGCGTCGGTAGAACATCAAGATCGTCACCACGCCGTCGTGCTGACGGAACTCTCTCTCCCCGGAGCTTTGCTGGATCGGAGCCTGAGGAGCGCCACCGAGCTGAACGTGTGCCAAGAACTGGAGGCGCCGGAGTAACGGGCGCTGGGATCGGTTGGATCGCGAGGAGAACGACGACTACTTCCTCTACGTTGTGATCGCTTCCGCGGGTTCACGAGGGTACGTAGACAACACTCTCCCCTCTCATTTCTATGCATCACCATGATCTTGCGTGTGCGTAGGAATTTTTTTGAAATTACTACGTTCCCCAACAGTGGTATCAGAGCCAGGTTTTTATGGTTTGATGTTTTGCACGAGTAGAACACAAGTGAGTTGTGGGCGATACAAGTCATACTGCCTACCAGCATGTCATACTTTGGTTCGTGGGTATTGTGAGATGAAGCGGCCCGGACCGACATTACGCGTGACGCTTACACGAGACTGGTTTCACTGCTACGCAGCACTCGTGCTTAAAGGTGGCTGGCGGGTGTCTGTCTCTCTCACTTTAGTTGAACCGAGTGTGGCATACGCCCGGTCCTTGAGAAGGTTAAACGGAGTCTAATTGACGAAGTATCGTTGTGGTCTTGATGCGTAGGTGAGATTGGTTCTTACTTAAGCCCATAGCAGCCACGTAAAATTTGCAACAACAAAGTAGAGGACGTCTAACTTGTTTTTGCAGGGCATGTTGTGATGTGATATGGTCAAGACGTGATGAGATATAAGTTGTTGTATGAGATGATCATGTTTTGTTGAAGTTATCGACAACTGGAAGAAGCCCTGTGGTTGTCTCTTTGTTGCATATGATGCAAGTGCCAAATAATTGCTTTACTTTATCGCTATGCGATAGCAATAGTTGCAAGAGCAATAATTGGCGAGACGACCATGTGACGACACATTGATATAGATCAAGATGATGAAGATCATGGTGTCGTGCCGGTAACGATAAAGATCATGACAGTACTTTGGAGATGGAGATCAAAGGCGCAAGATGATCATGGCCATATCATGTCACATATTTTGATTGCATGTGATGTTTATCTTTTATACATCTTATTTTGCTTTGATTGACGGTAGCATTTTAAGATGATCTCTCACTAAAATTATCAAGTAGTGTTCTCCCTGAGTATGCACCGTTGCCAAAGTTCGTCGTGCCGAGACACCACGTGATGATCGGGTGTGATAAGCTCTACGTCCATCTACAACGGGTGCAAGCCAGTTTTGCACGCGTAGAATACTCAGGTTATACTTGACGAGCCTAGCATATGCAGATATGGCCTCGGAACACGGAGACCGAAATGTCGAGCGTGAATCATATAGTAGATATGATCAACATAAGATGTTCACCATTGAAAACTACTCCATCTCACGTGATGATCGGTTATGGTTTAGTTGATTTGGATCACGTGATCACTTAGATGACTAGAGAGATGTCTATCTAAGTGGGAGTTCTTAAGTAATATGATTAATTGAACTTTAATTTATCATGAACTTAGTCCCGTAGTATTTTGCAAATTATGTTGTAGGTCAATAGCTCGCGTTGTTGCTTCCCTATGTTTTTATATGTGTTCCTAGAGAAAATTGTATTGAAAAATGTTAGTAGCAATGATGCGGATTGGATCCGTGATCTGAGGTTTATCCTCATTGCTGCACAGAAGAATAATGTCCTTAATGCACCGCTAGGTGACAGACCTATTGCAGGAGCAAATGTAGACGTTATGAACGTTTGGCTAGCTCAATATGATGACTACTTGATAGTTTAGTGCACCATACTTAACAGCTTAGAATCGGGACTTCAAAGACGTTTTGAACGTCATGGACCATATGAGATGTTCCAGGAATTGAAGTTAATATTTCAAGCAAATACCCGAGTTGAGAGATATGAAATCTCCAACAAGTTCTATAGCTAAAAGATGGAAGAGAATCGCTCAACTAGTGAGCATGTTCTCAGATTGTCCGGGTACTTCAATCGCTTGAATCAAGTGGGAGTTAATCTTCCAGATAAGATAGTGATTGACAGAATTCTCTAGTCACCAACACTAAGTTACTAGAACTTCGTGATGAACTATAGTATGCAAGGGATGACGAAAACGATTCCCGAGCTCTTCGTGATGTTGAAATCGACGAAGGTAGAAATCAAGAAAGAGCATCAAGTGTTGATGATTGACAAGACCACTAGTCTCAAGGAAAAGGGCAAAGGGAAGAAGGGGAACTTCAAGAAGAACGGCAAGCAAGTTGCTGCTCGAGTGAAGAAGCCCAAGTCTGGACCTAAGCCTGAGACTAAATGCTTTTGCTGCAATGGAACTGGTCACTAGAAGCGGAACTACCCCAAGTATTTGGCGGATAAGAAGGATGGCAAAGTGAACAAAGGTATATTTTATATACAGATTATTGATGTGTATTTTACTAGTGTTCGCAGCAACCCCTCGGTATTTGATACTGGTTCGCTTGCTAAGAATAGTAACTTGAAACGGGAGTTGCAGAATGAATGTAAACTAGTTGAAGGGGAAGTGACGATGAGTGTTGGAAGTGGTTCCAAGATTGATATGATCATCATCGCACACTCCCTATACTTTCGGGATTAGTGCGGAACCTAAATAAGTGTTATTTGGTGTTGAGCATGAATATGATTTGATCATGTTTATTGCAATACGGTTATTCATTTAAGTAAGAGAATAAATTGTTGTTCTGTTTACATGAATAAAACCTTATATGGTTACACACCAACAAAAATGATTTGTTGGATCTCGATAATAGTGATACACATATTCATAATATTGAAACCAAAAGATGCAAAGTTAATAATGATAGTGCAACTTATTTGTGGCACTGCCGTTTAGGTCATATTGGTGTAAAGCGCATAAAGAAACTCCATACTGATGGGCTTTTGGAATCACTTGATTATGAATCACTTGATGCTTGCAAACCATGCCTCATGGGCAAGATGACTAAAGCTCCGTTCTCCGGAACAATGGAGCGAGCAACAGATTTGTTGGAAATCATACATCTTGATGTATGTGGTCCGATGAATATTAAGGCTCGCGACAAGTATCATTATTTTTTTGATCTTCACAGGTGTTTTTGAGCAGATATGGGTATATCTACTTGATGAAACATAAGTCTGAAACATTTGAAAAGCTCAAAGAATTTCAGAGTAAAGTGGAGAATCATCGTAACAAGAAAATAAAAGTTTCTACGATATGATCGCAGAGGTAAAATATTTGAGTTACGAAGTTTGGTCTTCAATTAAAACAATGTGAAATAGTTTCACAAATTCATGCCACCTGGAACACCACAGCATAATGGTGTGTCCGAACATCATAACCGTACTTTATTGGATATAGTGCAACTATGATGTTTCTTACCGATTTACCGTTATAGTTTTGGGGCTATGCATTAGAGACAGCTGCATTCACGTTAAAAGGGCACCATCTAAATCCGTTGAGACGACACCGTATGAACTGTGGTTTGGCAAGAAACCAAAGTTGTTGTTTCTTGAAGTTTGGAGTTGCGATGCTTATATGAAAAGGTTTCATCCTGATAAGCTCGAACCCAAATCGGAGAAATGCGTCTTCATAGGATACCCAAAATGTTGGGTACACCTTCTATCACAGATCCGAAAGGCAAGACATTCGTTGCCAAGAATGGATCCTTTCTAGAGGAGTTTCTCCCGAAAGAAGTGAGTGGGAGGAAAGTAGAACTTGATGAGGTAATTGTACCTTCTCCCTTATTGGAAAGTAGTTTATCGCAGAAATCAGTTCCCGTGACTACTACACCAATTAGTGAGGAAGCTAATGATGATGATCATGTAACTTCAGATCAAGTTACTACCGAACCTCGTAGGTCAACCAGAGTGAGATCCGCACCAGAGTGGTACGGTAATCCCATTCTGGAGGTCAGGTTACTTGACCATGACGAACCTACAAACTATGAGGAAGCGATGATGAGCCCAGATTCCGCAAAATGGTTTGAGGCCATGAAATCTGAGATATGATCCATGTATGAGAACAAAGTATGGACTTTGATGGATTTGCCCGATGATCGGCAAACCATAGATAATAAATGGATCTTCAAGAGGAAGACGGACGCTGATAGTAGTGTTACTGTCTACAAAGCTAGAATTGTCGCAAAAGGTTTTCGACAAGTTCAAGACGTTGACTACGATGAGAGTTTCTCACTCGTATCTATGCTTAAGTCTGTCTGAATCATGTTAGCAATTGCCGCATTTTATGAAATCTGGCAAATGGATAAACAAAACTGCATTCCTTAATGGATTTATTAAAGAAGAGTTGTATATGATGCAACCAGAAGGTTTTGTAAATCCTAAAGGTGCTAACAAAATATGCAAGCTCCAAAGTGATCCATCTATGGACTGGTGCAAGCATCTCAGAGTTGGAATACATGCTTTGATAAGTTGATCATAGCATATAGTTTTATACAGACTTGCGGTGAAGCCTGTAATTACTAGAAAGTGAGTGGGAGCACTACAGCATTTCTGATAAGTATATGTGAATGACATATTGTAGATCGGAAATAATGTAGAATTATTCTCGCAAAGCATAAAGGAGTGTTTGAAAGGAGTTTTTCAAAGAAAGACCTCGGTGAAGCTGCTTACATATTGAGCATCAAGATCTATAGAGATAGATCAAGACGCTTGATAAGTTTTTTCAATGAGTACATACCTTGACAAGATTTTGAAGTAGTTCAAAATGGAACAGTCAAAGAAAGAGTTCTTGCACGTGTTACAAGGTGTGAAATTGAGTAAGACTCAAAACCCGACCACGGCAGAAGATAGAAAGAGAATGAAAGTCATTCCCTATGCCTTGGCCATAGGTTCTATAAAGTATGCCATGCTGTGTACCAGATCTATTGTATACCCTACACTGAATTTGGCAAGGGAGTACAATAGTGATCTAGGAGTAGATCACTGGACAGCGGTCAAAATTATCCTTAGTAGAATAAGGATATGTTTCTCGATTATGGAAGTGACAAAAGGTTCGTCGTAAAGGGTTACGTCGATGCAAGTTTTGACACCGATCTGGATGACTCTAAGTCTCGATCTAGATACATATTGAAAGTGGGAGCAATTAGCTAGAGTAGATCCGTGCAGAGCATTGTAGACATAGAAAATTGCAAAATACATAACGGATCTGAATATGAAAGACCCGTTGACTAAGATTCTCTCACAAGCAAAACATGATCACACCTTAGTACTCTTTGGGTGTTAATCACATAGCGACGTGAACTAGATTACTGAATCTAGTAAACCCTTTGGGTGTTGGTCACATGGCGATGTGAACTATGGGTGTTAATCACATGATGATGTGAACTATCGATGTTAATCACATTGTGATGTGATCTAGATTATTGACTCTAGTGCAAGTGGGAGACTGAAGGAAATATGCCCTAGAGGCAATAATAAAGTTATTATTTATTTCCTTATTTCATGATAAATGTTTATTGTTCATGCTAGAATTGTATTAACCGGAAACATAATACATGTGTGAATACATAGACAAACAGTGTCACTAGTATGCCTCTACTAGACTAGCTTGTTAATCAAAGATGGTTATGTTTCCTAACCAT
Organism: Aegilops bicornis; assembly: GCA_021605145.1. Lineage (NCBI taxonomy): Eukaryota > Viridiplantae > Streptophyta > Magnoliopsida > Poales > Poaceae > Aegilops > Aegilops bicornis. Next base: position 15,370,656 of record CM038671.1, read on the forward strand.
AGACAAAGGAGTTGTCATTTGATTAACAAGGTCACATCATTGGTTGAATGATCTGATTGACATGACCCATTCCATTAGCTTAGCACCCGATCGTTTAGTATGTTGCTATTGCTTTTATCCATGACTTATGCATGTTCCTATAACTATGAGAATATGCAACTCCCGTTTTCCGGAGGAACACTTTGGGTACTACCAAACGTCACAACGTAACTGGGTGATTATAAAGGAGTACTACAGGTGTCTCCAAAGGCAGATGTTGGGTTGGCGTATTTCGAGATTAGGATTTGTCACTCCGATTGTCGGAGAGGTATCTCTGGGCCCTCTCGGTAATACACATCACTAAGCCTTGCAAGCATTACAACTAATGAGTTAGCTGTGAGATGATGTATTACGGAACGAGTAAAGAGACTTGCCAAGAATTTAGATTGAACTAGGTATTGGATACCGATCGAATCTCGGGCAAGTAACATACCGATGACAAAGGGAACAACGTATGTTGTTATGCGGTCCGACCGATAAAGATCTTCGAGAATATGTAGGAGCCAATATGGGCATCCAGGTCCCGCTATTGGTTATTGACCGGAGACGTGTCTCGGTCATGTCTACATTGTTCTCGAACCGTAGGGTCCGCACGCTTAAGGTTTCGATGACGGTTATATTATGAGTTTTGTGTATTTTGATGTACCGAAGGAGTTCGGAGTCCCGGATGAGATCGGGGACATGACGAGGAGTCTCGAAATGGTCGAGACGTAAAAATTCATATATTGGATGATATGTTTAGGCCAAGGGGTCAAGCCCATGAGGCTTTAGGTCGGTGCAAAAGGAGTTTTATGGAGGCTGGGGCCAAACGCCGGAGACCTGGCGTCGGCCCGGGGGCCCGACGCCGAGGCCCATGGCGTCTGGGCCAGACGCCAAGGATTGTGGCGTTTGGTCCTGGAGTCCGAGTGGGACTCTTGCCTTTCGGCAAAGCCGACTTTGAGGAGGCTTTTTGCTCCAAGTTTCGACCCCGGGCTCAACATATAAATAGAGGGCAGGGCTAGCACCAAAGACACAACAATTGATCTCTTGGATCTCTTAGCCGTGTCGGTGCCCCTCCACCATATTCCACCTCGGTCATATCGTAGCGGTGCTTAGGCAAAGCCCCGCGTCGGTAGAACATCAAGATCGTACCACGCCGTCGTCTTGTGAACTCTCTCTCCCCGGAGCTTTGCTGGATCGAGCCTGAGGAGCGCCACCGAGCTGAACGTGTGCCAAGAACTCGGAGGCGCCGGAGTAACGGCGCTGGGATCGGTTGGATCGCGAGGAGAACGTCGACTACTTCCTCTACGTTGTGATCGCTTCCGCTTCGGGTTCACGAGGGTACGTAGACAACACTCTCCCCTCTCGTTGCTATGCATCACCATGATCTTGCGTGTGCGTAGGAAATTTTTTGAAATTACTACGTTCCCCAACATCAGCCACCTTCGCGCTTGTAGTGACTGAGCCACCATAGCTAGCATGCCCAGCCTTGTCACTTGCCATGATCATGTCACTGCCACCATGCGTGCCACAAGCGCCACATTGCCCCGGACCAGCAGTGGTGCATGCTGCTTCACCTTTCGTCGTTTGAGAAACCACTGTAGTATCAGGCTCAACGGTTTCATCCTTCGGTACCATGGCACCTTCGATGAGCTTCGCACCATCTTTGCTAATGGATTCATAAACAAGAATGATATTGCGATCCAGGGAAGCAGAAACCAATCCTCATCCACCTAATTTAAGTAAGAACGTACCATGCATGAGTATCAGATGCAAGAAAATTTATTTTAAGTTTTTAACTACTTAGAAGGATATGTCATTAGAGCTGAGCATTGTACCGTGATAAATTCTGATTTAGTGTCAACCAGCGCGACTGCTTTGCCATAGGGGTGTTCAGCAGAGAACTTCACAGCGGTAACTGCTGCAATATCTTCAGCATGCTGACTGCAGCATTTGAGTTCATATGCTAGTCTCCTTCCCCTGTATAGTTTGATCCGCTTTGTTCAAAAAATACAAAAACTGTGAGTATGCTAAATGCACAAACATTTATTTATTTACATATGACTTAATGCAATCACTATCTTTTGAGCGAACACCCTGCATGTATGCATGAATTCATACATGGTAGGGATTAATTACTGAATTTTTTTATTCCCAACACAAGACACACTAGAGAGGGTAGAGACTGTTGATCAACAATACACTGACAGAAGAAGAATGAAACGCCTCATCAGAATCAGAAAATAAACTAATTCCCAGACTTAGTGGTCTCTTGTGTTGTTGAAGAGACAAACAAGATGGGTGGCGACAGATACTACCTGCGTACAGGGACTTTGAACGGTGCTAGATACATCCACTTAAGAGACAAACTTTTACGGACAGAGGGAGTATCAGTGATTTCAGCATGATATATAGGGACTTTGAACATAAACAAGCAGCAAGATTCTCATGCCAAAATTTCTAGAAAAGGCCAGAACTATAGCACCAAATCTTAACTGAAAGCACAGATCAGAGGATTGTTTCGAAAAAAAACACTGGCGATGGATGCCATTCATTCCTTAAAACTGAAAACCCAAACATTAAATCTCAGTTCAACTTTTCCACCAACTTAATTATATTGAGGTGAAATATAATAATAACAACTTTATTATTGCCTCTAGGGCATATTTTCATCACATGCTACCGCAACCACCACCACAGCTTCAACCGCAACCGCCGCCACAGCCCGAACCGCAACCGCCTGACTTGGTGAAGGCAGTCCTGGAGCCAATGACCATGTTGCCCCAACCACCGCCACAGCCTGAACCGCAACCACCTGACTTGGTGAAGGCAGTCTTGGAGCCTTCAATGACCATGCTGCCGCAACCACCGCCATACCGAACCGCAACCACGACTTGGTGAAGGCAGTCTTGGAGCCTTCAATGACCATCTTGACGCAACCACCGCCACATACCGAACTGCAATCGCCGCCACAACCCGAACCGCAACCGCCTGACTTGGTGAAGGTAGTCTTGGAGCCTTCAATGACCATGCTGCCGCAACCACCGCAACTGCCGCCACAGCCCGAACCGCAGCCGCCTGACTTGGTGAAGGTAGTCTTGGAGCCTTCAATGACCATGCTGCCGCAACCACCGCCATACCGAACCGCAACCGCCGCCATACCGAACCGCGAATCGCTCGACTTGGTGAAGGTAGTCTTGGAGCCTTCAATGACCATGCTGCTGCAACCACCGCCACAGCTGAACCGCAATCACCGACTTGGTGAAACCACTCTTGGAGCCTTCATCGCCATATTGCCGCAACCACCGCCACGGCTGAACCGCAACCACCTGACTTGGTGAAGCCAGTCTTGGAACCTTCCATGACCATGCTGCCGCAACCAGCGCCGCAGCCTGAGCCACAACCGCTAGACTTGGCGCAACTTGTCTTGGAGTGTTCAATCAGCATGCCGCCGCAACCACCACCACAACCCGAGCCACACCCGCCTGACTTGGCATGGCCAATTTTGGAGCCTTCGACGACCATACCGCTGCAACTGCCACCACAACCTGAACCGCAGCCACCTGACTTGGTGTTCCCCTCATGGGAACTTTCAATGACCATGTTGCCACCGCAGGAACCACCGCATCCTGATCCACACCCAGCAGACTCAGTATGGCCATTCTCGCCACCTGCAACGATGCCACAGCTCGCGTGACCTTTCTTGTAGCTCATGGTGACCACAGAGACACCGCATCCACCACCACAGCCTGATCCACAACCACCACACTTAGAATCAGCCCCCTTGCCGCTTGCAGTGACTGAGCTGCCATAGCTAGCATGACCAGCCTTGTCACTTGCCATGGCCATGTCACCGCCACCAGCAGTGCCACAAGCGCCACATTGCGTCGGGCCAGCAGTGGCGCCTGCTGCTCCACCTTTCACCATTTCAGAAGCCACTGTAGTATCAGGCTTAGCTCTTTCACCCTTCTGTACCATGGCACCTTCGATGAGCTTCGCACCATCTTTGCCAATGGAATTTAGGAATAAGAATGATATTACGATCCATGGAAGCAGAAACCAATCCTCATCCACCTAAATTTAAGTAAGAAGACCATGAGTATATCTGAGAGGGGAGGAAATCAACTTTGACTACTTAGAAGGATATAACATTAGAGTTGAGCATTGTACCGTGATAAATTCCGATTCTGTGTCAACTAGCGCGACTGCTTTGCCATAGGGGTGTTCAGCCGAGAACTTCACAGCGGTAACTGCTGCAGTATCTTCAGCATGCTGACTGCAGCATTTGAGTTCATATGCTAGTCTCCTTCCCCTGTATAGTCTGATCTGCTTTGTTCAAAGAAGTACCAGATCTGTGAGTATGCTAAATGCATAGACGTTTTTATATACATATGACTTATTGTAATCACTATCTTCTGAGCGAACACACTGCATGTATTTGAGCTGTAGAATGCAGTTGCCCTTACCAGTTTGCTGTCGTATTTGAGCTCATTTATGCAGCCATCTTTGATTGGTTTCAGGTCAAGAGTGATGGATGAGTTGGAGTTGTTAAAAGACCATTTGTTTTCCGTAAATTGTGCAAGCTGCAATGGCTGCTTTGACGACTTTGTTACTCCGACCAATTCTCGAACGAGAGCCATGCCACTCTTGGCCTTGTGCTCCCTGAAGTAAAGGGGAGGAATTTCTCATTAGACCAGAAGAAACTGATATTTTTTTTCTTAATCATGGTAAGTAGAACTTTCCAGTGCCCACTGGAATAAATTTGGGTCTGGTTTGAACGCAAAAGATAAATACTGCTATATAAATTGAATATTAATTCCTGCCGCAAATGCCGATTCTGCAGTTTGAAATGAATATGTAATAACACCATATGTTGTTAGCAATCAATGTATCATATAGTAACTTTTTATTCGTTTCTGCAAAAAAACAAATACCACTAAGTATCATGCAGGACTTACTAATCAGCAAACAAATGCGTTTCTAGAATCAATGTACAGTTCCTCACATATATGTATCGATTCATACCACGGACAAAAAGAATACCTTATCTGAAGACGAATGAGTTCAGTACCACAATCATACACAAAGCGAGTCCAGGAGCTCATATTTTGATCCTTGATGGAATGTGGCAATAGGCAGGCCTTCAGAGGGCAAGGCTTCACATTGACCATGCTAAGAACCTGTGGAGCCTGCCTAGGGACAGTACAAGATGCAGCAACACGAAGACTGACAGGAGGGGAACCAGGATACGCACCACAACTTTTCAGTTCAAACCACCTCTCAAAGGAGAGCTTGGAATCATGCCCTGTAAGCTCTTGAAGAGAGATCGAAACCTTCCCCAACGGTTCTGGTTTCTTCGATGATGATGATGCCCCAAAGCAGGCCTGATCAACCATTACTGTAAGAATGATTTCGCCAGTCGGTTCGCATTGGAAACCTGCTCCGATACTCTTCCCTGTTTTCGATGAAATATCCAACCTGCCGCCATCACGGATGAATGCATCTGGTTTAGTCTTGGTGTACCATACATAAACGCTTTTCTCAGGAATTGCAGATGGTAAATTCTTGATGTCCACAATCTGTAAATACAACTGCAAAGGATGAAAATATTTTGAGTTAGTAAATTCAGTAATTGTCTCTTGACAAAAGAAGCGGTCAATCATGTTTTTAGATAACCAATATCAGACGTGCCTACAAATCAACAATAATATTAATAGTACAACATACCACATTCTGGGTTATTTTGTTAGATCAGAAAAATCTTTGCAACCGAAACTATTCTACTCGTGTAACTGTTGCTTCATGGACAACAATAAGATGTAAAAAGGGTATCAAGCATACCTCCACAACGTTTATTTCAAGAATAGCAAGATGCTTCTCTGCTTCACCGACACCAAAAACACTATCGTCCTCACCACTGAAAATCTGAGGAAGGGATGTCACAGGAGATGGCAAGCTTCCACGGTACATAGCGCCAGCCTTCCAGTATCTCACACCAAAGCTACTCTCAAACTGCTCGGTGGTCCCTGAAAATCCGGTGTCGAGCTTCTTCCCTTCGGCTCGATCGTCATCCGTGTCATCATGCTGCAGGACTCTCCCAAGGAGACACAGCATGTCATTGCAGTAGGCAACAGAATTCAGTTGGTGGGTGTGCCACATTAGATCCACATCGTAGGTTGGCACACGAAAAAGGTTCATTCCTTTCTCCTGATTCATCTTGATCAGATACAAAAAACCTTTGTATCGAGCTAAAGCGTCTTCAAGAAAACGCTGATCATGCATGTTTGGTGTTCCAACCTGCCACAAATATAGGAACGCTGATCATACATATTTATTTATTTGTTGTTCTTGCATATTTTTTCTTTTACAAAAAGGTTAGTAGTACATCAGAGCAAAGGTTAGTAGTGTAACTAGCTACCTGGTAGACGAAAGAAGACTGTCTCTTAACAGCTGAGACCAGATCATAGGAAATGCCTCCTGCGGTTTCATCACCCACGTAAACAGAATCGTCGGAAGGGCTGCCACTGTACTCCAACTCAAAAGGCTCTCCAGGATATAACTCAGTCCAAACTTTCTCGGACCGATCCTTGGACTTTGCTTGAATGGAGGACCTGACATTCTTAGAGTCCAGTATCCTGCCATATAATCTCTTGCAGTCCTTTATATATCGAGTCTGAAAGATATCTGTTGTTAGCAGAGCAAAACTAACCAGAAACAATACAAGATGATTTTGATTTAGACATTTCCATGCATATTTACTAGCTAGTATTTTCTTTTATGCCAAGATGTGCAAATAGACAAATACTAGTATAGTTCAGTAATGTGGTGTTTACAGATTTTGAACGACACGCGAGCATCTGCAAGTTCATATGCATACCGGGTTAAGCCGATGGCAGTGCCATATCCATTCGCAATCAAGCGGAACAACCAAAGGCTCAACATCTGCCACAGCGGCCTCGGTGTGCTTGGCAAGCAGGGGAAGCCAGCAAGCTTTGTACCTAGCACAACAACAAAGTCGGTCAATATTTCAAAGTTGTCTATACGACAGAGAAAATTAATTAATTTAGCATCAGTGATTTTTTATTTAACATAGCATCGGTGATTTCAGCATGATAGGGAATTTGACATAAATAAGCAGCCAGATTTTCAGGCCAAAATTTGTAGAGAAGACCACTACTGTAGCACCAAGTTGTAACTGAAAGCACAGATCAGAGGATGGTTTCAGAAAAATTACTGACGATCGATGCCCTTCCTTAAAACTGAAAACCGAATTCTCAGTTCAACTCTTCCACCAACTTACAGTATCAATCAAGGCTAACTAAACTAGTGGCTTTTTGTCTAATTTTCCTCAAGCAGGTGTTTGTCAGGAGACTGTTGATCCTGAATAGTGATTTTTGATTGTGATTGTGCAAGAGTTATCCTGAATTCACCAAGAGTTTATTTAAATATGGCAATGATTACCGAGAAATTTCATTCTCGACACAACACACCCTAGAGAGCAGAGACTGTTGATCAACGATACCCCGACTTTAAAGAATGAAACACCTCATCAGAAAAATAAACTAATTCCCAGACGCAATGGTCTCTTGTGTTGCTGAAGAGGCAACAAGATGGATGGCGATGGATACCTGCGTATGGCCCTGTGGAGCAGCGGGCCTTCGTAGAGCCACCGGCGGCGGTCGACCGCGGCGAGGAACTCCAGGTGCCGCAGCGCGGCCGGGACGAGGTCCTCGCCGATGCCGATCGCCTGCGCCGCCGCCCACCGCGACTCCTGCTCCGCGTCCATCTTCGTTCCCCCCACCTGCAGTTGGGATCATAGATTGGGCTAAATAAACCACGGGAAAGATCACGAGACGGCGATCATGGGCGGGTTCTTGGCGCCGCAAGAGATTATCAAACTAGAACAAGAACCTGAGGGAGATTGCTGCGCTACTGACAGACAGCTCGCGCTACGGACTCTGTCACCACGGCTGCTGTCCTCCGCGCGCTCCCTATTTATACAGTGATGCGGGGAGAGGATGGAGATAAATTGTTGACGAACTGAAATACTATCATCGATCGCTATCCACAGCGACGCGATCAGATAATGTATGAGCTGCTTTCAGTTAAGGGCGGGCCGGCCGGCACCCGTAGCATGTGTTGCGCGCGCAGTCTCTGCACGCCTTCTGAGCCCATATCCATGAAGGATCTTTCTTGCCAACTCTGCACACTTGCTGCTGTTGGTACAAAGCAAATGAATGTACTACTACTGTACTACGGAGCCCGAGGAGTACTGTACGCGCATGGGTGTACTACACTATACTACTACTTTAGGTAATACCCTTTGCGCTCATTTAGAACTTTGAAATGCAGAAAAATATGTACCTGTTATAAATATTGTGCACTCCCTCCGTTCAGAAATATAAGATGTTTTGGATGTTTCAATACAAACCACATACGGATGTAAATGAACACAAACGCTCTTTGTACATCGATCCAAAATGGTATAGAACATTTTATATTTGTGAACCAATGGAGTCCAACTTTAGTCTGAATTGAATAGACCCATCACCAAACTGCGGCAATAATTCAGGAGGACCCTAGCTACTCCTTGCAAAAAATATTGTTGCTTGCAAACTTAGAAAACCATGCACTGCACATCCCACTTGGATTATTCAATAATGGAGATGCTCTCTCTGGCTGTGCGGATCATGCCACTTCCGGAGCATGCGCAGCATGCACCATAGTGCTGTAGTACACTCGTACTGCAGTAGTACAGGGCTCAAGGCGTTTGATCGTACGGTACGTCACATGGCCATGGTCTCTGCCAGGCCATGTGTCCACCGGATAAACAATTCTGGAGCGGAATTATTCTAGTCTAGTGCAGATTAGAGCATCTTCAACAGTTCCATCAAATAATTACAGTTTAGGGGAAGTTGGGGGAAAAAACCTCCTCAACCAATTCCGTAAACACGCAAAAAATTATGAATCCCATATAATCTTTGAAAAATTTCCTTCATCTATGGGAACATGGTCCTTTCCGTAAAAATGCCACGCGAACTAAACGCCACCGGAGTCCGCCCTCCCCATCACCAACCAATGTGCAGCTAGCTCGCCGTCATATGATGTCCGCCGAACACCATCGTCCGCTGTTAGTTGGCGTTGCGCCACCGCCAAAAAATACTTTTACGGAAAGTTTTCACTGGAACTGAAAAAAGACATCACCGGAGAACTTCCTATAAGTTATATGGGTACCTCGTAAAACCACTTCTACAGAGAGTTTTTTACGGGAACCGTTCGAGATGCACGTCTGTTGGGTTAACACGATGTTCTATTGGACTTATTCTTGGCTTTTGCACTTTGACTTGTAGTACTAAAAAAGACATCTATTTATTAGCTTCCGGCTTTGGCTTTTGGCTTATAATCATCATGTAACAACACCTAGTCATATATCAAAAGCCTATAAATAGGTCATTTTTTGGCTTATAATCCAGTCCAATAGCTAGAAACAAGATCAAGTCTCACGTTGGTTATCGGAGGAGGCAGAAGACAACTTATAAGAATGAAGTGTCGCCTTCTAGCAAACTAGTCTTTGAGAGAAAATCTTGTTTGACCCTCTTTTAAAAGTGAAAATTTTATTTTTGTCACTCTAGGTTTTGCCCATTTTCCTTATATCACTCTAGCTTTTGACATTTCACTTTTTGCACTCTTAGCTTTTGACAATACAACACAATTTTCATTCCATGGCAAAAGCAAAATAATTTCATTTCACTTTTGCCTATTTTGATGTGGGTTCTGAGGCAGAGTAAGGAAGACCAAGATCGAGCAAAATATCATATAATCTAGAGGCATATGCTAAAATTGGTAACATAATTCATGATGCCTGTGTGGGCAGAATCAACAACTTACCAAATTATGTAGGAGAACCATCACATAAGTGTGCATGCTCATCCAAAAATGGTACACATACGGGGAGATTCATGGACTCTTTTTACGGGAAGTCGTGGCTTCCTCCCAACCACAAAACTGCCCCTGCCCACCTACATGGAATTGAACTTCAAAAAAATAAAGATACAAAATTAACGCCTACGAATAAGTTGATTTCTTTCACACTGACACCTTTAAGCTGGAATAAACATCCTTGCGCAATCGGAATTAAATCATCAGAACTAGTGACCAACGAACAAAATAATTGAAACATAACATATTATTATATTGTTTTAGGTTCTATGTGTCGGAGTAAATGACCATGGTAGCCCTATCTGCTCCCCATGATATTTCAAGACATCGGGGCCGGCTGCGCCCCTCAAGCATCAAAGACAAGGAACCGCCTTCTTGTGGCCGGCTGGTCCGAACGGCTGGCTGCTAGAAGGCGGCGGCCGACTCCTAGCAGGCGGCCACCAGAGCGGCTGACTCCTAGCAGACGGCCCATCCTCGCGCCCTCAGAGTTTGCACCCACACAAGAACGACGAGACGGGGCGTGGCTACAGTACAGCCTGCCACCCCCGAATCCAGGAAAGAACGTGGCCACGGTGTAGCATACCGGGTGGCCATCCCTAGCCCTGCGCAACACTGTTTCCACACTGCCCATGACATCATCCATGGCAGAGGAAGTCATGCTCCCATGACGGGTTGTCGGTACAGCCCGCAGGCGGCGGGCCCTACCTATCTGTGAGATGCCAGAAGGCGGCAAGCCTGACCAGTCGGCATAGGGGGAGGCCGACTCCCAGCAGCCGACCCTCCCCTTCCCTTGGAGTTTGTGCGCCATTAAACATATAAGATGGGGGTGTGGCTACAGTGAGCGCCAGCTAGGCGGCGGTATTGTAGCCACGCTCTCCCCGACCAAGCCCTCGTCATCAGAGGCAGGGCTACAGTGATGAGCAGCCGACAGGACCCACAAGCGGTGGGCCCTACCTGTCGGCCGAGAGCCCGGCAGCTGGCGGGACCCACCAGACGGCGGGCCCCAACAGCCGGCAGAGAAGCCGGCGACCAGAAACACTGACGGCCCGGGCCTACACCCGGCCGGATTACCATTGTACCCCTGGGGGTAGGCCTATATAAACCCCCAGGGCACCCATGCAACGGGTTCAACCTCTTAGAGAACACACACATATAGAGAGAGGAGTAGAGCTAACCTAGCCCTTCTTCCTTCTCTAGCCAAACAGCTCGAGGAGCAAGTTTGTAGCTTCTGGTTGATCTAGTGATCATGAGGAGACCCCGGAGAGCAGGACTAGGGATGTTATCTCCTAGGAGATCCCGAACTTGGGTAAGATGCGTTGGCGTACATGTTTACGCCTTATCCCGTTTTCAGGCACCGGCGATGTCTTACTAGCTCCCACCATGATAAGCCATCATTTGGCATATGTCGCACCAAATCCCTGACACTATGTACATCACTAACTGTAGCTACGACCGAAACTTTAACCATGATTCGAAATTGACTAGAAAAGAAACAAAAGTGGCAACTGGATATACTGCTCAAACCACAAGTTTCAAAGTGTTCATTGGTTTAACAAGCATACTGCTCAAACCACAAGTTTCAAACCATATTGTTATTTCACTCCCCAAGAGTGCCGTTGCTTGTTTTCTGATTGTTTTTAGGCGTTCCATCACATTATATATGTTGTGCTATTGGTGGCAGATTTGAATTATCTAGGATTGTATGTTGTGCCAAATATTAGTTGCATGCTCTTGCTAGGATGGATTGCTCTTGTCTTGCACCACTTTTTTGTGGCACTGGATGTAAATGATTCAGAGCCAAGTACAGTCTAGGCAGACATGCAATGCCATTGGATCACTTAACCTAGAAAACGTAAAAACATACATGCCCATAAAAAAAAGAGGAACATCAACGATTCAAGGAGAAACCACTCATAGTCATTTTATTTACTCTAGAATTTTCTAAATCGGTAGATTTGTAATTATTTGTTCTATTTACTTACACCTGAAAACAAAAATCATGCACTCTAGAAACCTCCATCAACTTTAGATATTCTTCCATGATATTTTAGATACTATAAAAGACACAATGATATAGATATACTTACAATTTAACTAAGTGGCACACTAGAATAGGTAAAAGTATGTGACTTTTCTCTTTTTTGTCTTTTCTTTGCTAGTATGGTGGAATTCTCTTTTGCCAGGAGCTTTGAAGGGGAGCTGTCTAAACAATGAAACAATAAATGCCACTTTTTATGTATAATGCAGGTTTAATTTGAATGGTAATGTTAAAATTGTATAACAGGAGTATTTTTATCATAATATTTAGTGGCATTGTCGAGAAGCTAAATCAATAAAGATCATATGTCGAGATAATGAGTTATGAATAAGTAAAAAAAAATAGTATAAATAAATAAAAATCATCTGCAGTATCTGATACAGTATTGGGTAATATGCAGCCGGATTGGGCATAAGTTAACACACAAAAATATGAAAATAAGTTGTAATTCATAATGAGTTTGAGTCAAAAAGACGATATGAAATTGAGATAAATAAGTTAAATGTGAAAAATTGTATGATTTTTCTTAATATCTAGGAAAATAAAAAATATAACATTTTTACACTTTGCAATTATTAATTTTAAAGATTGCGGTTAATCTCCTGAAAACATTTGGTTAAGTTGATTTTTTTAAAATTAACAATCGACAGTTTGCAACCATAAAACAAAAGCCCACCAGATAATGGGCTTGATCTAAAAATAACAGAAACTGACTTGATACCTGATATGACACAACACAAAAAATGAATATAAATTAAAAAAAACAAAAATAAAGAAAAAATTTATTTTTTCCTAAAACAATTAATTTATAAGTTTGGCCAGTGACAAGAATACATGCGTACTAGCCGACGATGAGCTGGGTGGTGCATGCTTCAGTTGTATGTCTTCCTCACACAAGCTATATAGCTATAGTATTACATTTTTGTTTGTGGTGATTGAGAAAACTACAGAAAAGTGTTGAAGTTCATAGCTATATATTCTATGAGTATTTATTTATCAGTCGATTTAACATAACTTAATTATGCTACAACATATGTATATATGTACGAAGTTAAAGTTCAATTAATATTCACATGAGGATGATGATCAAGGCATAGGCAGACCTATGATACAATGTGCGTAGTTTTCTAAATGAAGAATATAAATAAAAATTAAAATAAAACAAAATCAAAATAATGAAGTTTTATAAGGAAAAATAAATTAGTAGCACTGGTATTATACTATAAGAAGAAGAAAATGAAAAAAATAATGACAAAATTTGCACAAAAATATCTTTTTAAGGATAAGCATATAATAGTGATTTGTTTTTGCAAAAAAAGAAGTTTCATAAGAAGGAAGGAATTAGTGGCATTGGTATTTTATCCTTAAAGAAGAAAGAAAATGGAATACAAACAAAAAATAAATCAAAGTAACAAAGTTTTCTACGACAAATAAATTACTGGCGTTGGTATTACATTTCTAGAAGAAATAAAATGAACAAAAATAAAAAAATATGAAACATTTGCACAAAATTTACATAGTATTCGCCCTTTAGGAAGAAAGAAAAACATAAAAAAATAAGCACATTATTTATTGCACTTTTTATAATATGCAAGAATACACATATAGGAGTGGTATTTCACAAAAAAAAGTTTTCTGGAAAGGAATGAATTAATGAAATTGGTATTACCCATTAATAGTTCATAAAATAAAATAAGGACAAAATTTCCACACAATTTGGACAGAACTTGCACTTTTTTATCATATGGAAGAACAAATATTCACAAATCAAAGATAAAGGATTCCAGAACAAGTAAACACAATTTTCAATTGTCTCAACAACAGAGTTGGATCAGAATAAGGAATAAAAGCCAATTCGTTCGAAATGAGACAAAGAAAAGAGTTTAAAGACGACTCAAAATTTTTGGAAGGATTTTGCCTTCGAAGTTTGTCAGGCAAAATTAGCCCACTTGAGTCATGAGTATAAATGAAATTTGTTTTTTCTGTAAGGAAATTAATGCACGTCATCGTCTAATTTCTATTATTATCGACAGAAATTCGAAAATCATCACAATAATAAGTTTCGGAAGAAGGAACGAATTTGTGGCATCTATAAGAACTAAAAAAAAATCAAAAGAATGAAGTTTTCTAAGAAAGAATGAATTAGTGACATTGATACCCTAGGGCAGAAAGAAAATAAAGAAAATGTCAAAAACTGCACATAAGTTACACAGAAATTGTGTTTTTATAATATGCAAGAATAAGCATAAAGAAGAAAAAACTGCACATAAGTTTTCATAAAAGAAGTTTTACTAAGAAGAAATAAATTAGTGACATTGGTATTATTACCCTTAAAGAAGAAAGAAAAATAAATAAAATATGAAAAATTAAAATCAAAATAATTAAGTTTTCTAAGGAAGAATGAATTATTGGCATTGGAACCCTTTACGAAGAAAAAAAAAGGAAAAGAAAAGCTTATAATAGTGCAATTTTCACACTCTAGCGTAATTTACACACATACCTTATAATAATTGTGTGTATACATTTTGACTAATGCAACATGCCAAAAATACCCCTATAGAAAGAAAAAACCGACTAAAATTAAAACTAAAAGCAAAAGAAAGAATGCATACAAAAAAAGGAAATGTGTAACTGGTTTCAAGCCCAATAGGAAAATCAACTTGCCCCAAATTGAGGCAAGCCAAATATCCCTCCTGAGAAAAAAAATCGGCTTGCCCCAATTAGAGGCAAGTCAAAAATCAGCCTAAGAAGCCATGAAATAACAGAGAGCGAGAAAATGAATCTTAACAAAAAAAAAATCAACGATTAGAAAATCGACTCACTCAATTTTAAAAGCCGGACAACTTATATATAGCTAAGGTAGGGGAGCATGCCACGTGTGCACTGGCGAGACTCTTTCTATTCAAGATTGTCTAGATAAGAAATGGAGTGTGCAATCACGTTGTGAGTGCCTCCTCGTCACTGCCCCGTCATGGCACCTATGGAGCTCCGATTTGGAGGAGGAGCAGATGGTGGAGGGCTCGTGTGGCCTCAGAGACGAGAGATTTGGTCGTCAGACTACCATTCCGGACAAGAATGAGGTGGTGGAAGAGACGGGGTATTGGGTGGGGATCTCGGCTCTTGGGGAAGGAAAATTGTATGGGTGGGAAAAGTTGATTTAGGTTTGATCAGTGGGTCCCAGAAGTGAGATTAGTGAAGCTACACTCTAGTTCCATAATTGGTCTATTCTTGAGCAGCCGGGGAGGACCACAAGTCAGTGCGAGCACATAACTAGACAGTGGCCAGGCTCTTTAACCTCCATGGCTAGCAGTCTAGACTTCAGATTGTGGCAGCAAGCTAAGAACAAATAAAAGTGATTTTACATGATGTCTGTAAATTTTAGGGGAAGTTTTTTGTGAGCCACTTTTGGCAGATCCTATAAAACTTCTTCCCCTAAATATATTTTTATTAAACAAAATTAGATAAATGGCCTAGGGCCCGCCGGTCGGTGACATGCGGGCGGTGGTGGTGGCGCAGAGTGGTGTCAGACGTTGGCGCGTTGGCGAGACAGGCGGGCAGCGGTGGCGGCTTTATTCGAGCGGGGGGTTACGAGTGGGCGGGCGGCGGCGTTCCTAGTGGGCAGTGGCGTGAGGTTTCACCTTGCCGTCAAAAGTTTATGGGAAGCAAAAACTTTCTCTAAACCTGAAGGAAGTTGGGGCCAAGTTTACAAAATTCTGTAAATTTACTTCAACGTTTATGGGATCTGTTGGAGAATTTTTTTTGGCCCAAAATTCCCCTAAACTAAACTGTAGTGTTTTTAGGGATACGGGATATGTTGGTGTTGCTCTAAGAGTATTGCTTCACGAGATTGGTTTTTCCTATATCAACAGGTTTGTTCCCAAGTTGGGGGTGTTTGGTTCGCCAATGCCCAATGGAAGCCGAGTTCGATGGAGCTCAGTTTCAAAATATCATTTTACACACAGCAAAAAAAGATTTTTTTTATGAACATACATACACATGTATATTATGTATGTGCAAATTGTCGTAGCATTATACTTTCACACGTGGCATACAATAAAAGACAAATACGCATTTTCCAAAATGGGGCGACAGTTTTTTTGTTGGGCCATTTTTTTTGTGTACAGCATACAAATCACAAAAGTTTCAAACGATTTTTTCACACGTTTGTGCAGAAAACATATACTTCCATGGATTGTTATTTTCGATTTTTTGAAACTTTTAAATATGATCTTTGATTATTACTTTTAGAAAAGGGCTCCATGGAGCCCAGCCTCCAAAAATTCGCACTAGTGTTTGGTTTGGTTTTTTCTTGTCTTTTCCTATTTGCCTTATAAGCCAAAAAAGAAGCTCCTATTTAGGGGCTTTAGACTTCGATTTTGCATAGAATCAATAAAAATGCTTTCATTTTAAAAGGAGAAAAGCAAACCTGCTCCATCCTAGCTTGCCTGGTTTCTTATGGTTTCAGTCGTGCATGTATATTTAGCTGTTATTTCTGTTTCATTTCTTGCAAAATACATATGCACAACAATGCTCATATAAGATATGCCAGTAGAACAAAGCATCGTGCAAGAATGGATGCATTGTGCAAGGCATAACTCAGCTAGTACAAAATTTGGACAATCATTTGGAGCTTGGTATTCCAACCACCTCATGCGAAAACCTGCTGCTAAATCACTGTGTGATAGGGAGTAAATCACAATCATTTGCAAGGAGAAAGAACATGAATCGAACGTATAAATTTTGGCCCAATCATTCTTTTGTGTAACATAAGCACCACACACGGCAGTTCTATGAAAATCAAACGAAACATTTACCACCTAGTAAAATGTAACGAAACCATCCTCTGCATCATCATATGAACAACAGGAGAGAGCGAAAAATTCCCATGTCAGCTTTTTGCCAACGCTGATGAAACAAGCAGTGTATTCAAGTACTGCACCCGCAGGTAACGAACAACTAACAGACCTCAGCTCAGACAGTTTGTACTTGGTGCCTACTGGTGCCTAAGCTCCCGTCCCTAGTAAACACCTCAGCAGTAGCAGCTCATCATATAGCTGGATCTTCTAGGTCGGCAGTGGACAGGTTATCGATTCGTGGATATGCTGCCTTTTCACTCAGCTGGTTTTGAGTCCAAATCAACATCTTCAACAGGTCAGGGAGTTTTGGATCTGCCAATATGAACGCAAAGATCAAGGATCTTCAGTAAAACAAAAACTCTGGCACAAGCATGCTAGCAGTTCAAAAGATCCCGAACACAGCAACGAAAGTTTCATTCTGCTTCAAATGTATGAAACGGCAATCGAAAAGCAGCACTGAGATGAAAAGTTTTAAATTTTTGTGTAGGTAATATGAATCTTATATAAAAAAAACTTGAGAAGATTCATCCTGTTAAACATGATAAGAACTGAGATGAAGATTCACTCCGCTGGTTACACATGATAAGCTTAAGGGCACACTGTTTTGAACATGGCAGTACTTGCTTATACGAAGTACTAATGTTAGGTCAGGTAACCTTCATCCAAAAAAAAAAGTCAGGTAACCTTCTGGTATATTTAGTTTCAATACACCATGTTTTTGTGCATAGTTCTAGAATAAGAAATACACTTGTCAGTCTGATCTCTTTTTCTACCAAAAGGTAGCTTATTATAAAATAAGAAATATGGTATCATTTCATATGACGCGGGCATGCAGGTACACTTCAGTGACAATAAATCATCAAAAAGATAAGCAAATAAAAAGGGTATCACAACATATACATATACAGTAACAACTCTAAAAGTGGTATCCCCACTTTTAAGTTTCAAGACACAGCTAATTGAAAAATCTAAAAAAGACCAAGAAATCTTTCCCTAATAATAAAAGGGCTATCGCTTCTTCCTCCCATAATTTGGTCCGTTTTTTGGTACGTCATCTTCGCTTTCGTCCGTTTCGTGTTTGTACCGTCGTTGGTCAGCCAAAAATTCTTACTAGCGAGGGGAATTGAACTCTGCACCTCGGTGCACTGCGAAACATCATGGGAAGGTTGATTTCGTATATAGTCCCACCTCGCTTATTTATATCCTGTCTATCTTATTTATATACGTTTTTTTATTTTCTGGATATCAAGCGGCCTTGAGATCATGAGAGATAAATGAAGAAAAAAAGAGAGCCTAATTGCATAACAAAAAAGAAGGAAAGTGGGGTTAATTACATGAAAAATAAAGAAGGAAAGAGGGATAACACTTTCCATATGTGAGGTTGGCTATTAAACGGATTCATGAGACAGGCATGTATCCATAATTTGAGGACACAACTTGACAGAAACAAGGAAGGACCTATATGCGTGCTAATGAAGATAAGAGTTCAGAGATGTGTGATCCTTTCTTCACATTTCAGCGGGTCAAAATTGCATTGATATAATGCAAGAAGATACATCGACATGGACGATCATCGGAGGCATAATCATGTGTGCAGTCGGGTAAATTAAATTCTCATATTAAATAGATCCGCTCTATACACGGGATAAGGGCAAGATGAGGGAGCTCCATTAGAGATTTCTAATATATGCTAATTATTATAGAGAAATCTTCCTATGTCAACTCCCTTTTTAGCGAAGATGTCCTGTTGTAATTCATGTTTTGAATTGTTTCTTGACTTGTGATATTTTGATGCATAAGATCTTTAAGTGGCATCAAACATTTATTTGCCTTCATGCACTGATGCATTGGGTATATACAATAATGGCAGCATAGCTGCTGAAGTAAACATCTTTCATAGATTGATTACCCAAGATTATCATTTTTTCATGTCTAGTTCTATGATTTCTATAATTTTAGGCTATTGACTTGTGACCGCTGATTATAGATATCACTTTTTTATCTATAGTTTCCAAACAAAAATTCTATACCATAAGTTATTGACAAATTTATGTTTAAAATAGGCCTGCTATCTACAATTCAACACCCACAAGGCAATTTCGATGTGAACAAATGGCTTGGCAATGCCATATATTTTTTCTCCCGTTGCAATGCACGGGCATATTTGCTAGTGACATCAAATATGTGTACATCCGCCCCCATCAGGATGCCTTCAGAAGAGCCTTTTGATGGAAGGTGGTTCCAAGAGAAATTCCTACTCCCCACCAGGGATTTTAAGTATGAATCAGAAAAAATTTCTTTCTTAGTTTCCTAAAAGCCTAAGATGGAAGCATGAGTCTTATTGATAGTATTAATAATGAGAATTTTCCTCCCAGGGGCAGAAATCCCTCTGACATTCTGGGGTGCTTGCCCCGTTTGTTTTTACAGACTAGGCACCATAAATCTTCAGAATTAGTCATAGAATCACCACCATTGTTGATCTTAGGGGGAGTGGTGAGGACTGAATCAGAACCAACAGTTATGTCAGAGTTCTGGGCATTCTCCAAGGGAGAGCTACCCACATCTGTTGATTTAAATTCAACATCTACACCTATTCTCGAAGCTACTGAAATAAAGTCAGGATTGTTAAACAGAGAAAAAGGGGGTGATTTCATACGTACCTTGGTTCTTCTGAACATTTATATCCTGAGCTTCCTTAATTTGTTGGGCTTTTTGCATAATAGCCCTTGTATCTCCAGCATGCCTGGTGCTTGCCCTGGGAGCTTGGATGGGGCCCCAATTCTGTTTACTGGCACCCTTTTTGGAGGAGTGAAATTTCAGCCTCATATTGCCCCCTGGGTTCAGACACACTGTGTCACCCAACAAACTCAGGCATTTTGGTATGCATATCCTCTTGCAGCCCTTCCCAATCTTCTTCAGTATTAATATCATCATCATCCCAATTCTCCATCTCCATCAGTAATCGAAAACCATCATTATCATTGCTGTCTTTGCCCACCCAGGAGTCCAGAGCACTTCTTCTGACCTGCTGCAAGTTTTCTGGTGCTTGAGTTTTCAGGAGAGATGTAGGTGTGGGAGATTCGACAGCTTCCTTGCTAAGACCATGAGTAGTGTTTTTAGGGTTCCCTCCACCAGAACCAGAGCTAGTGTTAGACCCTTTTCCAGAACCACTTTTAGAGCCTTTTGTGGCCCCATTATCTCATTTTTCCATGGTTCCAGGAACCTGGGTATTTGTGGATTGTGGGTTTTGCACCACCACCATCTCATCAGCCCGTGGTGGCTCAACCTCTACAAGGATTCTGTAGAGCTTCCCTTGGATGCCAAGCACTCTTTCCTGAGGAATCCTGTTGTAATTCTTGCAAGATATCTTAACCCTGACTGTCTCATAGAAGCTCTGAAAGTTGTGATGCCAATCTACATCCAGCAACACACTAAAAGTTGAAGTAATCTGGTCTAGCATACTCCACTCACACCATTTTGGATTAAGCTTCCTTAGTTTTAGCCAGACTTCTTGCGGATCATCTTCAACTGACACATCCCCGAGCCAAGTTTCCACTTTGACAATGGTGTTTTCCTTGGACAGCCCAAACCAGGGGTAACCAGCCACTTGATCCACATCAATATATGGTGGAAACTTAACCGAAAAAGTCCGCTCATCTAGGGTGTTGATTGGCCAAGGCCAGTTGGTCTTATAGATACTTGCAAATTCTTTAGCCAACTCATCTTTTGAGACCTCTCCTGACTCAACAAACACTATTCCCACATTCTTCAACCATCCCATGTGTTGGGCATTCACATGGTAGAAACCAAAACCTTGAGCAGCACTTCCAACAAACTTTGCAGAGGAGTGGGGCTTCCTCCTAAATGGGTAGTCCCCAAGCTTGTGATTGACCATCTTGCAGATGGAGCAACATTGGGGTTTAGTGCACTTATCTTTGTGGTGTCCTAGCTCCCCATAGTTGAAACAGGTCACAGAGGCATAAGACATCTGGCCACGGTTCACCTTAGGCTTCTGTCACCTCCTGCCTTTTCTTCTGTTGATTCTTCCCTTGATACTTAGTCTGTTGCTGGTTCCCACTTTGGCCATCCCGTGTTACCATGGCCTTGCCCCCAGATTGCCCGTGCTGCGGGGGTGCAAACCGCTGCTGCTGCCCTCCGCCACCCCACTGCTGGGGAAAATTGCCATGGAATTGGCCAAGGAAAGGCCACGGCGGTGGCGGCTCTTGGAACTCCTACCCAAAGAACGACTACTGCTACGGTGGGCCCATCCCATGGATCATCTGCATCTAATCCAGAGGCCAGTTGCTATAGCTCTCTCCCCTCCCCGCTTTGTTCTTGCCGCGTCCGCGTCCTCGACCTTCGTCTGCCATCGCTTCCAGATCGGCGGCGACCGCGGACGGATTGGTGTGGTTGGGGGTGGAATGGGGAACCCTAGTCTCTCCCCCTCTTGGGTGGGTTTTATTCCCATCCACAGCTGACTGTATCTACCTTCAGCCTCATCATTTTGATCGGCTGGCAATTATTTTAGCGAGCTGGCAGCCCTGTCACTTCCGTTGCCACTTTGGAGCCTGAATGTTCTTTTTATCTTAATGAACCTGAACTGGCCCGAGAGCTCCCAGATCAGTAGAGCATCTCCGTCTCCGCTCACTGGTTTCGCCGGCTGCATCACTCGATTTCTGACACCACCCTCATCATCAGCGCCCGGCTCTCCGGCGGTTGCAGTCTCCAGAATGCTTCCCAGCGCACACGTCTGTCCAGGATCGGCGACTCTCTCGCCGCAATTGCGCAGATGATCACCTCCAACGCCTGGGTTGTTCGATTTGGTGCTATCAGCGAGACCTCGAGCTCTGATGCGTAGACCATGATCCGAGTCACCACTTTCTAAAGGGAATCTGAAACTTTCTTCAGGATTCACAGCTTCATCGACAGCTCTCGGACTTGATCTCTGATCATATGTTCTTCTCTGCTCCTGTCCCATTCCCTGCGCGTCGTGCTCGCATTCATGGTGGAGATGGTAGGCTGAGAGAGAGCTTGGAGAGATTGCCATACTATTCTCCTCCCATCCCCAGCTCAATCCATCCCAATATATGTAATCCAGTGTTTCACTGTTCTGCCGTTGTCGCTTCCTGAACCCGTGACACCATGGCCTCAAATCAACACTGTTGTAGCCTTTGCCCTCAGTGCTCAATCGAAAGCAGGGATTGAAGAAAGATATGGCCATGGATCCACCTCCTTCAAATCCGCCGGTGCGCCTGTAGACAGACGCCCTATGAGACATTCCCATCTCGCGCTGCACTTTTGATCCCCACATCTGCCCTCCAGCTTCACCCAATTGACGAACGCCTCTGGTGGTGCCAACGGGCTCGGCATCCTCCTCTTCTCCTCCCAAGTGCCCTCGAAGTAGATCCTGCGAGCCAGGTTGAGGAGTTCTAGATCTGCTCTGACCTGGTAGGATTAGACGATCCTCAGTTAGAACTCCCTCGACGATGGATCTGACTCTGCCGCTGCAATCTGATCCATCTCCTTCAGCTCCCACACACACATGATCCAGGAGGTCACGTCGTCGCAGATCCGCAACACCCTTTCCACCCACCGTCGAGCTCTTGTTGCCCGCAGCGTCTCCGGCGATACCGAGGCAATCGGCCGAAGCATCTCCGAGAATGATAGGTAAATGGATGGGAGGGGCATCCACGGCACCGTCGAGCCTGGGGGAGGCAGCAAGCAAGTGGATTTGGTGCCGCGGGGCATGGGGAAGGGTGGGAACTACGGTGGCGGCGAGCAGCGGTGGTGTGGTGGCAGGTGCGAGCGGGGGTAGGTGGGGGCGGCCGCGGGGGCGGTCGTAGGAGCGGTCATTCAAACGAATTCCCCAATTCCCTCCTCTTCCACTTATTTAATTGATGTTGTGGCAAGGATTAATTGCTGAGAAATTTTATCCCCAACACAACATCAAACTAGAACCTGATGGAGATTGCGCTACAAACTCCGACTGGCTGGCTACTCTGTCACCACGGCTCCTCTTCTGCCCCGCGCTCCCTATTTATACTAGCACAGTGAGGTAGGGAGGGAGAGGAGGATGGAGCACGCAATGGATTGAATGGTGAGGCGAGTGAGTATCAGGTACAAGATTTCGCGAGCCATTGGATCTAAGATCTAAGGTAGACAGCCATATTCTTGGACGTGTACGTCAATATCAGATTTTTGGGTGGTTTTGTTGCAAAGACACAGGAGCTCTGCGCTTGACCGTTGGATCTCAGATCCAACGGCTAGCGGGAGCTTGTATCATGGGAGCATTTAAGCTCCCGTATCACCTGATACTCACTCCAAAACAGGGCCTAAAGATAAATTATTGAGGAACTGAAATGCTAGCATCGGTCGCTATCCACACTTTCTGTTAAGGGCCGGCCGGCACTCGTCGCGTGTGTTGCGCAGGCTCTGCACACTTTCTCAACCCATATCTATCCATGATCGATCTTCTTGCCAACTCTGCACACTTGTTGTGCATCTTCTACCAACTCTCCAACTTCCTCTTGTAAACATTACTCATGTCCAATCTCCCCAGAGGACCATACCATAAGTTTTTAGATCGGTAACAAGTTGTACAACTTAGTCTGAACTGGATACACCCATCACCAAACTGCTGTGGCAATAATTTAGGAGGACCCTAGCTAATCTTTGGAAAAAAAATGTTGCTTGCAAACTTAGAAACTATGTGATGTGCATCACGCTTGGATTATTCAATAATGGAGATGCTTTGTCTGTGCGGATCATGCCACTTCCGGAGCATACGCAGCACCATAGTAGTACACTCGTACTGCAGCAGTACAGAGCTCAAGGCATTTGATCGTACGGTACGTCACATGGCCATGGTTTCTGGCTTTCTTCCAGGTCATGTCCACCGGTTAAACAATTCTGGAGCGGAATTATGCTAGTGCTTTGCAACAGTTCCGTAAAATAATTACAGCTTAGGGAAAGTTTTGCAAAAAAAAAAAAACACGCTCCAACCATTTCCGCAAGCACGCAATTTTGCAAATCCCGTATAATCTTCAAAAAAATTCCTTCATCTATGGGAAGATGGTCCTTTGCCACTCAAACTAAACGCCATAGGAGTCCGCCCTCCCCCCCACCGACAGCTGTGCAGCTAGCTCGCCGTTGCTGAACGCGTATAATGTCAACCAACCGCCGTGCCGCCCGCCTGCCGCTGCCGAACACTAGCATAATCACTTTGATGGTATTGCGCCACCGCCAAAAACCACTTTGATGGAAAGTTTTTACTGGAACCGAGAGAAGACCTCACCTGAGAACTTTCTCTATGTTATATGTGTACATCGTAAAACCACTTCTACGGAGAGTTTTTTACACGAACCGTTGGAGATGCACGTCTGTTGGGTTAACACGGTGTTCTATTAGACTTATTCTTTGCTTTTTCACTTTGGCTTATATATTAAAAAAACGTCTATTTATGAGCTTCGGCTTTGGCTTTGGCTTATATCATCATGTAGCAATACTGAGTCATAAGTCAAAAGCCTATATAAATAGGTCATTTTTTGGCTTATAATCCAGTGCAAATGCTAGAAACAAGGTCAACTCTCACGTTGGTTATCAGACGAGGCAGACGACAACTTATAAGAATGGAGTGTCCCCTCCTATACCAAAAAGGCTTTCGCCCCGCTTTATATACAAAGCAAACCGCCCAAGCCAAACATCCAACAAAGTTTACACACATACACACACACCACTAATAGAAAACATGACATTTGTTCCGGTTCGTAAGGGCCTTTAGTCCCGGTTCTTGAACCGGGACTAATAGGTCATTACTAATGCTTCCGCCCTTTAGTCCCGGTTCTTACACGAACCGGGACAGATGGACATCCACGTGACCGCTGCGGGCAGCCCAGGCAGGGGGGTGGGGGGGCTTTGGTCCTGGTTGGTGACATAAACCGGGACCAAAAGGCTTCCACGCGTCAGCAGCTGGCTGGAGCTGAGATTTTTTTTAAAAAAGTGGCTGGTTTAGGGGTTTTGGGGTTATTTTTAGGTTGTTATTTAGCTAGCTAATAGAGAGAAGTGTCCTCTCTTATATCTTCGTCCTTGGTTTACGAACGCTACTGCTATTTTCATTTCACTCACTGATATATAATAACTCATGCATGCTCGCATCATACATCATCATATATAATAACAAGTCCTGCTAATAATGCATCATCATACAACTTCTACTCGTTATTAATAATAAGTCATACGATCATCATCCTCATAGTCATCGAACCCAACCCTACATAATTGTTCTTAGCACATGATCATTAGTATCAGGTAGGACCTAAACACCCTTAAGGTAAAATAGCATAAAACAATATAGACCCTGACTCTCCATTATGAAGAATGGAGATCATCCTGTCTCCAATTCTTGCGCTTCGCTTCCTTTTGCTTACAAGAAGCTCCTTACGACTGTCCATACATTTTTTCCATTCTTTGATTGTCATGTCTCCACTTCTCTTAGAAATCCGGTATGGACAGTTGAGATTCGTAGGACGACCTGGTTGTATGTTCAAAACATGAAGGCTACCGTGCGTATACATCAGATGAGGCACACAATTATTCGGGATTATCTGTTGAAAAACATAGTAATAACTTCGTAGTTAGCAATGATGTACTAGTTTTAGAAGTATGCAAAAAGATGCACGGATGTCGTAATAGTAAAAAATCTTACCAGTATCTCCATGGTAGTTATCAGAGTTCAACACTTGCACTAGTGACACGTATTGACCATAATGTTGAGGAGTTCGATTGTAGACATGGTAATTCTCAAGATCAGTACAAAATGCGATCAGATGATTTTTTTCCTTATAAGTTAATTCGGAGCCATCGGTATAGTGGGTTTTGTCTACCATCTTCCGCACATTCTTTGAAGAATGAAAATGAGTTGTCAATGGAAATAAGCTGTCAACTATTTTGAAATAAACAATATAAATTACTTAATAACTATGTTAAGCTCACATGGGGGAAGAATTGGAGGTGTATCCACAAGGACCCAAATCTCCATATTGTCTTGCTCGATTGTAGGATCACCAAGATCCATGGTGATAAGCATACCCTCATCAAAATCATACATCTTGCAAAGTGCTTCCCAATTTTTGCAACCAAAATGGGTTACACTCTTAGCATTGTACAACTTTACTTTAAAATCCACACCATGATGGGTCCTTAGGAGAATTTTTTTTGGTTTCCATACTTTCATGGTCTTCAAAACCCATCCTCTCCAAGACATAGCGTCTTGCATAGCATGGGATAAGCTAGTCGGATTGGAAAAGATGAAAAATACACGTTAAAATAGTTGAAGTCGTGCTTAATTACGAAAAAAACTATTGTCGCCATTATGCATCAGATGAACATCGAAGGTCTCCTCGAGCTTAATGCTGAAGCGCTGATCTTCATCCAGCTCAATGAACCTGTCGCACATACCTCGGTCGTCGTGGCACCAATCGCACTCCCCCGGGCGGTTTTCGTCGTCCGAGTACGACATTTCCGTCCTATGTTCATAATTCAAATATTAAACTTGTACAATTAAATATATGTACTAAAAAACCTAAATTAGATCATTATTATTAATCACGGGTTGAATATCGGTGATAGTACGTAGATCCTCCTTTCATTCTCGAGTGCATTATTACACCAAATTGTCTAGCACACGGGAATGAAGGAGAAGCTACCCCACGACGGCGTGGATGATGGAGGGGGCTCCTAGATTTCTGCATAGTGCTCTCCAATTTTAGCATTCAGAGTAGGAGTACTTTTCCAATATGAGCATTCAATAAGCAAAACCAAATCATAAAATAAAGTAGTATTCAAATTAGCATGCATGCATTCAATTATAAGCAAAAGTACATCATCTCTTGTGTCCGTACATCGTCGAATATTATCACTAATACTCCTCGAATACTATCATACATATAGCATCACTAATACAGCTAGAACCGTAGCGCCCGACGGGTATCGTCGCGGGTGGTGGACACCCAAAGATAAGGAACCATCACAGGATCATAGCACCAGTGAGGTCCCTGAAGAACCTGCCAGGTATTGTCGAACCTGCCCTCCAATGCAACCATGTAGTGACGGACGTGCTCGTCCTCCTCGCCTCTGATGGACGTACCACCTCCGCGGTGTCCGGAAGCCTCGGCACCGTCACTGGCCCACGCGACCGCCACCAAACAAGGATCGGGTCAACAACGGGCTGCCTCATCACCAACCTACGTCCCCTTGAAGGTAGCACCTCCCAATACCAGCCCGGCGGAGCCCAGTCCCGAACATGGCCCTGATCAAGTAGGCCTCCAACGCCGAGTCGATTTACAGCGAGGATGTGGGATAGGCATCGTCGACGTCGATGCAGGAACTACTTCTATATATAGTTAAATAAAGTAGTTTTATTAATTAAATCAACTAGTTCAACTACTAAGCACTTACTATAAATAAATAAAGTAGTACTTACTAAAAACAAACTACTTTTATATATAGTAAAATAAAGTAGCTTATTAAATCAACTAGCTAGTTCAAGTATATATGAAGCACTTACTATAAATAAAATAAAGTAGTACTTACTAAAAATAAACTAGTTTAACTATAGTTCTATTATTTTTCTAACTAATTATATTAAACACTTTCTCTTCTTATTTTTCCTTTTTCCTCAATTCTAAATATGAACATATTCATAAATGACTTCTATCATTCACAATTTTCCTATACATACACAATAAATTGACAAAGAAAATACTATGAACAAAAAATCATTAAAATTCTATGAACAAAATTACAACAAAAAAATCATAAATATTCTATGAACAGAAAAAAATCATAAAAATTTGACATATTCGATCTTTGCATATATATGAACATTCAAACATGCATATTCAACAATAATATCACCCAAAAAATCTATTAACAGAAAAAAAATCTAACACAATATGAACGAATTAATTACACATTATGAAAAAAATATAACAGAAAAATCTATGAACTACACATCTAAATTACTACACTTTTAACAAAAAAAATCTATGAACTAGAAAAAATCT
This sequence comes from Aegilops bicornis, assembly GCA_021605145.1. Taxonomy (NCBI): domain Eukaryota; kingdom Viridiplantae; phylum Streptophyta; class Magnoliopsida; order Poales; family Poaceae; genus Aegilops; species Aegilops bicornis. The sequence goes on from CM038671.1 coordinate 15,398,570, forward strand.
AACAAAAAAATCTAAAAAAAATCTAACAAAATCTAACTCAATTACACATCTAAATTAACTACTAATAACATCAAATTAAATTAGTTGCTCACGGCGACGGTGTCGGGGACGGCGACGGCAACGGCGACGACGACGACGAGGTGCGGCGGCGGGCGGACGCTGGGCACGGGCGGGCGGCGACGGCGCCGATCGGGCGGCGCGGGACGGCGCGGGGCGATGACGGCGGCGGCGAGGTGGAGATGGACGGGCAGCCTGGCGGCGTCGGGCGGCGGGGAAGAACGAACTGAACCAAATTTTCGCGAGTGCCGCTTATATAGGCAGATCATTGGTCCAGGTTCATGGCACCAACCGGGACCAATGCACCCCTTTAGTCCCGGTTGGTGCCACAAACCGGGACAAAAGAGTGGCATTGGTCCCGGTTGGTGCCACCAACCTGTACCAATGCGTCCCTTTAGTCTCGGTTGGTGCCACAAACCGGGACGAAAGGTCGTGTGCTGGAACTGGCGCGGTGCGGTGCTATGTTTAGTCCCACCTCGCTAGCCGAGAGGGGCTCAGAGTGGTTTATAAGCCCTGCCGAACCAACCACTTCGAGCTCCTCTCTACTGCAGGCTTACGGGCCTAAAATCACTCTCTGTGCTTGTGGGCCTATTGGGCCTACTGCGGGCCTGCATCCTGGCCCTAGTAACGGGTTTCTAGTCGTATGCAGCCGTGGTGGCCTGTGAGGTGGCACTTTTTAATTTTTTCCCAGTTTTTGCTTTTTTAATTACTTATTTATTTTCTTTACGATAATTCTTTTTGCTATTAAAGTTTGTAACAAAATTCTAATTACTTATTTATTTTCTTTTATGATAATTCTTTTTGCTTTTAATGTTTTGAACAAAAGTCTAATTACCTATTTATTTTCTTTTATGATAATTCCTTTTGCTATTAAAGTTTGTAACAAAATTCTATATAATTTTAGTTTCAATAATACTAGAGGTTTATAAAAGCTTTTTAGTTGATTCCTTTAGTACCAGTTCTAAGGCTGTTACAAAGGCATTTTTATTTGGTATAGGTTTTAAGGCTGGGGCCCCACGAGCATCTTTTAGTACCGGTTCGTGGCATGAACCGGTAAAAGAGTTTTTTAGTTGATTCTTTCTGCAGCTATTTTTTAGTCCCACCTCGCCAAGTGAGAGGCACTCGCAGCGGTTTATAAGCCCTGAGTGTAGAGACGATGAAGGGAGAAGCGCAGTGCTCACCTGCACGTTGGCCTGAAGCTAAGCAACGTGCAGGTGAGCATTGCGCCTCTCTTTCATTTTGGCATGGTATCATCATTTCATCCACATAGCATATGCAAGAAAGTTGAGAGGGTTACGGCAAAAACTGGATGCACTTCGTGTACAAAACGGACAATCAGGATTTCATACGGAAACTTGTCTGTTACAACATGCATTTCAAATGAACTACAAAAAGGTTGAAAGTTGGCATGGTATCATCATAATAGTTGCGGGAGAAAGTCTTCACTTTTTCTTCGCTTGTGTCGTTTGCTTATTGCGCCGTAACCATGGATAATCTTCATCGTTTATCAGGATGCTTGGGCCAGCCTTGACTTTGAAGGGGGGAATTTCATGAAACTTTTCATACTCTTCAGACATGTCTGTCTTGCCCTCCACTCCCACATTTTTTCCTGAAAGAACTATGTGGCGCTTTGGCTCATTGTATGATGTATTCGCTTCCTTATCTTTTCTTTTCCTCGGTCTGATAGACATGTCCTTCACATAGATAACCTGTGCCACATCATTGGCTAGGACGAACGGTTCGTCAGTGTACCCAAGATTTTTCAGATCCACTGTTGTCATTCCGTACTGTGGGTCTACCTGTACCCTGCCTCCTGACAGATTGACCCACTTGCACTTAAACAAAGGGACCTTAAAATCTACTCCGTAGTCAAGTTCCCATAATATGTGTCATTTCCCTTGTCGGTTGCTGCATCAAAGCGGACACCGCTGTTTTGGTTGGTGCTCTTTTCATCTTGGTCAATCGTGTAAAATGTATTCCCATTTATCTCGTATCCTTTCCAAATCATTACAGTCGAAGATGGTCCCTGGACAACAAGTACAACTCATCACAAACAGTGTTGTCACCTACGAGGCGTGTTTCCAACCAAGCTGCTGAAAGTCCTGATGTGTTCACATGTAATCCGGTCGTCGCCTTTGCTCGGGTGTTTGAAGCGCAGACCGTTCTTGTGTTCATCGACATACGGGGTCACCAAGGTAGAGTTCTCAGAGAAGCTGTGTAGTGTGCTTGAGACCAAGAATATCCGTCCCTGCATATTATTGAGTCTCTTCCAAGCGCGTTTTTCCAAGTCTCCCCTCATACCGCAATTTAGGGAGACCTATCTTCTTAAGGCCAGGAATGAAGTCAACACAAAACCCGATGACATCCTCTATTTGATGGCCCATGGAGATGCTTCCTTCGGCCTAGGGCGGTTCTGAACATATTTCTTTAGGACTCCATGAACCTCTCAAGGGGAACATATTGTGTAGAAATACGGGCCCCGTAATGACAATCTCGTCGACTAGATGAACTAGGACGTGCGTCATGATATTGAAGAAGGATGGTGGGAACACCAGTTCAAATCGACAAGACATTGCGCCACATCAACGCTTAGCGTTGGTACGATTTCTAGATTGATCACCTTCGAGATATTGCATTGAGGAATGCACATAGCTTCACAATGGCTAATCGGACGCTTTTCCGGTAGAAGCCCCTCAATGCAACCGGAAGCAGTTGCGTCATAATCACGTGGCAGTCATGAGACTTTAGGTTCGGAACTTTTCTTTGTCATATTTATTATTCCCTTTATATTCGACGAGAAGCCAGTCGGGACCTTCATACTGAGCAGGCATTCAAAGAAGATTTCTTTCTCTTCTTTCGTAAGAGCATAGCTGGCAGGACCTTCATAGTGCTTAGGAGGCATGCCGTCTTTTTTGTGCAAGCATTGCAGGTCCTCCCGTGCCTCAGGTGTATCTTTTGTCTTCCCATACACGCCCAAGAAGCCTAGAAGGTTCACGCAAAGGTTCTTCGTCACGTGCATCACGTCGATCGAAGAGCGGACCTCTAGGTCTTTCCAGTAGGTTAGGTCCCAAAATATAGATTTCTTCTTCCACATGGGTGCGTGTTTCTCAGCGTCATTCGAACAGCTAGTCCGGGACCCTTTCCAAAGATTACGTGTAAATCATTGACCATAGCAAGTATGTGATCACCGACGCATGGCGGGCTTCTTCCGTGATCTGCCTCACCTTTGAAATGCTTGCCTTTCTTTCGATATTGATGGTTGGTTGGAAGAAATCGACGATGGCCCGTGTACACATTCTTCCCGCAGCTTCCTGTATATACTATCAGTGTCAAGTAAACAGTGCATGCATGCGTGGTATCCCTTGTTTGTCTGTCCTGAAAGGTTACTGAGAGCGGGCCAATCGTTGATGGTCACGAACAGCAACACCTTTAGGTCAAATTCCTCCTGTTTGTGCTCATCCCACGTACGTACACCGTTTCCACTCCACAGCTGTAAAAGTTCTTCAACTAATGGCCTTAGGTACACATCAATGTCACTGCCGGGTTGCTTAGGGCCTTGGATGAGAACTGGCATCATAATGAACTTCCGCTTCATGCACATCCAAGGAGGAAGGTTATACATACATAGATTCACGGGCCAGGTGTTGTGATTGCTGCTCTGCTCCCCGAAAGGATTAATGCCATCCGCGCTTAAAGCAAACCATACGTTCCTTGGGTCACTTGCAAACTCATCCCAGTACTTTCTCTTGATTTTTCTCCACTGCGACCCGTCAGCGGATGCTCTCAACTTCCTGTCTTTCTTACGGTCCTCACTGTGCCATCGCATCAACTTGGCACGCTCTCCGTTTCTGAACAGACGTTTCAACCGTGGTATTATAGGAGCATACCACATCACCTTCGCAGGAATCCTCTTCCCGGGGGGCTCGCCGTCAACATCACCAGGGTCATCTTGTCTGATCTTATACCGTGATGCACTGCATACCGGGCATGCGTTCAGATCCTTGTACGGACCGCGGTAGAGGATGCAGTCATTAGGGCATGCATGTATCTTCAGCACCTCCAATCCTAGAGGGCATACGACCTTCTTTGTTGCATATGTACTGTCGGGCAATTCATTATCCTTTGGAAGCTTCTTCATCAATATTTTCAGTAGCTTCTCAAATCCTTTGTCAGGCACAACATTCTCTGCCTTCCACTGCAGCAATTCCAGTACGGTACCGAGCTTTGTGTTGCCATCTTCGCAATTGGGGTACAACCTTTTTTTTGTGATCCTCTAACATGCGATCGAACTTCAGCTTCTCCTTTTGACTTTCACATTGCGTCCTTGCATCGACAATGACCCAGCGGAGATCATCATCATCGGGCACATCGTCTGGTTCCTCTTGATCTTCAGCAGCTTCGCCCGTTGCAGCATCATCGTGCACATCGTCTAGTTCCTCTTGATGTTCAACAGCGTCACCGTATTCAGGGGGCACATAGTTGTCATCGTACTCTTCTTCTTTGTCGTCTTCCATCATAACCCCTATTTCTCCGTGCCTCGTCCAAACATTATAGTGTGGCATGAAACCCTTGTAAAGGTGTGGGTGTGAAGGATTTTCCGGTCAGAGTAAGACATCGTATTCCCACATTTAATGCATGGACAACACATAAAACCATTCTGCTTGTTTGCCTCAGCCGCTTCGAGAAACTCATGCACGCCCTTAATGTACTCGGAGGTGTGTCTGTCACCGTACATCCATTGCCGGTTCATCTGCATGCATTATATATATATATAATTAAGTGTGTCAAAAACCACTACAGAACATCATGAATAGATAAATAAGTGACCAAATTAATAGAAGTTCATCATCACATTAAAACCAAAGTACATACATAGTTCTCATCTAACAACATATAGCTCTCCAGAGCATCTAATTAATTAAACCATACATTGAAACTATGTAAAACATTTCAATGGGAAAAACAAATGCGATCATAATCGCAATCAAGGTAACAACTGATCCAACTGCATAATGATACCAAGCCTCGGTATGAATGGCATATTTTCTAATCTTTCTAATCTTCAAGCGCATTGCATCCATCTTGAACTTGTGATCATCGACGACATCCGCAACATGCAACTCCAATATCATCTTCTCCTCCTCATTTTTTTTATTTTTTCCTTCAAGAAATTGTTTTCTTCTTCAACTAAATTTAACCTCTCGATAATAGGGTCGGTTGGAATTTCCGGTTCAACAACCTCCTAGATAAATAAAATCTATGTCACGTTGGTCGGCATAATTTTCATAAACAATAGATGAACCAATAGTTATGAAAAGATAATATATACCACATCGAATCATAGACAGGACGAGGGCCGACGGGGGCGGATACCAAAACCATCACACTATATAAGATGCAATAATAAAAGTAAGAAAATAATACAAGTATCTATCTAAACATAGAAGTAAGAATATTTTTCCTTTCATAAAGAAGATAAGAACAAGAGTCTCACCACGGTGGTGCCGGCGATGAGATCGGCGCGGGTGATCGACGGCGGTGAAGATGGGGACGGGGCGTGACGGACCGCTAAACCTAGACAAATATTGAGGAAAATGGAGCTTGGAGGTCGAGCTTGGAGAGGAGAAAGCTTAAGTAGTATGGCTCGGGCATTCCATCGAACACCTTGTGTGCATAGGAGGTGAGATAGAGCACCACCGAGCCCTCTCCCCTCGGGCCCAGAAAAAACAGAGCAGTGTGCTCTGCTCTTACGCGAGGGGGTATATATAGGCACCTCATTGGTCCCGGTTGGTGGCATGAACCGGGACTAAAGGGCAGCCTTTGGTCCCGGTTGAAGCCACCAACCGGTACCAATGGTGGTGGGCCAGGAGCGAGGCCCATTGGTCCCGGTTCGTCCCACCAACCGGGACCAAAAGGTCCAGACAAACCGGGACCAATGGCCCACATGGCCCGGTCGGCCCCCGGGGCTCACGAACCGGGTCCAATGCCCCCATGGGTCCCGGTTCTGGACTGAACCGGGACTAATGGGCTGACCCGGCCTGGACCATTGCCCCCTTTTCTACTAGTGCACACACACACACACACACACACACACACACACACACACACACCCGAGTCTCACAAATATACAGAGTAGCAAATAGGGTTAATGCTGAGGGCACAGCTCAGCAAGCCCTGAAAGCAAAAACAACACACTCACACACAGCAACCCGAGCAACAAGTCTAGTCGGGCTCCGGAGGAGGGGCGGCAGCGGGGGTGCTACGTGGAACGCCATCGAGCGAAGGTCGGCGAGGAGGATGTTGATGACGTCCCGGTCCTGGGGGCGGCTAAGCGGCCGCCAGAGCTGCAAGTAACCACACAGTTTGAAGATCGCGTCAGTCGCACATAAAGAGGCACTTTCTGAATAACAAGCTTGTTGCGAATGGTCCAGAGCGTCCAGGCGAGAACCCCAACGCATAGCCATCTAATATGGCGGTGGCGAGGGGCAGAGGCGTGGATCTCCGCAAAAAGGTCAGGGAAGTTGGTGTTGCACCATTGTCCACCGACCGCCTCGCGGAAGCAGGACCACAGGAATTGTGCTGTGGGGCAAGAGAAGAAGATGTGATTAGCATCCTCCACTGTGCCGCACATGGGACACATCCCATCACCAGGTCCATTGCACTTGAGGACCTCTATCCCAGATGGAAGGCGTCCTCGGATCCACTGGCAAAGGAAGATCCTGGTCTTCAAAGGCAGGCGTATGTCCCAGATCAGGCCAAAGGGCTCAGGGGCCGTCGAGGGGGCGATGGCCGAGTATAAGAACTTGGTGGAGAATCGGCCGGAGGACTCCAGGTGCCAAGAAATGGAGTCAGCGGAGCCCTCAACATCCAACGGAAGAAGGACGATGTCCTGGAGGAGGGAGTCTCAAGCGGCCACCTCAAGGGGGGCGAAGGGACGCCGAAAAGCAAGCCGCCCTAAGTCAATAAGGGCCGTCTCGACAGAGACCCGGGGGTCCACCGTGATGGTGAATAGCTCTGGAGGTCGGGCTCCCAAGGGAGATTCGCCGACCCAATGATCGAACCAGAACAGGGTCGAGGCTCCGGAGCCCACCGAGATGGACGTGCTATTGCGAAGCATGGGAAGGAGCTGAATCACGGCCTGCCAGAACTGGGAGCCACCGGAGCGCTGACATAAAGCGAGAGGTTGGCCCTGAAGGTACTTATTCTAGATTATGGTAAGCCAGAGGCCGCCCCCCCATTGGCGATCCGCTAGAGCCATCGGGTAAGGAGAGCAATGTTCATGCGTTGGGAGGACAAGATCCCATGACCACATTGGTCCTTGGGTTTGCAAATAGCGGGCCAACTCACCATATGGTACTTCTCCTTATCCCCCTTGCCTGCCAAAAAAAAAACCCGGACTGGTATTTGGCGACCTCCTGATGGAGCGTCTCACGGAGGCTATAGAAGCTCATGAGAAACCAGAGAAGGCTGGCAAGCCACTACAAGAAATGTGTCAACTTGTGACCCTCACTATTGGTCTCTGAAAGGTCATAGTTTTTCATTTGCGACCTTTTTGTGACCAAAACCAGAAGGTCAAAAGCTGGCGGTTGTAAACTGAAATTATTGACCTTCTGTAAAAGGTCGTTGGTTCCACGACCAAATTTTTGGTCACTAGCAACCTCCCCAGGCCACGTAGGCATTCAGCTCGGCAAGCTGATGTGGCACAAGATTCAGCCCAGTCCAATTCGGTTTTCTTCACGGGCCGAGCCCATTAATTCGGCCTTTTTAATATATATTTTTTCTGTTAATTTTCGCTAGCTACATGGGCATGGCCCAGTAATTTGGCCTTTATAGTTTTTGAGATGCATGCAATTATTTTGGCCCTCGACCTTTTTGCAGTCCATTTTTTATTTTTAAGACTTTTTTCGTTTCATCTTTGTCCAGCATTGTTTGGGCCAAGGCCTCTTCCAGCCCATCAATATTTTCAGCCCACTAATTCATAGGACTGGGCAACAAAGAAACAGTTGAGTTTTTTTATTTTGCTATCAAAGCAATATTTGTTTCGCCATACAATCATATATCATTTGTTACAGTTACATCTTCATCAAATTATCTATACATAAGCAACAACAACAAAAAGATGAAGCGACAGCCAAGCAACAAAAAAGATATACTACCATCACAACTCCAACAACAACTAATATACACTACCAACTTCCGCTTATGTGCAAACCTACGAGAAGGCCAGCCAAACAGAAAAGGAATCGCTGAAAAGATGATCACTAGCTTAGATATTCAGAGACCATTGCCATCTTTGTCGATTGGATTTGGTTGCAGCCCTTCCAGTTTGCTAAGAGCATCTCTCCAGCAGCATATCTTCTCATAACCTAAAAAGAGAACATAAACCAGCATAAGAATTTGAAACTTCATGTCCTGCCAAAATATTAGTACTTGTTTAAAACAAAGGATTATCCGCTAAAGTTATTTCCACAATTGTTTGGTCGATACCGATGGTAGTTAGTTGGTAGGCTGATTAGTTCAGTGTGTTAAACAACCAGGAGCATTTTTCTCTAAAACTGAACCAGGTATATAGTTCAAAGTGTGTTGAGCATGTGACACAAAGCATTTTCTCTATAGACTAAGATTTGAAGTTTTCCTCAGTGAAACATATGAACACAATAGGCTTCAGCTTTGCTATAAAACCAGAAAACCTTTTGGGGACTATACAAAAGGTAAACAAAATGGGTAGCTTGCAAAGAAGGTGATACAAAGATATACAACAAGGCTCCAAGCACATGCATCTCTACACAACAGTTAGACACAGACCACATCTCACCCCAAAATAACAAATCACAAATACAATAGCTAAACTAAGCAAGCAAAAACACAGCAGGTACGAATCTGCTGCATCAAGCAAGGAAACAAAGAAAGGCTCCGACAAATTTCCATCAAACCTTGTTCTGGCAGGACTAAAGAGCTCTTGAATGTTATAAAGATACGCAAAGAATTAGCTATACTACACAACATGACTAGCATCAGCAAGCATTGACAAGACACATATTTCGTTCACGAAATGATATGAGAATCAGAATCAGTACCATCTTAGCATTAGTAGCATGTAGGTTTTTTCTGCTCCATGGTTGTCATAAACAAAACCCCCTTGAAAACCTGAAGAAGATTAAATAAGTCTGCTTTAACAACACTAAGGGAGCGCTCTGCCGGAAACTAGACAAAATTGATGTAACAACAAAGGGAGCACTCTGCCAGAAGCAACAAGATTCCCACAGGCAACAACATCAAGCAGTTCTGTTATGGAGCTCAACATGAACTGAAGTAAAGCAAAAACTGAATATTCTGATCCTTGACGCCATTCCCATCAGATTTAGCACCCCATAAACACTTGTATAAACAGACAAAATGGAACATAGAGATTATGGTCTTTTTTTCTCCTTACATAGGTTCAGAATTTCAAACAGAGTTACCAAATGACCGCCATCTAAATTCATCATGGGATTGACCCTAAAGGCGCAACACTTGGGTGAACAACCTTCAGATATCTTAAAACACGAGAAAAACACTCTTACTTGCCAAGTAATACAAGAAGTAGTGTTCAGGTTCAGTAGAATTTATTACAAGAAATTTTAAACCTTCAGATCAGAAGTTGAATTTATTACTTGAATAGATTACACATAGTAAAACTTCATGGTTAACTTGGTTTACTCACTAGTGAAAAAGAGTGCAGTTTTAAGCCGTACAGGAAAGACCAACATTCAGAATTTCACTCAAACTCCTACAGACAACAAAACCAGGGAGTAAACCAAAGCGTTTCACCACAAACCAGAAAAGGATGCAAATCCTCCACTAGACCAATAACACATACAAAATTTTGTGCAGAAGGATGCAACTTGATGTAGAAGGCATCACAAAAAATTAAATCTCTTCCCAGTTTCATGACCCACCTAACCAATGTATATCTAAAACATAGGTATGCATCCAGCGGACAAATATAACTTTGTTAGTAAATAAGGGTCTCATCACAAGACTTCACATCTCTTATCAAATTGACCCACATAGAAAAAAAATAGAGTAATGCATTTCAACTTAGGAAAAAAAATTTACATCTCTTGTACGTTCTCTTCAATGTTCTCTCGAAGCAGATGATCCCCTCGAAGCAGTCCTCTAGGCCAAGCCTCTTGAGGGATCTCACGGCATGGATCATGTCACCGTTGGTGAAAATCCGAAACAAACACATGTGTCAGGAGCCAATTAATTAGCCATTTGCTCCGAGTATGAAGTTTGATCAGCATGGGAAGGGGACGTACGAGCTTGAGGATGCGCATGTTCTTGAGAATCTGCTTCAGAACGGGGTCTGGCTTGATGTTGTCGTAGGGCAGTCTTCCATGGACAAAGCTGTGAGAGGCAAACAGGAAATACAGGAAGATGTTATAGAGTAGAGTACCACAAAGAATCGACAGACACGTAGGAGAAGATGGGCTCATGGCCTATAAATGTTTTGCTCCCAGCCAGCATCATGAATTTTCTTAGCTAGTACTAACTACCAAGCTGGCACTGCCTCAGCCATACTACAGTAAGACGTCCTTATATACTCCTCCATACTGATCTTTGGAGTAGAAAATCTGAAGCAGTTTTCAGGTGACAGTACGCCACGACGTAGCCAAATAAACGCGGCAGCATACCAAAATTCGCAACTAGAGGAAGAGAAAGGGGCACAAGGGAGGGAGGGAGGGCGGACGGGGATGGGGGGATTACCGAGCCCTGGATCTCCTCCCGGACGATGTAGAAGGGGTCCTGCGCGGAGCTCATGGCGGACGCCGGAGGTTGGTGAGGTCGGCGAGGGGCAGCTGCTGCCTCCGAGGACGCAGCCGCAACAGCAGCATCTTGTCGCCTCCTCCGGCTCTGGCTCCAGCGATTGCCGCGGTCCGTCCAGCTCGACGAAGCGCCGCGCATCGAAGCACGCACACGCGCGCCGGCGAGCAAGCCAGGTGTAGTGCTTCGTCGACGCCACATCCAGTAGTGGTTCAGCGAGATGTCATGGACCTGCAAAAACAATTAAAGAGAACAAATAATAAGGTACCATCGCCAATAAATTGCAGCTTTTGAAAGCAACTATAGTTATTCAGAAAACATGGTTGCTGCAACTTTAAGCCAAGCAGTACACATTCATGTCAAATGTACATGTGTAAGATACTTGAAGCATTTCATTGCATATCTATGTGTACTGCTATAATTTTACGTCAAGCAGTGCACTAGTACATCAATTACACTAAGCCTCAACCCACTGTTTTAAAAAAATATTTTATCATCATTCTTCAATAGCTTGAATTTCAGAACGGCCACTGTTTGTATTTTAATGAAGGACACCCCAAGCAAATAACAACAGATGGGCATTAAGACAAAAAAAATAGCAATCGTAGCATGATGTTTCAGCAGTAGTGCAGTACAAATCCTTGTGTAGTGGAGGCCATAGGAACTACACTTAGTTCCAGTTGTGCATGTGGTACCAGGTGGTTGGAGACAAAGCCAGCAAGAGCAAGAGTGGTAACATAATTACTACAGCAACCACACTTCTCCCATTTGGTGCAGACATCAGTATCCAACTTAGTAAATGAGTAGCCATTTCTTCAATCTAAAGATCAGTTTTGTACTAGCAATAAACAGCCAAGAAGGCGACAAAACACCTACCAAAATCCAGTCATCTCTACATATATACAGGCATACAACAGCCAGACAGAATGGACTCCCCAGTGACTCAAAAATTCCTCTCCCCTCTTCTTGCATCACTGTCAACGGTGCACACTGCACTGAAATGGAGCGCTCTAGTAGCAAAAAAAAATCCATACGGCATCCAACAGACAAAACTTCCTACCATGCCTTGGCTAGTGATGACAATGGCAGTGCAAAGCAGACTGATATTCTGCCCATGCATTCCGCAGAGCATTTTTTGGTGGATAATAACACACTGAAAAATGTTGGATGCAGCCCATCAATAGACACTGGTACTATTTTAAGTTTCTGGGCTAGAGCGCCAGATCTCAAAAGCTGCAATGATGGAATTGTGGATAAAATAAAGCATCAATGCATCCTTTATTAGACAAGTGATGGAATTGTGGATAAAATAAAGCATCAATGCATCCTTTATTAGACCACTACTACTACTAGCCAGTAAGATATACTAGTATGTATTACCTTCAATGTTGGTCTTGACGTGTGATGAGATCCCCGAGCTCAGTGGGTACAGAGTGTCGTCGAGGTCTGCAGCAGAGAAACATGATCAGAACTTGTGCATTCATTCAGTAATAGAAAAATAGAGTTGTGAAAGGAGGAAACACAAAGATATAAATAAAGTTTAAGAGCAGAAGGTAGACATAAACAAATAAGAGAATAAATGGCGAGTGGCATTCTGCAGAGAACATGCTGCCTACCGAAGAGGAGGTAATCAAATTTGGGTTCCTGGACTTGAGGCAGGGCTCATTAAACTCCATAATCCGGGCTCTGGTGAAAGAACTGCAGAAAGGGTCAACAATCAGCGTTGGCCTGAGCTCTCGGCGCTGAGCTAAGGAGTCCACGCGCAGAGCTCTGCATCGAAACCACCACCAGCGAAACCCATAAGACCACATGCCCCATCAATGGCAACAGCAGCAAGGGGGGAGCGGGAGCGGCGAACGAACCTGCGGCGTTGGGGACGGCGACGCCGAGGACGGAGATGTCGAGGGTGTCCTTGCCGTCGCTCATGGCCACTGGAGACTCGGGCTCCTTCCTCCTGCACGAGCGACAGCGAGGGAAGGCTGGGTGAGAAACCCTAGCGGCGGGGCCATGGCCATGGCCGCGGGGTAGGGGTTAGGCCTAAGCTGGTACCTGCTGGGTTAGGCGACGAGGGGGACGAGGGTGGGCTTGCCGGCCTCGACGACGACCCAGAGCACGGGCGGGCGGACGAGGCGCAGCGTCTGGCCCATCTAGCTGAGGTAGTAGGCGAGGAGTGGTGCAGGGGAGAGGGAGAGACGAGGGAGAGATGGTGAGGGGAGGGAGGGACGAGGTCGGCGGGGGTGGGTGAGGAGGACGGCGAGGTCGGCGGTGGGTGGCAGGTTGGATTGGGAGGCGCGGGGGAGAGATTGAATCTGCGTCGGGGGAGAGGGGAGAGGATCTGAGGGGGGAGAGAAAGAAAGAAAGAATGGAGGCGGGGGGTGGGTGGAAAATGTCCATGAGGACAGACCTAGGGTTTCGGCTCGGGTGGGTTTGGGCCGTTGGATCCGGAAGCATCCGACGGTGGTTGATGCGTGATCCGCGTGATATGCTCATGGTCCAATCAGAACGCAGCAAACCATTTGATGACCTTATGACCATATAAATTGGTCGTGATCGATTCAAGATAAAGAAATTCATTCCAGTTTTCAGTGCTCAAAATGAGTTTTTTTGTGAAAGTCCTATCAAATATTTTTTCAAATGATATCATATTTTGCACAAGTTTACATTGTGGATTTTCAAACAATATTGACAAAGGGAGTTTTTATTTCCTTTGCACGAAAAATCAATTTTCCATTTTTCGAGTGCCCAAAATAAGTTTTTTTATGAAGGACCTATAATATATTTGTTGCAAAATTGTACCAAATCAATTTCTAAAATACTAGGACATATAATGCACAATTGACCAAATGGTTAGGTGTCAAAAGTTTTTATCCACCTCTGGTGAAAAAGACAAATTTCCGCCCATTCAGTTGGAAACAGGTCAAATTTGAACTGCAGTTGCCTTATAGTTTGCTCTTTATTTTTTCCAAAAATCATTTCGAGGTCCATAAGTATATATTTAATTAGAGAAACACCAAAAAAATTCCAAGATTCAACCACTAGCAAGGAACGGTCATTCCCGCCGTTTTGACCGCATTTTGAAATGGGCATAAAATTCAAAAAAATCAAAAAATTGGAAAACCTTCGCATTGTGTCATTATATGTGACCAAGTTATCAGGGAAAATTATAAACTTGTAATACGGAAATTATTTTAAAAAATGTTTTGAAAAATGAGCTATGATGCCTGAAGATTCATGGCTTTCAAGCCAAATGATCAATCTTATGGCCACAGTCATGGCATAGTTTGTTCAAATGATCTCATATTGTGCACAAGGGTTCATCTTGGAATTCCAAACAATGTTGCCTAAGGGAGTTTTCATTTTCTTTGCACGGAAAATTCATTTTCCATTTTCCGAGTGCCTGAAATGAGTTTTTTTTTGTGAAGGACCTACCATATATTTGTTGCAAAATTGGACCAAATAAATTTTCTAAAATACTAGGCCATATTTAATGCACAATTGACCAAATTTTTAGGTGTCAAAAGTTTTTATCCACCTCTGGTGAAAAAGACAAATTTTCGTCGATTCAGCTGGAAACGGGTCAAATTTGAATTGCAGCTGTCTTATAGTTTGCTCTTTATTTTTTCCAAAAATCATTTATAGGTACATAAGTATCTATTTAATCAGAGAAACACCAAAAAAATTCCAAGATTCAACCACTAGCTAGGAACGGTCATTCCCGCCGTTTTGACCACATTTTTAAACGGGCATAAAAATTTCAAAAAAAAACAAAAAATTGGAAAACCTTCGCATTGTGTCATTATATGTGACCAAGTTTCTAGGAAAAATAATAAACTTGTAATACGGAAATTATTTTAAAAAAGTGTTCTAAAAAATGAGCTATCATGCGTGAAGATTCATGGCTATCAAGTCAAATGATCAATCTTATGGCCACATTCATGGCATAGTTTTTTCAAATGACCTCATATCGTGCACAAGGGTGAATCTTGGAATGAAAAACAATGTTGCCTAAGGAAGTTTTCATTTTCTTTGCACGAATAATTCATTTTCCATTTTTCCGAGTGCCCAAAATGAGTTTTTTTGTGAAGGACCTACCATATATTTGTTGCAAAATTGGACCTAATCAATTTTATAAAATACTAGGCCATATATAATGCACAATTGACAAAAGTTTTGATCCACCTCTGGTGAAAAAGACAAATTCCCGCCGATTCAGTAGGAAGCGGGTCAAATTTGAACTGCAGCTGCCTCATAGTTTGCTATTTATTTTTTCCAAAAATCATTTCTAGTTACATAAGTACCTATTTAATCATAAATACATGGTTTGGTGGCGATACGTTGAGGTTTGGACGATGGTCGAGGGCTCCAACTCTAGAGCGCGTAAACTAGCATGCCCGCCACGTGGTCACCGCGTGACCATGGCGTTTCCATGTGTTCTGGGCGGCCTAGGCATGTCTAGTGGGTTGGGCACTCCCCAGGTAGGTGCTATGAAGAAAATCACAACATAGGATTCTCACGAGGAGACCGATCGATGCTCAAACATGAATAAGCAGCCAAGTGTTTGATTAACGGTACGGGAAACGCACATGGCTAATGTGCGTGAGCTTTGGCTGAAGATGATCAGTTACTAAGAGGATCGTCTTCACAAATTTTCAGCTCAAAAGGAGGACCCTAGGTGGTACTTGCTTTGCAAAGTACCACACTGGACATAAATACTAATGTTGAAGTTGGGCTCAAAATAATGAATGGATTGAGCTGGAATTTGGTGGAGGATGGTTATTTGGTCATAGGAAAGCACTGTAGAAAATGGATACCATTTGGACATGCCAAAGTGGTACTTCCTTCACAAAGTGTTTTTCTGAACATAATAGGAAAATGAATATTTTTGAATTATTTTTGAACTAGGTGAGGAAGGTTTTTTTACATATTTGATGAGGATATGACCCAAAGAATTTATGAGATTTTTTGGGAATTTTGGGAATGACAGAAATATAGGTTGGTTCACAACCTAGGGCAAAAACTGCCACATGGACATGACACATAGGCAAAACGGATGAGGTGGCGCCTAGTCATAGCAACCCACCACAATTTACAAGGTTATGACCATCTATATTGGTCATGATCAGCTAGAAATAAGGCAGCGGACCAGTGCTATCTGCTTTATGACCATTTCGTGTAAGGAATTTACGACCTTTCTGAATAAAATGGTCGTTATAGTTTAGGGTTTGGAGCCCCCCGAACAGCTTTTGACCAATTGGTCTAAAATGGTCATAGATCTATGACCAATTATTCCAAGGTCACTGACAGAAGGTCACTAGTTGACATATTTCTTGTAGTGAGCGAGGAGTTGATGAGGATCACCCGGGCTGCCTTTGAGAGCCACCGCCCCTTTCAAGGTTCGACCCGGTGCTGCATCCGGGTCACAGTCGGGCGAACGTCAGCCACGGTGATTCGCGAGTCACTAATGGGTATCCCCAAGTAGGTCGTGGGGAAAGAACCCAGCCGACAATTCAGCCGGTCGGCCAAAGCCTGTGCCTCCTAAGGGAGGTACCCAAGAATCATCACTTTAGACTTGTCGAAGTTGATTATGAGCCCTGGCATTTGTTGGATGCAAAGGAGGAGGAACTTCAGGTTGGCAATGTCTAGCTCAGAGCCCTCCACCATTATTATGGTATCGTTATCATATTGTAGGAGGGAGACCCCTCCCCCTCCTACCAGGTGAGGGACTACGCCATGAATATGGCCAGCGGCTTTGGCCTTATCCAGGATGACCGCAAGGGAATCAACCACCATGTTGAATAGAAACGGTGAGAAGGGTCGCCCTAACGAACCCCACAAAGAGTGGGGAAGTAAGGCCCGATCTCCCCGTTAATGTTCACTACGGTCCGACCGCAGGAGATGATTAGCATAACTCTGGTCACCCACCGGTCATCAAAGCCCTTGCGGAGCAAAACTTCCCGAAGGAAGGGCCAGTGAACTATATCATAGACTTTATGGAAGTCTAGCTTCAGGAAGACCGCCCGTTGGCGCTTGGCCCGAACTTCGTGGAAAACTAGCACCCCATCCAGGATAAACCGCCCCTGAATGAAGGCGGACTGGTTGGGGTGGGTGACGGAGTCAACAAGGAGGGTCACCCTATTGGCGTACCCTTTGGCCAGGATCCGGAATATCACATTGATCACAGTGATGGGCTGAAACTGGCAGATGGCAGAAGCGCCGAGAACTTTAGGGATAAGAGTGATGACCCCATAGTTCAGACGCCCAAGGTCCATGGTCCCCGAGTAGAATTCATCGAATAGGGCCATGACCTCTGGTTTGATGGTCTGCCAGAACATTTTGAAAAACTTCACAGGCAGTCCATCGGGACCTGGGGCCGAGGAGGGGTTCATACCCTTAATGGCCATGAGGATCTCGTCCTCCGAGAAAGGTGCCACCAAGGCGGCATTTGCCGCGTCAGATACTAACCAAGTGTCGGGGGCCAGTGCAGCCCCACCCCGAGGGGTGGGGGAGAATAGGGTTTTGTAAAAGCCATCTACATGGACTCGGATGTCCGAGGGGCAGATGAGAGGGGTATCTCCTTCCCACAAGCATTGGATGGAGTTCCGTCGCCGCCGCCCATTGGCAATCGCCTGGAAGTAAGCCGTATTAGCATCACCACGTAGCACCCACCGTTGGGTGCCGCGTAGCCTCCAGTATGCCTCGTCATCAGTGTAGATGGTCGAGAGCTGATCCTCGAGATCATACCTCAGCATCCACTCATCCGGGGAGATCCCGCAAGAGTCGGCGCAAACGTCCGGGGCTTGGATAGCCGACAGGAGAGCCCGCTTGCGTTCGCGGAGGTCCCGGCCAAGGTTCGCTCCCCACCCCTTCATAAATTGGCGAGCGAGCTTGGCACAGAACTGCCACGAGTCAATGGCAGACATGGAGCAGTGGGGAGAGGACCGCGCGAAGATCCAATTAGCCATGACCACCTCATGGAATCCAGCCTAGTTGAGCCAGAAGAGCTCAAACCAAAAATGCGGCGGGATGGGGGGGGGCGTTCGTCGGCGGTGGAGAGGAGGAGGGGAATGTGGTCGGACCCGATCTGGGTGATCACCCGCAGCGAGGCCAAGGGGCACCTAAGTTCCCACTCTGGAGAGACTAGGATGTGATCCAACACGGATCACATTGGGTCAACTTGATGGTTAGTCTAGGTGAACGTCGCACCCGTCCGCTCTAGTCGCGGAGGCCGAGCTCCGCGATACAGTCGTTGAATAACTGCATCCGGGGGAAATTGATCCGGTCGTTGTTCTTCTCATCCGGGAGCAGATGAGGTTAAAGTCTCCCCCCCACGACTAAAGGGAAGGGGGAAGCAGAAATCTTCTGCTGCAGCTCAACAAGGAAGGTCGGGGAGCGACGATGGTCCACCGGGCCATAGACGATCACGACTTCCCATTTGAAGTTGAGAGCCCGCTCAAAGATCTCCATACTAACGAAGAATTCGCCCGGGTCCATGCTGCCCACCTCGAATGTGGCATCCTTTACTCCTAAAAGGATGCCGCCCGAGTGCCCAGTGGTCCCACTAGAAGGGAGCCAATGCCAGGCGAATAGGTGAGGGCTAAGGCAAACAAGCTAGGGGAGGGAGAATTCAGAGCGCCTGGTTTCCTGGATGGCAATGGTGTCGATGTGTTCGTCTCACATGTACTCGATGAGTTGGCGGCGCCGGCCGTCATGGCCGAAACCGCTGATGTTCCAGAATAAGGCTCGCATTTAGACCTCCATTGGGGGCTGCTTGACCCTAGGACACGGGAGGCTCTCTGCACCCGGAGGGGCCGTAGTGCGAGAGGGGGTGCGCCCACGGATCATCTCGCCAGCCACCGTTGGAACCACCGCCATGGAAGGGGTGGCGGTCGGTTTCGCGGGTTGGCGGCGAAGGCGCGCCCGAGTTTCAGCCAGCTTGCCATCTAAGATCTCACGGGCCCGAATGGCCTCGATCTGCTCTACGGGGGGGGGGGGGGGGAGGGGGGAGGGGGACTTCCCCCCAGAAGATTATGGCCGAGTCAGTGGCCACCTTGGCGAGGTGGCCAAGGGGAACGGCTTCGATCGCGGAAAAGGAACAACTGGAAGAACTGGGGGAATGGAATCCGCACCTGGCTCGAGGTTCCTGGCCACCACCCGAAGCTCAGCGTGCTCGGGGACGGACGGGGCCGGGACATCCACCGAACAGGCTGCGTCGAGGCGGGCACTGCGGCGAGAGGCAGTCACCAGCGTCGAGGAGGAGCGGGGCCGCCGGACGTATGCCATTGTCCGTGGGGGTGCGCGGTGACAGGAGTGGTCACGTCGTCAGGCACCGCCACAATCAGTGGTCTAGGCGAGGCGTGGGGGCGTCGGGGGCCACCAGAGGAGGAGGCAGGGCGGGGGGCTCCAGGGTGCCCCCGGCCGAACCCTCCTCGGGTGGAGGAGCAGGCGGGCCGCCACCATCACCGCCGTGGAGGCCGGGGAGATCAGTCCAGTGGGGGACAAGGGCGGCGGGCTCAGCGGAGTCGGGCGCAGGATGGAGTCGGTGGACGGAGAGCGGGGTCACGAGGGCGGAAGGACAAGCAGGCCCACACTGGAGAAGTCACTAGCCGTCTCCGATGAGGGTGGGGAAGCCGGAGGAGGGGCGGCCAGCCGGAGAGCGGCCTCGAGGGCGTATGCCGTCACACGGGTGCGCCCGGACCCGGAGCCTCCATGACCCGTAGGTGGGTTGGAGGGTATGACGCCCCCGATTCAATCATACACTATCATACACACAAATGTGTACGATCAGGATCAGGGACTCACGGGAAGATATCACAACACAACTCTAGGCACAAATAAAAATAATACAAGCTTTATATTACAAGCCAGGGGCCTCGAGGGCTCGAATACAAAAGCTCGATACACGAGAGTCAGCGGAAGCAACAATATCTGAGTACAAACAAGGATGCCTTAAGAAGGCTAGGACAAAAGCAACACGATCGAAGAGGCAAGGCCTCCTTCCTGGGACCTCCTAACTACTCCTGGTCTTCGGTGGCCTCCATGTAGTAGTAGTCGACGGGGGCATCTGGCTCCAAGGATCCACCATTTGGTTGCATCAACCAGAAAGAAGAAAGATGGGGGAAAATGGGGTAGCAAAGCAACCGTGAGTACTCATCCAAAGTACTCGCAAGCACCAGATCTATACTAAGTATGAATTGGTATCAAATGGAAGGTTTGTATCCGTGGACTGAACTGAAGAAAGCCAGAGTAGAGGGGAAGGCCTACCCTAATGAAGACTAGCATCTTCAAGCAGCTCCAAGCATCTTGCAGCAAGTAGAAGAGTAAGGAATAGCATTTTAATATTTAACAAACATGTTGTAGAAACAACGCCCAGAGATCCTTGATACGTCTCCAACATATCTATAATTTTTGATTGCTCCATGCTACTTTATCTATTGTTTTGGACTATAATGGGCTTTATTTTCCACTTTTATATTACTTTTGGGACTAACCTATTAATCGGAGGCCCAGCCCAGAATTGTTGTTGTTTTTTGCCTTTTTCAGCATTTCAAAGAAACAGAATATCAAACGGAGTCCAAACGGAATGAAACCTTCAGGAACGTGATTTTCTCATCAGATAAGACCCAGGAGACTTGGACCCTCCGTCAAGAAAGCCACGAGGCGGTCACGAGGGTGGAGGGCGCGCCCCCCTGGGCGCGCCCCCTGCCTCGTGGGCCCCTCGAAGCTCCACCGACGTACTCCTTCCTCCTATATATACCTACGTACCCCCAAACGATCAGAACAGGAGCCAAAAACCTAATTCCATCGCCGTACCTTCCTATATCCACGAGATCCCATCTTAGGGCCTGTTCCGGAGCTCCGCCGGAGGGGGCATCCACCACGGAGGGCTTCTACATCAACACCATAGCCCCTCCGATGAAGTGTGAGTAGTTTACTTCAGACCTTCGGGTCCATAGCTAGTAGCTAGATGGCTTCTTCTCTCGGATCTCAATACAATGTTCTCCCCTCTCTCGTGGAGATCTATTCGATGTAATCTTCTTTTTGCGGTGTGTTTATTGAGACCGATGAATTGTGGGTTTATGATCCAGCTTATCTATGAATAATATTTGAATCTTCTCTGAATTCTTTTATGTATGATTGAGTTATCTTTGCAAGTCTCTTCGAATTATCCGTTTGGTTTGGCCAACTAGATTGGTAGTTCTTGCAATGGGAGAAGTGCATTGCTTTGGGTTCAATCTTGCGGTGTCCTTACCCATTGACAGAAAGGGTTGCAAGGCACGTATCGTATTGTTGCCATCGAGGGTAACAAGATGGGGTATTTATCATATTGCATGAATTTATTCCTCTACATCATGTCATCTTGCTTAAGGCGTTACTCTGTTTTTAACTTAATACTCTAGATGCATGCTGGATAGCGGTCGATGAGTGGAGTAATAGTAGTAGATGCAGAATCGTTTCGGTCTACTTGTCTCGGACGTGATGCCTATATACATGATCATTCCTAGATAACCTCATAACTATGCTCAATTATGTCAATTGCTCAACAGTAATTTGTTCACCCACCGTAGAATACTTATGCTCTTGAGAGAAGCCACTAGTGAAACCTATGGCCCCCGGGTCTATTCTCATCATATCAATCTCCATCACTTTTATACTTGCTTTGTTTTACTTTGCTCTTTTACTTTTCACTTTGCATCTATATACCAAAAATACCAAAAATATTATCTCTATCAGATCTCACTCTCGTAAGTGATCGTGAAGGGATTGACAACCCCTAATCGCGTTGGTTGCGAGTAGCTATCGTTTTGTGCAGGTACGAGGGACTTGCGTGTGGCCTCCTACTGGATTGATACCTTGGTTCTCAAAAACTAAGGGAAATACTTACGCTACTGTGCTGCATCATCCTCTCCTCTTTGGGGAAAACCAACGCAAGCTCAAGACGTAGCAAGATGAATTTCTGGCGCCGTTGCCGGGGAGGCTCACGCAAGCAAGTCAACCATACCAAGTAACCATCGCAATCCCTATCTCTTGCATTACATTATTTTCCATTTGCCTCACGTTTTCCTCTCCCCCACTTCACCCTTGTCGTTTTATTCGCCCTCTCTTTCCCAATCTCCTCCTCTTTTGCCCTTTGCCTTTTGTTTGCTTGTGTGTTGGATTACTTGTTGCCATGGCGCAAGATAATACCAAAGTGTGTGACTTCACCAATACCAATAATAATGATTTCCTTAGTACTCCGATTGCTCCTCTTAATAATGATGAGTCTTGTGAAATCAATACCGCTTTGCTGAATCTTGTTATGAAAGATCAATTTGCCGGCCTTCCAAGTGAAGATGCCGCTACTCATCTAAACAATTTTGTTGATTTGTGTGATATGCAAAAGAAGAAAGATACGGATAACAATATTGTCAAATTGAAGTTATTTCCGCTTTCACTTAGAGATCATGCTAAAGTTTGGTTTTCATCCTTGCCTAAAAATAGTATTGATTCTTGGAACAAGTGCAAAGATGCTTTTATCTCTAAGTATTTTCCTCCCGCTAAGATTATCACTCTTAGGAACGATATCATGAATTTTAAACAACTTGATCATGAGCATGTTGCCCAATCTTGGGAAAGAATGAAATTAATGCTTCACAATTGCCCTACTCATGGTTTGAATTTATGGATGATCATACAAAATTTTTATGCCGGATTGAATTTTGCTTCTAGAAATCTTTTAGATTTGGCCGCGGGAGGCACGTTTATGGAAATTACGTTAGGAGATGCTACCAAATTGCTTGATAATATTATGGCTAATTATTCTCAATGGCACATCGAAAGATCTTCTAGTAAAAAAGTGCATGCTATAGAAGAAATCAATGTTTTGAGTGAAAAGATGGATGAACTTATGAAGATGTTTGCTCCTAAAAATACTCCTCTTGATCCCAATGATATGCCTTTATCTACTTTGCTTGAGAATAATAATGAATCTATGGATGTGAATTTTGTTGGTAGGAATAGTTTTGGAAACAATGCTTATAGAGGGAATTTTAATCCTAGGCCTTATCCTAGTAATCCTTCTAATAATTATGGAAATTCCTACAACAACTCTTATGGAAATTTTAATAAGATGCCCTCTGAATGTGAGAGTAGTGTTAAAGAGTTTATGAATTCACAAAATAATTTTAATGCTTTGCTTGAAGAGAAATTGCTTAAAGTTGATGATTTGGCTAGGAACGTTGATAGAATTTCTCTTGAAATTGATTCTTTAAATCTTAGATATATTCCTCCTAAGCATGATATCAACGAGTCTCTCAAAGCCATGAGAATTTCCATTGATGAGTGCAAGGAAAGAACCGCTAGGATGCGTGCTTCCAAAGATGCCTTTATTAAAGCGTGTTCTTCCAATTCCTATGAAAATCAAGATGAAGATCTAAAAGTTATTGATGTGTCCCCATTAAATCTTTGATTTGCAATATGAATCTTGATGAAACTGAATATGATCTTCCTTTACCTAGAAGGCGTTCTAAGAATTCAGAGTTTTTAGATCTTGATGATGAAATTGATAAAAGCGGGATTGAAAGAAATAAAAATCGAGATGTTGCTAAACCCACTATATTGGATCTCAAGGAATTTAATTATGAAAGTTGTTCTTTAATTGATTGTATTTCCTTGTTGCAATCCGTGCTAAATTCTCCTCATGCTTATAGTCAAAATAAGGCTTTTACCGAACACATTGTTGATGCCTTAATGCAATCTTATGAAGAAAAGCTTGAGTTGAAAGTTTCTATCCCTAGGAAACTCCATGATGAGTGGGAACCTACTATAAAAATTAAAATTAAAGATTATGAGTTTCATGCTTTGTGTGATTTGGGTGCTAGTGTCTCCACTATTCCTAAAACTTTGTGTGATTTGCTAGATTTCCGTGACTTTGATGATTGCTCTCTAAACTTGCATCTTGCGGATTCCACTATTAAAAAACCTATGGGAAGAATTAATGATGTGGTTATTGTTGCAAATAGGAATTATGTGCCCGTAGATTTTATCGTTCTTGATATAGATTGCAATCCTTCATGTCCTATTATTCTTGGTAGACCTTTCCTTAGAACGATTGGTGCAATTATTGATATGAAGGAAGGGAATATTAGATTCCAATTTCCCTTAAATAAGGGCATGGAACACTTCCCTAGAAAGAAAATAAATTTACCATATGAATCTATCATGAGAGCCACTTATGGATTTCCTACCAAAGATGGCAATACCTAGATCTATCCTTGCTTTTATGCCTAGCTAGGGGCGTTAAACGATAGCGCTTGTTGGGAGGCAACCCAATTTTATTTTTAGTTTTTTGTTTTTGCTTATGTTTAGGAATAAATAATCCATCTAGCCTCTGTTTCTATGTGATTTTATCTTTTAATTAGTGTTTGTGCCAAGTTAAACCTATTGGATCTTCTTGGATGATAGTTATTTGATCTTGCTGTAATTTCCAGAAACTTTGCGCTCAGTGCCCGAATTGTTAAAAATCACCAGAATATGATAAAATACTGATTCCAATTGCTGCTGATCAATAAACAAATTGTCCAGGTCTTCTAGTTTTGGTAGAAGTTTTTGTGTTCCAGAAGTTTGCCTTAGTTACAGATTACTACAGACTGTTCTGTTTTTGACAGATTCTGTTTTGCGTGTGTTGTTTTCTTATTTTGATGAATCTATGGCTAGTAAAATAGTTTATAATCCATAGAGAAGTTGGAATAAAGTAGGTTTAACACCAATATAAATAAAGAATTAGTTCATTACAGTACCTTAAAGTAGTCTTTTGTTTTCTTTCTCTAGCAGACTCACGAGATTTCTATTGAGTTTTGTGTTGTGAAGTTTTCAAGTTTTGGGTGAATTCTTTTGAGGGATTATGGAACAAGGAGTGGAAAGAGCCTAAGATTGGGGATTCCCATGGCACCCCCAAGATAATCCAAGGACACCAAAAAGTCAAAGCTTGGGGATGCCCCGGAAGGCATCCCCTCTTTCGTCCTCTTCCATCGGTAATTTACTTGGAGCTATATTTTTATTCACCACATGATAAGTGTTTTGTTTGGAGCATCTTGTATTATTTGCGTCTTTGCTTGTTAGTTTACCACAATCATCCTTGCTGTACACACGTTTTGAGAGAGCCATACATGAATTGAAATTTGATAGAATACTCTATGTGCTTCACTTATATCTTTTGAGCTTGATAGTTTTTCTCATAGTGCTTCACTTATATCTTTTTGAGCGTGATAATTTTTGCTCTAGTGCCTCACTTAGATCTTTTAGAGCACGGTACTAGATTTGTTTTAAAGAAACTTGATCTCTCTTTCTTCACTTAGATTATTTTGAGAGTCGTTAATAGCATGGTAATTTGCTTTATGTTAATATACTTGGTATTCAAGATATGTGAAACTTTCTTTTGAGTGCGTTGAATACTAAGATAAGTTTGATGCTTGATAATTGTTTTGAGATATGGAGGTGATAATATCAAAGACATGCTAGTTGAGTAGTTGTGTTTTTGAGAAATGCTTGTGTTGAAGTTAGCAAATCCCGTAGCATGCACGTATGGTTAAAGTTATGTAACAAATTTGAAACATGAAGTGTACCTGGCTTGTGCATCCTTATGAGTGGCGGTCGGGGACGGGCGATGGTCTTTTCCTACCAATCTATCCCCCTAGGAGCATGCATAGTACTTGATTTTTGATGACTTCTAAATTTTTGCAATAAGTATATGAGTTCTTTTGACTAATGTTGAGTCCATGGATTATACGCACTTTTACCTTTCCACCTTTGCTGGCCTCTTGATGCACCGCATTGCCCTTTCTCACCTTGAGAGTTGGTGCAAACTTAGCGGTGCATCCAAACCCCGTGATATGATACACTCTTTCACACATAAACCTCCTTATATCTTCCTCAAAACAGCCACCATACCTACCTATTATGGCATTTCCATAGCCATTCCGAGATATATTGCCATGCAACTTTCCACCGTTCCGTTCATCATCATCATGACATACTTTACTTTTGTCATATTGCCATTGCATGATCATGTAGTTGACATCGTATTTGTGGCAAAGCCACCATGCATTATTTTTCATACATGTCACTCTTGATTCATTGCACCATCCCGGTATACTGTCGGAAGCATTCATATAGAGTCATATCTTGTTCTAGTTTCGAGTTGTAATCCTTATTGTTGTAATCAATAGAAGTGTGATGATCATCATTCTTAGAGCATTGCCCAAAAAAAGAGAAAGGCCAAAAAAAAAGAAAAAGAAAGGCCCAAAAAAGAAAATAAAAAGGGCAATGCTACTATCTCTTTTTCCACACTTGTGCTTCAGTGTAGCACCTTGTTCTTCATATAGTGAGTCTCATATATTGTGCTTCAAAGTAGCACCTTGTTCTTCATTTAGTGAGTCTCATATATTGTGCTTCAAAGTAGCACCATGCTTTTCATATAGTGAGTCTCATAAGTTGTCTTGTTCATACTAGTGGGAATTTTTCATTATAGAACTTGGCTTGTATATTCCTACGACGGGCTTCCTCAAAATGCCCTAGGTCTTCATGAGCAAGCAAGTTGGATGCACACCCACTAGTTTTATTTTGTTGAGCATTCATAGCTCTAGTGCATCCGTTGCATGGCAATCCCTACTCCTCATGTTGACATCAATTGATGGAAATCTCCATAGCCCGTTGATTATCCTCGTCAATGTGAGACTTTCTCCTTTTTTTTTCTTCTCCACACAATCCCCATCATCATATTCTATTCCACCCATAGTGCTATATCCATGGCTCACGCTCATGTATTGCGTTAAGGTTTAAAAAGTTTGAGATTATTTAAGTTTGAAACAATTGCTTGGCTTGTCATCGGGGGTATAGAAGTTGGGAACATCTTTGTGTGACAAAAATGAAGCATAGCCTAACTATATGATTTTGTAGGGATGAACTTTCTTTTGCCATGCTATTTTAAGAAGACATGATTACTTTTGATTAGTATGCTTGAAGTATTATTGTTTTTATGTCAATATGAACTTTTGTCTTGAATCTTTTGGATCTGAATATTCATACCATGATTAAGAAGATTTACATTGAAATTATGCCAAAGTATCACTCCGCATCAAAAATTCTCTTTTTATCATTTACCTACTCGAGGACGAGCAGGAATTAAGCTTGGGGATGCCTGATATTTCTCCAACGTATCTAAATTTTTTGATTTCTCCATGCTACTTTATCTATTGTTTTGGACTATAATGGGCTTTAATTTCCACTTTTATAATACTTTTGGGACTAACCTATTAACCGGAGGCCCAGCCCAGAATTGCTGTTTTTTGCCTTTTTCAAGATTTCAAGAAATGAATATCAAACGAAGTCCAAACGGAATGAAACCTTCGGGAACGTGATTTTCTCATCAGATAAGACCCAGGAGACTTGGACCCTCCGTCAAGAAAGCCTCGAGGCGGTCACGAGGGTGGAGGGCGCGCCCCTCCCCGTGGGCGCGCCCCTGCCTCGTGGGCCCCTCGAAGCTCCGCCGATGTACTCCTTCCTCCTATATATACCTTTCTATATCCACGAGATCCCATCTTGGGGCCTGTTCCAGAGCTCCGCCGGAGGGGGCATCCACCAAGGAGGGCTTCTACATCAACACCATAGCCCCTCCGATGAAGTGTGAGTAGTTTAATTCAGACCTTCAGGTCCATAGCTAGTAGCTAGATGGATTCTTCTCTCTTTTTGGATCTCAATACAATGTTCCCCCCCTCTCTCGTGGAGATCTGTTCGATGTAATCTTCTTTTTGCGGTGTGTTTTTTGAGGCCGATGAATTGTGGGTTTATGATCCAGTTTATCTATGAATAATATTTGAATCTCTGAATTCTTTTATGTATGATTGAGTTATCTTTGCAAATCTCTTCGAGTTATCCGTTTGGTTTGGCCAACTAGATTGATAGTTCTTGCAATGGGAGAAGTGCATTGCTTTGGGTTCAATCTTGCGGTGTCCTTACCCGGTGATAGAAAGGGTTGCAAGGCACGTATTGTATTGTTGCCATCGAGGGTAACAAGATGGGGTATTTATCATATTGCATGAATTTATTCCTCTACATCATGTCATCTTGCTTAAGGCGTTACTCTGTTTTTAACTTAATACGCTAGATGCATCTTTGGATAGCGATCGATGAGTGGAGTAATAGTAGTAGATGCGAGAATCGTTTCGGTCTACTTGTCTCGGACGTGATGCCTATATACATGATCATACCTAGATAACCTCATAACTATGCTCAATTACATCAATTGCTCAACAGTAATTTGTTCACCCACCGTAGAATACTTATGCTCTTGAGAGAAGACACTAGTGAAACCTATGGCCCCCGGGTCTATTCTCATCATATCAATCTCCATCACTTTTATACTTGCTTTGTTTTACTTTGCTTTTTTACTTTTCACATTGCATCTATATACCGAAAATACCAAAACTATTCTCTCTATCAGATCTCACTCTCGCAAGTGACTGTGAAGGGATTGACAACCCCTAATCGCGTTGGTTGCAAGTATCTATCGTTTTGTGCAGGTACGAGGGACTTGCGCATGGCCTCCTACTGGATTGATACCTTGGTTCTCAAAAACTGAGGGAAATACTTACGCTACTGTGTTGCATCATCCTCTCCTCTTCGGGGAAAACCAACGCAAGCTCAAGACGTAGCAATCCTTCCCCGACTCCCTGCGGAAAAGCAATCTCGGAGCCACATATCCATCACATATCTCAAGTATCCATTTCTAGTTATATAAGATCAGGATACAAGTCTGAACGTCTGTTATCGTGGACACGGCTATTAATAGATAATCTTCCCTGTAGGGGTGCACCACGTTACCCAACACGCTTGATTACTCTGGCCGAACACACTTTCCTGGGTCATGCCCGGCCTCGGAATATCTACACGTCGCAACCCTACCTAGGCTCAGCAGAGAGGTCCCTGCCGGTCTACATCCTAAGCACTCCGGGGTGTTGGGACCATCGCCCGTTGCACTCCTGGTCGTTGTGTGCAGGGTGGATACCAGCACCACCTTGGATGGCCAGCACGATCCGACCATGCCACAATGCTGAACTAGATGTCTGACAAAGCTTCGACTGATACTGCGACATTGAGGCCCATAACTATTCTCGCGTGGTGGTTAGTGCGTAAAGGCCAGAGGCCAACTTAGAACAAATACCCAAACCTGTTAGTGCATCGGGGCTCGCGGAAACAAGCAGAGACTCATGATAATGTGACCCCGTCACCCCGTCTCGTGGACTTGCGGCAAGGGCCCAGACTGCTCGGCCGTGCCATGTGGAAAACTCGCGGGTGCTCTACGGGCCCGCCCGACTTTCACATCAACTCACGGGTACCCCTCAGGGCCGACCCGACTTAAACAATGGTCTCAAGTAAAGTCCGGGTAACTGTGTGTCCAAGACATCAAGGGGGAAAACCCAAGGAATCACCCTCGATGGATTCCCACTCGAGGTAACCATCAAGGTGAACATATGAGGAACCACCCTCGATGTTCCCACTTGAGGTGTTGCATGACAGAGTCATATCGGGAGTGGTCAAGGAGGAATCACCCTCGATGACCACGACCGAATAGCTACACTACAGAGTCATCATCAGGATTGCGTTGCGAGGTATCACCCCCGGCACTCGGTAGTAGCTCTACAGAGTCGAGCAACAAAAGGGGCGTGATGTGATGTGAGGTGTCGGGCTCTGGTCGTCGATCACGTTGATCGAGTCGTCGATGATGAAGCAGGGGCAACAAGGACAAGGTGGGTCATTGATGGATCACTAACCAACCTATACTAAGCAGTTTAGGATAAGAAGGTAGGTAAAATAGTAGTTACAAAAGCAGGCTATGCATCAGAATAGGAGCAATCAGTTACAATAGCAAAATCTAATGCAAGCATGAGAGAATGGAATGGGCGATATCGGGATGGTCAAAAGATGGGGCTTGCCTGGAAGCTCCGCTAAAAGGGAAGAAGGTCGTCGTTGACGTAGTCGATCACAGGGACATCAGTAGCGGTCTCGGGGTCTACCGGAGATAAGAAGGGGAAGAAACTGTAAATACATGCAAACATATGCAAAACATGACAGTAAGCAGGTCCGTTCTAACGGAGTGCTAGGCGATACTAGCGAAGGGGGAAAACATTCGGGAAAGTTTTCCCGGTTCCGGGCGTCTGTCCGACAAATGAACCGAAGGGGAAAGGTTCAACGTTTGCTATACTAGGGACATCTGGCAGACGAACGGACTCCGTATTCGGATTCGTCTCGTCGATCTAAGCAACTTTCATGTACAAAGTATTTTCATCCGAGGTATGGTTAATTTTCTATTAATTTTCAAAAGTTTTAGCAATATTATGAAATTAATATAATTTTAAAATAATTCAAAAATAAAATTATGGCGTCAGCATGATGTCAGGGGTGATGTCAGCAGTCAACAGGACGTTGACTGGTCAAAACTGACATGGGGGACCCACCTGTCATAGACAGTGGGCTTAAACAGAGTTAATACCAATCTAAATCTACTTAATTAAACTATTGGGCCCACACATTAGTGTGTAATTAGGTTAATCTACTTAACTTAATCAAATTAATTGATTAACAGGGGGTGGGCCCCATATGTCAGCGACTGGGGCTGCCCAATCAGCGTTGACTTCGCTCAACGGGGCCAGCCCCGGCCCCTGGGGCCACAGGTCATTGACCCAGGGTAGCCCCAGCCTGGCCACGATGGTAGGCCGCGCCGGAGTTTCTTCGGTGAGCCAAAACAGCGGCGGCGCGCCTCGGGCCTCGTTGGAATCCTCCCTCCGGCGGCCAATTAAGCGGCGGAGAGTATCTACGACACCGGGGCGACATCGCGCGTCATTTGGTGCTGGTCGTGGGTGCCGAAAGTGGCCGGAGATGGCCGGAGCAACGACGCAGGCGGCGGCGGAGCTCGGGTGAGGTCGAGCAAGTGGCTACGGGGCTCGGGAGGATGCGGGGGTGAGCTTGTCGGGCCCCTGGGAGCACCAGGAGCTCGATGCTCTGCCAAGGGAGGAGCGCGATGGCCTGAGCGCGTGTCTACGACGAGCTCAACAGTGGCGAGCTCGGCTATGGCGGGGGAGGGGGGGAGGGGGTCTAGCTAGCAGGCGTACGCGGGGGCAGAGAGAGGGGGGAATCGGAGGTGAGCTCACGGTCATTGCAGTGAAGACCCGAGGACGACTCGAGGTGCTCGGGGCGGCGCGGATCGACGACGAGCTTCGCTGCGTCCGACGATGGAAGACGACGGTGGAGCGAGCGCCGCCGTGCTCCCCGGCTCCAGGCGCTTGGCTAAGACGGTGAAGAAGACGTCCGTGAGGCGAATGGACAGGGAGGCGCGACGCGGGGACGACGGTAGGCGCGGCTACGCCGGAGCCATGGCGATGGATCTAAGGGAGGAAGGGAAGGGAGAGAGTGAGCGAGGGAGAGCTTGGAGGAGTGGGCGAGTGGGGAGGGAGCGTGAGGCGTCGGGGCTGCCCTTATCCCCTCGCCGGCGACGTGGCAGAAGGGGGCGGCACAGCCGGTCTGGCGGGGACGCGCCCCGGTCGGAGGAGCAGTGAGGAAGGGGACCGACCGCGCGGGGGAAACTGGGCCGGTGTGCTGGGGTGGACTAAAGCCCAATGGGGCAAGGGGGGCATCTCTCTTCTGCTTTTCCTTTCTTTTGCTCTTTTCTTTTTACAGAAAAATGTTTTGCAATATTTGAGTTGCCAAAAGGATTCGGTAAAATGTGGGACTTGGCCACATAATTACATTATAATAGTTGGCACTACCACGAAAAGATTGTGAGGCTTTTGAAATAGTTTGCAATTTTTATAAATTAAAAAGGCATGTAATCTATTGTTTTAGCCACTGTTTTAAATAGCTTAGTGCACTTAAACATTTTGCAAAAATGTTGGTTCACTACCAATATTAACAAGTGATCATTTGCCACATGGTGAACATTTTTGTTGTCATGCATGAGAAGTTTGAATTTTGACTTTAAATTTGGATTTGAATTTGAATTGTGTTTGACTGCAATTGAGGATTAGCAACAGTAAGAGTGATGACGTGGCATCATTAGCAAGGATTACTGTAGCTCAATTATCCGGGCATCACAGAGGGCTCGCGGGAAGGGGAGCGGGAGTGCTCCGACAGGTCGTCGTCATCCTCAAGGTCGTCGTGGCGGGAGGGGCGAGGGCGCCTAT
The DNA here is from genome assembly GCA_021605145.1 of Aegilops bicornis. NCBI lineage: Eukaryota > Viridiplantae > Streptophyta > Magnoliopsida > Poales > Poaceae > Aegilops > Aegilops bicornis. The sequence goes on from CM038671.1 coordinate 15,430,645, forward strand.
GGTGAGAGTCGTCGGCACCAGGCGGGCCACCCCCTGGTGGCTATCATCGGAGAAGTGGGGGAGGCCGACGTGGTTCAGCGGCTCGGGGCAAATCTTGAGGTCGAAGCGCTCGTCATTGAAGAAGACTCGGATTGTGGGGCGGAGCTTGGAGGATTCTAGGATTTCACCTTCACCTGGACCTCCTCCTCCTTGCGAAGTGAGAGCTCATCGACCACCACCAACTTGCCAAGGATCTTTGACATACTGCGGATAAAAGGCTCAGACCGGGCAACATCGGGAAGACTGGCAATGAGGATCCATGTCGTGTCCAGAACCGCCACCACCTTGGGGTCCCACTTCGGCTCCGAGATGTCCACCACCAACTAGTTGAGAACCAAGGTGATATTGCCACTGCGGGTGCAGTATCTCATGTTGATGGCGTCTGGGAAGACCACTGAGGGAGTCCTGGATTAGGGGGTGTCCGGATAGCCGAACTATCACCGTTGCCCGGACTCCTGGACTATGAAGATACAAGATTGAAGACTTCGTCCCGTGTCCGGATGGGACTTTCCTTGGCGTGGAAGGCAAGCTTGGCGATACGGATATGTAGATCTCCTACCGTTGTAACCGACTATGTGTAACCCTAACCCTATCTCGGTGTCTATATAAACCGAAGGGTTTTAGTCCGTAGGATCGAACAACAATCATACCATAGGCTAGCTTCGGGGTTTAGCCTCTACGATCTCGTGGTAGATCCACTCTTGTACTACGCATATCATCAATATTAATCAAGCAGGAGTAGCGTTTTACCTCCATCGAGAGGGCCCGAACCTGGGTAAAAACATCGTGTCCCTTGTCTCCTGTTACCATTCGCCTAGACACACAGTTCAGGACCCCCTACCCGAGATCCGCCGGTTTTGACACCGACATTGGTGCTTTCATTGAGAGTTCCTCTGTGCCGTCGCTGTCAGGAAGGATGCCTCATCCCGTCTTTAAAGACGGCACCGTTGCTAAAGGAGCTTTGGCCACCGCCAAACTCTCCGGCTAGGCGGTTTTCTTATGACCGCTTTGTTCGCCGCCGCGGCCGACGATGACTTCTCGGGTCATCGAAAGCAATCTTCACGTTAACTCGGAACTCGCCGAGCAGTTAGATCCGATGAAGCTCTCTTCCTTAAACGAGCTCTTGGATCGCATCGCCGCCCTGGAAGTCGCTACAGACTACGATCAGATTGGGCCTAAAACCGATATGAGAGAGGTCAACTGTCCCCAGGCTACCCACCACGTTGCTGTGGTAGAGGAACAATACGGCGACTCTTCTCCTACCTTAAGGACTAGCTATGTCCGGATTCCTGACCCCTCCATGCCGGATTCCCGCGGAGGGTAGGACACCACTCAATCCTTGAACTTAAAGTCAGGCAGCGTGCTAGATTCATTGGACAACCTCCAAGAACCCAAGCTTCCAAGTTCGGAAACTTCTTGGCCCCTGAATCTCAGATCGGGCGGGGTTCGGAATTTAATTCCACCCGCCCACCCAAACATAAGCGATCTATCCCAAACCCGGCAAGAGCCCGGTGAAACAGTACATCATTACTGGGCCAGATTCCTCCTGGTTATGGACAGGATAAAGGATTGCCGCGAGGAGGATGCAATCTCATTCTTCTGCAATAATTGCACGGACAAGGGAATCCTAAACGCCATAAGTCGTCGTGAAATTACACGCTTCGCTGACTTGGCGTCCATAATGAAAGTATCGCGCGATGGAGAGCACACGGAAAACCGAAATCAAATTTTGGGATAATCCGCCCGAATACGACCCTAGTCCGAAATAAAAGGGTGCATCATCACCAGCACTGGTTACATACCAAAAAGCAAAACCCCCAAAGGGCATGGAACCGTCTTTGGAGGGATGGCTCAATGGACCTCGCAAAATCCACAAAGACAGAGGGCGCCACTCCAACTCATAGCCTTAGAGCATGTTGGATACTACGGCGAGTGGCCAAAAGTGCCAAAGAGCTTTTAGCTTGAGCACCAGCCCAGCAATACCCGATCTTGTATTAGACAGTCTTGAGACTTTCGCATCAAATAATATGCGGAAGCGAACACTCCATGACCTTGCGAAGTCTACGGACAGCAACAATAAATCCATGGGTGACACGGCTATTACCTTTAACGCCATGATTTAACCTAAAATCCGAACAGCCCAAGCACCAGCCGCATTGGTCCCCAGTCCAATAGTGGGCGGCTTTTCGCCATATACCAAGGTACTCATGGACGGCGGCAACGGATTAAACCTCATCTACGAGGAAACCCTTCGAAAAATGGAAATAGACTGGAGCCGCATTAAGCAAAGCAGCACAACCTTTAGAGGAATAATCCCCAGTCGGGAAGCATGCTGTACAGGAAAGATCACACTGGATGTGGTGTTCGGCATGCCGAACAACTATAGGTCCGAGGAGGTCACATTTCAAGTGGCCCCGTTCAGCAGCGGATACCACGCTCTATTAGGGCGAGAGGCATTCACAATTTTTCAAGCTATACCCCATTACGGGTACATGAAGCTCAAAATGCCCGGACCCAACGGAATTATCACTCTCGCTAGTGACCCAGACATAGCGCTCCGCGCCGAAAATAAAACAACCGCACTTGCCCTTGAGGCACTATCAAAGCCCTAGCGGCAGAGGAACTCACCAGCGCCAGCGCTCCATGGTGAACAGGGACGATGTGATACTCGATAAGAGATCCAAGTCCACCTCTTTTAAACCGCAAGCGAAATAGTCAAATTCCAAGTCCATCCAACGGACCCTACAAAATGGCCTCCATCGGGGCACAATTAAACCCCGATGTGGATGCACTTTCACGAGAATTCCCTCTGTGAAAATTGAGACATTTTTGCCTGGCACCCTTCAGACATGCCAGGAATCCCACGCCGGCTGGCCAAGCATAGCCTGAATATCCTAAAAGGATTCAAGCTAGTCAAACAAGCTCTTCGGCATTTCACCGAACCCAAGAGACAGGCCATGGGAGAGGAGCTAGCCAAACTATTGGAGGCCGGATTCATCAGAGACATTAAACATCCGGACTGGCTAGCAAACCTGGTAATGGTACCAAAGAAGGAAAAATCCTGGCGCCTATGTGTCGATTTTAAGGACCTTAACAAGGCTTGCCCAAAGGATCCCTTCCCCCTCCCCCGCATCGATCAAATTATCGACGCTACCGCAGGACACAATTCATTGTGTTTCCTCAACGCATACTCCGGCTACCACCAAATTAAGATGGCAGAGCCAGACCAAGCCGCAACGGCATTCATCACTCCATACGGCCCATTCTGCTTCAACACAATGCCCTTTGGGCTCAATAACGTCGGCGCAACATATCAGCGCATGATTCAGACATGTCTGGCAAACCAGATCGGCAAAACAGTGGAGGCATACGTAGACGATGTGGTCGTCAAATCCAAGCATGTCGAAACCCTATTCGACGACTTGAGGCTCACATTCGATAATCTCCGAACATATGACATCAAGCTCAACCAGGAAAAATGCGTTTTCGTACCATCAGCCGTAAAGCTCTTGGGCTTCATTGTATCCGTAGAGGAATTGAAGCAAACCCAGCCAAGATCCGAGCTCGCACAATTGGATATCCCCAAAGATCTCAAACAAATACAAAAATTGATTTGGATGCGTGGCGGCTCTAAGCCGCTTTATCTCCCGCTTAGGAGAAAAGGCATTACCCTTTATCGCCTCCTCCGGCGCACCGAACACTTCGAGTGGACGGATGCCGCCACGGCCGGACTCGAAGAAATCAACGCCATATTGGCAAAAAATCCGGTCCTGGCCGCGCCCAACATGGGCGAACCAATGCTATTATACATCGCATCAACCCATCAAGTTGTAAGCGCGGTGCTCGTTGTCGAACGAGAAACGGACGGACACAAGTTCCCTCTCCAAAAACCAGTTTACTACGTGTCCACTGTCCTAACTCCATGCATGTCACGGTGTTCATGGCATCCCGGAAGTTGCGACACTACTTTCAAGAGTGTTCGATAACAGTAGCCTCCGAAGTACCTCTTAATGACATTATAAACAACCGCGACGCAACGGGACGGATTGCTAAATGGGCCATTGAGCTCCTCCCATTCGACATAACCTACAAGCCATGGCGAGCTATTAATTCGCAAGTTTTGGCTGACTTCGTCGCCGAATGGACTGAAGCCGAACTCCCTAAAGAGTACGGCGCATATTCCAACTGGATCATGCACTTCGACGGCTCCAAAATGTTGGCCGTCCTGGGGTCAAGGCGTCGTTACAGCGTCCCCAACCGGAGATACAGTCCAATACGTACTTCAAATAATGTACACGGACTCCAACAACGCGGCGAATACGAGGCCCTTCTACATGGTCTCCGGATGGCAGTCTCCATGGGCATTCAACGCCTAGAGGTGCGTAGGGATTCGAACCTCGCGATATCCCAAATAAATGGGGACTTTGATGCCAAGGATCCGAAAATGGCAGCTTATCGCAATGTCGTCCTAAAAATGTCAGCTCGGTTTGAGGGGCTCGAATTTCACCATATAGCCTGGGATAACAACCAGGCAGCGGACGTGTTGGCACGCATTGGCGCAAAGCACGATGCCGTCCCCCCCAACATCTTCCTAGAGAGGCTTTTCAAGCCATCCGTATTATGGGAGGGAGAGTCCGGAAATAACAACCCGGACCCAACCACACTGCCCCACACCGAACATTCCGACATAGTTGGTGGTTCCGCCAACGAAATAACACCGTCAGCCCACGCAATAATGGCAGTCATTGCCTCGTGGACAGAACCATTCCGAGCCTACCTAACTAGGCAGAAACTTCCGAGGACCAAAACGAGGCCCGCTGCATAGTGCGGTGGTCTAAAGCCTATAAGGTCCATGAGGGAGAGCTTTATAAGAAAAGCACAACCGGAGTCCTTCAAAGGTGTATCTCCAAAGAGGAAGGGCGGAATCTCCTGGCTGAAATTCATGCTGGACTCGGTGGGCACCATGCCGCAGCCCGGGCCCTTGTAGGCAAGGCCTTCCATACAAGATTTTATTGGCCGACGGCCCAGGCAGACATTCAGGACTTAGTCCAACGATGCGTCGGTTGCCAGCTCTTTGCTAATCAAAGCCACATGCCACCCACCGCCCTCAAAACTATACCCATCACCTGGCCCTTCGCGGTCCGGGGGGTTGACATGGTTGGACCCCTTAAAGGAGGAACCCACAAGCAAAAATACCTATTGGTCATGGTGGATAAATTCAGCAAATGGATAGAGGCCAAGCCTGTAAAGACGGCCGAATCCGGACCGGTGATAGACTTTATATCAGGGGTAATACACCGTTACGGCGTCCCCCATAGCATCATCACTGATAAGGGCACGAACTTCATGGCCGACGAGGTCAAACTCTGGTGCAAAAACATGGGCATCAAGCTCGACTACGCTTCAGTCTATTACCCCCAAACTAACGGTCAAGTCGAGCTAGCAAACGATCTAATCATGAGCGGCATCAAACCCAGACTAGTGCGGTCCCTCAAGGAATCTAACACGCACTCGGTTGAGGAGCTCGACTCCGTACTCTGGGGGCTGCGGACCACGCCGAATCGCACTACCGGATTCACATCATTTTTTATGGTATACGGCGCAGAGGCAGTTTTGCCCTGCGACATAATTCATGACTCACCTCGCGTGCGCATGTACGAAGAAAGAGAAGCCGAGCTCGGTCGGCAGGACAGTTTGGATGCCTTGGAGGAGGAGCACGACGTGGCAAAAGCTTGTTCCGCATTCTATCAACAGCAGGCTCGAAGATATCAAAGCAGGGAAGTATGGGCCAAAGCTTACAATGTTGGCGAATTAGTTCTACGCCTGCCGGACAAGAAAATGGGAGGGCCCCTTCATCATGGACCAAGTCCTGACCGGCGGAGCGTACCGTCTGCGAAACACATCGGATAACCGACTCGAGCCGAACCCATGGAATGCAGCCAGTCTCCAAAGATTCTACGCCTAGCGCCGGATTCTGAGTTCGTCTCCTTCCTCCGTCTATATTTTATACTTTAAGTTGTCTTTTATTTCTCTCCTTCTTCGTCCTTTTTTATGGAGCCGTTAACGGCTCGTTCGCGCATTGTTCGCACAAACTTGACGCGCTATCCGCGCTCATTATACCTGGGGGCTTCTTTAACATAAGCTTATTTATACGGGCTTTATGCCCAACACATGTGTCACACTTCCGCATGTACCTTTTATTCACCATTATATGCATCGATATGACTTAAGTTTTGGCCAAGCTGGGTTGCCTGGCTCCTGTGCTTACCCCTACGTTCCCGATTGTTCGGCTAGGTGGTAAAGGGAGCACCTCTGCGATTGTTACCGCCGGTCAGCCGGACGTGCACCTCAGACTGGGTGAAGCCAAAAGCTAAGCGTTCTTAAGGGAATATTCGGTCGATGAACTAAAAGACGATTTTTATTTTTTTCATTTATCTGCCCCAGATGTTTTTCTGCTTTTTCGTGATCTGGGCATGCACTTTAGGGCATGCCTCCCAGGGAAAGGAACCCCTAACGGAACTATTCTCCCTGGAAGATGTTTCTTGCAAACCATGTAATATAACATAACTAGTTGGGCACTTGTCTGATAAAGCACTCATGACCCTTACGCCTGGTCTCCACGCACGCCCCGGTTTTTACATAACCGCGAGGGTATTCGGACACACTCCAGACTATTGGGTGCCGAGGTTGAAGCGAAAAGGTCCGCTACGACAAACGATCTACAATCCGGCTAGAAGGCATTTTACATGTCATTTTAAATTACATAGTCAAATTGACTGATTGTATTCCTCTTCAATGCCATCTAGTAGGCTGTCTAGTTTACAGTCCTGCTGGGAATACTTTGCGGCCAACTCTGTTGGAAATATGCCCTAAAAGGCAATAATAAAAGGATTATTATTATATTTCCTTGTTCATGATAATTGTCTTTTGTTCATGCTATAATTGTATTATCCGGAAATCGTAATACACGTGTGAATAAATAGACCACAATATCTCCCTAGTGAGCCTCTAGTTGACTAGCTCGTTGATCAATAGATAGTCATGGTTTCCTGACTATGGACATTGGATGTCAATGATAACGGGATCACATCATTAGGAGAATGATGTGATGGACAAGACCCAATCCTAAGCATAGCACAAGATCGTGTAGTTCGTTTTGCTAGAGCTTTTCCAATGTCAAGTATCTCTTCCTTAGACCATGAGATCGTGTAACTCCCAGATACTGTAGGAGTACTTTGGGTGTACCAAACGTCACAACGTAACTGGGTGACTATAAAGGTGCACTACAGGTATCTCAGAAAGTGTTTGTTGGGTTGACACGGATCGAGACTGGGATTTGTCACTCCGTGTTACGGAGAGGTATCATTGGGCCCACTCGGTAGTGCATCATCATAATGAGCTCAAAGTGACCAAGTGTCTGGTCACGGGATCATGCATTACGGTACGAGTAAAGTGACTTGCCGGTAACGAGATTGAACGAGGTATTGGGATAACGACGATCGAATCTCGGGCAAGTAACATACCGATTGACAAAAGGAATTGTATACGGGATTGTTTGAATCCTCGACATCGTGGTTCATCCGATGAGATCATCGAGGAGCATGTGAGAGCCAACATGGGTATCCATATCCCGCTGTTGGTTATTGCCCGAGAGCTGTCTCGGTCATGTCCACGTGTCTCCCGAACCCGTAGGGTCTACACACTTAAGGTTCGGTGACGTTAGGGTTGTATGAATATGAGTATGCAGTAAACCGAATGTTGTTCAGAGTCCCGGATGAGATCCCGGACGTCACGAGGAGTTCCGGAATGGTCCGGAGGTAAAGAATTATATATAGGAAGTATTGTTTCGGCCATCGGGAAAGTTTCGGGGGTCACCAGTATTGTACCGGGACCACCGGAAGGGTCCCGGGGATCCACCGGGTGGGGCCACCCATCCCGGAGGGCCCCAGGGCTGAAGTGGGGAGGGGAACCAGCCCATAGTGGGCTGGTGCGCCCCCCTTGGCCCACCCCTGCGCCTAGGGTTGAAACCCTAGGGTGGGGGGAGGGGGCGCCCACTTGCCTTGGGGGGCACTCCACCCCCTTGGCCGCCGCCCCCCTTGGGAGATGGGATCCCCAAGGGCCGGCGCCCCCCTGGGGGCCTATATAAAGGGAGGGGGGCAGCCGCACTGAAGTTACAGGCGCCTCCCTCTCCCTCGCTACACCTCTCCTCCTCCGCCACGTGCTTGGCGAAGCCTGCCGAGATCTTGCTTCTCCACCAACACCACGCCGTCGTGCTGCTGCTGGAGCCATCTTCCTCAACCTCTCCTTCCCCCTTGCTGGATCAAGAAGGAGGAGACGTCATCCGCTACCTACGTGTGTTGAACGCGGAGGTGCCGTCCGTTCGGCACTCGGTCATCGGTGATTTGGATCACGGCGAGTACGACTCCATCATCCACGTTCTAGTGAATGCTTCCGCACGCGATCTACAAGTGGTATGTAGATGCAATCTCTCTCCCATGACTCCTTGCTTAGATGAACTCATAGATGGATCTTGGTGAAACCGTAGGAAAAATTTTAATTTTCTGCAACGTTCCCCAACAGTGGCATCATGAGCTAGGTCTATGCGTAGTTCTCTATTGCACGAGTAGAACACAATTTTGTTGTGGGCGTAGATCTTGTCAACTTGCTTGCCGCTACTAGTCTTATCTTGCTTCAGCGGTATTGTGGGATGAAGCGGCCCGGACCAACCTTACACGTGACGCTACGTGAGACCGGTTCCACCGAATGACATGCACTAGTTGCATAAGGTGGCTGGCGGGTGTCTGTCTCTCCCACTTTAGTTGGAGCGGATTCGATGAAAAGGGTCCTTATGAAGGGTAAATAGAAGTTGACAAATCACGTTGTGGCTTTCACGTAGGTAAGAAAACGTTCTTGCTAGAACCCTATTGCAGCCACGTAAAAATCTTGCAACAACAATTAGAGGACGTCTAACTTGTTTTTGCAGCAAGTGTTTTGTGATGTGATATAGCCAGAAGTTGTGATGAATGATGAATGACATATTGTGATGTATGAGATCATGTTCTTGTAATAGGAATCACGACTTGCATGTCGATGAGTATGACAACTGGCAGGAGCCATAGGAGTTGTCTTTATTTTTGTATGACCTGCGTGTGTCATTGAAGAACGCCATGTAAATTACTTTACTTTATTGCTAAACGCGTTAGCCATAGAAGTAGAAGTAGTCGTTGGCGTGACAACTTCATGAAGACACGATGATGGAGATCATGATGATGGAGATCATGGTGTCATGCCGGTGACAAGATGATCATGGAGCCCGAAGATGGAGATCAATGGAGCTATATGATATTGGCCATATCATGTCACTACTATATAATTGCATGTGATGTTTATTATGTTTATGCATCTTGTTTACTTAGAATGACGGTAGTAAATAAGATGATCCCTTACAACAATATCAAGAAGTGTTCTCCCTAACTGCGGCGCCGTTGCTAAAGTTCGCTGCTTCGAAGCACCACGTGATGATCGGGTGTGATAGATCCTTACGTTCACATACAACGGGTGTAAGACAGTTTTACACATGCAAAACACTTAGGGTTAACTTGACGAGCCTAGCATGTACAGACATGGCCCCGGAACACGGAGACCGAAAGGTCGAACACGAGTCGTATGGAAGATACGATCAACATGGAGATGTTCACCGATGATGACTAGTCCGTCTCATGTGATGATCGGACACGGCCTAGTCGACTCGGATCGTGTAACACTTAGATGACTAGAGGGATGTCTAATCTAAGTGGGAGTTCATTAAAATAATTTGATTAGATGAACTTAATTATCATGAACTTAGTCTGAAACCTTTGCAAATATGTCTTGTAGATCAAATGGCCAACGCTCATGTCAACATGAACTTCAACGCGTTCCTAGAGAAAACCAAGCTGAAAGATGATGGCAGCAACTATACGGACTGGGTCCGAACACGAGGATCATCCTCATAGCTGCTAGGAAACAATATGTCCTAGAAGGACCGCTAGGTGATGCACCCATCGAGAGAACCAAGACATTATGAATGCTTGGCAGTCTCGTCTTGATGATTACTCCCTCGTTCAGTGTGGCATGCTTTACAGCTTAGAACCGGGGCTCCAAAAGCGTTTTGAGCAACACGGAGCATATGAGATGTTCGAGGAGCTGAAACTAGTTTTCCAAGCTCATGCCCAGGTCGAGAGATATGAAGTCTCCGACAAGTTCTATAGTTGTAAGATGGAGGAAAACAGTTCTGTCAGTGAGCACATACTCAAAATGTCTGGGTTGCACAACCGCCTGTCCCAGCTGGACATAAACCTCCCGGACGAGGCGGTCATTGACAGAATCCTTGATCGCCCCACCAAGCTACAAGAGCTTTGTGATGAACTACAATATGCAGGGGGATGGTGAAGACCATTCCGAAGTATTCTCAATGCTGAAGTCAGCAGAGGTTGAAATCAAGAAAGAACATCAAGTGTTGATGGTCAATAAAACCACTAAGTTCAAGAAGGGCAAGGGAAAGAAGAACTTCAAGAAGGACGGCAAGGATGTTGTCACGCCCGGTAAGCAAGTTGCCGGGAAGAAGTCAAAGAATGGACCCAAGCCTGAGACAGAGTGCTTTTATTGCAAAGGGAAGGGCCACTGGAAGCGGAACTGCCCCAAATACTTAGCGGACAAGAAGGCCGGCAACACTAAAGGTATATTTGATATACATGTAATTGATGTGTACCTTACGAGTACTCGTAGTAACTCCTGGGTATTTGATCTTTGGTGCCGTTGCTCATATTTGTAACTCATAGCAGGAGCTGCGGAATAAACGGAGGCTGGCGAAGGACGAGGTGACGGCGCGCTGCCGGGAATGGTTCCAAGGTCGATGTGATCGCCACGGCACGCTACCTCTACGTTTACCCTCACGGGATTAGTTTTAAACCTCAATAATTGTTATTTGGTGCCAAGTTTGAGCATGAACATTGTATCAGGATCTCGTTTAATGCGAGATGGCTACTCATTTAAATCCGAGAATAATGGTTGTTCTATTTATATGAGAGATATGTGTTATGGTCATGCTCCGATGGTCAATGGTTTATTCTTAATGAATCTCGAATGTAATATTACACATATTCATAGTGTGAATACCAAAAGATGTAAAGTTGATAACGATAGTCCCACATACTGTGGCAATCGCCGCCTTGGTCACATTGGTGTCAAGCGCATGAAGAAGCTCCATTACGATGGACTTTTAGAGTCTCTCGATTATGAATCATTTGACACATGCGAACCATGCCTTATGGGCAAAATGACCAAGACTCCGTTCTCCGGAACAATGGAGCGAGCAACCAACTTATTGGAAATCATACATACCGATGTGTGCGGTCCAATGAGCGTTGAGGCTCGCGGAGGATATCGTTATTTTCTCAATCTCACAGACGACTTAAGTAAATATGGGTATGTCTACTTGATGAAACACAAGTCTGAGACCTTTGAAAAGTTCAAGGAATTTCAGAATGAGGTAGAGAATCAACGTGACCGAAAAATAAGGTTCTTACGATCAGATCGTGGAGGAGAATATTTAAGTCACGAATTTGGTACACACTTAAGGAAATGTGGAATCGTTTCACAACTCACGCCGCTGGAACACCTCAACAGAACGGTGTGTCCGAACGTCAGAATCGCACTCTATTGGATATGGTGCGATCTATGATGTCTCTTACAGATTTATCGCTATCATTTTGGGGATACGCTCTAGAGACAGCTACATTCACTTTAAATAGGGCACCGTCTAAATCCATTGAGACGACACCGTATGAATTATGGTTTGGGAAGAAACCTAAGCTGTCGTTTCTAAAAGTTTGGGGATGCAATGCTTATGTCAAGAAACTTCAACCTGAAAAGCTCGAACCCAAATCGGAAAAATGCGTCTTCATAGGATACCCTAAGGAAACCATTGGGTATACCTTCTACCTTAGATCCGAAGGCAAGATCTTTGTTGCCAAGAACGGATCCTTTCTCGGAAAAGAGTTTCTCTCGAAAGGAGTAAGTGGGAGGAAAGTAGAACTTCGATGAAGTACTACCTCTTGAACCGGAAAGTAGTGCAGCTCAGGAAAATGTTCTGTGGTGCCTACACCAACTGAAGAGGAAATTAATGATGATGATCAAGGTACTTGGATCAAGTTGCTACTGAACTTCAGAGGTCCACTAGGACACGTTCCGCACTGCAGTGGTACGGCAACCCTGTCTCCGGAAATCATGTTGTTAGACAACGGTGAACCTTGAACTATGAAGAAGCGATGGCGGGCCCAGATTCCAACAAATGGCTTGAAGCCATGCAATCCGAGATAGGATCCATATATGAAAACAAAGTATGGACTTTGACAGACTTGCCGATGATCGGCGAGCGATAGAAAATAAATGGATCTTTAAGAAGAAGACGGACGCGGATGGTAATGTCACCATCTATAAAGCTCGACTTGTTGCTAAGGGTTATCGGCAAGTTCAAGGGATTGACTACGATGAGACTTTCTCTCCCGTAGCGAAGCTTAAATCCGCTCGAATCATGTTAGCAATTGCCGCATACTATGATTATGAGATATGGAAGATGGACGTCAAAACAGCGTTCCTTAACGGTTATCTTAAGGAAGAGCTGTATATGATGCAGCCGGAAGGTTTTGTCGACCCTAAGAATGCTAACAAGGTATGCAAGCTCCAGCGATCCATTTATGGGCTGGTGCAAGCATCTCGGAGTTGGAACATTCGCTTTGATGAGATGATCAAAGCGTTTGGGTTTATGCAGACTTATGGAGAAGCCTGCGTTTACATAAGAAAGTGAGTGGGAGCTCTGTAGCATTTCTCATATTATATGTAGATGACATACTTTTGATGGGAAATGATATAGAACTCTTGGACAGCATTAAGGCCTACTTGAATAAAAGTTTTTCAATGAAGGACCTTGGAGAAGCTGCTTATATATTAGGCATCAAGATCTATAGAGATAGATCGAGACGCCTCATAGGTCTTTCACAACGCACATACCTTGATAAGATTTTGAAGAAGTTCAAAATGGATCAGTCCAAGAAAGGGTTCTTGCATGTACTGCAAGGTGTGAGATTGAGCTCAGCTCAATGCCCGACCACGGCAAAAGATAAAGAAGAGATGAGCGTCATCCCCTATGCCTCAGCCATAGGATCTATTATGTATGCCATGCTGTGTACCAGACCTGATGTAAACCTTGCCGTAAGTTTGGTAGGAAGGTACCAAAGTAATCCCGGCAAGGAACACCGGACGGCGGTCAAGAATATCCTGAAGTACCGAAAAGGACAAAGGACATGTTTCTCGTTTATGGAGGTGACGAAGAGCTAAATCGTGAAGGGTTACGTCGACGCTAAGCTTCGACACAGATCTGGATGACTCTAAGTCACAAACCGGATACGTGTATATGTTGAATGGTGGAGCGATGGCTGGTGCAGCCGCAAGCAGAGCGTCGTGGCGGGATCTACATGTGAAGCGGAGTACATGGCAGCCTCGGAGGCAGCGCATGAAGCAATTTGGGTGAAGGAGTTCATCACCGACCTAGGAGTCATACCCAATGCGTCGGGGCCGATCAAACTCTTCCGTGACAACACTGGAGCTATTGCACTTGCCAAGGAGCCCAGGTTTCACAAGAAGACCAGGCACATCAAGTTGCCGCTTCAACTCCATCCGTGAAAATGTTCAAGATGGAGACATAGAAATTTGCAAAGTGCATACGGATCTGAATGTCGCAGATCCGTTGACTAAACCTCTTCCATGAGCAAAACATGATCAACACGAGAACTCTATGGGTGTTCGATTCATCACAATGTAACTAGATTATTGACTCTAGTGCAAGTGGGAGACTGTTGGAAATATGCCCTAGAGGCAATAATAAAAGGATTATTATTATATTTCCTTGTTCATGATAATTGTCTTTTGTTCATGCTATAATTGTATTATCCGGAAATTGTAATACACGTGTGAATAAATAGACCACAATATGTCCCTAGTGAGCCTCTAGTTGACTAGCTCGTTGATCAATAGATAGTCATGGTTTCACGACTATGGACATTTGATGTCAATGATAACGGGATCACATCATTAGGAGAATGATGTGATGGACAAGACCCAATCCTAAGCATAGCACAAGATAGTGTAGTTCGTTTTGCTAGAGCTTTTCCAATGTCAAGTATCTCTTCCTTAGACCATGAGATTGTGTAACTCCCGGATACCGTAGGAGTACTTTGGGTGTACCAAACGTCACAACGTAACTGGGTGACTATAAAGGTGCACTACAGGTATCTCGAAAGTGTCTGCATTGGGTTGACACGGATCGAGACTGGGATTTGTCACTCCGTGTTACGGAGAGGTATCACTGGGCCCACTCGGTAGTGCATCATCATAATGAGCTCAAAGTGACCAAGTGTCCGGTCACGGGATCATGCATTACGGTACGAGTAAAGTGACTTGCCGGTAACGAGATTGAACGAGGTATTGGGATACCGACGATCGAATCTCGGGCAAGTAACATACCGATTGACAAAGGGAATTGTATACGGGATTGTTTGAATCCTCAACATCGTGGTTCATCCGATGAGATCATCGAGGAGCATGTGGGAGCCAACATGGGTATCCAGATCCCGCTGTTGGTTATTGCCCGAGAGCCGTCTCGGTCATGTCTACGTGTCTCACGAACCCGTAGGGTCTACACACTTAAGGTTCGGTGACGCTAGGGTTGTATGAATATGAGTATGCAGTAAACCGAATGTTGTTCGGAGTACCGGATGAGATCCCGGACAACACGAGAAGTTCCGGAATGTTCCGGAGGTAAAGAATTATATATAGGAAGTATTGTTTCGCCATCGGGAAAGTTTCTGGGGTCACCGGTATTGGGACCACCGGAAGGGTCCCGGGGTCCACCGGGTGGGGCCACCCATCCCGGAGGGCCCCATGGGCTGAAGTGGGGAGGAACCAGCCCATAGTGGGCTGGTGCGCCCTTGGCCCACTCGCGCCTAGGGTTGAAACCCTAGGGTGGGGGGCCCACTTGCCTTGGGGGCACTCCACCCCTTGGCCGCCCCTTGGGAGATGGGATCCCCAAGGGCCGGGCGCTCGGGGCCTATATAAAGGGAGGGGGGGGCAGCCGCACCCTGAAGTTCTGGCGCCTCCCTCCCCCTGCTACACCTCTCCTCCTCCGTCACGTGCTTGGCGAAGCCCTGCCGGAGTGCTGCTTCTCCACCAACACCACGCCGTCGTGCTGCTGCTGGAGCCATCTTCCTCAACCTCTCCTTCCCCCTTGCTGGATCAAGAAGGAGGAGACGTCATCCGCTCCGTACGTGTGTTGAACGCGGAGGTGCCGTCCGGTCGGCACTCGGTCATCGGTGATTTGGATCACGGCGAGTACAACTCCATCATCCACGTTCTAGTGAACGCTTCCGCACGCGATCTACAAGTGGTATGTAGATGCAATCTCTCTCCCATGACTCGTTGCTTAGATGAACTCATAGATGGATCTTGGTGAAACCGTAGGAAATTTTTTAATTTTCTGCAACGTTCCCCAACAAACTCTACTTGGTCGTACACTAAGCTCACATGGATCTCCTTCCTGTCGGGCCCCATAGGTCCGACCTCAGCCATGTAGTTTGAGTCCGCTTTCGTGTACCGCGTCTTCACCATGGCCCAGGCCTCCCTGGCGCCTTGACGACAGGCCGATATCTTCCATAGTCGGAAGCGACGCTGCACTCCCTGAAGCTTCTCTGCAAGCTCTCCAAGGCCTTCGGGCAGGGAGATAGATGGCCACAAGGCATGTGCGACGCCTTTCATCACCTGCCGAACTCGTTCGTGCAGTTGCTATAGCTCGGGAAGAAGGTCACCCATAGAACCGGGCATTTCCTCTGCAGGACGACCCGTGAGCATACCTACAGACATAACTCTGTTAGTTGACTTCCTCGCCGAACTATTTTTCAAAGTTCGCTCAAGCACTTACTATAAATGCCGCGACGAAGTCGCCGATTCTCCTTCACGGAGTCAGACACCGGGCACGAACATCCTTTAGTTCCTCACCCAGCTGGGTATTGGCATCTGGAGATTATTTTTCTCTTGCCTCACCCTTGTAAGCACATTCTCGCCGCCTTCAACCGCGCAAGAGTTGTTGCTTGTCCGGATCTAGTCCGCGCCTTCTCGCAATATTATTGTCGATTTACACACGCCGCACTTCACAAACTACTTATCTTTTGAAGCATATATTACGGAGGGGGTCTCTGTGGCTCCCCTCATGGCGGCTAGTGCGGCCTCAAGTTGGGCCTTGCATTCTTCAAGCTCCGACAGTCGGGTATTCTTTTGTATGATCCTCAAGATAACAAATGATCCTTAAATCAGTTATTCTAACTATTTTAAGTCTCGGGGGCTACTGGCATATATATCCGCCAAATTTCCTCACCGGTATGTCCTTTACATACTGCTCCATGGCTCTGGCTAGACCATCTTGAGCGGCACGGAGGTGCGCATCTCCCTAATTGAAGGCATTCAATGCCTCTTGGGAGAAACATGCGTCACGAAGAACTGCCCGGCGGCGCCTGTGATTCCTGGCGCTCTCCACCTCGGAGTTGGTGGCAGACAATCTGTCGGCATCCTCTGTCGGAGGAGCATCCGACGCACGCCTCGTGCTCGCCTCCGCTTCTGGACCCGGCTTTGAGCCTGGCTGACGGAAGCTCGATTGGCAACCTCTCCGGACACAGTTCGGCGAGCGCTCTTTTTCCTGAAAAGAGCACCAGCTTAGTACGCCTTCCAGGAATCAATCCTGGGAATATGTTGACACGCCATACCGTTGCGGCGGCGTTTCGATCCGGACCGCACTTCTTTTTAGCCTGCGGGGCCGCGCTGCCCCTTGTTGGCTAGCCGCCGCGGGCTTGGCCTCCTGCCTCGAAGGCACCCCCTGCGAAACACCATTGGTATGCGGTGATAAAAAATAAGCACGGATGGGTCATTATCAGAGTATTGGGACCTCGGTCTCGATTACTGTGAGGCTGGAAGTATTCTGGGGTAATCGGCCGTAATGGCAACCAAGGCATTATCGATGCTCAGTTGGTGAAATACCCCATCAATCAGCTCCACCAATATGTCTGGATCCTCTTGGGAGGCCGGATCGAGGAGCCGTTTCGGGTCCTCGGGTTGTGGAGGCGGGCTGTTTATGTCTTTTACGGCCTGGCGCAGTTCCTGCGTCAAAATCACAAAATGAGATACCTAACCATGGGAATACGGATCGGATGTGCAAAAAAGAAATGTTCGCTTACCCAGCTTCGAGGATTGTTCATAGAAAAACCGTTCAATGGACTGACGCGGAGAAAATCTTCCTCTTCTCCCTTGTACAGCGCGAACAAGGTCTTCACCAGATCGGTGACTGCTCTCGGCCCCTTACGGCCATGACGGGTGGCATCGTCCTCCCCATTGAAATCCCACATGGGGTGGCCCCTATACTGGAGCGGCTGCACCCCCCGCATAATACATGTGGCCATGACACCGATCATGGTCAGTCCGGAATGAGCTAACAATCTTATTCGGCTCATCGTAAAGGACGCGTCCTGTCGTCTTCCCTCTGGGAGCTCATGGGCGCCAACTCAGGCGTTTCTTCAAAGGAGCATTGCTGAACTCCGGAGACCGATCCGAACAGGATCCGCAGCGGACGTCTTCTATATAAAACCATTCCGAAGGCCAGTCTTCGGACGCCTTCTTCGGGGTTCCGGATAGATATCCGGTCCCGGCGATGCGCCATAGCTCGGCTCCGCCCACTTGATATATTGACCCCTCATGAGAACGGGGCACAAGGCAGAATAATCTCTTCCACAATGCAAAATGAGCCTCGACGCCCAAGAATAGTTCGCAAAGGGCCAGGAAGCCCGCGATGTGCAAAATGGAGGCAGGCGTAAGGTGGTGCAACTGGAGGCCGTAGAACTCCAAGAGCCCCCAGAGAAACGGATGAATTGGAAATCCGAGTCCTCTTACTAGATAAGAGATAAAGCATACCCGCTCTCCTTTGGAGGGATCGGGAACACTCTCCGCTTGCTTTCCGCCCTTATAGGTGGCGAGTCCGGCTCGAACCGGAACCATGAAGGTCGGGGGAAGAAATCCCTTGGTTTGGAGTGTCACTAGCTCGCTATGCGGGACTGAGCATCTCTCCCAATTTCCAGGCTGAGGGCTGGGAGCGCGAGAGGAGGAGCCGCGTCGACTGTCCATGATGGAATGGATTTTTGTCAGAGGCGCTCCGATGAAAGCTCGCGGAGGGGGATGGTGTGACTCAGATCTAGATCCTCGTCCCTTTTATAGGCGGCTCATTTGCGCAGCTAGGGGGTAAGTGTAAAAATACCCTGGCTTTTCGCATTCATTCAAACACGTGGAAGATGGCCATTATTGGGCGTGGAAGCCAAGGAGCGCAGCATTTATCGTGTTTAACACTATTCGACAAGTATATGGAATTTGGAGAAGAACCCGCCTCGCAATGCCGAAGACAATCTACGCTGGACTCATCGCCATTGAAACCTGGTTCAGTGGGCTACCGAGGAGTCCTGGATTACGGGTGTCGGATAGCGAACTATCACCATTGGCGGACTCTGGACTTTGAAGATACAAGATTGAAGACTTCGTCCCGTGTCCGGATGGGACTTTCCATGGCGTGGAAGGCAAGCTTGGCGATACGGATATGTAGATCTCCTACCATTGTAACCGACTCTATGTAACCCTAACCCTATCCGCTGTCTATATAAACCGGAGGGATTTAGTCCGTAGGACGAACAACAATCATACCATAGGCTAGCTTCTAGGGTTTAGCCTCTCTGATCTCGTGGTAGATCCACTCTTGTACTACCCATATCATCAATATTAATCAAGCAGGAGTAGGGTTTTACCTCCATCGAGAGGGCCCGAACCTGGGTAAAAACATCGTGTCGCTTGTCTCATGTTACCATCCGCCTAGACGCACAGTTCGGGACCCCCTACCCGAGATCCGCCGGTTTTGACACCGACAACCACCGTGAAAGTGTTGGCGGAAATGGGGGCCACCTGCCAGTCCCACTTGCACCGACATAGGTGGTTGAGCTCGGGCTCGATCATCTCAGGGGAGGCGACGCCCTCGCCCACAACAGAGACGATCGCCAGGAGCGAGGGGCAGGGCGGCGGGGCGTCTGGAACCTCGACGTGGAAGAAGCCCATGCCCACGATGAAGGAAATATGCCCTAGAGGCAATAATAAAGTTATTATTTATTTCCTAATATCATGATGAATGTTTATTATTCATGCTAGAATTGTATTACCCGGAAACATAATACATGTGTGAATACATAGACAAACATAGTGTCACTGGTATGCCTCTACTTGACTAGCTCGTGAATCAAAGATGGTTAAGTTTCCTAACCAAAGACATGAGTTGTCATTTAATTAATGGGATCGCATCATTAGTAGAATGATGTGATTGACTTAACCCATTCTGTTAGCTTAGCACTTGATCGTTTAGTATATTGCTATTGCTTTCTTCATGACTTATACATGTTCCTATGACTATGAGATTATGTAACTCCCGCTTACCGGAGGAACACTTTGTGTGCTACCAAACGTCACAACGTAACTGTGTGATTATAAAGGTGCTCTACAGGTGTCTCCAAAGGTACTTGTTGAGTTGACATATTTCGAGATTAGGATTTGTCACTCCGATTGTCGGAGAGGTATCTCTGGGCCCTCTCGGTAATGCACATCACTATAAGCCTTGCAAGCAATGTAGCTAATGAGTTAGTTTCGGGATGATGCATTACGTAACGAGTAAAGAGACTTGCAGGTAACGAGATTGAACTAGGTATTGAGATACCGATTTATTGAATCTCGGGCAAGTAACATACCGATGACAAAGGGAACAACGTATGTTGTTATGCGGTTTGAGCGATAAAGATCTTCGTAGAATATGTAGGAGCCAATATGAACATCCAGGTTCCGCTATTGGTTATTGGCCGGAGACGTGTCTCGGTCATGTCTACATAGTTCTCGAACCCGTAGGGTCCGCATGCTTAAAGTTAGATGACGGTTATATTATGAGTTTATGTGTTTTGATGTACCGAAGGAGTTCAGAACCCCGGATGAGATCGGGGACATGACGAGGAGTCTCAAATGGTCGAGACGTAAAGATCGATATATTGGACGACTATATTCGGACATCGGAAAGGTTTCGAGTGATTCAGGTATTTATCGGAGTACCAGAGAGTTACGGGAATTCGCCGGGGAGTATATGGGCCTTATTGGGCCATACGGGAATAGAAGAGAGAGACCAAAAGGAAGGAGGCGCGCATCCCCTTCTAGTCCGAATTGGACAAGGGGTGCAGGCCCCCTTTTCCTTCTTCCTCCCCCCCTCTTTCCTTCTCCCCTACTCCAACAAGGAAAGGAGGAGTCCTACTCCCAGTGGGAGTAGGACTCCCCCCTTGGCGTGCCATCCTCCTAGGCCGGCCACCTTCCCCCTTGCTCCTTTATATACGGGAGCAGGGGGTACCTCTAGACACAACAATTGATCCCTTGGATCTCTTAGCCGTGTGCGGTGCCCCCCTCCACCATAATCCACCTCGATAATATCGTAGTGGTGCTTAGGCGAAGCCCTGCGTCGGTAGAACATCATCATCGTCACCACGCCGTCGTGCTAACGGAACTCTCCCTCGACACTCGGCTGGATCGGAGTTCGAGGAACATCATCGAGCTGAACGTGTGCAAGAACTCGGAGGTGCCGTGCTTTCGGTGCTTGATCGGTCGGGCCGTGAAGACGTACGACTACATCAACCGCGCTGTGCTAATGCTTCCGCTTTCAGTCTACAAGGGTACGTGGACAACACTCTTCCCTCTCGTTGCTATGCATCACCATGATATTGCATGTGCGTAGGAATTTTTTTGATATTAGTACATTCCCCAACAATGGCATCCGAGCCTGGTTTTATGCGTAGATGTTATATGCACGAGTAGAACACAAGTGAGTTGTGGGCGATACAAGTCATACTGCTTACCAGCATGTCATACTTTGGTTCAGCGGTATTGTTGGATGAAGCGGCCCGGACCGAATTACGCGTACGTTTACGCGAGACTGGTTCTACCGACGTGCTTGGCACATAGGTGTCTGGCGGGTGTCAGTTTCTTCAACTTTAGTTGAACCGAGTGTGGCTACGCCCGGTACTTGAGAAGGTTAAAACAGCACTAACTTGACGAACTATCGTTGTGGTTTTGATGCGTAGGTAAGAACGGTTCTTGCTCAGCCCGTAGCAGCCACGTAAAACTTGCAACAACAAAGTAGAGGACGTCTAACTTTTTGCAGGGCATGTTGTGATGTGATATGGTCAAGACGTGATGCTATATTTTATTGTATGAGATGATCATGTTTTATAACCGAAGTTATCGGCATTTGGCAGGAGCCATATGGTTGTCGCTTTATTGTATGCAATGCAAACGCCCTGTAATTGCTTTACTTTATCACTAAGCGGTAGCGATAGTCGTAGAAGCAATAGGTGGCTAAACGACAACGATGCTACGATGGAGATCAAGGTGCCGTGCCGGTGACGATGGTGATCATGATGGTGCTTCGAAGATGGAGATCACCAGCACAAGATGAGGATGGCCATATCATATCACTTATATTGATTGCATGTGATGTTTATCCTTTATGCATCTTATTTTGCTTTTATTGACGGTAGCATCATAAGATGATCTCTCACTAAATGTCAAGGTATAAGTGTTCTCCCTGAGTATGCACCGTTGCGAAAGTTCTTCGTGCTGAGACACCACGTGATGATCGGGTGTGATAGGCTCTACATTCAAATACAACGGGTGCAAAACAGTTGCACACGCGGAATACTCAGGTTAAACTTGAAGAGCCTAGCATATACATATATGGCCTCGGAACACTGAGACCGAAAGGTCGAGCGTGAATCATATAGTAGATATGATCAACATAGTGATGTTCACCATTGAAAACTACTCCATCTCACGTGATGATCAGACATGGTTTACTTGATTTGGATCACGTGATCACTTAGATGATTAGAGGGATGTCTATATAAGTGGGAGTTCTTAAGTAATATGATTAATTGAACTTTAATTTATCATGAACTTAGTCCTGATAGTATTTTGCAAATTATGTTGTAGATCAATAGCTCGCGTTGTTGCTTTCGTATGTTTATTTTAATATATTCCTAGAGAAAACTGTGTTGAAAGATGTTAGTAGCAATGATGTGGATCGGATCCGTGATATGAGGATTGTCCTCATTGCTGCACAGAAGAATTATGTTATTGATGCACCGCTAGGTGACGGACCTATTGCAGGAGCAGATGCAGACGTTATGAACGTTTGGCTAGCTCAATATGATGACTACTTGATAGTTTAGTGCACCATGCTTAACGGCTTAGAATTGGGACTTCAAAGACGTTTTGAACGTCATGGGCCATATGAGATGTTCCAGGAGTTGAAGTTAATATTTCAAGCAAATACCCGAGTTGAGAGATATGAAGTATCCAACAAGTTCTATAGCTAAAATATGGAGGAGAATTGCTCAACTAGTGAGCATGTGCTCAGATTTTCTGGGTACTACAATCGCTTGAATCAAGTGGGAGTTAATCTTCCAGATAAGATAGTGATTTACAGAGTTCTCTAGTCACCACCACCAAGTTAGTAGAGCTTCGTGATGAACTATAGTATGCAAAGGATGACGAAAACGATTCCCGAGCTCTTCGCGATGTTGAAATCAACGAAGGTAGAAATCAAGAAAGAGCATCAAGTGTTGATGATTGACAAGACCACTAGTTTCAAGAAAAGGGCAAAGGGAAAGAAAGGGAACTTCAAGTAGAATGACAAGCAAGTTGTCACTCCCGCGAAGAAACCCAAAGTTTGACCAAAGCCTGAAACTGAGTGCTTACACTGCAAAAGAAATGGTCACTGGAAGCGGAAATGCCCTGAATATTTGGTGGATAAGAAGGATGGCAAAGTGAACAAGGGTATATTTGATATACAGGTTATTGATGTGTACCTTACTAGTGTTTATAGTAGCCCCTTAGTATTTGATACTTGTTCGGTTGCTAAAAATTAGTAACTCGAAACAGGAGTTACAGAATAAACAGAGTCAAGTTGACTGTGAAGTGATGATGTGTGTTGGAAGTGGTTCCAAGATTGATATGCCATCATTGCACACTCCCTATACTTTCGGGATTAGTGTTAAACCTAAATAAATGTTATTTGACGTTTGCGTTGAGCATGAATATGATTTGATCATGTTTATTGCAAAACGGTTATTCATTTAAAGTCAGAGAATAATTGTTGTTATGTTTACATGAATAAAACCTTCAATGGTCATACGCCCAATGAAAATAGTTTGTTGGATCTCGATCGTAGTGATACATATATTCATAATATTGATGCCAAAAGATGCAAAGTTGATAATGATAGTGCAACATATTTGTGGCACTGCCGTTTGGGTCATATCGGTGTAAAGCGCATGAAGAAACTCCATAAAAATGGACTTTAGGAATCACTTGATGATGAATCATTTGATGCTTGCGAACCGTGCCTTATGGGCAAGATGACTAAAACTCCGTTCTCCAGAACAATGGAACGAGCTACTGACTTATTGAAAATAATACATACCAATGTATGCGATCCAATGAGTGTTGATGCTCGTGGCAAGCATTGTTATTTTCTGACCTTCACAGATGATTTGAGCAGATATGGGTATATCTACTTAATGAAACACAAGTCTGAAACATTTGAAAAGTTCAAAGAATTTCAGAGTGAACTGGATAATCATGGTAACAAGAAAATAAAGTTTCTACGATCTGATCGTGGAGGAGAATATTTGAGTTACAAGTTTGGCCTTCATATAAAACAATGTGGAATAATTTCACAGCTCACATGGAGCACCACAGCGTGATGGTGTGTCCGAACGTCATAACCGCACTTTATTGGATATGGTGCGATGTATGATGTATCTTACCGATTTACCACTATCGTTTTGGGGTTATGCATTAGAGGCAGTTGCATTCACTTTAAATAGGGCACCATCAAAATCCATTTGAGATGACGCCTTATGAACCGTGGTTTGGCAAGAAACCAAAGTTGTCGTTTCTTAAAGTTTGGGACTGCGATGCCTATGTGAAAAAGTTTCAAGCTGATAAGCTCGAACCCAAATCGGAGAAGTGCGTCTTCATAGAATACCCAAAGGAAACTATTTGGTACACCTTCTATCAAAGATCTGAAAGCAAGATATTCGTTGCTAAGATGGATCCTTTCTAGAGAAGGAGTTTCTCTCGAAAGAAGTGAGTGGGAGAAAAGTAGAACTTGATAAGGTAACAATACCTTCTCCTGAATTGGAAAATAGTTCATCACTGAAATCAGTTCCTGTGATTCCTACACCAATTAGTGAGGAAGCTAATGATGATGATCATGAAACTTCAGATCAAGTTACTACAGAACCTCGTAGGTCTTCTAGAGTACGCTCCGCACCAGAGTGGTACAGTAATCCTGTTCTGGAAGTCATGTTACTAGACCATGATGAACCTACGAACTATGAGGAAGCGATGATGAGCCCAGGTTCCGCGAAATGGCTTGAAGGCCATGAAATCTGAGATACGATCCATGTATGAGAACAAAGTGTGGACTTTGGTGGACTTTCCCGATGATCAACAAGCCATAGAAAATAAATGGATCTTCAAGAGGAAGGCAGACGTTGATAGTAGTGTTACTATCTACAAAGCTCGACTTGTCGCAAAAAAGGTTTTTGACAAGTTCAAGGTGTTGACTACAATGATATTTTCTCAACTATAGCGATGCTTAAGTCTGTCCGAATCATGTTAGCAATTGCCACATTTTATGAAATCTGGCAAATGGATGTCAAAACTGCATTCCTTAATGGTTTTCTTAAAGAAGAGTTGTATATGATGCAACCAGAAGGTTTTGTCACTTCTAAAGGTGCTAACAAAATGTGCAAGCTCTAGCGATCCAACTATGGACTGGTGCAAGCATCTCAGAGTTGGAATATACGCTTTGATAAGTTGATCAAAGCATATAGTTTTATACGGACTTGCAGTGAAGCCTGTATTTACAATAAAGTGAGTGGGAGTACTGCAGCCTTTCTGATAAGTATATGTGAGTGACATATTGTTGATCAGAAATGATGTAGAATTTTTTTGGAGAGCATACAGAAATGTTTGAAAGGAGTTCTTTAAAAGAAAGACCTCAGTAAAGCTACTTACATATTGAGCATCAAGATCTATTGAGATAGATCAAGATGCTTGATAAGATTTTCAATGAGTACATACCTTGACAAGATTTTGAAGTAGTTCAAAATGGAACAGTCAAAGAAAGAGTTCTTGCCTGTGTTGCAAATGTATGAAATTGAGTAAGACTCAAATCCCGACCACGGCAGAAAATAGAAAGAGAATGAAAGTCATTCCCTATGCATCAGTCATAGGTTCTATAAATGTATGCCATGCTATGGACCAGACCTATTGTATACTCGCCCTGGTTTGGCAAGGGAGTACAATAGTGATCTAGGAGTAGATCACTTTGGACATTGGTCAAAATTATCCTTAGTGTAATAATGATATGTTTCTCGATTATGGAGGTGACAAAAGGTCCGTCGTAAAGGGTTACGTCGATACAAGTTTTGGCACTGATCCAGATGACTCTAAGTCTTAATCTGGATACATATTGAAAGTGGTAGCAATTAGCTAGAGTAGCTCCGTGCAGAGCATTGTAGACATAGAATATTTGCAAAATACATACGGCTCTGAATGTGACAGACCCGTTGACTAAACTTCTCTCACGAGCAAAACATGATCATATCTTAGTACTCTTTGGGTGTTAATCACATAGCAATGTGAACTAGATTATTGACTCTAGTAAACCCTTTGGGTGTTGATCACATGACGATGTGAACTATGGGTATTAATCACATACAGATGTGAATATTGGTGTTAAATCACATGGCGATGTGAACTAGATTATTGACTCTAGTGCCAGTGGGAGACTGAAGGAAATATGCCCTAGAGGCAATAATAAATTTATTATTTATTTCCTTATACCATGATAAATGTTTATTATTCATGCTAGAATTGTATTACCCGGAAACACAATACATGTGTGAATACATAGACAAACATAGTGTCACTAGTATGCCTTTACTTGACTAGCTCGTGAATCAAAGATGGTTAAGTTTCCTAACCATAGACATGAGTTGTCATTTGATTAACAGGATCACATCACAAACTTAGCACTTGATCATTTAGTATGTTGCTATTGCTTTCTTCATGACTTATACATGTTCCTATGACTATGAGATTATGTAACTCCCGCTTACCGGAGGAACACTTTGTGTGCTACCAAACGTCACAACGTAACTGGGTGATTATAAAGGTGCTCTATAGGAGTCTCCAAAGGTACTTGTTGAGTTGACGTATTTCGAGATTAGGATTTGTCATTCCGATTGTCGGAGAGGTATCTCTGGGCCCTCTCGGTAATGCACATCACTATAAGCCTTGCAAGCAATGTAGCTAATGAGTTAGTTTCGGGATGATGCTTTACGTAATGAGTAAAGAGACTTGCCGGTAACGAGATTGAACTAGGTATTGAGATACCGACGACCGAATCTCGGGAAAGTAACATACCGATGACAAAGGGAACAACGTATGTTGTTATGCGGTTTGACCGATAAAGATCTTCGTAGAATATGTAGGAGCCAATATGATCATCCAGGTTCCGCTATTGGTTATTGGCCGGAGACGTGTCTCGGTCATGTCTACATAGTTCTCGAACCCGTAGGGTTCGCACGCTTAAAGTTAGATGACGGTTATATTATGAGTTTATGTGTTTTGATGTACCGAAGGAGTTCGGAGTCCCGGATGAGATCGTGGACATGACGAGGAGTCTCGAAATGGTCGAGATGTAAAGATCAATATATTGGACGACTATATTCGGACATCGGAAAGGTTCCGAGTGATTCGGGTATTTATCGGAGTACCGGAGAGTTACGGGAATTCGCCGGGGAGTATATGGGCCTTATTGGGCCATACGGGAATAGAGGAGAGAGGCCAAAAGGAAGGAGGCGCGCACCCCCCTTCTGGTCTGAATTGGACAAGGGGTGCAGCCCCCTTTTCCTTCTTCCTCTCCTCTCTTTCCTTCTCTCCTACTCCAACAAGGAAAGGAGGAGTCCTACTCCCGATGGGAGTAGGACTCCCCCCTTGGCGCGCCCTCCTCCTAGGCCGGCTACCTCCCCCCTTGCTCCTTTATATACGGTGGCAGGGGGGCACCTCTAGACACAACAATTGATCCCTTGGACCTCTTAGCCGTGTGTGGTGCCCCCTCCACCATAATCCACCTCGATAATATCGTAGCGGTGCTTAGGCGAAGCCCTGCGTCGGTAGAACATCATCATCGTCACCACGCCATCCTGCTGACGGAACTCTCCCTCGACACTCGGCTGGATTGGAGTTCGAGGGACGTCATCAAGCTGAACGTGTGCAAGAACTCAGAGGTGCCTTGCTTTCGGTGCTTGACCAGTCGGGCCGTGAAGACGTACGACTACATCAACCGTGTTGTGCTAATGCTTCCGCTTTCGGTCTACAAGGGTACGTGGACAACACTCTTCCCTCTCGTTGCTATGCATCACCATGATCTTGCGTGTGCGTAGGAATTTTTTTGATATTACTACGTTCCCCAACACACGATGCCGTGGCCGTACATCATAAGCTCCTCGGTCACCGGCCGGTCCGGGCAAAGCACCGCGGGGTGGCCGGAGTCCTTGCAGAGATAGCACATCGGCGGGTTGGGGCATGCGACCTGGAAGTGCCCGGAGAGCCCACAGTTGAAGCACGGTGGTGAGTCATGCGAGGAGCTGGCGCCCGCGGGAGGGGCCACCACGGCGGGGGGCTAGCCGTTTCTTCTTATTCTTCATTTTACGCCTTGGCGCCCAGCTGCTGCTTTCCCCCATTTGTCGGCAGGAAGGATGGCTGGTTTTATGGAGGTTGATACCGGCGGGGGGCTTGATGGTAGTTGGACTGCTATTGTTGGAGACGGGGAGGGGAGGGCGAGCGGTCCCTGCGCCGTGGAGGGGTCGGTGAAAGGTGCCGGGAGGAATGCCATTGCTCCTCCGTGGGCGAACAAGGACGATCCCAAGGGTCGGCGTGGGGAGACGCCCCGGCGGCCCAGAGAGGGCGATCCCGCGTCGGGGAGCGGCGCTCCAAGCGCACCGGCGAGCGTCCCGGGCAGGGAACCAGCGAGCGGGAGTCCAGGACACCAATTGCTGGCGAAGGTCCGCCTCGCGACGTTGGCCATCAGGGGAGGAGCGCGGCGCGTCCCGATGATCGTCCTAGCGGCGCTTGGGGCGACCGGCGTCATCCCCCATTCGCGGGTCATGGCCGTAGGGGGCCGCGGGAGCCGCGGCGCCGGAGCCGAGGCAGGAGGGGCGGCGACGAGGGCAAGGGGGGATGGCAGGCTCAATGCGGCGGGAGGGAGGCGGCGAAGAATGGGCCGAGGGAACTGGGAACCCTAGCGGGGGCCAACTAGATGGCCTAGCTGCCACGACAGACTTGGCCCAGATCCACAGGAGCCTACCGAGGGCCTAGTGGGCCGGCCTAGGGGGCCCAGGACTAGCGTGGCCTGGCTCATGGGGAGGCCCGTTTCCTTCGTCCCAGACGAGCGAGGGGGGAGGGTTTCCCCGAGCGCCGCCGGCGGCGCGGCGGCCGGAGCGGGGCTGGGAGGGCGAGGCCGGGACAGGGTCCGCGAGGAGCTAGACGGGCAGGGAAAGGGGACGCCGAACGCAGAGATGAAAGGCCGGAACGGTGACTGGCGCACCATGACTGAGGACACCGCTGGCCAAGCGAGAGCGGGCGCAACGATCGGACTCGAGGCGGGTGCATAACCGGTGCGCCAGGAGAAACGTGCAGAGCCACGGTCAGCCCAGCTAGCCACCCCCCAACCTTGCGGTCGGTGGCGGCGACCCCCAGGACGCCCCTTGGCTCCTCGACGACCGAGCAGCACTCGGCGGCCGCTGTCGAGGCCGGGAGGACGAGCGGCCGGCCAAACTCCCACCCCTGGGAGGATGGCCACCGGCTGCGTCCATCAGCCGGGCGCGAGCGGAGCGGGGAGGGACACGGTCCTGGCAGACGACCGGCTGGCCAGCCTCGATGTCGTCGGCCTCAGCCAGATCCGCCCAGACCACCCGCGCCGGGGCAGCAGGGAACTGCGGGCACGACAGGGGGTGGGGTTGGGGGCGAGAAGCGGGGTTGCGGGAAGGAAGGCGGGGGCGGGAGCAGCCGCCGACGGAGAGGACGGGGGCGGCAGGGGAAGGGGAGTCACCGAGCCGGGCGCGTCGCCCCTGTGATCGCTAGAGCAACCCACGAGCTCCATCTGCATCGTGCCCCCTCCTATCAAACTAGTCTTTGAGAGAAATCTTATTTGGCCCTCTTTTAAAAGTGAAAATTGTTTTTTGCCAGTCTAGTTTTCCCCAATTTCCTCATATCAATCTAGCTTTTGACATTTCACTTTTCCCACTCTTAGCTTTTAACATTACAGCAAAATTTTCATTCCGTGGCAAAAGCAAAATAATATCATTTCACTTTTGCCTATTTTGATGTAGGTTTTGAGGCAGAGCAACGGTGACCAAGATCAAGCAAAATATTATATAATCTAGAGGGATATGCTAAAATTGGTAACATAATTCATGATGCTTGTATTGTATCTAATGCCAAGGTACAGTAAGTGGAGATAGGGCTGAATCAACAACTTACCGAATTATGTAGGAGAACCATCACATAAGCGTGCATGCTCACCCAAAAATGGTACACATTCGGGGAGATTCTTATGGACTCCTTTTTATGGGAATCCTTGGCTTCCTCCGAGCCACAAAACTGCCCCCCTCCCACCCACCCTCATGGAATTGAACTTTCAAAACAATTAAAGAACAAAATTGACACCTACGAATAAGTTGATATCTTTCACCGTGACACCTCTAAGTTGAAATAAACGTCCTCGCGCAATTCGAATTAAATCACCAGAACTAGCGGCCAACTAACAAAGTAAGTGATACATAGCATATCATTATATAGTTTTAGGTTCTATGTACATCATAACTGCAGCTACCAATGCAGCTCAAACCACCATTCCAAATTAACTAGCAAAGAAACAAAAGTGACAACTGGATATACTGCTCAAACCACAAGTTTCAAAGTGTGCATTGGTTTAACAAGCATATGTCATATATATTGTTATTTCACTCCCCGGGAGTACCGTCGCTAGTTTTCTGATTGTTTCTAGGCGTTCCATCATATTATATATGTTGTGCTATTGGTGGCAGATTTGAATTATTTAGGATTATATGTTGTGCCAAATATTAGTTGCATGTTCTTGCTAGGATGGATTGCTCTTGTCTTGCACCGCTTTTTGTGGCACGAGATGTAAATGGTTCAAAGCCAAGTATAGTGTAGGCATGCAATGCCATTGGATCACTTAACCTAGAAAATATAAAAACATACATGCCCATAAAAAATCAGAAGAATGAGGACCGTCAACAATTCGAGGATAAATCACCTATAGACATTTTATTTACTCTAGAATTTTCTAAATCAGTAGATTTCTAATTATTCCATCTATTTACTTACACGTAAAAACAAAAATCACGCACTCTAGAAACCTACATCAACTTTAGATATTTCTCCCACTCAATGATATAGATATACTTAAAATTTAACTAAGTGGCACATTGGAAAAGGTGAAAGTATGCGACTTTGCTCTTTTTGGCTTTTTCTTTGCTACTATGGAGGTATTCTGTTTTGTCAGGAGCTTTTAAGGGGAGCTGTCTAAACAATGAAACAATATATGCCACCTTTTGGACGTATAATACCTTCTATAAATTTAGTGCACGCATAATTTGTATGGTTAAAATTATATAATAGGAGTATTCTATCATAATATTTAGTGGCACTGTTAGAAAACTAAATTGGTAAAGATCGTATTTCGAGATAATGAGTTATGAATAAGTAAAAAAAATTAGTATAAATAAATGAAAATCATTTACGCTATGTAATATGGTATTGTTTAAAATGCAGCCGGATTGGCCATAAAGTGACACACACAAATGTGAAAAATAATTTGCAGTACGTAACCAGTTTGAGACGAGGGTTTTAGATTTCAGCCCAAAAAAGGAATTTTGTATGAAATGCGTGCATCTCGTTTAGGCCCGGTATATTTGTGTGCCGGCCCATAAAAAGAATGGATAGTTGCTAATTGAGCTAGGATGTGTTTTATTCTTGTTGCTGCAAGATTTCCATTTTTGGCACAATTCCATTAAAAAATCGCTCAATTTTTGCTCAAGAATTCAAGTTTTGAACGGTGCTTTTCGTCCGGTATTTTCCAAAAAAAGTTAAAAAATTCGTATTTCGCCAATTTTGTTCAGGAGTGGTATATTTTGTAAAATGAAATCCGAAACTCAGTTTGAGACATAAATGCGATAGGCAATTGAGATTTAGTTAAGGTGAGAATAAGTTAAATATGAAAAAATGTATGATTTTTCTTAATAACCAGGAAAATAAATAAATAAAATGTAACATTTTTACACGTTGCAATTATAATTTTTATAGATTGTTATCACTCTCCTGAAAAAATAATGATAAAACAATTGACTCACTCAATTTTAAAAATCAGACGACTTACATATATATCTTTTTTAAGACAATACAGATGCAGGCGCCCATACATATGCATATATGCTCATCCCTATGAACACACACACGCACACCTACCCCTATAAGCACCTCTGAGTGACTGAGCCGACACATCATCTTGAGATTGATGCAGTCGCCACAGAGTCCTTCGTACTCGACGGGAACGTCTTCTCCTACTGAACGCATATTGCCGGAAGGATTGGAATAAATCCAGGAAAATACAAGCACCAATGTAAGTCTAGGACTTGAACTCTGGTGTGCTGGGGATACCACTGTCCTCCTAACCATCCAATCACATATTGATTCACAACAACTTACATATAACTCAAGGGCGCGTTTGGTTGCTCGCATTGTATTTTGCCCCGTTGCATCTTGTCCCAGTTGGGTCTGCTTGACCATATGCAGGCAAAATCAATCATCTGCATGTTGACTGGTTGTCTGCATCTCCTCTCCCTTTATCATAAGAATGTCTCTACGCAATGTGTTTGGTTGCTCGTATTGGTTGTGCCCATACTAGTGCACGTTGTTTGGTTGCATACGAGTATAGAGTTGTAGTCACTGTTAGTGTCAAAACCGACGGATCTCGGGTAGAGGGTCCTGAGCTGTGGATCTTGGATCAATGGGGAACAAGGGACGAAGGACACGGTGTTTACCCAGGTTCGGGCCCTCTCTAGAAGGCAAAACCCTACGTCCTGCTTGATTATATTGAGATGTATAGGATGATTACAGAGTCAATTTACCACGAGATCAGATGAACTAAAACCCTAGGCTAGTAGGATGGTGATTGTTCTCACTAGTAGAAAACAGGGCATACGTCCGGGCCAGACAAGCCCATTAGTCCCGGTTCGCTCACAAGCCGGTACCAATGGGCCCATTGGTCCCGGTTCGTGAGGCCAGGCGCCTGCCGGGCCTCGTGGGGCCATTGGTCCCGGTTCGTCTGGCCCCCTTGGTCCCGGTTGGCGGCACGAACCAGGACCAATGGGCCCCGCTCCTAGCCGAATACCACTAGTACCGGTTTGTGGCCTGAACCGGTACCAAAGCGTTATCTTTCGGGCCGGGTCAGGCCACAAACTGATACCAATCCAGCCAGGGGAGAGGGCTTTTGTGTGTAAAACATTAAAAGCAAAAATAATTTTCATAAAATAAATAAAAAAGAAAAAAAACAAAAGAAAATAAATAAGTAGAAAAAAAATAAAATAAATAATTAGAAACAGAAAAAACTTTAATAAATAAGTAGAAACAAAATAAAATTTAATAATGTAAAATAAATAAACTATAATAAAATAAATAAAAATAGCAACAGTAAGTAGAAACAAAATAAAATAAATAAAGCAAAAAAGAAAGAATTTTCATAAAATAAATAAAAGAAGCAAAAAAGAAAAGAAAATATAAGTAGAAACAAAATAAACTTTAATAAATAAGTAAAAAACAAAATAAACTTTTATAAAACCTTTAGTATTATTGAAACTAAAATTATATAAAATTTATGCAACTTAAATTATCAAAGTATTTTCTGTTCAAAACATTAAAAGAAAAAAGAATTTCCACTCTCAAGCTCTCTCAACTAGCGAGGTGGGACTAAACTTTGGCCGCAACGCTGGCAGCACAGGGCCTTTGGTCCCGGTTAGAGATTATCCATGGTTGCGGCGCAATAAGCAAAGGACACAAGCGAAGAAAAAGTAAAGACTTTCTCTCGACAACTATTATGATGATACCATGCCTACTTTCAACCATTTTGTAGTTCATTTGAAATGCCTGTTGTAACAGACAAGTTTCCGTATGAAACCCTGATATCTCGAATGTTGCATTTTGAACACACAAGAAGTCCAGAGTTGTGATAAGTTATTAAAAATAAAAGAGAGGCGCAATGCTCACCTGCATGTTGCTTAGCTTCAGGCCTTGAGGAAATAGTGTAGACTGCACGGAGCTATGTGTAGTTTTTGTCCGAAACCCTGATAGCTCCGTGCAGTCTACACCACTTCCTCAAGGCTTGAAGCTAAGCAACGTGCAGGTGAGCACTGCGCCTCTCCTTCATCGTCTCTGCACTCAGGGCTTATAAACCGCTGCGAGTGCCTCTCGCTTGGCGAGGTGGGACTAAAAAACAGCTGCAGAAAGGATCAACTAAAAAACTCTTTTACCGGTTCATGCCACGAACCGGTACTAAAGGTTCTCGTGGGGCCCCAGCCTTAGAACTGGTACGAAATAAAATGCCTTTGTAACAGCGTTAGAACTGGTACTAAAGGAATCAACTAAAAAGCTTTTATAAACCTCTAGTATTATTGAAACTAAAATTATATAGAATTTATGCAACTAAAATGATCAAAGTATTTTCTGTTCAAAACATTAAAAGCAAAAATAATTTTCATAAAATGA
Source organism: Aegilops bicornis (assembly GCA_021605145.1). Classification (NCBI taxonomy): domain Eukaryota; kingdom Viridiplantae; phylum Streptophyta; class Magnoliopsida; order Poales; family Poaceae; genus Aegilops; species Aegilops bicornis. The sequence continues at coordinate 15,464,803 of CM038671.1, forward strand.
ATACAAAAAGCAAAAATGAAAACAAAAAGAAAGTATTTTGTTGAAAGTAGAAAAAAAATACAAAAAGAAAGCATAAAATAAATATGTAGAAACAAAATAAAATAAAATAAAATAAAATAAACTATAATATAATAAAATAAATAAACCTTAATAAAACAAATAAAAATAGCAAACGTAAGTATTTTGTGAGAAGTAGAAAAAATAAAAAAAAGTACCAAAGAAAACAAACAAATGGGAAAAAATGCCACCTACTGGGCCACCACGGCCTGAATACGACTAGAAACCAACCCATGGGCCAGGATTCAGGCCCGCAGAAGGCCCTGTAGGCCTGCAGGCAGATACACTATGTCTAGGCCCGAAAGCCTGCATTTGAGAGGAGCTCGAGAGGGTAGCGGGAGTGAGGCTTATAAACCACTCTCGAGCTCCCTCAACTAGCGAGGTGGGACTAAACTTTCGAGCCGCGACGCGGGAAGCACAAGGACTTTAGTCCCGGTTGGTGCCACCAAGGGACAAAGGTATGATTAGTACCGGTTCATGGTAACAACCAGTAACCAATGCTCATTTAGTCCGGTTGGTGCCACCAACCGACCAAAGCCTTCGCTTCCCGCCCTTTGGGCTGCTGAAAAGAGACCTTTGGTCCCGGTTGGTGGCACCAACCGGGACTAAAGGGGGGCATTGGTCCCGGTTGGTGCCACGAACCGGGACCAAAGCCTTTGCTATATAAGTAGGACTTAGGAAAATTTCAGAACCGCCCATCCCCACTTCGATCTCACCTCCTCCCCTCCCTCGACGGCGGCGAATCCATTCACGACGCCGGCAGGCTGCCCGAGCTAGCCCTCGCCACGCCATGCCCCCGGTGATGCCGCTCGTCGTGGCTCTCTGCCCTGACCTGACGCGCCGAGGCGCGCCCTGTCCTGTACGCCTCCTCGTCGCCCTGTCGCCGCGCCCCTGCACCGTCGTCGCCGTCACCGTGCCCTGCTTCCTCGTCGCCATCGCCGTGCCCTGCTTCCTCGTCGCCGTCGCCGTGCCCTGCTTCCTTGTCGCTGTCGCCGTGCCCTGCCTCCTCATCGCCGTCACCGTGCCCTGTCTCCTCGTCGCCGCCCCTAGCAGAGTGAGCTCGCGCCGCCCAAGTGAGCTCATTCTCCTCGTCGCCGTCCACCCTCTGTAGATGGATGATGATGATTTTTTCTTTATATTTTATTTAGAGTGATGAATTTTGCTAAGTTTAGATGCATTTTCCTAATTAAGTTTAGATGTGTAGTTATATTTATTTAGATGTGTAGTTAATTTAGATGTTGTAATTTGTTCATAAAAGTTGTGCACATATGTATAGAAACTTCTTTTTTTTTCATATGTACGAAAATGTAGAGTGAAAACGAAAACAAACATATAAGAAAAAACAAAGGAAAAATGTAGAGCCTGGCGAAGCAAGTCTTTTTTCTAAGGTAGTTTTTTTGTTAAAGTGAGGGGGGACGTCGGACATGACATGAGGGGGGACGTCGGAAAAAATAAGAAGAGGAAGAAGAAAAAAAAAGGAGAAGAAGAAGGAATAAAGGAGTGGAAATCTATTTTTTCTTCTACTCCTCTATTCCTTCTTCTTCTCCTCTTTTTTTTCTTCTTCTTTTTTATCGGGAATGAGGGTGTCGAGGATCGCCGAGCGGTCGAGGGTCGAGAACTAGGGTAGAGGGTCGAGGGTCACAGAGGGGTCGAGGGTCGTCGAGGGTTCGAGGGGCGAGGGTCCTCGAGGAGTCGAGGGTTCGAGAGTTCGAGGGTCGAGAGGTCGAGGGTTCGAGGGTCGAGGGTTCGAGGGTTCTAGGGTTCAAGGGTCGAGGGTTCAAGGGTTCTATATGGTCGAGGATTTGAGGGTCGAGGGTCGAGGATTCGAGGGTTCTAGGAATATGCAAAAGTTAGAATTTTTAATGTTAACTTCGTAGAATTTTTTTGTTGATATTATTGTCGAACATGCAAATGTTTGTATGTTCATATGCAAAGAATATGTCAATTTTTTTGTAGTAGATGGTGATGATGATATATGAAAACTTGGTCATTTTTCTGTTGTAATTTTGTTCGATGAATGTTTTCTGTTAAAACTTGTATTAAGTTTGTTCGATAAATGTTTCATGGGAGAGAGGGAGTAAAAACTCATCAGACATGAGGGGGGAGGAGTCCCCCTCCGGTTCCTAACTCTCTCGGGAATTCAACATATATTCAACATGAGGGGGGGGGGGTCGATACCCCCTCCCCGATAACTTCGACATGAGGGGGGGGTCGATATACCCCCTCCCCGATAACATTTTTTCCATGTATGTATGTCGTCGTTGTCAATATACCTCCTCCTTTACCAAGTTAAAAGAGCGTTGTCGTCGAGGCCACCCCGAACCCTTTAAGCATTGCCGAGGCCACCCAAAACCCTAGAGAAGCGTCGAGGCCATTAATTAATACAATTTCTCGTTGTGAATAGCTATAGCTAGGTCTACGTTTGCCACCAATATATCCATCTTTCATGTTTGTATAATAATTTCCATGTTGTAATATTTACAGAAACTACAAAGCACGGCCGAGATGAGGAAGCAGAACGGGTGTTGGGGGACATAATCGCAGCCGGAGCTGATGTCATGTCGTCTCTCAACGAAAGCGATGGTCTGAAAGGAGAGGGTGAAGAAGCAGGCTACAGTCCTCGAACAACGGAGGAGACTGTGACCGGTGACCGAATGCCGGTTCAAGAAGGAGGCCGTGATGACGGCTCCGGTGACCGAACAGAGTCCGGCTAGGTATATATATTAATTAAGCCTATGCTGACTATAGCTAATTGATGCATTCATTGTTTTGGTATCTACACATATTAACTCTCGTCTTTCTTCTTATTTCTAGCCCTCCGGATCGAGCACAACTTCGGTAAAGAGACGAGGCCTGAAGAAAAAGTTGCAATCAGATGAAAGGTTCACGATCACAGCAATCGCGCGCGATGGCCAACCGATTGAACCCCTCCGGACCAAGGAGGCATTTACTGCTCAGTGCGGGGTTCTTGTTAGGGACATGATCCCGATCAGCATAGAGCAATGTAATCACCCTAAGGATGAAGAGCTTCAAGTTTCTTGTGTCGAAGATAGACAGAAAGCTGATCTTCGGAAAGCGCTGAAGATAAATTTCACCCTACCGGAAGAGGACGATCCGGAGAATCCAGTTAAAGAGCCATTGATCAAGTCCTTTGCTCTCAAGAAGATGGCAGATCTATTCAGAAAGTGGAAGAATGACCTGAAAGCAAAGTTTGTCGACCAAAAAAAGACACGAGAATTCATCGGCCTGTACGACAAGCTCAGAGATCAATGGGACGCATTTGTGGCCAACAAGACATCGGGGAGGAGTAAGAATATGTCAGCCATAAACAAGATAAATGCTGCGAAGAAGGAGCATCACCGTCGCACGGGGTCAGGTGGCTACCTCAAATCCCGACCATTGTGGGCCAAGGCTGAGAATGACCTGCTTGATAAAGGGATCGAACCAGAGATATTGAACTGGCCAGACCGTTACCGGACTTGGTTCTTCGGGGTTGGCGGAACCTTGGACTGTGAATAGGAAGTGCGTTTGGACGAGGGAGCAACTGCGAATACCCCTCACGAAGCTTCATCACTATATTAACGCAGCACGGGAAGGGACGTTTGTTCCAGACAGAGAGAAGGACGAGCTCACAATGGCCCTCGGGAATCCTGAGCACCCTGGACAGACACGAGGCATGCCAGGCTCTGTTCCGTGGAAGGCTGGGTTTCCGGACGCAGTCGGTTACAAATGCCAAGAGAGGAGGAAGGTGGAGCAGAGCGAACTGCAGGAGATGCACTCAAGGGTACAGAAGCTAGAGGAACGAGATGCAGTTCGAAGCAAGCGACCTGCCGAAGCTACCCCCGAAGCTATCCCGCCATCTTAGCGGAGAAGCAGCGTGGCTTCCATCGAACAGCTTCAGCTGGAGCCTGTATTCACGGCTCCTGCTAGCTACCCCGTGGATGCTATCACAGAGTCTCAACATTGCCACCTTATGACGCAATGGGAGAAGTACAAAGTCAAGGCGGCAGTCGGCTCTGTTCGACCTCCTGAACCCGGTGCAACTTTTCACTGCCGTCCAATTCTAGAAGGATATGCTAGGGTGACGGTGGATGAAATAACAGAGGGATTTGAGGAGCTCGTGCTTGACCACCCTACCGGTGAAGGGAGGCTCTGCTGGGTCCTGCTTTGAAGACTCCATGCCAATGGAGGAAGGAGCTCATCAACCTTCCGAACTAGACGCCTCCGCCTCCTCCTCCTCCTCCGGCGAGTCAGGGCACTCCGCCTCCTCCTCCGCCTGCTCCTCCGGCGAGTGATCAGGGCACTCCGCCTCCTTCTTCGGCGCGTGGCGGCACTCCGCCTCCTTCTCCGCACGCTGGCCACCAACCAGCCTCCTCCTTCTTAACCCGTCGGCAAGGGCAGAAGAGACCCGCCGCCACTCCGGCTGCTCCGGCGCGTCGCAGTCCTTCTCCTCCGCCTCGTAAGAAACTAAAGAAGAAAGCTACAGCCGCTCGGCCTGCTCCGGCATCTAGCAGTACAGGCGGGAGGCAATACAGATTTGGTCCATCTCTCAAGACTCCAGAGAAGTTACCATACGAGAGGACTCAGAAGGAAAACGAGGAGATCTGTCAAGCCCAAGTGAGGGACTACTTCGCAACACAGAGAGCTAAGAGGCATCCACCTCCGGAGGAGAAGATAGATTTGGTTAAAGAAAAGCACACTTTGGATGCCCTGCAGCGACCACCACCGTCTCCGCCGAAAACCAACTATGAGTGCATTACTAAAAAGACATATAAGGAAGCGAAGCGGTCGGGAAGTACTTGCAGTGAAAAAAGGTTACAAGAACAAAGAACTGGGAAAAAAATTCCCCAGCTCGGCGAATAAGTGAACCAATCGTGCCCCCCGCTCAAGGTGTCTAGCGATATCGTCGCTAATCATCTGGGGGTCTTGCCCGGTACCAATCCTGGAGATTATGACGATGCACATTTTGATATAATGGAGTCGTACTTATTCAAATATGAGTATGGGAAGCCTCTCGTCAAAGATGGAACTACTCTAACAACGATGATGCGAAGATTCCATGATTGGTACATGGAAACCTGCAGAAAGGCGCTGTCAGCTGGGGATAAAATCGATACTTTGACGCTAAAAGTTAAAGAGGATGTGCACGACCTCGTTGGAATTGAGGAGTTATGCATTTCCATTTGAGGAGTTCTTCCAGTTTTTCAATCTAAAGGCCCTCGATAAATTAACGGTCACTTGCTACTGTCTGTAAGTACTACTTCTGGCATTAAGTCTCTATATATAGCTCAGCTCTTTCATTGCATGTAGATATAATTATCCTCACTATATTATGCAGATTGAAGATCGTCGGATTCAGACAAAATGAAATGTATGATATTGGGTTCATTAACACAAATCTCATAGATGAATTTACGGTTAAATATAAAGCCAAAGAAACCGAGGACAAGTTGCTATGATCTTTGTTAATAAATCAAAACCAAGATACAATACTCTTTCCTTACAACTTCAAGTGAGTGTTACTGTCTTGTGCATATTCGGTTTCCCTAAATTATTACTGTTACAGTAATTAATGCAATTGATGAGTTATGCATGCGTGCGCAGCCTATATTCTCCTAGAGATTAAGCTTGAGCAGGGATTAGTAAATGTCTTAGACTCGAGACGAAAAGATCCCAAGGAGTATGCGGCCATGTCTAAGATGCTCGAGAAGTAAGTTGATTCGTTCATTATCACACCATATCAGCAACTTTGTTCATTTCACGATATCAAGTAATTGTTTTCTTTGTCTCTCAGGTTTTGGAAAGTATTCACCGCACAAGTTACTTCATTGCCGCGGGATCTGGTATGGAAATACCCAAAAGTAAGTACTACTAGCTAGCTAGCTAGTTTCGCGCATCTCTCGTTGATTCTAACTACTATCATCAATGCCATTTATAATGCTTCATTATTAGTTTGATTGACCTCTATTTCTCATAAAGTGCTTGTGGCAGGAAGCCGGGAATAATTACTATGGATACTACGTCTCCGAGTTCATCTACAATGCGACGGCCAAGAATAGGCGGGGCTACTCAAAAAGACAATATGAAGTGCGTAAGCAAAAATATTCACAAGTTTATTTTATTACCATCATTTCTGTTGAGTTTCATTCATATATATGTATTGACCCCCTTATTCAAATTAGATGTGGCAGATGCGGGATGAACTCCTACCAGAAAATCGCATGCGAGCAATTCAAGAGGAATTGGCTGGATTCTTTCTTGACCATGTCATCAATAAAGCCGGAGAATACCACCATGCATGTGGAAGTTGAGTTCATATATTAGGGTATTGTAAGAGATCTTACACATTGTGTGTGTGTGTGTCTATATATATATATATATATATATATATATATATATATATATATGTATATATATATAGCCAGTAGCGTTGGTAAGATATACGAAAACTTGTTGTTCGACCAATCTCTCGGAGAAGGGGAGGTCGATCACTTCTGTATATGTTCATGACGATCTTCTGTATACTTCATAGTTTCCTTCATTTGCTTACTAGCTAGCTAGCATGTCGAGTCCTCTCTATACGTAGTGTCGACCAAACACGGAGATAAGAGAGGACACTTCTCTCTATTAGATAGCTAATACAATATATGAAACCCCGTAAATTAACTCCATAAAACCCCCCAACCCCCCAGTCCCTTCAGAAAAAAAACAAAAAACCAAGCCTCTGAAATGCTGACGCGTGGAAGCCTTTTGGTCCCGGTTGGTGGCACTGAGGGAGTCCCGGACTAGGGGGTGTCCGGATGGCCGAACTATCATCTTTGGCCGGACTCCTAGACTATGAAGATACAAGATTGAAGACTTCGTCCCTTGTCCGGATAGGACTTTCCTTCGCGTGGAAGGCAAGCTTGGCGATACGGATATGTAGATCTCCTACCATTGTAACCGACTCTGTGTAACCCTAACCCTATTCGGTGTCTATATAAGCCGAAGGGTTTTAGTCCGTAGGACGAACAACAATCATACCATAGGCTAGCTTCTAGGGTTTAGCCTCTACGATCTCGTGGTAGATCTAATCTTGTACTACCCATATCATCAATATTAATCAAGCAGAGTAGGGTATTACCTCCATCGAGAGGGCTCGAACACAGGTAAAAACATCGTGTCCCTTGTCTCCTGTTACCATCCGCCTAGACGCACAGTTCGGGACCCCCTACCCGAGATCCGCCGGTTTTGACACCGACATTGGTGCTTTCATTGAGAGTTCCTCTGTGTCGTCACCGATAGGCCCGATGGCTCCTTCGATCATCAACAACGATGCGATCCAGGGTGAGACTTTTCTCCCCGGACAGATCTTCGTATTCGGGCGGCTTTTGCATCGCGGGCCAATTAAGCTTGGCCATCCGAGCAGATCGAAAGCTACGCCCCTGGCCATCAAGTCAGGTTTGGAAGTTTAAACTACACGGCCGACATCCGCGGAGACTTGATCTTCGACGGATTCGAGCCGCAGCCGAGTGCGCCGTACTATCTCCATGGGCATGATCTAACTCTACCGCCGAACAGTGTCCTGGAGGCCGCACTAGTGTCCGCTCCGACCATTGATTCGGAGCCGATCTCACCGATCAAGGATGGCTGGTTGGACACCACCTCGGGGGCTGAAATCTCTACGGCGATCGAGCCGAACACCATCCCTGTCCGTCGCGAAGCTCGTGACTCCCAGGTGCCGGACTCCTCTCCGGAGTCCGAACCTTCTGCGCCCCTGCCAACCGAATCCGATTGGGCACCGGTTATGGAATTCACTGCCACGGACATCTTTCAGCACTCGCCTTTCGGCGATATCCGGAACTCACTAAAGTCTCTCTTTATCCGGAGAGCCCTGGCCGGACTACGGTCAGGAAGGTTGGGATTCGGACGACGAGGAAATTCAACGCCCACCCACCACCCACTTCGTAGCCACTGTCGATGATTTAACCGACATGCTCGACTTCGACTCCGAAGACATCGACGGTATGGACGGTGATGTCAGAGACGACCAAGAACCAGCGCCTACAGGGCACTGGAAGGCCACCACAACTCACGATGTGTGCATGGTGGATACACCAAGGGAAGCGATAGCGAGGAACAACGGGACACTGCGAAAAGTAATCCTCCTGAAAAGCAGTCAAAACAGCGACGTAAGCGCCGCTCAAAACCCCACCTCGACAAAGACAGCGCCCACACAGACCCAGCCATAGAGCAGGGCGAGCCGGCCGACGACGAACATGCCATGGAGCAACCATCCGAACAGGATAACTTGGATAAACAACCCGTCCCCGGCAACGACAGCAGTCCGGACAATCTCTCGCCGGACATATCATTGGAGTAGAAGAACCTCCACAGAGAGCTCGTCGCCACCGCACGTAGCCTAAAAAAGCAGAAACGGAAGCTCAAAACAGCGGAAGACGCACTCCGAATGAGATGGAGCAAAGTACTCCACAGCACAGACAAATATGGCGATAGCCGCCGAACAAAGAGCTACCCAAAGCGCAAACTACTGCCCGAATTCGATGAGGAGGCCGTAGAGCCCCCACGATCAAAAAACAAAGAGGCCGCCCGATCGGATAGACGACCACATGGCAAACATAAAGCGGCAAGCGGCGCCGCACACAAGCCGGCACGCGATCCGCATAAGGATTCGCGCCAAAAGGATGGCACAGTTAGATCTATCTACGGGCCAAGGAAACAAGTTCTGGCGAGCAATACAACACGTTAAATACCCAACATCACGGCACACCCAAATACAGGGGCGCCGCACATCCCCTATGTTTCACCGATGAGGTGCTGGATCATGAATTTCCAACGGTATTCAAACCCGTAAACATAGAGGCACACGACGGAACAACAGACCCTGGAGTCTGGATCGAGGATTACATCCTGCACATACACATGGTCAGAGGACATGACCTCCACGCCATAAAATACTTACCCCTCAAACTCAAAGGGCCAGCTCGGCATTGGCTTAAAAGCCTTCCCGAAAACACCATTGGAAGTTGGGAAGAGCTCGAGGATGCGTTTCGGGCAAATTTTCAGGGGACCTATGTCCGCCCTCCGGATGCAGACGATCTAAGTCACATAACTCAACAGCCCGGAGAGTCAGCCCGGAATTCAGAACAGGTTCCTTACCAAAAAGAACCAAATAGTCGACTGTCCGGACGCCAAAGTCTTAGCAGCCTTCAAACACAACGTCCGAGATGAATGGCTCGCCAGACACCTCGGCCAAGAAAAGCCGAGAACAATGGCCACACTAACAAGCCTCATGACCCGCTTTTGCGCGGGAGAGGATAGATGGCTAGCAAGATGCAGTACCAGCGACCCAAGTACATCCGAAGTCAGGGATGGGAATGGGAAACCATGACGCAACAAGGACCATCGCCGGATTAAGGGAAACGGTCCAAAGAGCGCGGCAGTCAACGCCGGATTCAAAAGCTCACGGCAGAACAATAAAAAACTGCCCCTCAAAGACAATAGCGATGAGCTATCCAACTAAAACAAAATTTTGGACAAGATATGTCAAATCCACAACACTCCCGGGAAGCCTGCAAACCATACCCACAGAGATTATTGGGTCTTCAAGCAGTCCGGCAGACTCGACACCGAACACAAGGGGATCGACACGCCAAGTGAGGATGATGACGAACCCCACAAGCAGAGCACCAGAAAACAAAAGAATTTCCCACAAGAGGTTAAAACAGTAAACTCACTTCACGTGATAAAAGGGAAAAACAGAGCGGCGCCCACTAAAATGCGCGCCGCACAGACTACCCTAGCGGAGTACCAACACTGGTTGTCAAAACCAATCACCTTCGACCATCAGGACTACTCCGAAAGTATCCGGAACGCATGATGGACTGCCTTGATATTGGATCCTATAATTGACGGATTCCAATTTACACAAGTCCTCATGGACGGCGGCAGTGACATAAACCTGATATATCAGTACACAATCCGCAGGATGGGGATAGACCCAACCAAAATTAGCCATAGCAACACTTCCTTTAAAGGAATAATGCCAGGCACATATGCCCATTGTACGGGCTCCCTAACATTAGAAGTTATGTTCGGTTCATCCGACAACTTCCGTCGCGAAAAGTTAGTCTTCCATGTCGCCCCATTTAAAAGTAGCCATCAAGCACTGTTGGGACGCGAAGCTTTCGCCCGCTTTAACGCAATTCCGCATTATGCAACTCTTACACTTAAAATGCCCGGTCCACGAGGCATCATCTCATTAAAGGGAAACTACGAGTATTCCTCGAATACGGAAAAATGTGAGACTGCGTTAATAGCCTCACACTAATACGGCTTTGCTGATCAAAGCATATAAAGTAGGTCGTTCAGACCCCGGACACGGTTAGACAAGTCCGGCTTAAATAAACAAGGGGCTTACTAGCCGCGTAACCCCTTACAAGGGGCTCCACGCATGTACAACAAGAGACAATAAAGCTCAATTTTATTCATTTTTTGAATCGTACTCTGTTTATTTCAAATTACATTTTTCGCACGATCTTTTTTCAACTAAGTTCCTCTCTTTTACAGATGAACGCCGTGCTATACCCGTCCAGGATACGGCACAACGGAGACACAGGCGCAGACGTGCAGCAGGGACCCGTTGCAAAGGATTCTTTTCAGATTAAGACCTGCGTAAACCTTTCTCACTGTCTCTTGTTGTTATTCATCCCCCGGTCTCTTGTTATAACCGAGGAGGAGGCTGGCGTTTTGGCATCGGCTGCGTCAGAATTTTGCACGTACCTGGACACCAGGGGCTTGTTATCAAGGGCATTGTTCAGCCCACTTTATCAAAGACCGAATACCTTAGGGAGTGTTCGGTGTCTCGAGTTAGGCCTTATATGCATCAGCTCCGAATCATGTCTTTGGTCAAATGTTGGGTTTGCCCGGCTCCTGTGTTTCGCTGGCTTACATTCCGTTCTATCGGCTAACGCGACACCAGGAGAACTACTGCGATTGTGCCCCAGTTCGGCCTGGCGAGCACCTCAGTGGAGAAAGCCGAAAACTGACTGTCATGATATAGCGAGAGAATGGTCAACCACTCGATGACTCACCGGAATGTTTAGAATTCCTCCGCATTAACGAAGGACCGTTTCCCGGTCAGGCATATACGCACCCCGAATTCGGGAGAGTGCGGTGCCTCCAGGGGCTATATAGTAGCCCCACCATCGAACTCCTATGGCTAAGTGAAAGTGATAAAGCATTATAGTCCGGTTGCCTAGTTCGCTACGCTGCCACCTCCTTAATAGGACCAAGATGTTGGATTAAGTGTGAAAAAGCGCCTTCTTTGCAAACACCCCCGCACTATGTGCGTGGGGGCTGAAGCCGAAGACTGCCATCTTTCAGGTTATATATATACATATACATCAACGGCCGCACAGGGAGTAGTTTACTACTTGAAACACACAAGTATAAAAAGCTCTTATATTATATTGAAACGTTGTTTCATAAGTTACACATGTCATTCAAACATAACATCCTTCGAGCACTGCGTCTCTATTAAACGAGCGCCCGGAAGAACTTCCTCAAAATAGCGCTCGACTGGTACTCGGCTTCCGTCCGAATCTGGGGATGCAACGTCGGTGGCCTTCATTTCTGCCCAGTATGTCTTGACACGGGCAAGAGCCATCCGTGCACCCTCAATGCACGCCGACCGCTTCATTGCGTCGATACGCGGTACCGCACCAAGGAACTGTTGCACTAAGCCAAAATAACTCTTCGGCTGAGGCCTCCCAAGCCACAAATGAGTCACGACATGCTTCATGGCAAGTTCGGACAATTGATTCAGCTCGGCCCATTCGGCCAACCATTCGGATAACGGAATAGGACGCTCTGGACTATGGAACTGCGACCAAAACAACTCTTCCCTTTTGTGCCCCTTCCGGCCTCGGAAGTGCTCGATCGAGTCCGCGGCACTCGCCGCTAAATCCAGATAAGCATCCTCCGAACTCCACAACCGGTCCAACTGAGCATACTTCGGATCCGTGAACTTCCTCCGCAGCAGAAAAGGTTTCCCAGCAGCAACATCCACAGCCTGGCGCAGCTCCTCCTTTGCAGCTCTCATTGCGGAGCGGGCATCCTTGGCTTCGGCGGTGGCCTTTTTCAGGTCCTCTTGCTCCGCTTGACGTTCTTTTTCAAGAACCCCGCAGCGGTCGGTAGCATTCTTCAACTTTATGGCCATATCGGCCATTTCCTCTTTGCTTCGGCAGTGAGCAGCCTGTTCGGCTTTTAGCTCTTCGGCCGCCCTTAAAGCGGCCGCATTACTATTTCTGGCTTGCTCTTTAGCTCGGGCGAGTTCCGCCCGCAGCTCCTCCACAGCAGCGGCACCACTTGCATTAAGCATACAAGTATTAAGGCACGGGCGTCAAGCTCCCTTACCAGGCGTCCGTGAAGAAGTCGCATACCTTGTGACTCGTCAAACCGCTTATTGACAAGCGCGATGTCCGCATCTGCCTCGTCAAGTTTCCGCTTTAGTTCGGCAAATTCATCAATCCGGCTGGCCACCGGACGCCCCGCCACCTATTGAGGAGCGGCGATATGATATAACTGAGATTATGATCCCCGGCACGCTGTCAATTTTGACAACATGCCGAGTCTCAGGGGCTACTATCTATACAGGGCGCATTCTATATGCATAACTGTCAGAAGGTACATCATTTTTTGCGTACCTCGAACTCCGTCAGTAAGCTTCTGACGGCTTTATGCAATCCGCCCTCAGCGGATGCAATTCTTTCAATCACCAGACCCATTAGCGCACGGTGATCTTCTAAGATAGCCGCTCGCCCGAGCGACCCTTCAGCTCCTCCGACCACACGCCAGTTGGCGCCGGACCTTCCGGCCCCGCCGGACTCGGGGAAGCCCTCCGCGACGACACCTCAGGGTCGTCCGCCTCGCATGAAGGTGCGACAGGTGGAGGCGTTTCTCTCTCCATCATCTCTGGAAGAAGATCCTCAAGACGAAGCTCACGAGAAGGGCTGAGATCCGAACTACAAGGTATAATTTCGGTTATCTTCAGAAATAAATATGGGGATGTCCCTTATTACAAGAACCCTTCTTTTTACTTACGGCTCGCTGGAGGGCTGATCCCCTTGGGGAAATAGTGCGGCTGGGGTACTTCCCAGCGCCGGACTCTCTGACAAAGAATTCTTTCCCTTCTGTGAGGCCTTGACCTCCGGATCTTCCGTAGCAGTCCTCTTCTCTCCTTGGAGGGTGGGAATTTTGATCCCTCCTTCCTTGAAAGCCTCCTTCGTGGAGGCAGTTGCTTCCCCGCTCCCCCCTTCAGCATCTTGGTCAGCACGAGATCCGGCATGGTCTCTGGGAGGGGAGCCGGACACCTTATCAACTTTGCCTTCGCTACCCACTCCCGTTCAAGAAACAGCTCCTTTAAGGGCAAGTTTATGATAAATAAACGGACAGCCTGTCCGATGCAGACTACTTACTCGAGTATCTCGGGCGATTGCAGCTTAGTCCTGCGTCCTCGCCAGGTCGGACACTTCTCTTGTGATCCAAGAACAGTTTATACATCTCCACGGGCGTCGTACCCATAAAATGTTGGAGAGCTCGTGGTCCCTCCGGATTGAATTCCCACAGACGGAGGGGCGACGTTTGCAGGGCAGAAGGCGCCGAATCAACATAACCTGCGCCACTGCGACCAGATTGATCTCTCTTTCTTGGAGGTCTTGAATACGGCCCTGCAACAGAGGAACGTCCTTGGACGGCCCCCAGTCGAGCCCCTTGTTGACCCATGGCGACGGCCATTGTGGTGGACTGGGCGGAAGGCGGAGGCGCCACCCATTTGGTGCCCTGGAGCGGTGATATAGAACCACTCCCGTTGCCACAAACCAAGCTCCGCCGGAAAAGAGCCCTCGGGCCACAGAGCATCAGCGCACTTGCTTATGATAGCCCCTCCGCACTCTTCCTGTTGCCCCCTGATCATCTTCAGCTCCACCTTGAAAGTCTTGAGCCACAATCCGAAGTGAGGGGTAATGCGGAGAAAGGCTTCACATACGACAATGAATGACGAGATATGGAGGATGGACTCCGGATTCAAGTCATGGAAATCCAGCCCATAATAAAACATGAGCCCTCAAGACAAAGGGATCCGTCTGGAAGCCTAAACCCCGAAGGAAGTGAGACACGAACACCACGCTCTCGCCGGGCTCGGGAGTGGGAATGACCTGCCCTGGAGCAGGCAGCCTATGCGAAATCTCGCCGGTTAGATACCTGGCGTCTCGCAACTTTAGCACATCCTCTTTCGTAACGGAAGAAGGCATCCACCGACCGTCCTGGCCGGAGACGAACATCGTCGAAGGTCCGAAGCGCCTGAATCAGAAGCTTTGAGTGTTGGAACTCGATGCTAGAGGCGGATTCGATTGAGATTGAAAAAGAAGAGGGCCTTGGTCTCATTATAAAGAGGTTGAATACCAAGAGCCCTCCCCGTGGTCGATTGGGACTCTCCTTTGATAGAGGAGGCGTGCCAACGGGCACGGTTGGGTTACCCACATCCGTATTGATGAGAATCCCGGAATAAGGGGGCACGATCTACGCTTTGATAAGACGTGCCAAGGAAACCGCCTCGCTAAACGCGCTGAGGTGGGACAGTAAAAACGATTCGTATAAAGGACTGGCCGTGGTGTGATGTCACGCCGCGGAATACGTCAGCAGATCTGTGCAAAAGTTATTCTCTCTACGGTGGTATGTGGAACTTGTTTTGCAGAGCCGGACACTATCCTTGTGTTCAAAACCTTCTATGAAGTATTCAGAGGAGGAACCCGCCTTGCAATGCCGAAGACAATATGCGCGTCGGACTCGTCGTCATTGAAGCCTGGTTCAGGGGCTACTGAGGGAGTCCCGGACTAGGGGGTGTCCGGATGGCCGAACTATCATCTTTGGCCGGACTCCTAGACTATGAAGATACAAGATTGAAGACTTCGTCCCTTGTCCGGATAGGACTTTCCTTGGCGTGGAAGGCAAGCTTGGCGATACGGATATGTAGATCTCCTACCATTGTAACCGACTCTGTAACCCTAACCCTATTCGGTGTCTATATAAACCGAAGGGTTTTAGTCCATAGGACGAACAACAATCATACCATAGGCTAGCTTCTAGGGTTTAGCCTCTCGATCTCGTGGTAGATCTACTCTTGTACTACCCATATCATCAATATTAATCAAGCAGGAGTAGGGTATTACCTCCATCGAGAGGGCCCGAACCTGGGTAAAAACATCGTGTCCCTTGTCTCCTGTTACCATCCGCCTAGACGCACAGTTCGGGACCCCCTACCTGAGATCCGCCGGTTTTGACACCTACAGGCACCAACCGGGACAAAAGGCCCCCTGCCTGGGCAAGCGGTAGCTGCCATGTTGAGTCCCCATTTGTCCCGGTTCCTGGGCGAACCGGGACTAAAGGGTCAGGGCTTTAGTGACGACCCTTTAGTCCCGGTTCGGGAACCGGGACCAATAGCCCTCACGAACCGGGACGAATGAGGGGTTTTCTACTAGTGTCTTCTAGCCTCTACGGACTAAACCCTCTGGTTTATATGGACACCAGAGGTACTTGGGTTACATATGGTCGGTTACAACAAGAGGATAAACATGCACTAGTAGAAAACAGGGCAACAATCCCGGTTCCAGATGGCCTTTAGTCCTGGTTCTATAACCGGGACAAAACGTTCGGGGCTAGTGCCCATCACTTTTAGTCACGGTTGGCTTACGAACCGGGACTAAAGGAGCTCCATGTGGCCGCTGTGGGGCGCCCAGGAAGGAGGACATTTAGACCCGGTTGGTAACACCGACCGGGACTAAAAGGCAGCCACGCGTCAGCAGCTGCCAGACGTTGTGTTTTTTTAGGGAGGGGTTTAGGGGTTTTTAGGGGTTTTCATATTGTGTTTCCCCCTTTTATTTTTGTGTTTATCCTTCACTTCTTTTAAATGTAGGGTTTAATGTTTATTTAATGTTTTCCATTCAACTCAATGCTAGCTACTACATATAGCAATGAAGGAACCATTACACAAGATCGTCAAGCATGAACATATATATAGAGAGAAGTGGTCTCTCTTTCTTCGTGCTTGGTCGACAACAAGTCTTCGTATATCTATCCGACGGTACTACATATAAACAACATAACATCTCTTACGATCCCTGACATCATCTATCCAAATCATGCAATTCTGCATGGTATTCTCCGTCTTTAGGTAGGACGTGGTCAACAAAGAATCCCGCCAATTCCTCTTGAATTGCTCGTATGCGATCATGTGGTAGGAGTCCATCCCGCTTTTCCTAGATCTAATTTAAAGAAGGGGGTCAATACATATATATATATATATATATATATATATATATATATATATATATATACGAATGAAACTCAACACAATTGATTGTAGATGAAATAAAATTGTGAATATTGTTTACGTACTTCAAATTGTTTGTCAGATTAGCCCCGCTCAGTGGTCGAGTGGCGCATGAACTCACAAACGTAGTATCCACATAAATTATTCCTGGGTGCCTGCCACAAGCACTTTACGAGAATAGAGTTCAATCAAACTGATAAGCAAGCATGATAATGGTATTGATGAAACTAGAATCAATGAGAGATGCGCAGAACTAGCTAGTACTACTTACTTTGGGGTGTGTAAATCGCAGCTCCTTCTTCTCTAGACCCGGAACCATTCCGGTGAATCTTTTCCAAACACCGCCCGACAAAGAAAATGATTACTTGATATCTGGAAATGAACAAAAGTTGCCAATATTGTGCGATAATAATTTAACTTACTTCTGGAGCATTTTACTCATGTCCGCCCACAGCTTAGGCTCTATTCGTAACAGAACCGAGACTAAAGCTCAGATCTGGCCAGGACCAAAGCCCTGTTTTCTACTAGTGTCTCCATGCTGGGTAGGAACCTAATAGAGTGTAATCACATTGTGAGCACCTCCCTATCCCTTCTCCGCCGATTGGTAGCTATAGAGCTCCGATTTGGAGGAGGTGCAAGAGGAGCAAGTGATTGAGGGCTCATGTGTGTTGGAAGAATTGCGAGGCTACACACGTGAACATGGTGGAGAGGAACGAGAGAGAGAGGCGAAGACGAACACCGGAGCATCAGAGTTTTTCGAGGCGCAACAACTTGCCTCTTTTCTTGCTTTTTTCTCTTCTTATTCTTTCTCCCGTAACAGCCTGAGAGATTACAAGGATAACAGCCGGACGACTCGGCCTAAACTAACTCCACGATCTGCCTATGTCGTGCCATCCCACGACTTGATCGTGGTCTAAACAAACCCACACACTGCAACGTGAACAAGCACGCTTTTGGCTAATTGCGTGTATGATCCATGCAGACTAATTAACCTCTAATTAAATATGCCTGTAACAAGATTAGAACTAATAATGTGGTCTTGGTGTCGAGAGATTTGGCAGTCGAACTACTATTCTGGAGGAGATTGAGGTGGTGATAAAGAGTAGGGGAATTGGTGATCCCGGGGGAGGAAAATTGTATGGTGGGAGAAGTTGACTTAGGTGACGAGTGGGTCCCAGAAGTTTAGATTAGCGACACTACACTCTAGTTCCATAATGGGTCTACTCTTCGGCATCCGTAGGCCCACAAGTCACTACAAGCAGCAGAGTTCTTGCTTTGAGTTTTGTTTCATGACATTATTTTCCGATGTATCGGTGGGTTCGCTCCCCGAGTTATATATGTTGCTTGCATTTTTGTTGAATGTGTGCATCTTGGATGCAATGGTCAGAGTTCGAACTCTGTTGTGTTAGCGTTTCAACTGATATTTTCGCATAGAATCAATCTTTTGTTTAAAATGGGAATCAAGACTACTCTACGTTGCATGCCTGGTTTCTTGTAGTTTGAGCAGTGGCCCCCTGCCACAATCTTTCTTTTTACAGGCGAGCTACAGCCGTTGATGGCTGGGAGCTGCAACCGTTGTCAACGGAAGCTAAGACAATGAACGGCGAAACTACAACCTATTTTTTTCCAGCGAGCTGTAACCATGGATGGCAGGAGCTGCAACCGATGTCCACAGGAGCTGCGACCATGGACAGCAAAGCCACCAGAACAAAGCAACATGGGAAGATATACCAGAACGGATGCACTGTGCAAGGTATAACAGCTACTCCCTCCGTTCGAAAAATCTTGTCCCTCAAATGAATGTACCTAGGACCAAGTTAGTGCTAGATACATTCATTTGAGGTACAAGTTTGGGACAAGCTTTTTCGGACGGAGGGAGTAGTACACAAAATTTGGACAATCATTTGGTGCCTGACATTTCAATCACCTCATGTGTAAATCACAATCATTTGCAAGGAGAAGGAAGATAATTAAACATCTAAATTTTGGATAAAACATTCTTTTCTGTAGCATAAGCGCCACACGCGAAACATTTACCACCTAGTAAAATGTGACAGAAACATCCTCTGAATCATCATCATATATATAAAAGAGAGAGAGAGAGAGAGAGAGAGAGAGAGAGAGAGAGAGAGATTTCCTCATGTCAGTTTTCTGCCAACGCTGATGAAACAAGAAGTGTGTACAAGTAATGCAGCTGAACAACTAACAGATCTCAGCTCAGACAGTTTGTACTTGCAGACATGAGTGCCTACTGGTGCCTAAGCTCCGTCCCTAGTCAACACCTCAGCAGCAGCTCATCATATAGTTGGATCCTTTCCGGCGTGTCCATGGTATTGCCTCGGTTTGTTTGTTGCTGTGGAGTCGAAGCTGCGGCGGCGGGGCCCCTGTGGTGTACGATGACTGGCTGCAGGTGGCCCTTTCGGCGATCTTCCGTGGCGCCAGCCGTGCCTGATTTCGTTCTTCTGAGTTCTCCGTCAGAGTCGGAGTTGCGTTGTCTGGCCGCAGGTCGGCATGTTGTCGATAAGGGTGGGCTTTGCCCTGTGTGTTTCAATCTATGGGAATGTGCTTGGCCCTTGTTGTTTCGGTTTTTGCCCGGTTTTCCGTAATTAACTGGGCAATTTTCTTCTGCTTATTTAATAGATGAGGCAATCTTTGCCTCCGTTTCAAAAAAAAATATAGTTGGATCCTCTAGGTCGGCAGTGGACAAGTTGTTGATTCGTGGATACGCTGTCATGGTAGTTTATTTGTTCCTTTGTGCCGTTTTTCTTTCGTTGGTTCAGTAATCAGTTGGTAAGACACACACACGTTATCCACCAAACTAATTTTACTGTGGGGCCATCCCCCTACCTAACCACATGCCTCCAACTAATTGATGCAGTAATATCCATAAAAAACGCCCAACGTATAGCGTTACTCATACTTTATTAAGAGTCTCAAAGTCAAAGTCCCTCCCGTCGCTCCCGCGAGCGACAGGAGGGAAAACCTAGCCGCCGTCAGGGCGCCTCCCCTTCCTCGCCTTCCTCCTCCTCCTCGTCGCCGGAGCATCTCTAGTAGATCCCGTAAAAATCCGCGACCCGCACAATAATCGCCAAAATACGGATCGGTGTGGAAAATCCTGCCTGGCCAGACCCTACAAACGCGTCCGACCCATAAAAGTTTTTGCGGGGCGCGACAAAAGTTCGCCCTCAACCTTTAGATTCACGGGATGAGAGGCTGACCCGAGCTCTCCCCTATCCGCACCGAGATTTGGCGCGAGGGCAATTTCCGTGCGGCCGTTCCCTCTCCCCCCTCCTCGGCCGCCATTGCCCCGCCACCGCGCGATACGGTCCATCTTCCCCGCCATTCTTGGCCGCCATGGAAGTCTCCCAGCCATCCCCCGTCATTGTGGAGGCACGCGCGCCGGGCGCCGCCGTCGCTGCACGATCTGCCTGGCCGCCCATGGAAAAGGTGAGCTAGGTTTCGGGCATGAAGCGGAAGAAGATTTGGAACCAATATCGCCGATGCATTCAGTGCGCCCGCCGGTGAGTTCGGTGCCGGAGTTGGAACAAGTGTCGGCGGTGGATTCGAGGGTGGCGATGACCTCGATGGAGGTGGTGCGGAGTGAAGAGCGACCAAGATGATCAAGGACATGGTCGTCGCTTTTGCAAGTCCTTCTGCGTTTGTCCTCAAAACGATGCTTTTATTGCGCGCGAACTATGTTTTATCGTTCGAATTTGAACTCATTTGTCGGAATCGCTGTCAAATTCGCTAATTGGGATTTTCGGTTTGCGGGTCGACGCTGCCCGAGCAGACCCTGCAAAGCCGACCCGTAAAAGAACATCTTCTACGAATATCTTTTTATACGGGTCCGTTTGCGGGGTCTGACTCTGCGGCCGCCCGCGCCGGCCTGCAAAGCCGTTTTCCCGTGAACTGGAAACGCGTTTTGCGGGTCAGCGTTATACGGGGCCTGCTAAAGATGCTCTTATTGTCGCGAGGCATATGGCCTCAGATTTTTCTTTGCGCTTTATTTCCGGGTCAATGTTATTCATTGCTTGATTTTACATTCTTAATATATGGCTACATGCATCGTCCTTATGCAGAGGCTAGAGGCTAGGGATTATCCTCCTTTTGAAAGAAAAAGAGTCTAGAAAAACTTGCGCTTTATTATCAAAATATTGTTTCTTACCACAAACATCCGCAAAAAATATGTGTGCATTTAGTTATTTCCTAGTTTGATTTGCACCATGCCCGAAAGCTTGCAAATTATCAACCCCCAAAAAAAAATCAAGATTTATGATTTTATTTTTCTGGGGGTGTGGAAGATCATTTTATAAAAGGTTTGGGTGGAGGATTTTTATGCATTAATGTGTTGACTTGGGAATGGTACCAAGTCGTTGAAATATAAAATGCCAACTCCAATCACTGAAGGTTTGAACGGGTCACTGATCTACGTGAAGGTTGGAACGGGTCACTGATTTGTCCAATAAATTAAAAATCAGTCAGACACTAACGCTTGTAAGACCATGTACTTGCATTTAAGAGCACGTTACCATCGATGACAAAGTAAGTACGACTGTAGAGGTCGTCGATTACGTACATTGGATCCTTACCGGAACTCGCAGCTCATGGCGGGTTGGCTGGCTTTTACCTTCTGCGCCGGGGTCCTGATTCTTCTCTTCTTGCCGTCTCTAGCGTCGGAGGACCGGCTTGTCTCCGGCAAGCCGCTCTACCCCAGCGCCACCGTCATCTCCGATGGTGGTGCCTTCGCCTTGGGCTTCTTCTCCCCTTCCAACTCCACTCCGGGCAAGCTGTACCTTGGCATATGGTACAATGACATCCCCGAGCTCACCGTTGTGTGGGTTGCCAATCGGAAAACCCCCGTCACCGACAACACCTTCTCTCCACCGACGCTCTCCCTCTCCAACTCGTCGAATCTCGTCCTCTCCGATGGCGGTGGCCGTGTCATTTGGACGACGGACGCCGTGGCTTCAACCTCGAGCTCATCATCTCCCTCGACGGCGGTGCTCGAGAACACCGGCAACCTCGTCGTCCGGTCGCCAAACGGCAGCATGCTGTGGCAGAGCTTCGACCACTACACCGACACGGTCCTTCCCGGCATGAAGCTCCGGTTCAAGTACGGCGCGCAGGGTGGCGGGCAGCACCTGGTGTCCTGGAAGGGCCCCGGCGACCCCTCCCCGGGGCGCTTCTCTTACGGTGCTGACCCAGCCACACACCTTCAGATATTCGTCTGGGACGGGGATCGCCCAGTAGTCCGCAGCAGCCCGTGGACGGGGTACCTGGTGGTGAGCGAGCGGCAGTACCAACAGGATAACAATGGAGCAGCCGTGGTCGTCCACATGTCCGTCGTCGACGACAGCGAAGAGATCTGCATGACCTACACCGTTGCCGCTGACGCGCCCCGCATCAGGTACGTGGTGACATATTCCGGCGAATACCAACTCCGTAGCTGGAGCAACAAGTCGTCGGTGTGGCTAGTCCTCTCAAGGTGGCCATCCCAGGAATGCAAGCGGTACGGCTACTGTGGCCCGTATGGCTACTGCGACGACTTAGCGCGGACGTGCAAATGCCTTCACGGCTTCGAGCCGGCGAACACGGAGGAGTGGGACAAAGGTAGGTTCTCAGCAGGGTGCGGACGGAAGGATCTGCTGCATGGGTGCAATGACGACGGCTTTTTGGCCTTGCCGGGAATGAAGTCACCCGATGGGTTCACTCGCGTGGGCAGGGACATGAGCACGTCGGAGGAGTGCGCGGCAGAGTGCAGACGCAATTGTTCATGCGTGGCATACGCGTACGCCAACCTGAGCAGCGGACGACAGTCCGGTGGAAATGTGTCACGGTGCTTGGTGTGGTCGGGGGATTTGGTTGACACCGCCAAGATAGGCGAAGGGCTCGATTCCGACACACTATATCTCCGCCTTGCAGGCTTGAATGGTACTACCAAATATCTCCATTTTTTCTACAGATTTTGTCTTCACTAACATACCTTCATGATTTCACTGGCCATTACTCTATTCTTATAGCAGTATGCATGTATTCCATAGGTGAAAAACCAAGGGGCATTGTAGTGATGATTGTATCACCAATTTTAGGAACTGGCGTTGTGGCACTCTGCATTTTCCTGGCATGGCTAAAATTTAAAGGTACATATCATGTTTTCCTAATGAGAAAGTCTATTTGACCACCTTGAACCATGCATGTACATCTACTACTTCATTTACCGTAATGTTGGACTATCAAATCTTCGTAAACTCGCCGAATATGAGAGGCGGGCAATAGGGAGAAAATGTAACACCATCTATATATATGTTAGGCCGTCACCATTTTTTCAGGTCTACTGTCTTTCACGTAGACATATAATGAGTTATTTACCCAAAGCCATCACAATTGGGGCTAAGGTAACAACTTGGTACCACATTTGTGACAGGGCACAAAAAATCATCAACTTTACGCCAAACCTATGACGCCGAGCACTGATTCTCTGATAAGCTCACGAAAACAGTGAAACTGACAAGTTGGCCCCACTTGTCGGGCTGACGTGGCGAAGACCAAAAACTTTGACCGACTGATGTGGCAAATGAGATGTGGGCCCCACCTGTCAATGACTAGAGGGTCATCTTCTTCACAACATTCTATCTATCAGGCATTCCGTCGAGCACCTTCCGTCCGTTCATCCTCTGGTCACTGAAGAAGGCACGGCATGCCGTGGCATGCCGTTGCGCGGGGAAGAGGCGAGGGCCTAACCTTGAGCATGTATGTGTGCTCGGACACGGAGAGGTAGCACTGGAGCAACGTCCTCGTCGGCGGCAGCTGCCGACAGAGCATGGTGAGGCGAGAAAGACGGCTTGGGGACCCGCAGCTTGTCGGTGTTGGCGGCGGAGGCATCAAGAGGACGTGTCGAAGCCCAGGGAGTAGATGCGAGGTGTAGAGATTCACCGGAGCAGGAGATCGAGGCACTGTGGTGTGTGGTCGGAGGTGGAGAAGATGACCGCAACGCGGCCGATTCTGGACATCCGGGTCCAAGTGCTCTGGTAGTGTTGCTCAGGGAGGCATTCCAGAGCTCCCAGAAGGTGGTGGGGTTTGGGGTGGTCTCTGGCCATGAGAATAACGACCGGCGACGACTACGGATCGGGAAGGAGCTTCCATGGGCGTCATGGGGTGTGGATGCCGGCGGGGTCCTGGGCACCAGATCTAGGGTGGCGGGGTCAAGGGCATCCACATCTGGAGCGGACGGTGGTCGGCAAGGCAAGCGGCCCGAGGGGTGCTGCTCGGAGCGACGCACGCATTGTCGGAGCGGCGTCGGCCTGTCAGTTTCACTGTTTTCGCGAGTAAATTCGACAAGTGCTCAACATTATAGGTTAGGCGCATAATTGGTGGTTTTTTGTGCCCTAGGCTAAATGTGGTACCAAGTTGTTACCATAGCTCAAGTGTGATGGTCTTGCGTAAATAGTTCTAGTAGTGAAATATAGCCGTTATTTTTTAATGTCTGTGATATACTCAGTAGACAAGAAATAACTATAATATTGTGCATGCAGGCAAAAATAGGAAATGGAGAAAACACAAGACCTTTTATGAACATGGGAAAGGACACCCTGCCCATGATCACGAATTTCCATTTGTTAGATTTGAGGAAATTGCTCTAGCAACGAACAATTTCTCCGAGACATGTATGATTGGACAGGGAGGATTTGGAAAGGTCTATAAGGTAACTTGATCATTTATTAAATCCCTACTATTTGTAAATAAGTAGAGTTGAATTGTTCGTATGACATTGAATCTAAGTTTCCCCTTAATAAAAACTCTTCAGGGTATGTTAGGTGGCCAAGAAGTTGCTGTCAAGAGGCTAAGTAGTGATTCTCAACAAGGAACAAAGGAATTCAGAAATGAAGTAATTCTAATTGCCAAACTACAACATAGAAACTTGGTTCGACTTCTTGGATGTTGTGGAGAAGGAGATGAGAAGTTACTGATTTATGAGTATCTACCCAACAAAAGCTTAGATGCTACCCTTTTTGGTACATAGTAAGCCCTCATGATTTCCTAGAACACCTAAAATAAATATGCTTACATTTTTTTAATGTACAGATGATTCAAGAAGACTATTGTTGGATTGGACAACAAGATTTAATATAATAAAAGGGGTTGCGAGAGGACTTCTGTATCTCCACCAAGACTCAAGACTAACTATAATTCATCGGGATCTGAAAGCCGGAAATGTTTTGTTAGATGGAGAAATGAAACCCAAGATAGCAGATTTCGGCATGGCGAGGATTTTCTGTGATAACCAACAAAATGCAAACACTCAACATGTCGTGGGAACATAGTAAGTAACCTTTCAGCTCATATATCTTGTAAACTTGCATATAAGTTTATACCCCATTCACTAATTCTTGTGACTGCAATGGTCAAGAAGTGGCTACATGGCTCCTGAGTATGCAATGGAAGGCATTTTCTCTACTAAGTCTGACGTCTACAGCTTTGGCGTGTTAGTACTTGAGGTTGTAACTGGTATAAAGAGAAGCTCCAATAGTAACATCATGGGCTTCCCTAGTCTCACAGTCTACGTGAGTACACACTAGACTTTTAAAATTTAGCAATAGATCCAGATTTTGAAGGGCTTTTGATATACTTTCAATTTTTTCAGTCATGGAATATGTGGAAGGAAGGGAAGACAGAGGAATTGGTGGACTCTCCTATCATGAATACTCATTCTTTGGATGAAGTTTTTCTTTGCGTCCATGTAGCACTCTTGTGTGTTCAGGAGAACCCAGATGACAGGCCATGCATATCATCAGTTGTGTTTGTCCTAGAAAACGGAAGCTCCACACTTCCAACCCCCAATCGCCCTGCCTACTTTACACGACAGCGCGTGCCAATGGAGCAAATCATAGATGATATACAGAACTCTGGGAACAGCTTTACTCTCACCGAGATTCATGGGAGGTGAAATTACTATATTAAGACACGTCAACCCAAATTTCCACATAACGATAGTCGTCATCCGTTGTATGGAAGTCACTATATCTTGCTTTGTATGATCTAATCTCTTTTTGTTTGCCTTATTGACTTGGGATGAAACCAAATACTGACATAAATATCTTCTTTTTACTGAGAACATAACTAGCAAAATAATGGATGATATAAGGGATTTGTGTGCATGACTCGTTTACTGCTCATAGTAAGATTGCACGTGCAACGCACGATAGCACAATAGAAAAAAAACTCATTAATCTAGTTAGACTTATGAACCAAGAAAACATCATATATAAACTTCCATATGCAAGATTTAACTGAATAGTTGCAGAGAAAATATTTTGTAATATTTTGAACCTCTCTAGTTGCAAGTTGCAATGCATAGACAAACATGTATCTAATCATTGTAAAAAATGCATGGTCATCCAAAAATCTAATAGCACGCTCATATTCCATCACAAACAAGCATATTATTTTTGAAAACTTGACAGCGGCAATGTCGTATCTATTAGTAGGAGCTGACAGTCTTTCAACCAGATCCATACAGCTAGGCAGAGGCCCAAAACAGCAGCAAAATCATCCTCAACAACTCTAACAAAAGCATGTCCCCTTATCCTCACTAACTCTGATCATTCCCTCCTGAAAAAACTAACTCTGATCTCGAATGTGGCATCACCGATTCCCCTCTAACTTATGAGATATCATGCCTGTTGGGGAACGTAGTAATTTCAAAAAATTTCCTACGCACACGCAAGATCATGGTGATGCATAGCAACGAGAGGGGAGAGTGTATGTCCACGTACCCTCGTAGACCGTAAGCGGAAGCGTTATAACAACGCGGTTGATGTAGTCAGCACGTCTTCACGATCCGACCGATCCAAGTACCGAACGACGGCACCTCCGAGTTCTGCACACGTTCAGCTCGATGACGATCCCGGACTCCGATCCAGCAAAGTGTCGGGATGAGTTCCACAAGACGACGGCGTGGTGACGATGATGATGCTCCACCGACGCGGGGCTTCGCTTAAGCTCCGCGACGATATGAATTCACCGGCGCAGGGCTTCGCTTAAGCTCCGCTGACGATATAACTTCACGGCGCGGGGCTTCGCCTAAGCTCATGACGATATGACTTCTCCGGCGCAGGGCTTCGCCTAAGCTCCGCGACGATATGACCGAAGTGGAATATGGTGGAGGGGGGCACCGCACACGGCTAAGGAACGATCCGTAGATCAACTTGTGTGTCATGGGGTGCCCCCTGCCCCTGTATATAAAGGAGCAAGGGAGGGGATGGCCGGCCTAGGAGGAGGCGCAGGGGAGTCCTACTCCCACCGGGAGTAGGATTCCCCTTTCCTAGTCCAACTAGGAAACCTTCCATGTAGTAGGAGTAGGAGAGAAGGAAAGGGAAGGGAAAAGGAGAAGGAAGGAAGGCGCCCCTTCCCTAGTCAATTCGGACCAGACCAAGGGAAGGGTGCGGCCACCCTTGAGGCCCTTTTCCTTCTTTCCCGTATGGCCCAATAAGGCCCAATACGTATTCCCGTAACTCTCGGTACTCGAAAAATACCGAATCATTCGGAACCTTTCCGAACTCGAATATAGTCGTCCAATATATCGATCTTTACGTCTCGACCATTTCGAGACTCTCGTCATGTCCCCGATCTCATCCGGGACTCCGAACTCCTTCGGTACATCAAAACTCATAAACTCATAATATAACTGTCGCCGAAACATTAAGCGTGCGGACCCTACGGGTTCGAGAACTATGTAGACATGACCTAGAACTATTCTCGGTCAATAACCAATAGCGGGACCTGGATGCCCATATTGGCTCCTACATATTCTACGAAGATCTTTATCGGTCAAACCGCATAACAACATACGTTGTTCCCTTTGTCATCGGTATGTTACTTGCCCGAGATTCGATCGTCGGTATCCAATACCTAGTTCAATCTCGTCACCGGCAAGTCTCTTTACTCGCTCTGTAATGCATCATCCCGTAACCAACTCATTGGTCACATTGCTTGCAAGGCTTATAATGATGTGCATTACCGAGAGGGCCCAGAGATACCTCTCCAGATAATCGGAGTGACAAAACCTAATCTCGAAATACGCCAACCCAACATGTACCTTTGGAAACACCTGTAGTACTCCTTTATAATCACCCAGTTACGTTGTGACGCTTGGTAGTACCCAAAGTGTTCCTCCGTAAACGGAGTTGCATAATCTCATAGTTATAGGAACATGTATAAGTCATGAAGAAAGCAATAGCAACATACTAAATGATCAAGTGCTAGGCTAACGGAATGGGTCATGTCAATCAGATCATTCTCCTAATGATGTGATCCCGTTAATCAAATGACAACTCATGTCTATGGTTAGGAAACATAACCATCTTTGATTAACGAGCTAGTCAAGTAGAGGCATACTAGTGACACTCTGTTTGTCTATGTATTCACACATGTATTATGTTTCCGGTTAATACAATTCTAGCATGAATAATAAACATTTATCATGATATAAGGAAATAAATAATAACTTTATTATTGCCTCTAGGGCATATTTCCTTCAGTCTCCCACTTGCACTAGAGTCAATAATCTAGTTCACATCGCCATGTGATTTAACATCAATAGTTCACATCTATATGTGGTTAACACCCATAGTTCACATCGACATGTGACCAACACCCAAAGGGTTTACTAGAGTCAGTAATCTAGCTCACATCGCTATGTGATTAACACCCAAAGAGTACTAAGGTGTGATCATGTTTTGTTTGTGAGAGAAGTTTAGTCAACGGGTCTGCCACATTCAGATCCGTATGTATTTTGCAAATTTCTATGTCTACAATGCTCCGCACGGAGCTACTCTAGCTAATTGCTCCCACTTTCAATATGTATCCAGATTGAGACTCAGAGTCATCTAGATTAGTGTTTAAAACTTGCATCGGCGTAACCCTTTACGGCGAACCTTTTCACTTCCATAATCGAGAAACACATCCTTATTCTACTAAGGATAATTTTGACCGCTGTCCATTGATCTACTCCTAGATCACTATTGTACTCCCTTGCCAAACTCAGTGTAGGGTATACAATAGATCTGGTACACATCATGGCATACTTTATAGAACCTATGGCCAACGCAGGGAATGACTTTCATTCTCTTTCTATCTTCTGCCGTGGTCGGGCTTTTGAGTCTTACTCAATTTCACACCTTGTAACACAGGCAAGAACTCTTTCTTTGATTGTTCTATTTTGAACTACTTCAAAATCTTTGTCAAGGTATGTATTCATTGAAAAAACTTATCAAGCGTCTTGATCTATCTCTATAGATCTTGATGCTCAATATGTAAGCAGCTTCACCGAGGTCTTTGTTTGAAAAACTCCTTTCAAACACTCCTTTATGCTTTGCAGAATAATTCTACATTATTTCCGATCTACAATATGTCATTCACATATACTTATCAGAAATGCTGTAGTGCTCCCACTCACTTTCTAGTAAATACAGGCTTCACTGTAAGTCTGTATAAACTATATGCTTTGATCAACTTATCAAAGCATGTATTCCAACTCTGAGATGCTTGCACCAGTCCATATATGTATCACTGGAGCTTGCATATTTTGTTAGCAACTTTAGGATTTACAAAACCTTCTGGTTGCATCATATACAACTCTTCTTTAATAAATCCATTAAGGAATGCAGTTTTGTTTATCCATTTGCCAGATTTCATAAAATGCGGCAATTGCTAACATGATTCGGACAGACTTAAGCATAGATACGAGTGAGAAACTCTCATCGTAGTCAACATCTTGAACTTGTCGAAAACCTTTTGCGACAATTCTAGCTTTGTAGACAGTAACACTACTATCAGCGTCTGTCTTCCTCTTGAAGATCCATTTATTTTCTATGGTTTGCCGATCATCGGGCAAATCCATCAAAGTCCACACTTTGTTTTCATACATGGATCCCATCTCAGATTTCATGGCTTCTAGCCATTTAGCGGAATCTGGGCTCACCATCGCTTCTTCATAGTTTGTAGGTTCGTCATGATCTAGTAGCATGACTTCCAGAACAGGATTGCCGTACCACTTTGGTGCGGATCTCACTCTGGTTTACCTCACGGGATTCGGTAGTGACTTGATCTGAAGTTACATGATCATCATCATTAGCTTCCTCACTAATTGGTGTAGGAATCATCGGAACTGATTTCCGTGATGAAATACTTTCCAATTCGGGAGAAGGTACAAATTACCTTATCAAGCTCCACTTTCCTCCCACTCACTTCTTTCGAGAAAAACTCCTTCTCTAGAAAGGATCCATTTATAAGCAACGAATGTTTTTGCCTTCGGATCTGTGATAGAAGGTATACCCAACAATTTCCTTTGGGTATTCTATGAAGACGCACTTCTCCGATTTGGGTTTGAGCTTATCAGGATGAAACTTTTT
This sequence comes from Aegilops bicornis, assembly GCA_021605145.1. NCBI lineage: Eukaryota > Viridiplantae > Streptophyta > Magnoliopsida > Poales > Poaceae > Aegilops > Aegilops bicornis. The sequence goes on from CM038671.1 coordinate 15,494,659, forward strand.
CACATAAGCATCACAACTTCCAAACTTTAAGAAACGACAGCTTAGGTTTACCGTTAAACCATAGTTCATACGGTGTCGCCTCAACGGATTTAGACGGTGCCCTATTAAACGTGAATGCAGCTGTCTCTAATGCATAACCCCAAAACGATAGTGGTAAATTGATAAGAGACATCATAGATCGCACCATATCCAATAAAGTGCGGTTACGACTTTCGGACACACCATTATGTTGTGGTGTTCCATATGGCGTGAGTTGCTAAACTATTTCACATTGTTTCAAATGAAGACCAAACTCGTAACTCAAATATTTATCTCCACGATCAGATCGCAGAAACTTTATTTTCTTGTTACGATGATTTTCCACTTCACTCTGAAATTCTTTGAACTTTTCAATTATTTCAGACTTATGTTTCATCAAGTAGATATACCCATATCTGCTCAAATCATTTTGTGAAGGTCAGAAAATAACGATACTTGCCACGAGCATCAACACTCATTGAATCGCATACATCGGTATGTATTATTTCCAATAAGTCAGTAGCTTGTTCCATTGTTCCGGAGAACGGAGTTTTAGTCATCTTGCCCAAAAGGCACGGTTCGCAAGCATCAAATGATTCATAGTCAAGTGATTCCAAAAGTCCATCAGCATGGAGTTTTCTTCAAGCGCTTTACACCAATATGACCTAAACGGCAGTGCCACAAATAAGTTGCACTATCATTATTAACTTTGCATCTTTTGGTTTCAATATTATGAATATGTGTATCACTATGATCGAGATCCAATGAACCATTTTCATTGGGTGTGTAACCATATAAGGTTTTATTCATGTAAACAGAACAACAATTTATTCTCTTACTTAAATGAATAACCGTATTGCAATAAACATGATCAAATCATATTTATGCTCAACACCAAATAACACTTATTTAGGTTCCACACTAATCCCGAAAGTATAGGGAGTGTGCGATGATGATCATATCAATCTTGGAACTACTTCCAACACTCATCGTCACTTCCCCTTCAACTAGTTTCTGTTCATTCTGTAACTCCCGTTTCAAGTTACTACTCTTAGCAACTATATCAGTATCAAATACCGAGGGGTTGCTATGAACACTAGTAAAATACACATCAATAATCTATATATCAAATATACCTTTGTTCACTTTGCCATCCTTCTTATCCACCAAATATTCAGGGGTAGTTCCGCTTCCAGTGACCAGTTCCATTGCAGCAAAAGTACTTAGTCTCAGGCTTAGGTCATATTACTTAAGAACTCCCACTTAGACAGACATCTCTCTAGTCATCTAAGTGATCACGTGATCCAAATCAACTAAACCATAACCGATCATCACGTGAGATGGAGTAGTTTTCAATGATGAACATCTTATGTTGATCATATCTACTATATGATTCACGCTTTCGACCTTTCGGTCTCCGTGTTCCGAGGCCATATCTGCATATGCTAGGCTCGTCAAGTATAACCTGAGTATTCTGCGTGTGTAAAACTGGCTTGCACCCGTTGTAGATGGACGTAGAGCTTATCACACCCGATCATCACGTGGTGTCTCGGCACGATTTAACTTTGGCAACGGTGCATACTCAGGAGAACACTACTTGATAATTTTAGTGAGAGATCATCTTAAAATGCTACCGTCAATCAAAGCAAAATAAGATGCATAAAGGATAAACATCACATGCAATCAATATAAGTGATATGATATGGCCATCATCATCTTGTGCTTGTGATCTCCATCTCCGAAGCACCGTCATGATCACCATCGTCACCGGCGCGACACCTTGATCTCCATCGTAGCATCGTTGTCGTTACGCCATCTATTGCTTCTACGACTATCGCTACCGCTTAGTGATAAAGTAAAGCAATTACAGGGCGTTTGCATTTCATACAATAAAGCGACAACCATATGGCTCTCGCCAGTTGCCGATAACTCGGTTACAAAACATGATCATCTCATACAATAAAATATAGCATCACGTCTTGACCATATCACATCACAACATGCCCTGCAAAAACAAGTTAGACGTCCTCTACTTTGTTGTTGCAAGTTTTACGTGGCTGCTACGGGCTGAGCAAGAACCGTTCTTATCTACGCATCAAAACCACGACGATACTTCGTCAAATAGACTCCGTTTTAACCTTCTCAAGGACCGGGCGTAGCCACACTCGGTTCAACTAAAGTTGGAGAAACTGACACCCGCCAGCCACCTGTGTGCAAAGCACGTCGGTAGAACCAGTCTCGTAAGCGCACGTCTGGCGTAATGTCGGTCCGGGCCGCTTCATCCAACAATACCGCTGAACCAAAGTATGACATGCTGGTAGGTAGTATGACTTATACCGTCCACAACTCACTTGTGTTCTACTCGTGCAAAACATCAAACCATAAAAACCTAGGCTCTGATGCCACTGTTGGGGAACGTAGTAATTTCAAAAAATTTCCTACGCACACGCAAGATCATGGTGATGCATAGCAACGAGAGGGGAGAGTGTATGTCCACGCACTCGTGAGACCGTAAGCGGAAGCGTTATAACAACGCGGTTGATATAGTCAGACGTCTTCACGATCCGACCGATCCAAGTACCGAACGCACGGCACCTCCGGAAGTTACGCACACGCTCAGCTCGATGACGATCCCGGACTCCGATCCAGCAAAGTGTCGGGATGAGTTCCGTCAGCACGACGGGCAGGACGATGATGATGCTCCACCGACGCAGGGCTTCGCCTAAGCTCCGCGACGATATGAATTCACCGGCGCAGGGCTTCGCTTAAGCTCCGCTGACGATATAACTTCACGGCGCAGGGCTTCGCTTAAGCTCCGCTGACGATATGACTTCACCGGCGCAGGGCTTCGCCTTAAGCTCATGACGATATGACCAAGTGGAATATGGTGGAGGGGCACCGCACACGGCTAAGGAACGATCCGTAGATCAACTTGTGTGTCATGGGGTGCCCCCTGCCCCTGTATATAAAGGAGCAAGGGAGGGGTGGCGGCCTAGGAGGAGGCGCACCAGGGGGAGTCCTACTCCCACCGGGAGTAGGATTCCCTTCCTAGTCCAACTAGGAAACCTTCCATGTAGTAGGAGTAGGAGAGAAGGAAAGGGAAGTGAAAAGGAGAAGGAAGGAAGGGGGCGCCCCCCTTCCCTAGTCCAATTCGGACCAGACCAAGGGAAGGGGTGCGGCCACCCTTGAGGCCCTTTTCCTTCTTTCCCGTATGGCCCAATAAGGCCCAATACGTATTCCCGTAACTCTTCGGTACTCCGAAAAATACCCGAATCATTCGGAACCTTTCCGAACTCCGAATATAGTCGTCCAATATATCGATCTTTACGTCTCGACCATTTCGAGACTCCTCGTCATGTCCCCGATCTCATCCGGGACTCCGAACTCCTTCGGTACATCAAAACTCATAAACTCATAATATAACTGTCATCGAAACATTAAGCGTGCGGACCCTACGGGTTCGAGAACTATGTAGACATGACCTAGAACTATTCTCGGTCAATAACCAATAGCGGGACCTGGATGCCCATATTGGCTCCTACATATTCTACGAAGATCTTTATCGGTCAAACCGCATAACAACATACGTTGTTCCCTTTGTCATCGGTATGTTACTTGCCCGAGATTCGATCGTCGGTATCCAATACCTAGTTCAATCTCGTCACCGCAAGTCTCTTTACTCGCTCTGTAATGCATCATCCCGTAACCAACTCATTGGTCACATTGCTTGCAAGGCTTATAATGATGTGCATTACCGAGAGGGCCCAGAGATACCTCTCCGACAATCGGAGTGACAAAACCTAATCTCGAAATACGCCAACCCAACATGTACCTTTGGAAACACCTGTAGTACTCCTTTATAATCACCCAGTTACGTTGTGACGTTTGGTAGTACCCAAAGTGTTCCTCCGGTAAACGGGAGTTGCATAATCTCATAGTTATAGGAACATGTATAAGTCATGAAGAAAGCAATAGCAACATACTAAACGATCAAGTGCTAGGCTAACGGAATGGGTCATGTCAATTAGATCATTCTCCTAATGATGTGATCCCGTTAATCAAATGACAACTCATGTCTATGGTTAGGAAACATAACCATCTTTGATTAACGAGCTAGTCAAGTAGAGGCATACTAGTGACACTCTGTTTGTCTATGTATTCACACATGTATTATGTTTCCGGTTAATACAATTCTAGCATGAATAATAAACATTTATCATGATATAAGGAAATAAATAATAACTTTATTATTGCCTCTAGGGCATATTTCCTTCAATGCCAATGTACAAGCTCGCTGAATATGTCCTAAAGCAACATCTTTTGGATGGCACACATAAAAATCGAGAATTCCATTGTCTACACTGATTAAGTCTACTAAGTTTTTTTTTTTTGCAATGAACTTCAGGAACTTGAGGCATCTGATTTCTGCTTGTCAATGTCAGCTTGCCACGATGTGTATGCTACAATAGAAAATCCGCTAAAAATCCAATCATCTACAACTTCAAAAACACAAATGATTAGAATATTTGGCAGAGACTTGGGTTGTTCAAAAGTGAGACTTCCTGCCATAATAATCGGTAGTACAAAAGATGAGGAAACATCATTAATGAAAGAGGCTAAAAGAATCATGTGGGTTTTATAGCACATATCAACACTGACACCTTTAAAATATTCATCACTAAAAGGACTATTAAAAATTAGGAATGCAAATTAGAGGTTCCGAATTTGCATCCTAAAAAGATATGAGAATGGAACTGGTAGCATCAACTGGACTCTTAAAAATGAAATGCAATAGCATCAATTGGACTCTCAAAACAGAAATGCTTACAGGCTCTCAGACAACCCTCTTCCGAGCTCTATGAGCATGAGAAGGATAAATATAGAAGGAGATGACTTTGGTTACTTATGTGAGAAGATGTGCTATTAATATTCACAGCCTTGTTTGTACCTCCATATTGGAGGAGGGAAAGTACAGAAATGTGATTGCACTGATATGCTATTTAGCGATTGCTTTTCCTGTAATATTGTATTTTGTATTGAATGATAAAATATTAGTTCTAGTCGCACGTAAGAAGACGACACATAATGCAGCTATTTTCACTAAAAGTGAAAGCATGTGTGCATTTTTAACTGTCATTTTCCGAATATGTGCTTTGTGGCTCTTAAACGTAGTGGTTAGATGGAAACATATAACTACCGAGTCATTTGATTGGCTATTGCTATGTTAGGATGCTTCCATGCTGTAAAGCCAAACTTAACATAGCTAATCTCCAGAGCATACGCCGCCACACCTGGTCAATGGCTCAATGTTACTAATCCAATGAGAGAATGAAAAGGCCATGAACCTTTAGGAGACGACAACAGATTAGGAAAACAAGGATGATCAACTAACACATCCTGCCAGTTAACATGAACATTGTAGACCATCAACTAATTATATACACATCCAATACTGTATGAAAGCACCAAATAATAAAATGGCGCTAATTATATGTGTTCAACAGACCACATAGTGATGTGAAATATATAACAATACAAAATTTCATGCAAGGATGTTCTCCACTTTCGTGCTAACACTACTAGGGAAAACCTTATACACAGAAATTTAGCAACAGCGCGGGTCAAAAAAGGGCGCTAGTGCTACATAGCAGTAGCGACCGTAAAAAAACCGCGCTACAGATACAACTTTAGCAGTAGCGCGCGTAGTGGCAAAAGCGCTACTACTAATATTTCCATTGCTAGAATGATAGGCTACGCATAGCAGTAGCGGGCTTGTAGTAAACACGATACTGCTAGGGAATAATTAGCAGCGCGTTTTCTAGAAAGAGCGCTACTACTAACGGAAATAAAATAAGATGAAAAACAAATAGAAAAGTAAATGAAAATGAAAGAAATAGAAAAGGAAGAAAGGAAAAAAATAAAATGTAAAGCAAAATAAATGAAAAAGCGAAAAACGGAGGAAGGCATAGCAGCAGCGTGTGTTTGTAAGAGGCGCTATAGCTAACGTAGCTGCAGCGCGTGTCCTAGACCCCCGCTATAGAAACAGAAAAGGAATTTAAAAAATGGAAGAAAATTACATAGCTATAGCAGCAACGCGTTTGGTAAAAACCGCTAGCTATAGCGGTTTTTACCAAACATGCTACCGCTAAGTTTGACATAACCAAAAAACCGTTTTCCCCCGGCCACCACTTCTCCCCCAAATCCCTCAACCCACCCCGCGCACCGCCGTCTCCCCGATTCGCCGTCGCCCCACTTCGCCGCCGTCGCCGACGCCGACGCCACCAGAGCCGTCTTGCCGACGCCACCGGAGCCGCCTAACGCCACGGAGCCGCTGCTGCCTCACAATGCCACCGAGCCGCCGACGCCACCGGATCCTTCCTCGCCACAACTGCCTCCCTCGCCACCGGAGACGCCTCGCCTCCCTCGCCACCACTGCCTCCGTCGCCACCACCGGAGCCATCCTCTGTAAGCCCCCACCCCTCCTCTCTCTCATGCATAGGTTAGCTAGTTTAATTAGGTTAATTATCTAGGTTAGGGCAAAAATTTAGTTAGGGCTTTGACAGAGAAGTAGTTAGGTTAACTAGTTTAATTAGGTTAATTATCTAGGTTAGTGCAAAAATTTAGTTATGTCTTTGACAGAGAACTAGTCAGGTTAACTAGTTTAATTAGGTTAATTATCTATGTTAATTAGTGCAAAAATTTATTTTGGGCTTTGACAGAGAACTAGCTGCGTTAACTTATTTAATTAGGGTTAATTATCTAGGTAAAATAGATTAACTAACTAGGTTAATTAGGTAGGTTAATTAGGTTCGTTGGATTAACAAGCTAGGTTAAGTAGGTTGGCTAGGTTAGAGGAAAATTATATTTTAGAGCATTAGGTCAGAAGGGTAAAATGGAGTTCCTTTGCAATTTAATTGGGTTCTGTCCTAGGCAGAGAAGGGTTAGAGATAATAATGTGTGTTTGTGTGAGAGAGAGGAATAGCTAGATCAACATAATTTGGGTTCTGTCCTAGGCAGAGAAGTGTTTAGTGAGGTCATTTTGAAAGGTTTTTGATTTTTGAAAAGACCACTATTTTTCAAGGAAAAGAATTTAGGCAAATTTTATTTTTCATTGAAGTGGTCATGTTATATCTTTTCATTGAAGTTGTTCGATTGTGCCCAAGTGGCTTTGTTGTTTCGAGGAATGATGCTGAGTGGCCTATGTTTTGCGGAATGTTGATTCATTTCTGTTCCGGCAAATTTCAGGTTCTCGATTTGTCCACTTTTTAGCAAAGGGCATGCCGAAATTTTCCGTGAATTTCGGCATGACTTGTGCTACAAACTAGGACATATCGAGTGCCCGGGATTTGCCGCACTGTGGAGGAGAGTCAACATTCCTGCAAAACAATAGTCCTTTTTATGTCATTATTCATTTTATTAGGTCTAGAATTAATTGACTAGATTTAATCATAGGAAACATGGCTAGCAACGATGAAGGACAGGGTTACGGTGATTATGACGACGTCTACTGGGCGGCATTTAATATTTTAGCCGTGTCGACGATCAACCGATGTTGTTGCTTGGGCCCACCGGTGGCATCGGGACTGAGACCGACACGCAGACCGGTCTTGAGGCCGAGACCGCATCGAGATTCAGACCGGCATCGAGACCAGCGCTGAGACCGGTGCTGCCTCGGGGAGCGGAGCCGGTGTAGAACCAAAAGCAAAGAGGCAACGACTTCCTAACAAACTCAGGACTACTAGGCTGGTGGTCACGGAGGTGGACGACGGCAATTTTGAGCCAAAGGCGCCCGAGGAAGCGCGCGCGTGCTACGGCAATCAAATTGGCTGCATCAGACGGACAACCGCCACCGTCAATGATGAGAAACTACAGAAGATAGAAAATATGAGGAGCTCCCTCCTAAAGAAGTTTCACCAGATATTCTTGTTCCCGGGCCGGAATGAGAAGGATTATGAAGATCCAGACGAGGACCCGGCAATGAAGAAGATAAACAAACACGCCATGACCAAGTTTAGCGACGCGTTGGCCGCCTGGAAAAATCGAGTGAAAGCAAAGATCAACGACGGGGAACCCTACTCCAAGATTGTAAAGGATAATCCGACAATCACAAAAGAGCAGTTTCAAATATTCAAGGAGGCTTGCGAGGCCGAAGCTGCCAAAAAAAGGTCTAAGTACATGAAGGGGCTTCAAAAGAGGAACATTGGGAGCCACCACCTCGGAAGCCGTTGTTACGGCGGAAAGAGGTCCAAATGGGCCAAGGAGGACGCGGAAGCCGCGAGTCTGGGCATCCCAGACCCCTTGGCGGATTTCACCGTCCCGCAGGAGCGTGACGTCCTGAGGGCCCGACACCGTTGGGACTCACTGAAAAAGGTTTACGAGACAACACCAGTCATTACGGAGTTCATGAGACTGCTGGTAATTTTAGTTTCTGATCAATTCGACTGCACACGTTAGTCATATTTGTAAACGATCCTTGTGCCTTTTGCAGAGAGAGCAGCACCGGATTGCGGCCGAAAGCGACTCGCCGTCTGAGGCATTGGCGAGGCCCAAGTAGGACACTCCATTCAACCGGCGTTGAACATATTGAAAGCGACAACCGGTGGATACTCGACCGTCGTATGGGCGTGTGCATGGTGTCGAGACGGTGCCACGTGGAAGAAGTACTACCGTGAGACCACGGAGGAGAGAAAGGAAAGACGGAGGTTAATCAAGAAAACATCGACAAGAAGGTTGAGATTGCGGTTGAGAAGAAATCATCTCGCATAGTCAAGAACAGCGGTAGCTGCCGCAAAACAGGTGGTTGCAGATTTGTCTACTTCCTTGGTGACGGGCGTTATCACCTGGACAAGGAAAAATCCAGAAAAAAATGGAGAGGACTTTCCCCTTGCTGACTTCTTGGGAGCACCTGCTCCCGCACCGGCTCCCGCACCTGCTCCCGCACCTGCTCCTGCACCGGCTACCGCACCGGCTCCCGCACCGGACGTGCTCGACGGTGTTTCATCTTTGGCTGAGCTCGACACCCTCACGGTATCTGTCACACCGGCCCCCTTCAATATAAATGTATAATCTCCCGTTTTCGTTGCCTTTCGGATGTCTCACGTCGCAGACTTTTCTTTGCAGGCCGACGAAACCCCATGCACCATATTGTACACCATCGGCGACCAGAAGGTGGACGTGGGGAAGGCGACGATAATGAAGCCGAAGGAACCATTGTTCCACAGCCGGCCGATCCCCCCGAACGTCTTCAAGGTTTCCATGGCCAGTGTCGAACCGGGCCACGAGAATTTGCCTCCTCCAACACTACCGGTGGATGACGAGGAGACACCGCGGCTGCTTGGTGATTGTTGCAATGGATGGGTCCTGTTGTGGCCAAAGAGTCTGCTTCGTCTGGAGGCGGCCGGGAGCACACCCACGAGCACGCAGCCTCAGCAAGGTATGAACATCAACACCCCACCTACCCAATTAGCGTCGGGTGTCGGGTTGGGTGATAGCGGACGGGGTAAGGAGGAAGCTCCATTAGTCGCTGATGACGTCGCCATGGATGAGGATGAGGATGACGATGGAGCTGAGTTCTATAACATCCAGCGCGAACTTGCCCAAATCATCATGAAAGAGGTCGTCGGAAAATCAGGGATGTTCTACAAAGAAGGACAAATGTCGTGGGAAGACGTCCGAACATGGATAGCCTCTCAGCGTCTCGACATGAAGCCTTTCACTAAGCTCGGGGACTATCTCCCTGACCTTGATGGATGGCACGACATGTTGGAGTGATTGTCGATATATGACAATGTGTCTGTTTAGTCCATACTTTCCGTATGACAAAACTTTGAGTTATGTGATGAAACTTTATTTGTGATGTAATTAAACCGTCCTCCTCGTCGACTAGCGAAGATCACTCTAGTTAGGGCATTTTGGATGCGATGAACTTTGCTATTTATGCTTATGATATGTTGTTTCTATTTTTGTCAAGTCTGTCTCTTTACATTGCTCAACTATATATGTTGCATATCATCGACTCATGTGACGATGCAGGTGCATAGATCATCGATGGCGAAGAAGTGCTACGTCAGGAGTATATATACGATGAGTGGCCGGAGTGTCAGACCCAGGTGTTGCCGGTTTCCGGTTTCCGAGCGACAGGCAGTAGTTAGTTTAGGTTCACGCTAATGCGAGAGAGGGATACGAACTCATGTACTCAAAGTGATAGCTCTTCTCGCGTATACCATTGTTTAGATGGATGACGATGTATTTGCAAGTAATCAAGGACTTGTATCGCTATTTTCGAGATGATGACGAGAGACCACTTTGTGTTGGATGATGATTATGATGAGACTATTTGTATGTATATGCTATGATTATATTAGTGGTCTCGCAGGCATTTGTATGTGTATCATGATGACATTTCTATGTGCTAAAGATTCTTCTATAAAGCCTGTTCAAATACAAAACAAATATGCCAAAAAAACAAAAAACCTGTTAAATTAGCAGTAGCGAGTGTATAGAAGTTAGCAGCAGCGCCGCTATAGCAGTAGCGCGTTGCTGCAAAGGGCGCTGGAGCTACTAGCAGTAGCGTGCTCCCAGTAACCGCGCTGCTGCTACACTTGTGTAGCAGTAGCGCCGGTGACCACGCGCTACTGCTATATGTTAGCTGTAGCGCCTTATTAGTAGCGCCCCACCCCGCGCTACTGATACATCTAAAACCCGCGCTGCTGCTAGCCTTTTCCCCAGTAGTGTAAGGAAGAATTCTCCACTTTGTAATTAGTGAATGCTTATAAGGTTTTAAAGGGTTATATAATACTAATCCACTCAAAGTAAGGTGTGATCAGCTTAAACAAAAATACATACGAACTTTTGTGAAACGAATAGAACAGGTACAACTGAAGAGATGGTATGGTATAAAGTTAAACAATCTCTACTATTATTAAAAGAGCAAACATTATCTTCTCTAAACGCACCCCATCTAGCGTAAACACTTAAACATTATGCTACAAGTCAGGTGCCAAGTCAGCTTTAAATGTGTAATAAACATGTCGATACACTCAAATTTAAGTATCACAACCAAACAACTTATATCCTCGACAAGATAGCTTCAGTTAGGATGCATCACTCTAAATCTTCACCTTTAGTCATACATCAGAATCAGAATCCATTTGTATGACCTAGCAGTGAGCTCCCAAATGCAAGGCAGCAAGCTGGGAAACAACTATCTCAAGCTTTACTTACTTCCTGAGGTGAAATAGCCGTTTCGTCAGTCCGTATAACATCTACTTTTCATTAGTTAGCTATAATACCATCAGGAGCAACAGAAATCTGAATATCCTTTTGCTCCTCCCTCACGTACTCAGATCCAATATCCTGTCCTCCTAGCACACATACAAAAGTCAGTAGGACTTGCGAAGTGCAGAACTGCTTATGAGAGAGAGCAATCAAACATTTTAATCCCGAGCTCTAGTATAGTATCGTGTACATCTAAACACTGAATTACTGGACTGAATTTCATTGCAACTAATCTCACAAATTTACAACACATCATCATCAATCCAAAAGCAGTACAATATATTGATATAATTTCAAAAAGTTCAGACGCCCATGCTCTTGAATTCTAAGGCTATGACTGAACCGACTTTAAAAGACTACACACAGAATATTATTTAGTTTTGCAGTCACTCAACTAAAAAGCCCAGAAGGCTTCATACATACCTCAGGATCTCTTCCACAGGCATGGTACCACATCGCTGGCAAGGTGCGCTCCATCATGTGGATGCAGGCCCGGGCTGTCATCCTTCTCCTCGACGACACTGTAGAGGTGCATCAAATCTGGGATGCTCACCATCAATTCTCCATCCACTGGCGACACCGAAGCTTCCTTTGCCCTAGACGACACACCATCAAATCACACACAATTCAACAAACTGAACCAGAAACCCCCCAACTTAACTAACTCCTCACCTGAGCAAGTCCTTGGTGGACTGTGATGTGTGTGGATCGGACGGAAGAAGAAGAGAAGGACTGCAATGTGTGTGGATTGGACGGTAGAAGAAGAGACCCCCCCCCCCCTCTTCTATGGCCCTCCCGCCTCGGTAGTGCGTGGGCAGGGGCTGCTGGCCAGAGGAGGAATCGAAATCGGGGAGAGGGTTCTGGCCACAGGAGGCACAAGACTCATCCACAACAATCTCGCTAGATCCAAGCCCAACCACAGCACACCAAGCGGTAGCAGTGTGGCCTCGTCCGCGCTCAGCGTTGCGGCAAGTTACCGACCCGGCGGTCGTCGCTCGGGATCGAGGAGCAGTTGCACGCCTGCACCGACATGCGGCAACCCTCGAGGTCCTCCTCGCTGATTGATGAGCACCGCCATCATCAGCGATGGCTGCGATGAGGGCGCGAGAGGAGTTGACGATGCCGTGTTAGGGGCGCAGCCGAGCATCTGGAGCACTGAGCGGACGGGGAAGGCCGAGCATCTGGAGCACTGAGCTCGCGGCAGTCCTGCTCCTCGTCGGTGAGCGCCCGGTCAAGCACCAGGAGCTGCCTCCTCCCCGCGCCCCTACCGGGCCCGAAGACAGTTGAGGCGGCTGCCTCCTTCGAGGAGGGCATCTGGAAGTGTGAGGCCTCCCAGGGGTGGGCGAGAGGAGGCGGCAATGGGTGAGTCGGAGAGGGGCAAGGGAGAGGAGATGGTGGTCGCCCTTTCAGTCCTCTGGCGCGCGCTTGTCGTGTGGGATGGGAGATCCCCTGCGTCGCGTGGGGTGGCGGTGGCGACAGGGCCGTGGGAGAGATAAGCGGGCAAGGGGAGGGAGCAGTTTTTCTTAGAAAGAGGTGGAGAGAAACAAGGAAGATTATCTTCGGTTGTTTCCGCAATTAAGGGGATCGTGGGAGGAAAATCATAGACTAATTCCTTCCATAAATCAGGCAGGGTGGGCCGCATGGATCGAAGGATGCTGAGCGCGCGGACGATTGACAGACGCGTTTGCTTGGCAGAACATTTGATCTGAGACGTTGATCTTGTTGGCTGACCATTGGCGTAATATAGACAGTAGGATTTGTTTAAGTTAATTTAATCGAAGGGTCCTGGTTATTCCGTGTATAATTTGTTGTGTGATTTTAGAGAAGTTTATGTTTGCTCTTTTAATAGTAGTATAGATAACCATGTTCATAAACCTTGACCAGATCCTGACAAATTTGTCTGTCCATAATCATTACAGTAGACACGGTTGTTCTTGACAGCTGCTAATCATTAGCACCGTGCATGACTCGTTTACTGTTTTCTTTCTCTACCCGGTGTGAGTGGGTGCCCTTGTAAATCTGCGTGTTCTATTTATTCAGTTTATATGGTTCGGTTTGTACATTATTGATACTGGTAACTGGTAAGTACAGTAAGAAAATAAAATATGGTTTGGTGTTGGTATGTACCAAATTATTTCCATATGATTTAGGTATATACCATCATAATCAAAGTTGACAAATTTTAAAATGACAAAATAATACTTTTTTATACAAAACAATATATAACTATATATCTACTAATTACTAAGTTCCTAGGAATGGTTGGCTCTAGAGGATCGACGCTTTGAAGGGTTGTTGGTGGGGCCATTTGTAAGAGTGAGTTCACTGCCTGAGTGGATATGGGTTTATTAGCAGATAATATTGGCGTCTGTATGGGGTTCGTGTTAACACCACCGGTGGGCACCAATACTACGACATGTAACGACATCACAACAACAAATGAACGGGTCACTCCACCACAAACACCATGTCGACAAAAATAAACAACACAATCATAATCAACAAGACAGCCATAACTGAATGACAGCCCAACAGGCCAGGTGAAAACGCACAGCAAGCCAGCAGTAATAGATTGTAGTACCAAATAAAATGAGGAGCATGTATAGATTCGTGCCTTGGTTGCTAGTCATGCATGCAAATGTGCAATACATATTTTAATTTGTTTATGGAACGTGATTAGCATGTTTTTTTAGAGAGAAACTTGATTGTTATAAGAAAAATGAATGTGCATAGGAATTTGGCTCTCGCAAGAAAAATGACTACATTACAAGTTCTTTTTTGGCTTTGGTCTGCCCCCCAAAATTTTCATGGGCCTGAGTAAGCATATCGCAACTCCTTTTATTTGTTTATATGTAGTGTGATCACTGTCCAGTCAGTGTATACGAACGATGGTTGCAACTTTAGTACCACCTTGCTTAGAGCATCTCCAGCCGCGCCCCCAACAGGCCCCCCCAGGCGACTTTTTCGGCGCCGGCGCCAAAAAAACGGCCCAGTCGCGCCCCCAGGACGACGAAAAGCGCCGGTTCGGCCCTTTTTTCCGCCCGGCGGCCGCAGGCCGAACCCGGCGCACTGGGGTGCTTGGGGCTCCGCAAGAAGGGAAAAGCGCGGCTGGCCCACGCCGTCAGGTGAAAAGTCAAGATTTTCTTCCCCGACCGCCTCCCACCCACCGCGCTCTCGGCCGTAACTAGGTATATCCCGGCGCCGCCCCAGACGCCCTTCACCGGTAGATAGCTATTCCCCGCCGAAAAAATAGCATAGGTTCGCCGTGACAGCCCCTCCGACACCCGCTGGGCGTTTCCGGCCGCGGAGGGGCAGTTTAGCGGCGGGTGCACGCCCACCGCGCGCAAGGTGTTCGGCGATTTGCCTGCCTCGGCGATGGACTCGGATGACGAGGAAGTGCTCGCTGCGCTGCTGGAGGAGGAAGCCGAGGCTGACGTCCAGGAAGAAGAGCATCTTACGGTGCTCGCCGCCCTCGCCCAGCTGCTGGCGAGCAATGAAAAGCCGCGGCGAGGTGGCTCGGCGCCGGGGCGGGTGAAAGCAAAGAACCGACATCGTCTCGAAGGCTACTGCATGCTCTACTTCGACTACATCGCCGATGCTCCACTTCACGGCGACAGAACATTTCGGCGCCGTTATCGGATGAGCAGAAAGCTTTTTCTCCGGATTTTGAATTCCATCCGGGAGTTCGACAACTACTTCAAATGCAAGATGGATTGCACTGGTTCACTTGGATTCACCTCCATCCAGAAATGCACGACAGCAATGAGGATGCTTGCATACGGAGCTCCCGGAGACACACTCGACGACTATGGGCGCATGACCGAGTCGACCAGCCTAGAGTGTTTCTACAAGTTCTGTCGGGCAGTGGTGGCAGTGTTTGGACCGCAACCCAATGCGGAAGACACTGCTCGGATCCTAGCACAGAATGCAGCAAGAGGATTTCCTGGGATGCTTGGAAGCATCGACTGCATGCATTGGAAATAGAAGAATTGCCCATTTGCTTGGCAGGGGATGTACAAAGGCGTCAAAGGCGGTTGCAGTGTGGTACTTGAGGCGGTGGCCACACAGGACCTCTGGATTTGGCACCCCTTCTTTGGTATGCCAGGAACTCACAATGACATCAACGTGCTGCAGTGCTCTCCTGTCTTTGCCAAGCTTGTTGAAGGTCATTCTCCTCCGGTGAACTTCGAGATCAATGGGCGGCAGTACAACAAGGGGTACTATCTAGCTGATGGCATCTATCCGAGATGGTCGACATTTGTCAAGACCATCAAAAACACTGTGCCTGGTGGCAAGAACGCCTGGTTTGCGAAGATTCAGGAGGCTTGCAGGAAGGATGTCGAGCGGGCATTTGGTGTGCTCCAATCTCGATATGCTGTTGTCCGGTACCCCGCTCAGACCTGGTCGAAAGATCAAATGTGGTGGATCATGACCTGCTGTGTCATCTTGCACAACATGATCATTGAGAGCGAGCAGGAAGAGCCAGTGTTTGACACTGAACCATACCACAGGCAGGGTCCTCTTGCCCAAGTTGATCACCAGCTACCGGCAACCTGGACTGCCTACCTCAGTATGCGTCAGGAGATCCGAGACCCACAGGTGCATCATCAACTGCAGCAAGATCTGATAGAGCACCTATGGAGGCTCAAGGGCGACACCGGGCGCGACGTGTGATGAAATATGAGTTTTTATTTGTTGAACTATATAATTTGTATTGAACTATTTGTTGCTGTACTATATTGTTGAAGTATTTGAAATTTTTGTGATGAAATATATGGTAAAAAATTATTTATGTTGATAACTGAAAGCCGAGCCACGACGAACCACGCCGAATATAGGCCTATTCTCGCTCATATGGGCCTTTTTCGCCGAAATGGGGCTTCAAAAGCGGGCCAAAATCGGCGACTGGGGGCGACGACTGGGCGCAAAACCGCCCTAGCGCTGAAAGAATCGCCGGCTCGCCTCCAGGGGCGATTTTATGCGCCCTGGGCGGCCGAACGGCTGGAGATGCTCTTACTGACCTGCTGATCAAAGAGTAGATGTGAGGTCTATACAATTGTACATGGGCGTGTGAATGTTGGACAGTGCAAGCCAGACAAGCTCACGTGTCCATGTGGTTGTTGACTTAAGATTTTTTTAATGATTAATTTGGTTTTTCTGTATATACCAAAATAACTTAAATTCAAAATGGTGAGGAAATTTTATATCATAGCGAAAGCCAAAAACCGTAAAGTTGGTTCAGTTTGGTTTATTTTCATAATGTTCTGCTTTCCCGAACGGAGATCTAGACGAGGAAAATCGACATCCAACAGTTAGATGGCTTTATAATAGATGTTCAGGAAGGAAAAAGTTACTGAAATCCTTATATGGCCTGAAACAAGCTCCTAAGCAATGGCATGAGAAGTTTGATAAAACTTTGACATCCGTGTATTTGTTGTTAATGAAGTTGACAAATGTATATACTATCGCCATGTTGGGGGTGATGGAGTTAAACGCCCAATGTTTATGTTTGGATTATATTCTTGATAAACGAAATAACCCCACATGATGATAAGGGCATGCGGTGACAACTGATTCTTGATGCAGATCGCAAACTAGTCAAGACGTAATTTGGACACACACACCCCACTTCGTCTCGTTGCAAGCACATCTTAACGGGTGTTTTCTAGAGCACAAATTAAGATCATGATGATCCCAAGCATAAATAAAGGTTGTAAGAGACAAGTCCTCGTACTCATGTTTGTTTTAATTTTAAGTGTTTTACACCCTAAGGTTCTTAAGGTTTGGTTACAAAAATTGGAATTTGACTCTCTCGCAAATACTTGGTAGAGCCTCTATCGTAGTGCACATCCTCTCGTGGGTTCGATAAACTCAAGTCACTCCTTCAGGAAAAGGTAGGGAAACCTTCAATATCCAAACAAGATCTCAATGGCATCATTTTGCCAAAGGTTCTAAGTGACATGCGTGTTTAGAAACAAAGCAACCTCGCAAGCCTCACAAGGCTGCAGAGGAGAGATATGTGGCACCATTAGAAGTCATACATTATGATCTCTGTGAGATAAATGATGTGTTGACTAAAGGTAGAAAGAAATACTTCATGATGTTGATAAATGATTCCACTAGATATTGGTACGTATATTTTTTAAAACACTAAAGATGAGGCTTCACACTACTTTAAAATATGTAAAGCAAAAGTTGAGAATCAACTTGAAAAAAAAAGTTAAACAAGTCTGGTCCGATCATGTTGGAGGGTACTCCTGGAATGAGTTCGATTCTTTCTGTGTGGAACATGGTATTATTCATGAGAGTACGCCTCCCTATTCAACCCAGTCAAATGGGGTTGCTAAATGGAAAAATTATACTCTAATAGATTTGGTTAATGACATGTTAGATACGTCGGTTTTATCCAGGGCATGGTGGGGAGGCTATATTGACATCATGTCATGTCATGAATAAGGTTTTCATGAAATACAATGAGATAACTCCCTATGAGCAATGGGAGAAGAGAAGAACGACACTCTCTTACTTATGCACCTAGGTTTTTTGGTGAAAGTCAACGTGTCGATCCCCCAAAAGCGTAAGCTTGGACCAAAGACCATGGACTGCATTAGTTTGGGTTGTGCTAAGAATAGCGTTGGCTATAGATTTCTAGTGGTAAAATCTAAGGTACTTGATGTGAAGGTCGGTACAAATATGGAATCTAAAGATGTTACATTCTTTGATGATATTTTCCCTATGAGGGATATGCAAAGCACTTCTACACAAGAATCTGAGAAGACTCCTGGCCATTCCTATGGAATATTATGAACAAACTCATGATGAAAATCATGTGGAGGATGACGAGGAAGCTCTTGGCGAGGGAAAGAGACAAAGCACTGTAAAGTCCTTGGTGATGATTTCCTTGTGTACCTCATGGATGACACTTTCACATCTATTTCAGAAGCTTATGCATCTCCAGACGTTGACTGCTGGTAAGGATGCGATCTGTAGTGAGATGCACTCGATCATGGCTAATTGGACATAGAAATCACTGGACGCCTCTATGGTTGCAAACCATTGCGATGTAAGTGGGTGCTCAGAAAAAAAGCTAGCCTCATTGTATGATTGAAAAGTACAAGGCTAAACTTGTGGCCAAGGGTTATACCCAGAAAGAAGAAGAAGATTTTTTTTATACTTATTCACCTGTGGCCAGACTGACCACCATTCGAGTGTTACTCTTATTCGCGGCCTCGCATGGTCTTATCGTCCATCAGATGGATGTTAAGACGTCTTTGTTGAACGGGGAGCTAGACGAGCAAATCTACATGCAACAGCCAGATGGATCTTTGTAATAGATGGTCAGGAAGAAAAGGTGTGTAAGTTACCGAAATCCTTATATGGCCTGAAACAAGCACCTAAGAAATGGCATGAGAAGTTTGATAAAGCTTTGACATTTGTTGGCTTTGTTGTTAATGGAGTTGACAAAATGTGTATACTATCACCATGGAGGGGGCGAGGGAGTTATGATGACATACTGATATTTGGAACCAACCTCAAAGTCATTTAGGAGGTTAAGCCTTTTCTGTATCAGAACTTTGAGATGAAAGATCTTGGTGTTGCTGATGTTATCTTGAACATCAAGCTATTGAGAGATAATGAGGGTGGAATTACACTTTTACAATCCCACTATGTGAAAAGATTTTGAGTCATTTTGGATATTGGACTGCAAAACTTCTCCAACACCAGAGTTAATTGCTCAAAACCATCAGATTTGTGGCTAGGGTACTCCAAAACTACCTCTTTTGCCAAAAATAACAGAAAACCACCGCTTGTTCAGCAAGTAAATAACATATTGCACTGATTCAAAATTGAGCTGCCTCTAACAGAAAAACTGACCGGTCAGGCCCACCTGTCAGGGCCACGTGGCATTTGCAAACGGGGGTGAGGAGACGGGCGTTAGTCGGAGGAGGGCGTGGTCGTGGCCCACCTCCTGTGTAGCAGCGACCGGAGGAGGAAGAGCACTGGCGGCGGCACAAGGGACGACGATGATGCCGCGCGTCGGAGCGGGAAGAGGGCCAATCGCAGCATGGGGTGCAGGGCGGCTGCGTCCTAGGGCATAGCCATCGATTTGGTCGTAGCCGAGCACCCACCCATGGACGTAGCCATCGATTTGGTCGGAGTTCAGCTCCCGCCAATGGTTGTTGCCGTCGATTTGGTCGGAGCTGAGCTCCCACCCATGGTCGTCGTGGCTATTGGAGCGCCGCCGCCAATCTGCCACCGATGGCGCCCAATCCGGAGGCAGCCCGGAGCCCAATCGTCTGGATCCCACGCACGCATGGGCTGGCCCTGGTACCCATGGCCGAGATCCGGCTACAGCCGTCGGGATCCGCCGTCCGGCGTCCCCAGCTGCGGCCGGCCCTGCGAGCCCCAGCGACGCTGCCCCATCTACTCGCCGGGATCCCGCGCACGCAAGGGCTACCATGGCCAGGACGTGTTTATTTTATTTTATATTTTTTCTTTCAATGACAGATGGACCCCTCTTGTCTAATAAAAGATCGAGTTACCTATTCAGCAACAATTCCGTCTCCCATGTCCGTCACCGTCACGCCACATCATCAGAATCAGCGTGTCCCACCCGTCAGTTTTTCTGTTAGAGGCAGCTCAATTTCGAATCAGTGCAGTATGTTATTCACTTGTCGAAGAAGCGGTGGTCTTCTGTTATTTTTGGCAAAAGAGGTAGTTTTGGAGTACCCTAGCCACAAATCTGATGGTTTTGAGCAATTAACTCCCAACACCATATGACTAGTGTGCGGATTCGAATGTTCGAAGGCGCAAATAAAAATAAGTTGAGATACTCTCAAATTATTGGTTCACCATGTACCTAGTTTCGCTACAAGGCCTGACTTCACGTTTGCTATGAGCAAGGGCCGGTTTGTCGCCAATCCGGGAGATGTACATTGGCTTGTTGATGAAAGAGTTATTGCACTATCTGAAAGGTACTGTGAGCCAAGGACTTCACTATACCGGATACCCCTTAGTACTTGAAGGGTATAGTGATGCGAATTGGATCTCTGAAGCTGATGAGATGAAGGTCACAAGTGGATCACACTTGGAGGTGGCGCTATTTCATGGAAGTCTTGCAAGCGGACTATCTTAACGAAGTCGGCAATGGAAGAAAAACTCACAACATTAGACATATCCTGCGTCAAAGCAGAATGGCTTTGAGACCTTTTTATGGACTTGCTAGTGGTTCAAAAGCCAATTCCAACTATCCTTATTAATTTTGACAATCAGAAAGTTATTGTCAAGGCAAATAGTTCAAAGGACAACATGCAATTCACAAAGCACATAAGGAGATTAAAATATGTTAGACATTTAAGAAACTCTGGAGTAATAGCGTTAGATTATATACATTCGGCTAAGGATGTGTGAGTAGTTCCATTAAAATCTTAGGGTCCATACTAGTATCGATTTGGATCTTCAATACGATGTTCCCAGGAGCTGCCTCACATGATTGGGATCAATTAGGTGTAATATGGTGGTGTGCTTGTTGCGATATGATGAATTGTCATTTTATGATCAGATTGCTCATTGAAATTAATTTCAATTTTGAGATTTTATTATTGTGTAATCAAATAGCTTTGCATGCTCTCTGATCTATCTATCTTCTTTTTCCAAGCTAATGAGTTTTTCTCCACATGGAGTGGTGCTTTGCAGGGGGTTCAATCTTGTGGTGCTCTAACCCAGTGACAATAAGAGCAAAGACATGTATTGTATTGTTTTCACTAAGTGTAAAACGACGAGGTCTCTTCATATTGATTGATGTTTTCTGTCTACATTATGTCATCTTGCTTATTGCTATGCTCCGTTTCTTGCAAACTTAATACCTCGAGATGCATGCTGGATAGGGATTTTGGGGTGGAGTATTATGTAGTAGATGCAGTTGGATTAACGGTCCACTTATCAAGGATGTAATGCCTATATGAGTATACCATGAATAATCATAGTCATAAATATAAATGTTGCAATTTAATCATTGCCCAACTGTAAAAAAATACCATGTCATTTGCATGTTTTTGAGAGAGATGTCACTAGTGAATCTATGCCCCCCTAGGTCTATTCTCCATTACTAAATTATTCTATAGAATTGCTACTTCTACTTTGTCGTGTTACTTTGCTACCAATTATATCTATCACTTGCATTTAATCTTGTAATTATCAAGATAAGGGGCTTGACAACCCTCTTGCCCTGTTCGGGACATGTTGTTTATGTCGTGTGTGTAGGTGTTGCTCACTTTGTTAGCTTGGGAGGCTCCTACTAGATTGATAATCTTGGTTCTTTAATTGAGGGAAATACTTGCTACTATTCTACTTCACCCTTACGCTTGGGGAATCCCAACAACTCCTACGGGAGGAAGCACTCTTGCTCTCCAAGATGCACTAGGCAAGAAATGGGGTCCGGTCACATTGTGAGAAACTTTCATTGTGCATGCGTGATCGAAGTAATAAGTCGAGGTCGTTATTTTTGATCCTATAGCTTTTGTTTGAATTGCCCAAGCAAATCTCATTGTGCATAGGTAATCGAAGTGATGATTGGAGGTCATTATTTTGATCCTACAGCTCTTGTTTTAATTGCTCGACTATGTGGTGGCTTACAGTTTGTTATGACATTTTTTGGTTGTTTTTCAAGATAAGAAAATACAATTACTCTTTAGCGTGACTTGAGTCAGTAGTAGGTGACCGAATCAGGCTCTAAGATGTTGTCCTTCGGTTTATCCATTGGGAAATGCCACCAACTTTTGTACAATTTTGTTGAAAGGTTAAATTCTGTGCACATTTGCGTTGCTCTACTAAGTACTAACATATCATGTAAACATGAGCAATTTGTAAAAAAAAATGCGAGAAATGAAACAACAACAATGAGAAATTATACTATCGTTTGATTTGGTTGGACCTTCTCAATTTCCCATCTGCAATGTCTCGCTCTTGCATGTTTTTTAGGCAAGTCTCGCTCTTGCATGAACAAGGTACATGTCTCGCGTTTAGACTTTGCACACCGGCAGGGAGCTCAGAGCATCTCCAGCCGTTGCCCCGGGCGGCGATAACCGGCGCAAAAACCGGCCTGGGGGCGATCTGGTTCCCAGCCGCCGCCCCCAGGGTCGGCCCCACGCGTCTGTTTTAAATTTTTTGAACATTTATTTGTCCAAAATTCGGCGAAAGGGACAAATATTCAGCGAAACATTACATTATCTCGGCGAATTGAAATAGTTTTTTATAAAGACCAAAATACTTAAAAAAACAAACAGGCCGCAACTACAGGCCGAAAAATGCGTTGAGAGAGGCGAGGTCGGCGTCATCGTCGTCCTTCTCCTCCTTCACGTGGACGACACTGCTGGACCCCTACCTGGGGTCGCCCTGGCGGACCGGCGGAGGCGGCGCATCGTCGCCGCTGTCATCGTCGAGGACGACGATGCCTCCCTCGTCAAGGCCACGGTGCTGAGCGGCGAACTGCTCAAAGGCACGGCGCTAGCGCTCCAGCTCCGTTTGCGCCCAGCTTCACGCGCCCACTTCAAGGCCGCCGCGTCGTCGAGCCCTGGCTCCACCTTCATGTCGGCAAGTCCTGGCTCCGTCTTCACAACGGCAAGGACCGGCTCCGTCTTCGGCTTGACGAAGCGGTAAGGAGCCGAGGAGGAGGCACGCCCGCCCTCGTTGATGACAATGCCGGTGCTGCGGGTGCGCCGGCCGAGCGGCGTCTCGGCGGTCTTCGTGGGCTCGGCCTTGACGCCGAGCAACGCGGACGAACCGGAGGAGCGGGAGGATGAGCGGGAGGAGGAAGAAGAGGAGTCGGCTCGGCGCGGCATCCATTGGCCGCCGCTCCGGCGTGGGACCGGGGCAGCAGGGTACGCCAATGGTGGTTCGTTGCCGCCCACGAGGTGCTCGAGGACGGCGTGGAGAGTGCGGTCTGGGGCGCCCCACCACAGGTGGCGGCCCTCACTGTTCTTCAAACCCCCGCACCACCGGCACCCTGTTGGTGGAGGCCAGCCGTTGCACCTGCCGGTGCTGGAAGTACGCCGCCCAAGCCTCGTGGTTGCCGGCGGCATACTGCGGGAGGCCCCGCTGCTCCTCCGTGAGCGACGCCCGCACGCAGGCGACCTCGTCGGTGAAGTAGTCGGAGCGCACGTCGACGTCGGGCAGCGGGGGAATGGGGATGCCACCAGCGCTGAGCTTCCACTGCCCCGGCGCGCGCATGTCCGGCGGCGCCGGCACGTTGTCCTCAAACAGAAGGTACGTCTCCCACTCAAGCAGCGAGCGGCGGTCGAAGCCATTGGCCGCCGCCCCATCGTCGCGGAACCTCTCGCCCATCATCGCGGCTAGGAAAGAAGAG
Source organism: Aegilops bicornis (assembly GCA_021605145.1). Classification (NCBI taxonomy): domain Eukaryota; kingdom Viridiplantae; phylum Streptophyta; class Magnoliopsida; order Poales; family Poaceae; genus Aegilops; species Aegilops bicornis. Next base: position 15,518,318 of record CM038671.1, read on the forward strand.
AGGGGAAGAGCGTCGGCGGCTTGGAGAGAGCTCGGCGGCGTGGAGAGAGCTCGACGGCAATGGGTGGGGTGCGGCCTTGGGCGAGGGGGGGGGCACTTATATAGCGGCCGGGGAGGGTGGGCGCCATATGTGCGCGTGGCGGGAGGTGGCGCGCTGCCGCGCACGCGCCGCCCGTGCCGCCCGTGAGGAAACAATGGAAGGCTGACCGGCGGGCAGCCTTGGCATTGATTCCCCGCAGGAAACCGAGGTGATGAGGATGATGTCTGCTAGAACTACGTCGGTATTTCCCCAAAGAGGAAGGGATGATGCAGTATAGCGACGGTAGGTATTTCCCTGAGTGACGAGATGAAGGTTATCGAACCAGTAGGAGAACCTCCTCACACCACGTAAACAACACCTGCACACAAATAACAAATACTCGCAACCCGACGTGTTAAAGGGGTTGTCAGTCCCTTTCGGGTACAACGCCTCAAGATAGGAAAATAATGTGAGATAAAAGTGGTAGATAGGATAAATAGATCGCGAAACAAATAAATTGCAGCAAGGTATTTTTGTATTTTTGGTTTAATAGATCTGAAAATAAATGCAAAGGAAAATAGATCGCAAAGGCAAATATGATGAAAAGAGACCGGGGGTCGTAGGTTTTATTAGTGGCTTCTCTCGAGAAAAATAGCAACCCGTGGGAAAACAACTATTGTTGGGCAATTGATAGAACTTCAAATAATCATGACGATATCTAGGAAATGATCATTATATAGGCATCACGTCCAAGATTAGTAGACCGACTCCTGGCTGCATCTACTACTATTACTCCACACATCGACCACTATCCATCATGCATATAGTGTATTAAGTTCATGGAGAAACGGAGTAATGCAATAAGAACGATGACATGATGTAGACAAGATCTATTTATCTATTTATTTAGATTTAGACCCTGTCTTGTTATCCTTAGTAGCAACGATAGGTACGTGTCGGTTCCCCTTCTCTCACTGGATCAAGCACCGTAATATCGAACCACTACAAAGCACCTCTTCCCATTGCAAGATAAAGGGATAAAGTTGGCCAAGCAAAACCCAAATATCAGAGAACAAATACGAGGCTATAAGCAATCATGCATATAAGAGATCAAAGAAGACTCAAACAACTTTCATGGATAAAAACATAGATCTGATCATAAACTCAAAGTTCATCCCATCCCAACAAACACATCGCAAAAAGGCTTACATCATATGGATCTCCAAGAGACCATTGTATTGATAATCAAGAGAGAGAGGAAGCCATCTAGCTACTTACTACGGCCCCGTAGGTCTACAAAAAACTACTCATGCATCATCGGAGAGGTACCAATGGAAGTGGTGAACCCCTCCGTGATGGTGTCTAGATTGGATCTGGTGGTTCCGGACTCTGCGGCGGCTGGAATTGATTTTCGTCGACTCCTCTAGGGTTTCTGAAATATTGGGGTATTTATAGAGCAAAGAGGCGGTTCAGGGGGCACCCGAGGTGGGCATAACCCACCAGGGCGCGCCTGGGCCTCCTGGTGCGCCCTGGTGGGTGCTGCTCCCCTCGGGGCACCCCCCCCGAGGTGCTTCCTTAGCCCATTGGATGTCTTCTAGCCCAAAAAAATCCTCAAGAAGTTTCGCTGCATTTGGACTCTGTTTGATATTGATTTCATGCGATGTAAAAAACATGCAGAAAACAGCAACTGGAACTGGGCACTATGTCAATAGGTTAGTACCAAAAAATGATATAAAATGACTATAAAATGATTCTAAAACATCCAAGAATAATAATATAATAGCATGGAACAATAAAAAATTATAGATATGTTGGAGATGTATCAACATCCCCAAGCTTAATTCCTGCTCGTCCTCGAGTAGGTAAATGATAAAAACATAATTTTTGATGTGGAATGCTGCCTAACATGCTCATCGTATTTCTTTTCTTTATAGCATGGACATATGGACTTTTATATGATTCAAAGCAATATTCTAGTTTGACATGAAGATTTTAATACTCAAGCATATCAATAAGCAACCATGTCTTTCAAAATATCAGCACTAAAGCAAGTTATCCCTAGCCCATTATGCTCAATCATTGATCCATTCATGAAACACACTCGAATATTAGCTACACCCAATGCTCAAATACGATCATAATGCCCCTTACGTAAAAGAAAGGTCCTTTGCGGAGGGAAGTAGGGATTTGTAGAGGTGCCAGAGATCAAGGCTTAAATTTAGAGATAAAAATATTTTTGAGAGGCATACTTTTCCCACCAACGAAAACGACATAGAGATCTCAACACTTTCCATGCTAGATACATCTTAGGCGGTTCCCAAACAGAAAATAAAGTTTATTCCTTTTTCCACCATCACTTTCACTTTCCATGGCTAACCGTATCCACAGGTGCCCTTCATACCAACACTTTCCAAGGAATTTATTATTTGACAACATAAAGTAAATTCATTTTTCATTTCGGGACTGGGCATCCCTAATACCTTTGCCATACTCTTGTGCAATGACAAGTGAATAAACACTCATCATGAGAATAACACATCTAGCATGGAAAATATTGGTCACCCTTCACCGCCTCGCGAGCGGTAGAGGACACAAAAGGGAGATTTATTTTGAAAATTAGAGATGGCACATGCAAATTTGCTTAGAACGGCATGGAAATACCGCATATAGGTAGGTATAGTGGGCTCATAAGGCAAAACTGGTTAAAAGGGTTTGCATGCACAAGTAGTGATCATACTTAGTGCAAAATGAAGCCTAGCAAAAAGATTGAGAAGCGACCAACCAAAAAGCAAAAAATCTCGTACCCAAGCATTAAGCATAAGTAACACTGAATAATGCACCATAAGTAGGATATAAATTTCATTGCATAACTATTGAATTTCGTGCTTGCATAGGGAATCACAAACCTTAACATCAATATTCTTACTAAAGCAGAATTACTCATGAACATGACTCACGTATCATATCGTCATATCTCAAAACCATTACTAAGAATCAAGTTTATTTTGTCGAAAGTTTTTATTATATCGTCCTTGGATATTTATCACTTTGGAACTATTTTCATATGTTGCTTTTGATAGGCTCAAACAAATATAAGTGGAGATCATGAGCATAATTTTTTTCTTTCTCTCAAAATAATCTAAGTGAAGCATGAGAGCATTTCTTAAAATTTACTAACTCCCAAATAATCTAAGTGAAGCATGAGAGCATTTCTTCAAAAAATAACAAAGCACACCGTCCTCAAAAGGATATAAGTGAAGCACTAGAGCAAATCCATGGCTCTAAAAATTTAAGTAAAGCATAGGAGAAAGCATATCATAATTTTTGGCTCTCTCAAAAGGGTGTGTCCAGCAAGGATTCAACACTTAAGACCCAAAGAAAAACAAGCAAAGACTCATATCATACAAGACGCTCCAGGCAAAACTCATATCATGTGACGAATAAAAATATAGCTTCAAGTAAAATACCGATGGTTGTTAGAAGAAAGCGGGGATGCCACTCGGGGGCATCCCCAAGCTTAGTTGCTTGCTACTTCTTTGAATATTATCTTGGGGTGCCTCGGGAATCCCCAAGCTTAGCCTTTTGCTAATCCTTATTCCTTCATCCATCGTAAGATCACCCAAAACTTGAAAATTTCAATCACACAAAACTCAAACAAAACCTTCGTGAGATCCGTTAGTATAAGAAAACAAACCACTACTATAAGTACTGAAGAAAACCTATTCTTATTTTGTTTTTGCATTATATATACTGTATTCCAACTTTTCTATGGCAAAAACTCATCAAAGAAAACCATAGAATCAATAAAACAAGCACACAATGCAAAGAAAACAGAATCTGTCAAAAACAGAACAGTCTGTAGCAATCTGAATATTTCTAATACTTCTGTAACTCCAACAATTCTGAAATAAATTGGTGAAAGTGAGAAATTTGTCTATTAATCTTCTTCAAAAAGAATCAACTCAAAATCACTCTTTTGTTAAAAATGACAGATAATCTCGTGAGCATAAAAGTTTCTGTTTTTCAGCAAGATCAAATCAACTTTCACCCAAGTCTTCCCAAAGGCCTTGCTTGGCACAAACACTAATTAAAACACAAAAAACACAATCATAACAGTAGCATAATTGTGCTAACACACAAGAAGAGAAAGAAAAAATAAAAAATAAATTTTATTCATTGGGCTGCCTCCCAACAAGTGCTATCGTTTTACGCCCCTAGCTAGGCATAAAGCGTACGATCTAAGTTTTGTCATCTTTGTTCTCCATTTCTTTAAGCACACAACCAGATATCTTTGGAGAATTAGCAAGCAAAGTAGCAAAACTTCTAGGAATAAAGTTGAGGAAATCATTCTTATCAATGGGATCTCTTATAGTTTCAACAAAATTTGGGTGAATACTAATCATTTTAAGGTCCCCTTTGTCATTGCTAGAAGTTGCACCTTTATTTTTAGTGACTTGAGTAGTCTTACTAATTTTCACGGGAGTTTTAGCGGAAGAAAAAGCGGTACCTAGATTAGAAAAAAATTCTTCCAGATTATCAATACTAGACGGGCTTCCTTCGATTCTTTCATGAATTACAGTTCCCTTTTCTTTTAGCAACTTTAAAACGTTTCCCGCTTTTGACCCAACCTTAGTAGCATAACCTTGCATTTTTCTATCCAAGTTTTCAATATGTTCTATGGTAAGCATTTTGTTTTCAATAGCATCTAGTCTTTCCATAACATGCTCGAGAGTCAATATTGTTTCATTGATCATGAGTGGTGGTGAACCCACTAAATTTTCCAAAGCATTAAAAGCATCAAGAGAAAGACACATCAAGAAGTTCCCACCGGTAATCGTATCAAGGACGAATCTGTACCAAATGGTAATGCCCACATAAAAACAACGAAGAAGAACAACAATAGATTGCTTACGGATAGATCTATTATGAGCATTGCAAATCCTATACGAAGCATCTTTTAAATTTTCTCCTCCCCTTTGTTTAAAGTTGAGAACCTCGTTCTCAGGGGTGCGCGCAATAGAAGAAGAGAAGTCCATAACGACAAAAAGTGATTAACAAGATTGCACATGAAAAACAGATCTGACGAGAAAACGGCGAGCGAAAAAGAGTGTGAATAAAATGGCAAAATTTTTTGAAGTGGGGGAGAGGAAAACGAGAGGCAAATGACAAATAATTTAAATTGCGAGGAGATGAGATTTGTGATTAGGAACCTGGTTGATGTTGAAGATCTTCCCCGGCAATGGCACCAGAGGGCACGTTGACGGGAGATTATCTTGATGTGATCCTCCCCGGCAACGGCGCCAGAAATTCCTTTTGATGTCTACTAGAACTACGTCGGTATTTCCCCAAAGAGGAAGGGATGATGCAGTATAGAGACCATAGGTATTTCCCTTAGTTATTAGACCAAGGTTATCGAACTAGTAGGAGAACCTCCTCACACCACGTAAACAACACTTGCACATAAATAACAATTACTCGCAACCCGGCGTGTTAAAGGGGTTGTCAATCCCTTTCGGGTACGGCACCTCAAGATAGGCAAATAACGTGAGATAAAAGTGGTAGATAGGATAAATAGATCGCAGAACAAATAAATTGCAGCAACGTATTTTGTATTTTTGTTTTAATAGATCTAAAAATAAATGCAAAGGAAAATAGATCGCAAAGGCAAATATGATGAAAAGAGACCCGGGGGCCGTAGGTTTCACTAGTGGCTTCTCTCAAGATAAATAGCAAACGGTTGGAAAACAATTACTGTTGGGCAATTGATAGAACTTCAAATAATCATGACAATATCCATGCAATGATCATTATATAGGCATCACGTCCAAGATTAGTAGACCGACTCCTGTTTGCATCTACTACTATTACTCCACACATCGACTGCTATCCAGCATGCATCTAGTGTATTAAGTTCATGGAGAAACGGAGTAATGCAATAAGAACAAGGACATAATGTAGACAAGATCTATTTATCTATTTATTTAGATATAGACCCCATCTTGTTATCCTTAGTAGCAACGATACATACATGTCGGTTCCCCTTTTGTCACTGGGATCAAGCACCGTGAGATCGAACCCACTACAAAGCACCACTTCCCATTGCAAGATAAATAGATCAAGTTTGCCAGACAAAACGCAAATATCAGAGAAGAAATACGAGGCTATAAGCAATCATGCATATAAGAGATCAAAGAAGACTCAAATAACTTTCATGGATAAAAACATAGATCTGATCATAGACTCAAAGTTCATCGGATCCCAACAAACACACCGCAAAAAGGCTTAAATCATATGGATCTCCAAGAGACCGTTGTATTGATAATCAAGAGAGAGAGAGAGAGGAAGCCATCTAGCTACTAACTACTGAGCCGTAGGTCTAAAAAGAACTACTCACACATCATCGGAGAGGCACCAATGGAAGTGGTGAACCCCTCCGTGATGGTGTCTAGATTGGATCTGGTGGTTCTGGACTCTCCGGCGGCTGGAATTGATTCCATCGGCTTCCTAGGGTTTCTAGAATATTGGGGTATTTATAGAGCAAAGAGGTGGTTCAGGGGGCACCCGAGGTGGGCACAACCCACCAGGGCGCGCCTGGGCATCCTTGTGCACCCTGGTTGGTGCTGCTCCCCTCGGGGCACCCCCTAGGTGCTTCCTTGGCCCACTGGATGTCTTCTGGCCCAAAAAATCCTCAAGAAGTTTCGCTGCGTTTGGACTCCGTTTGATATTGATTTCATGCGATGTAAAAAACATGCAGAAAACAGCAATTGGCACTGGGAACTATGTCAATAGGTTAGTACCAGAAAATGACTATAAACTGATTGTAAAACATTCAAGAATGATAATATAACAGCATGGAACAATAAAAAATTGTAGATACGTTGGAGATGTATCAGAGGACGACGAGGCGCATGGGTCGCTGACTCGGCAGGCCCGCCATTCTTTCGTGCCAAAATCGATTGCCCTAGCGCCCCCGTGCACCCCCCAGCGCGTCGGGTTCGGCCTGGGTCCACCGGCGCCAATTTCGACCCAAACCGGCGAAAAACATGCTCCTAGGGACGCGACTTGGCCGATTTTTTGGCGCCGGCGCTAAAAAACGCATGGGAGGCCTGTTGGGGGCATGGCTGGAGATGCTCTAAGTGTATTGCTTCACGCGATTATTTTTCCCTATATCAACGACTCCCACCTACGCGAAAGGGCACCCCTCGTACCCCCTCATGTCGCCTCCCCTGGGCGACGCCAGGGGTCCCAAAACCTAGTGATGCCAGCCTCCCGTATGCGTCCTCTCTTGTCGTTGGTGCCACCGGCGAGGTCCGCTGTGGCGGCGGGCCCAATACCAAAGGCGCTAGGAAGGGTCGTTCACCGAGGGACTCCCATGAGGCAGTTGGGGCGCCTCTTGCGGTGCTTCCGCAGGCAGCAGTTGGGGGCATCTCTGACGGGGCGATGGTGGCCGGAAATCCACAGCCGTCGGGGAAGGTTGCCCAACCTGGATGGATCGCTGTTGTCATCGTTGCTCCATGTGTGGTGGGGTGAGGTGCCGGCGGTGGCCGCGGATTTGGCGTCCCGACCAAATCCATCGCGACGTGGCCTTGGCCGGCAGGCGATGCATGGAGGGACCGGTGAGGGGTAGCTAGAGGCTCTCTGCTTGCTTTCCACACTACTAGGAAAAGGGCTATAGATAGGATTGATACTAATGACGCACCATGGAAGTAGTGCGCCACTACTATATACTAATGGCGCACCAGTTGGTGATGCGCCATTAGTGTGGAAGACACTAATGGCGCACCAGAAACAGGGTGCGCCACTAGTATTAATTTTTTTTCCATTTTTCCATACATACTAATGGCGCATCGGGTCGAAGTGCGCCATTACTAGTTCTAACTAGTAGTGGTGCACCGGGCAGACAATGCGCCATTACTGTATTTTTTTTATTCTTTTTTTTTGCAAAACTACTAATGGCACTCGATCTCGATCCCCCTCCCTCTCGATATCTATCCCCGTACATCTCGATCTAGATTCCCCCTCCATCTCGATCTCGATCCCCCTCCATCTCGATCCCACCCGCACCCTCCCCCGCTAGCTCCACCGCTGCCGACGACCCACCACAACCCTCCCCCGCTCCACCGCCGCCGACGAGCACCCGGCCCCCCGCACCCTCCCCCGCTCCACCGCCGCCAACGGGCACCCCCCGCACCCTCCCCCGTTCCACAGTCGTCGCCGATGATATTTTCAAGTAACAAATTTGAACATATTTTTTAAAAAATTATTACTGTTTTTAGAAAAAAAATTACTGTTATGATTTAAACAAGTTTGAACATATTTAAACACAAATAAATATGAAACATCATTTAAAATGCAAAAAAAATATTGCGGAGCCTGGGAATCGAACCGAGGACCTCCTGGTGTGTGTGTGCTGCGTGCTGACCAGTCGGGCTAGTGGGCAGGTTCTAATGTGGATTGGGTTAGGTGCAATATAACCTGTGCTCCATTGATATAAGAAAAAAACTACTAATGGTGCACCACAAGGTGGTGCGCCATTGCTATAGTGTCTAGCTGGATACCCCTTCGCCCGATCCCCCCTTCCCTCGCCCCTCGCCATTCCCTCTCCCTCGATCCACAGCACATTGCTGTTGCCCCGACCCACTGCGCCATAGCCGCCTCCCTCTCCCCTTCCTCCCCCTCGAGCCCGCGACCTCCTCGGACGGACGGCGGCGCGAGCCTCCCCGCGCTCCTCGACGGACGGACGGACGGCGGCTAGCCTCGTCGGACGCGCTCCTCGACGGCGGCGCGAGCCTCCCCGCGCGGCTGCTGCTCATCGACGACGGTTAGTCTCTGTCCCTCCCTCCCTCTCTCCCCCGCTCATCCCCATGCCCCCACGGGGCGGCGACCTAGGGTTAGGAGCAGGAGCTCGCCGCTGCCGCCCCATCCCCCCCCCCTTCGATTTCGTTGCCGTAGACTATCGCACCACCGCGCCCCAGCTCCTGGTTGCCGCCCCCCGTGGCCGTGCTCCCCTCGGACCCTGGCCGCGCCCTGGCCCCACACAGGCGCGCTCACCGCACCGCGACCGCGCCTCCACTACGCTGGGCGCCACTGGCCCCGCCAGTGCGCCACAACACTGTGACCGCGCCCTGCCGTGACTTGCTAACCAAATTGGTTTGTGTCAATTTCACAAACTTGCAGGCTTATAGAATTATAAATACTACTGTATTAGATACCCTCACTGTCATGGGCTTTCTATTATTAGTCAAGTAGTATGCTTAGAATCTTGTTGGGAGAGTAAAGCTTTGCTTTCAGTTTTTTCTTGTATGTGGGGATTGCTACAGCTCATACAGGAGAAAATTGATAACTACTATGTCATTGTGTACTCCCTCCGTGCCAAGTGTAATGTCAAGTTTAGATTGGTCAATATGGTTCTCATTTTTAAATTTTTTACATGTTGTCATTTTTTTGTGTGGGTAATGTTTTATATGCTCTTTATCTCTTCCCTTGACAGACATTCGACGAGGCAGTGGGCGATATAGCTTTCTAGCTCCTTAGGGGGGTTGTTCCTCTTTACAGGTGTGTTAAACAGTTCAGAACTTTCATGCCTACTTTTTTTAGAAATAGAGTCAGAATTTGAAAAGGAAAAACCCTTAAGCCAAACATACAACAAGCATTGACAACATAAGTGGAGACACTAATTTTCTCTGACTTGTGGAGGCTCTAATCCTCAGGGATCATGGCTAAAATAATTTTCCATGCCTGATTAGTGATTATCTGAATCAGTTTGTAAACTATAGAGGTGGTTAGGCTCAGGTTAAAAATAAAAATAATAATAGAAGTTTTTTATTTTCTAAGTAAAAAACCCCACATATGCACCAGGATGTGATCTGTCAGAACCAAAGTAGACCTAGCTATGCATTAGTTGTTTTGTGCTTCAAGTGTCCCAGTCAAGGACAAACTGAGTGGTTGCAAAATAATATTATGTGGTCAATGTGGATTTACTATTTTCCGGTGATAGTTCTGAATCGGTAAATAAGTTAACATGCATAAGTGAGACTTGGCATTTTAAAGTTTAGTGTCTTCAACTTCAACTATGAATTGGGATGATAATGTTATTTTGCCTTCTTAATGTAATGGTGTCATAATCAGAACAAAGCTGCTGCAAATGCATACCTTTTTTTACAAGTGCATCTGCACCTTCCGATCCATTTAGAGTTATCATAAATATATTTCCAAGGTTTTTTCATTTCATCAGAGAGTCTTTGCTCATGCCTCTGTTGAGAAGTATGTCTATTGATTCAAAATTGCCATGGCAAAAATATGTTTCAGAAAATGACATGGACTAAAATGTTCTATAGATCATGATCCATAGACAAAAAAATGCCATGATCCATACAATATAAATTCCATGATGCATAGGCTGTATTTGCCATGGGAGATGGCAATTTTGTTGGTTCATGATCCAGAGATTAAAAAATGCATAGACTATAATTTTGTTGGATCATGATCCAGAAATTTGCCATGTTGCAAAAAGAAAAGAAATTTGCCATGGTGCATATAGTAAAAACAATGCCATGATCCAAATGTAGCAGAAGTTTCAAGTAGTGTTTTGTTTCTGCATTTGAATAGGCAGCAAACTTTCTATTCTTTTCCGTGTTTGTACAGACTTGCTAAACTATTGATGATTTTTGTTGGGTGACCTATTCTATCTGGAATGGAAGCTCACATAAGTTGAGCTGATTTTTGTCCATATGAAAGCAGAGGACCATATGGTCTGTGGCTGGGTTTTGTCTCCGACCATTGTGTCGTGATGATTTTGCAGGTACCCTGAGAGGCCCTTGAGTTTGCCGGAATGTCGATTAACTTCTGTTCCGGCAAATTCGGGTACTCCATATGTCCTATTTTCAGCAAAGGTAATGCTGAAATTTTCCGTGAATTTTAGCATGACTTTGCTAAAAATAGGACATATGGGGTACTTGCGACTAATGCCTGTTATCATGCATGTTTTATGATCCGTTGTAAGGGTACTAATTGGTCTCTTCTGCTGCTTATCAGAGATGGCGGGAAGCATCCACCGCCGCTCTGCGACACCGCAGTACGAGTTGGATGCTTCCGAGTTCTTCACTATCATACTTGAGACTTGAGTATCATCCATGACGCAGGTATATAAAACGAGAGATCTCCCCTTCACCCATCTCATTATGATATCTGTTGTTTGCTACATCACTCATTGTCCCAAACTGCAGAGGCTGCCTGACAGTTTTATGAACATGCTGATGGGTGAAGATCCGCCAAATAATGTGAAGTTGCGACAGGCCAGCAGCGGGTTTCGCGAAAGTGGGATGTGGAGTTGGTGATCAAGGAGGGCCACATGTACTTGTCTCGTGGGTGGGAGAAGTTCTACCGTGCCTACGACCTGCGGCTGGGGTACTTCCTTCTCTTCAGGTACGACGACGACGCCACCATGCTCATCGTGAAGGTGTTCAACGCGACTATGTGTCGCATGTGCTACGCTGACGATGATGATGCCGGTACGTTCTGCCTCTTCTTATTCCTCTACATTTGGCTTTGTCTCACATCGATTGTTAACGGTCATTGTTGCATTTTGGACAGGTAATGGGAGCAGCAAGAAGAACACCGGCAGCAGCGATTACGGTCTGTAGCGAAAGCAGCAGCGATGATTCGCTGTAGCGAAGCAGCAAGTGATTCTGGCAGCAAAGCATAGACAACAAGAAGGATGATCCGGACTGGAGTGCGGGAGAAGAGGAGCAGTGGGGTTGAGGAGCTGCAGGATGACGATGGGCATCAGCCGAGGATGACCTAGCTGGTGGTGGCTGACCAAGGGCAAGAGATGGTGGTGGCTGACCGTGGGCAAGAGATGGTGGTGGCTGACCATGGGCAAGAGATGGAGGTGGCTGAGGATGACCTAGCGATGGTCGTGGCTCAAGGTGGCCTCGCGATGGTGGTGGTGCCGGCGATCCCACAGCTGGGCGACATGACCACGCCAATTGTGGTAGAAGACTACATCCCACTACCTCCACTGCCTCCACCGCCTCGCCGCTCTTGGTGCATCAGGCTAAGGAAGGAGAAGGAGAAGGAGAAGAACAATGCATGAGAACTGAACTTTGTCAGGTATGTCAGATCTCCTATAGGTTAGTTATCCAAAATGATATATATATATATATATATATATATATATATATATATATATATATATATATATATATACTTAGTTACCTATGTTATCTCTAATATGCTTAGTTTCCTATAGGTTAGCTTCATTTAAACCTAAGTTGGCTCTAATATGCTAACTTAGAGCTTATATGCTTAGTTTCCTATAGGTTAGCTCCAAAATAACTTATGTTAGCACAAAAAGATCAAGTTTACATAATAAGCTTATAGTCTTTTTCTTATTCTTCTTCTTTTCCAAAATGACATAGGTTAGCGTCATTTTACCTAACACTACTAGAAAAACCACTACTAATGGCGCACCTAATTTGGCTATTAATGGCGCATCTGTGGTGCGCCATTAATAGCACGCCATTAGTAATTTTTACTAATGGCGCACTGACAAGTGATGCGCCATTAGTATGCTTTGTCATACTAATGGCGCACTGTCATGTGATGCGCCATTAGTATATGAGAGGGTGCGCCATTAGTATGCCTCCCAGGGGGCATGTATACCCATGTGCTTTGGCATACTAATGGCGCACAATCTCTGGATGCGCCATTAGTAACCGCGGCATACTAATGGCGCACCACCCGGTGATGCGCCATTAGTAACCATGGCATACTAATGGCGCACTGACAAGTGATGCGCCATTAGTATGCTTTGTCATACTAATGGCGCACTATCATGTGATGCGCCATTAGTATGAATATTAGGTTTTTTTTTATTTTCTGTTTTTTGCACAGGTTACAAAATGTATAATTTGACAAAATATAGACAGCACACATCAACAATAGATTCATCAGATACAATAGAAGATTAGTCTTTGAATACAATTCATCATATTAGTCTCCGAATACAATTCATCATATTAGTCTCCGAATTGAAAAGACCGAACAAAGATACAACATTATATTACAAGTCTCGAGTCCGCGAGTAGCGAGTTTGTCTTCACATTACAAGTCGATATCGATCATCTAAACTACCATCACATAGAAGAGAGGCGCGGTCATCACGATGAGCATCATCACGATGAAACTCGTCTTCATCCGGTTCCTCCAACGCTCCCTCCCTCTCCCGCTAGATAGCGGGCGATTCTAGATTCGCCTCGGCCCTAGTGGTGTACCCTTTGTAACTGTTACCGCTGAATCGGTGAACCTGTCTCCGACACTCCTCCCACCATCGAGACTCCGGGAACCTTACCCTTGTACACGACATACGCCGGCATCGCTATGCACTAGCCAAACGAAACGTTAGTACCAATTCACAGACAATACATAAGCAATATATAAGTATGCAACAGTAACGATCGGAAGAGAAAAGCAAGACATTAATAGCATCGATTACATCTAAGTTGAACGACTCTCAAAACCAAAGAGACATACTACAAGTTCATTAAAGTTTAATTACAACATGAGCCAATCGATGTTTCAGAACTAGACAACTCGACTCAAGGGATCGGAGCGTGGATGAAGCCGCCGTCTCATCGGGAGTCATGAAAGAACGGGCGTTGTCATCCTGCATTTGTAGCATTGTGTCGATGTCACCGTTGGACGGTTGATTTACTGAGGTAGAACTGCCCCGAGGTACGAAGGACATCTTGATGGATGATTTCCGCAAACTCCGATCGGATGCGAAAGAATTATTGCCTGAGGTCCGCGTCCTGGATTGCCGACACGCCGCGGCCCAATCTTGGAGTTTACTCGCAGCGAAGTTGATGATGGTCCCGTACGATCGCCTGCATGTGATGGATGGCGTAGTAGGCACCCTTCTGACCGCCAGGCGGCTGCTTGACGCAGCAGAACGTCGTATTGTGGGAGAACACGTGCTTGCCGTACTTACGAATAGGCCTGGTGAAGGTGCCTCCAGATTTGGCGTAGCCGGGAGAACATCATCAAGAACCTTCTTGACATTTGTGTAGTCTACGTTCAATCGACGGTCCGGGTCGAAATATGTGGCCATGGAATATTTGGGGCTTAGGAGGATGAGCGTGCAACGTGTGTCACCGCAGAAAACACGGAATGTTAAAAGAAAACGATCGAAATGTAAGAATTCATATGTTACGGGCGGTTGAGGGAGGACTTACTCGGAAAGTAAGGCACGAGGAAGTTATCCTTATCTTGGTTTGCCGAATGACGCCGAGGTAAGAACTCGCGACTTGCCGTCCCCAGCGCTGCCCAAGAACTTGGCACGCATGTAGAAGGGTCGACTATCGCGATGTCCGGGTCTTGTCGCGAATGATCCGCATCTCCATACTCGGTAAAATAGCCGAACGACGGTGTAGTGCAGCGGATGAAGGTTCAACATAGCGTGGATGTCATCAAAACGCAGGACGATCGTACGCCCGATGGGGTTATCCACAAAGCCCTTGCCCTATCGCACCTTGGCCGCGAAAACCGGGTATGCCACATCCTTCTCCCTGAGACGCAGCTTCTCCAAAGAAAGAACACTGTCATGCAGACTCCGCATAGCACCGGTTGCAGCATTGAGCATATTTGTCGGTAGCATCGCCCTACCCGCCACATGCACCCTCCTCGAGATATCCTGCGGTGAAGGTGGCCCGCCCCGAGCACGGATCGCATTACTCGGTGCCGCTGGCTCGCACCCTTCTTAGTCTTTCTTTATGCGTGCCTTCTTCTTCTCCTGTAATGGGACCGAGTTTTGCTCACAGACCGCCTTCTTGAGTGTGTTGGGGCTGATAATATTTCGCACCTCGCCTATCTCGAGGCTCGGTGAAGTCGGCACCGGAGGCGCCTCTCGAGAGCTGAACGCCAGACGGCGCTGGTAACTTGGCTTCTCCGCTGTACGAGCTAGATCGCACACGTCTTTTGTTGGGTTTGGTTCTTGAGAAGGAGGCCCCATGAAGTCGCCATCGTACCCATGCTCGGCAAAGTACTGATCGACGTTGCCAAATGTATCATAGTCGTCGTCGTCGTTGCTCGATCCTGTGCCATATGCATGTTTGGATCGATGGCATAGGGATGTCCGCACCGTTACGGGCGGTCTTGCCATGGGGCCGACTTGGCGCCGCACGACCGGGCGGTGTTGTCTTTGGGGTGGTGTCCCCGCCCCAAACGAATCTGGCTCTTCGCCAAAGCAGGGCCAGCTCAGCAGCGCCGAGGGTCATCACGTCATCATCGCCGGCCCCAACGGGTCGATTCGGAGGTAACAAGTCGTCGCAGCCTGGCAGCACCGAACCAGTTGAACCCTAAACAAGTTGGGTGGCATCCGGGTACCGTGGAACAAGGGTTGCCCGGTTGAACGATTTTGCCCTTGGCGACATCGACCAACTCGTTGTTCACGTAGTGGAGGAGAGTGCACGAACGTCGGCGGCGCCGCGAAAACATGTAGGGCGTCAGGGATGCCTACCAAAGGCAAGGAGATGAAGTCCTCGCCGAGAGAGGCTTAATTAGTTACCGTGATGATGGCGCCGAGCTCGGCTAATGTAGAGGCACCGCCAACGGCGGGCGCAGGCGATTTGACGGAGGGGCCGCTTGCTGCAGAGGTGCTGCGGCGTACACCCGGGTGCATTAAGCTCCGTGCGGTGTCGGAGACACCAATGCCGCCTCACGGAGGCACCAATGGCCCCGCCATCACATTATGCGAGTTGCTGGCCGTGAAGCTAGGAATCGGGCGGCCCCTGGTCGCGCCGCAATCCACGACTCAACCCCGAGATCAAGGTAGGCACAAGGGCGGTGATCGTCGCCCGAGTCGTTGTTCCACTTGCTCTTGGACAATCTCCGAATCCGCGCCACCTGTGCCTTGAGTTCTTGAACCTCTCGCTACCGGCTTTCCGAGCTGGTCTTTTTCTCCTTCCGCACACCAGTGTATAGTATGACCCCATTTTGTCGACAAGCCTTTGCCGCCACACGACCACCGACGCCGCCATCGAGCTTATCCTTGTTCTTCATTACATTCAACCCCCTATTTAGAGTGGTGTCCCAAGGGTTGCTCTGAGTCGACCCCGCCATCGCTTTCGATACCAAGGAAGGAATGTGAACCATTTAGAAATTCGGCTTCATTAATTAGAATGCAACCATATGGAGCTAATTACGCGGGGGTGTATTCCTTACCAGAACAAGCTGAAGCTGCGTGGTCTTCGGATCCGTGGTAAGCTCCTTTGTTTTCGGGTCCTTCTTGTACCGGGCCCTGACAAAGTTCCTGGTCTGCTTGTCACCGTATGTATCAAGAGGGGCGGTAGGCCTTGCTCGGCACGCCCGCCTCCTCCTTGTCCCATATAGGCTCCGCCACTCTGTAACCGCCGGACCGAGTGTGTGTTCCCTATGTTCAGCTCCGCATTTGTTTCCCCACTCACTTGATTGGGAGCTTATGGTGCTCGAGCAATTGATCTTGAAGTCGTTGTAGTCATCTTCGGTGATCGAAGGATTTTTCTCCTTGATCTTCCGATAACTCTCACCTTTCTCGATCATTCTCTTCACATTGCTTTTCCAAGTAGACAGGGCCTTGCTCATCTTCGTGAGGGCAGCATTGTTCACTTTATTCCCTTTGAGGCTTGTGTTTTCGAATTCAGCGGGAACTTGTATCGCTCGTGCAGCTTCGTGAAGAGGAGGTTCGCAAATTCCCTCGGTCGATGCCTCGTGTTCTCGGTGTTGATCGAGACGGTGCTTCGGAGAATGCACCCGAGCTGAAGCGAAAATTCTTGACTATTCGCTCGGGCGCTGTTGGATTCCCGTTGGAGTCCACTTCATTAACTTCCTCCTTGAGGGTGCGGAGCACGATCGGCGCCGTCCTTCCGTTGCCTCTTCGGTTGGCTGCCATCATGCGCGGCGCCGCCATCATCGATGGTGGCATCCTCGGCGGCACCATCGGTGGTGGCATCGAGTGGGGTCATCCTCGGCGGTACCATCGGTGGTCTCGGGATCGGTGGGGAAGGCGGCGGCCTCATACAAGTGAGGTTGTTCCTCCATCTCCGGGACAGCTCCTGAATGCCTTGCCGCCTCAACCCCCGGCCTCATCGTTAGGGGCCATGTTTCTCTCTAAATAGAAACAAAGTTTGGTCAAAAGTTGGTTATTGTCAAGGAACAAGACCATGATCTCATCATTTAGGGTTTGTCGACACCGAGGCATCCTAAAATCTAAGCTTTTATCATTGAGGGTTTTTCGACGCCGAGGCACCCTAAAAGCCTAAGCTTTCATCATTTCGGTTTTTATCGACACCGAGGCACCCTAAAAGCCATGCATTAGTCACAAGTACGCCGGGCAGTTGATCCTACTTAATTAACTACTAAGATACCCCGCCCATGCATTAGTCACAAGTACTTATATGTCCTATTTTTAGCAAAGTCATGCTAAAATTCACGGAAAATTTCAGCATGACCTTTGCTGAAAATAGGACATATGGAGTACCAATTTGCCGGAACGGAAGTTAATCGACATTCCGCAAACTCAAGGGCCTCTCGGGTACCTGCAAAATCATCACGACACGATGGTCGGAGACAAAACCCAGCAAACTAGCAAAATCATCACAAATTGTTTTCTGTTAAAGATGATCATCATCTTTACAAGTCTTTCTCAATGTGATCACAAGTAATTCAGAGGCATCACAAGTAATTCAGAGCATCACAAGGCATTAGTAGTTCAGTACATGAACAAGTTTTACAAACCCATATAAGAACAAGTGAATTCTAGTCCCATTGACACTCCTGGTTTTCTACAAACACCAAGTACTAGGGCACACAAAAGTTCTGAAATTTGTGTGCCTAACTGAATTAACTGAATTTTCAGTAACGAATAAACTGAATTTTCAAAACTGCAAGAAGCCAATTAAAAAATCCAACAGCACTAGAACTGAGCTGATTGATGTAGTTTTGTTCACTGTTATGAAGAGAAACTTCTTCTTGTAAGAAAGGACTTAGCGTGTGGTTTGGAATATTCAGAAATCAAGTTGAAATATAAAACCATATAGAGGTAGGTATGCTACAAGTCTACAACATATATACTAATTAATCAACTGCAATCAGGAGACAGTTTCTTCTTCTAAGTCCATCTCACGGTTCGCTGAATTAAGAAAAATACATCATCATTTCAGAAAACTTACGCAAACTACTCAAAACAGGAAGAAGAAGAAAAACACATTTCAGAAGGAAAAACTTTTGTATAGCTAGAATTCAGAATGCATTCAACAATCCAAACTTTTGTATTTCCTGGATAACAAACAGTAATGATCTCTAGCGCTGACATTCATTTATTCATTCTTCTAGTAAATAGGTGCATAAATGTTCTTGCCGAATGGGTTTATTTTTTGTTGATCTATATGCTCATATATGCGCATTTAGGCTAGCCACTTTTCTGCCACTCATATGCCAACGATAAAAAAATGAACTTTCACCAAAGAAGTTGTAACTTGGCAGCCACCAGTTTATATAACAAAGATAATCATATATTTCTATGAACACTAGACGCCAATCTGAGGATAAAAAAGCATCTACTAGTAACTAGTGCATATGATCATCACTAGCCCATAATAGTAATTAAGTTTTTTTTGTAGAAAAACAACATGTTTATCTTTCAGGCATCTACATCTCAGAGTCTACCGAACAAAAAGCAAAGCTTGGTGCTAGTGCTCTGCTGCTCAATATTGGGTCGAGAAGCATCTACTAGTAACTAGTGCATATGATCATCACTAGCCCATAATTCGTGGTACTCCAAAAATTCAAGCAATTGTACCAAATTTTGAAAGAGATTTTTCCAATTTATATTTAAATAGAATTGGGGTATATACCTTGGAATCCTCCTAATGGAAACAGCACTAATCAAGGCGTCTCTATTTCAGCACGAACTGTCGTAAGACTTTTGACCTAAATAATATTTAAATGGTTCTAAGTTAGTAAAGTACATAAAGAAAGATGCTTGCTAGAAGAACCAACAAAATTAGAAGCAGAAAATGGCACAAATGGACAATGCAAACTGCTCATTGCAACCTTTCAACTAAGGACTTAATATTTCAACGAATCTAAAACTAATATGATTCAACTTTGTTATTTGCCATCAATAAGCATACACACACCGACCAGAATCGGAATGGAGAAGGAAGCAGCGGCGCCGAGGTGGGGTCGAGGTGGGGCAGCGCGCTGGGCGGGTCGAGGCGGCGCTGGGCGGCGGGGCAGCGCCCGGGCGGCGGGTCGGGCGGCGTCTGGGGCGGCGCCCGGGCGGCGGGTCGGGCGGCGTTCGGGCGGCCCGGGCGGGTCGGGCGTTGCCCGGGCGGCGGGTCGGGCGGGTCGAGGCGGCGTCGGCGCGGCGTCCGGGCGGCGTCCGGGCGGCGAGGAGAGGGCGAGGGAGGGAGAGGGCGAGGGCGAGGGCGAGGGCGAGGGCAGCGGCGGCGGCGGCGGTGGATCGAGAGGGAGAGAACTGGCGAGGGGGATCGGGCGAAGGGGGATCGGGCGAAGGGGGGCCACAATACTAATGGCGCACCTCACCGTGGTGCGCCATTAGCATGTCCATACTAATGGCGCACCTCACCGTGGTGCGCCATTAGTATTTTTTTTATTTCAACTCGAGCCAAAAGGTTATGTAGTACCGTAACCTATCTATGTCAAGCCCACTCTACTAGCTCGACCAGTCGCCAGCAGTTCACACCAGGAGGTCCCGGGTTCGACTCCTGTGCTCCACAAATTTTTTTAGCATTTAAAAGGCTGTTTGATACTTATTTAGGTTTAAATATGTTCAAACTTGTATAAATAATACCAGCAATCTTTTTTTTATAAGACAGTAGCATTTAAAATGCTGTTTGATCATAATTTTTTTTATCAGCCGGTTCGTGGGGTGCGGGGGGTCGGCGGCGGCGGTTGAGTAGGGGAATCGAGGGTGCGGGGGGTCGGCGGCGGCGAGGTGGGATAGCGATCGAGATGGAGGGGGATCGAGATCGAGTGTCCATGAAATTTAAAAATATTCATGATAGTTCAAAAAGTACCCATGAAATACAATCGAGAAATGAAGGCTACGATTTAAATACAATCGATCTTAGCTAGCTATCTGTTCACAATCTTCTTTCCCTTCTTTTCGCAAATGGAGTTCTTCCGTGGAACGGACGCCCTTTAGGTAGGGTGGTCCTGCTTCTTCTTGTGGTGTATGCTGCTACTTCATCATCGCTGCCATGTTCGATCCTCGGTCGCCAGATTTGTCGAAGTCTTGCTCATTGGCTACTCCATCCATTCCGATGATCTTCCTTTTGCCTCTCCTCACGACAACACGACCGGGCTTTGGCGGGTCGGTAATGAAGAAGCATTGGTCCACTTGGGAAGCCAATACCCATGGCTCATTTTTAGCGGTGACGCTTATACCATGGGTCTTGGATTTGGCTTCGGGTATAACCATGGTGGTGAAATACCGGTCTTCTTTTATGACGTTCTTGGCCCATCTCACACGGAACATCGGGACCTTCTCTCCAGCGTAGCTCAGCTCCCAGATCTCCTCGATCCTTCTGTAGTATCTGTCCTTGTCGTTGCGGTGTAGGATTCCATCGTTACCCGGAGTTCGATAACCATCGCTCTTCATGTCCTTGGCCTCGTGTAGAATGTGTAGCCGTTGATATCGCACGCCTCATAGATCATCGAGGTTGTGCTCGGCGCCTGTGACAAGGCGAATATGAGTTGTTCTTCCGGAAGAATCCTCATGTAAAGGGTAATGGCGAAGCTTATGCTTGAACCAACGCGTGAAGCATGAGTTGTGCTCTTTGAGTGTATCTCCGTCCGGCCCTCTGTTGGCCTCGGTCATTGTACGCCTTTTTAATAAAGGTTTTGTGCTCTACCACCCAAGGATCGACCACGTCTATGTGTTGTAGCGACTAGGTTTGCTCTTTCAAAGTCGGCGAAGTCGACCGAAGTCGACATGCATTTCGCGGCGACCCTCACGGTGACCCCATCCAGCGAGCCCGCCGAGGTGCCTGCTGACGGCAGACCAACGGGTTCTCGATGCCTAGATAATTCGTGCAGTAGGAGATGCACTCTTCGGTCGAAAAGCCCCGGCTATGCTTCCTTCGACGTGACATGTTGCTAACGTATCCTTTGATGACACCATTCATCCTTTCGAACGGCATCATGGCCGTGCAGGAACGTCGCCCGAGTTGGATGATATCCTCCACTATATGGACCAGCAGATGCACCATAACGTCGAAGAATGCGGGCGGAAGTACATCTCAAGCTCGCATAGTATCACCATGATCTCTTCTGTAGCCTTCGAGTTGCCTCACGCCAATCAACTTCCGAGAGATGACGTCGAAGAAGTTGCATAGGCCAAATAGCGCTTTCACGGACGCGCGCCCATGATCCCAATGGATTGCAACCGGAAGTATCTGCGTCATCAAGACGTGATACCGTGAGACTTCATCCCGCTGAACTTCGCTTCGCTGGGTCTAGGTATCTGCTTATCTTCCCGCAGAATCAGAAGGGAAGTTTTACTCCTAGGAGGCAGGTGAAAACTGCTCGATCTCCTCCCGACTTAGAGTGAAGCACGCGGGAGGGTAGTTATTTCCGGTCTTCTTGGCCTTTTTGCCTTTGCGACGATTTCTTCGTGGTCCTGCTTCGCCTCATCATCATCATCATCATCATCATCATCATCATCATCATCATCATCATATATAGCGTGAAGCTCCCGCCGATGCCCATTGATTTCAAGTCCGCCCTTGCTTTCGCCCATCTTTGGTCCTCTACGGCATGTTGAGCAGGGTACCAAGCAGACTCGCACACGCTTCTTCGTGATATGCATGACATCAAGGCTGTGAGGCACACGGTGGATCTTCCAAAGACGGGCAAGTCCCGTAAAATGACCTCGCTTTCCATACCTTCAAGAGCCGCTCGCGCTTTCGCTTCTTTCCGTGCTCGCGCCTTTTGCTTCTTTCCCGCAGAGGCGCCTATCCAATTTTTCAACAGCTTGTCTATTTCCTCGCCGCTCCTCGTGACATCGGGCGTTTTGGGTTCGGTTTCACCATCGAACAGATCCTTGCGCTTCCTCCACGGGTCATCGCCGCTGAAGCCACCTTCGATGTCCCATGAACACGGTTTTCAAGACCTGGGATCTCTATCTAGGCTGGCGATACGCCAGTCATCCATGCACCTTACGCATCCAGAAAATCCGTGGACTACCT
This sequence comes from Aegilops bicornis, assembly GCA_021605145.1. NCBI lineage: Eukaryota > Viridiplantae > Streptophyta > Magnoliopsida > Poales > Poaceae > Aegilops > Aegilops bicornis. The sequence goes on from CM038671.1 coordinate 15,540,586, forward strand.
GCCCGCGAGATATCCGTGAATCGAGATAGTCGTGGCACCGTCGTGAGCAGTGCGGCTCTCATAGGGAAATATTCTTTCTGCGGCGCCCCACGTATTGGCTGGCGTTTTCCACAGCGTGTCAAGCTCCTCTTTCAGCAGCCCCAGACATACAGATTGATGTCGTTCCTCGGTTGTTTCGCCCTTCAATTAGCATACTCATGTGAATGTACTTCCTCTTCATGCACAACCAGGGGAAGGTTGTACATCCACACAAACACAGGCCAGGTGCTATGTGTGCTTCTCCGCTGCCAAACAGATTGACTCCATCGGTGCTCGCGCCAAAGACACGATGTTCCTTGGATCGCTCCCAAATTCCGAAGTCTTGAAGTTCAACGCTTGCCACCGGCTCGCATCCTTAGGGTGACTCAGCATCTTGTCTTTTTATCTATCTCCGGATCATTTGCGTCATCTTCCCGCTTTCTTCTCCTCCCTATCCGGCGTGCCAACGCAGGAGCTTTGCTACCTTAGGGTCCGCGAAATAGCGCAGACGAGGAGTGATCGGAAAGTACCACACCACTTTTCGAGGAGCTTTCTTCCTCTTCTTGTATCGAGTGACGCCAAGACACCGGACATATGGTAGACTCCAGCGTGCTCGTCGATAAATGATGCAATTGTTCATGCACACATGGTATTTCACGCGGTAAATCGAGAGGACACACGATTTTCTTCGCCTCCTCCAAACTGGTCGGGCACTTGTTCCCTTTGGGAAGACGTTCGTGCCGTAAAGACATGTTCTCGCCGAGCTACGCGCCGGTCATTTTGTGTTTTACCTTCATCTCGAGCCATGAGCGTTACTTTCAAAGCGGGTATCCTCGGCCTGCATCCTTCATACAATGGAGTAACCGCGTCTAACTCAAGTTGATCCATCTTGGCTTTCTCTCGGGCGGCAGCTCTTGCGTTATCCGTCCGCTTGAGAAGTAGCTCTTGAATATGAGGGTCCTGCACCCAGCCCATCGATGGTCCAGCGTCGTCGCTCCGCCGGCATCATCATCTTCATGATCATGCCCGCCGCCTGCTCCGCATCTTCCTCATCATCATGTCCTGCATCTTCTACATGATGACTGTGGTACGATCACGCCGTGATCATCTCCGGGATTCTTCGTCTTCTCGCCGCCCGAGCCGCGGTGGTTGTCTTGCTGCCCTTCCTCATTTCTTGCCCGCCCGCATGGACGACTTTCGTAGTCATCTTAATCACCTTGCCACCGATAGCCATCCATGAAACCACGCAACAGCAGGTGGTCCCAAGACCTGTTCGAATCCGTCCGCAATAAGGCTCTTCAGCTTGCATCTTCGACACGGACATCTTATCTCCGCCTCGCTCTTTTGAAGCATCTCGGCCTTCATGACCTAAAAAACCTATTCACGATGCCTTCGGTCATCGTGGCGGACTATGGTCGTCATGGGTAGAGCAAAACGATATTTTAGAACCAAATAAAAATTTGGCATGACTTTCCCTAAAAATAGGACCAAAAGAATGCTTAATGCCAAAATTCTCGCCAAACGGAAATGAATCAACATTCCGCAAAATATTGGCAACTATCGCATTTCAAATACCGTACACCTCCAAACACAAACACATATGCAACACCACAAACATATGCAACACCAGAACATACATAGATCTAGCTAGGTCAGAAAAAGTGCATGTGCACATTGTTGTAGGGAGAACAACCTAAATATAGCTTCCCTTACTTACCTATTGAAAAAAGGTAATTTAACCACTTAATTTGAATGAATCTATGGTGGAAATGAGGTGAAAAAGAGGAGGCACCCGAGACAAGGAGGAGGTGGAGAGAATGAAGTGGGGAGAAAGTGAGTGTGTGGGTAGGAGAGGCTGCCCCAAATATCTTGTTGCTGCCCACTTACTAATGGCGCACCTCTTGCATGGTGCGCCATTAGTAGTTACAACTACTAATGGCGCACCTAAGCAGGATGCGCCATTAGTATGTTTGGATAGGCGCACTAGTTCAAAAAGAAGAATTTCTATACTAATGGCGCACCAACAGGCTGGTGCGCCATTAGTAGTTACAACTACTAATGGCGCACATTGGCAGGATGCGCCAGTAGTAAGTTTGGATAGGCGCTTAGTTCAAAAAATTATATACGAATGGCGCACCAACTGCCTGGTGCGCCATTAGTAGTTACAACTACTACTGGTGCACCCTGTCAGGATGCGCCATTAGTATGTTTGGATAGGCGCGCGAGTTCAAAAAAAAATTTCTATACTAATGGCGCACCCACAGCATGGTGCGCCATTAGTAGTTACAACTACTAATGGCGCACTTGGGCGGGATGCGCCATTAGTATGTTTGGACAGGCGCGCTAGTTAAAAAAAAATTTGATACTAATGGCGCACCCTTTGCCAGGTGCACCATTAGTAGTATAAACTCTAATGGCGCATCAGATTGTGGTGCGCCATTAGCATATACTAATGGCGCACCAGCTCTCTGGTGCGCCATTAGTGTCAATCCCATCTATAGCCCTTTTTCTAGTAGTGTAAGTTGGCTCTAATATACTAACTTAGAGCTTATATGCTTAGTTTCCTATAGGTTAGCTCCAAAATAACTTATGTTAGCACAAAATGATCAAGTTTACATAATAAGCTTATAGTCTTCTTCTTATTCTTCTTCTTTTCCAAAATTCTTCTTATTCTTCTTCTAGTGTTCTTCTTCCTCTAGTATTCTTCTAGTCTTCTTCTTTTTCTTCTTCTAACTTCTTGTTTATCATTTTGCAGATCTGATTTAATTCACGGAAGCTTGCATGGATGGAGTGCTTCTTTTCCATTTGTGTTTTTATTTTGTATCAATGTGAAACTTTTGTGAATTGATGGATAACGGTGTTGGATGAACAATGTGAAACTTTTGTAATATGTAACGATGGAACTATGTGTTGGCTATGTATGTATATATGATGGAACTTGTGTGTTGGCTATGTATGTATATATGATGGAACTTGTGTGTTGGCTATGTATGTATATATGATGGAACTTGTGTTTTTGCTATGATTGTTATATGGATGCTTGTTGTATATATATATATATATATATATATATATATATATATATATATGTGTGTGTGTGTGTGTGTGTGTGTGTGTGTGTGTGTTGGATATCTCATAGGTGAAATAGTGACCTGAGATTAAGAAAAAAAAATTAAAAAAATTGTTACTAATGGCGATTACCATGTGGTGCGCCATTAGTATAGAAGACACTAGTGGCAAGATCAGGGCAAAACTAATGGCGCATCGCACGGTGCGCCATTAGTATATCAGATACTAATGGCGCAAGCAGTGCGCCATTAGTAAAAAATACTAGTGGCGTGCTACTAATGGCGCACTGGTAATGCGCCATTAGTAGGCAAAACCAGTGCGCCATTAGTAGGCCTTTTCCTAATAGTGCCAGGTGCAGCCTACGTCTTCATGGCGAGGCTTCGCACAGATCCAGTTAGCTGCAAGATGGGGGCGACATGACCTCCGGTGAAAATCGTGCGGACTGCAGTCATGGCGTGTGATGGCGTCGTTTCCTTTTCGGGGCATCGTTGTTGAAGGTTGCATTACCATGCTCGGAATGTTCCAGTGGAAACCCTAGATCTGGGTCTCTCGGTTCAAATGATGAGGGTGCATGCGGTGTCGTTCTCCCTCCTGGGGGAATCATTTTGGAGCAGTAGCTGGCTGGAGGAGATTAGAGGAGGAGTGGTGTTACATCTATTGCAAGGTCGGTGGTGGGTCTCGGTGGCGTGGCGCTTTGGAGTTTTGGCGACGAGTACGTGTGGATGAACGCATGTAGGATGATGGCACTATCTGACATCGTGATGATGTCGACGGCAGAATGGTCTGGCAAGGTGAATGTGTTGATCACTCGTGAAGGTGGGATGGCGGAAAATGATGGCGGGTGATTCTAGAGCGTGAGCATGTGGTGCGTGCAGAGGGTCTAACTAGACCAGTTGTTCTCTCGACTTGCCGGCGAGCAGCTTGGTGAGGCCACCGGAATAGATTGTGTCTGTCGATGCGAGGTCAGCGCATATCATCAAGCCTGTAGGTGTAGCGATAGCCAATAGGTGTGGCAATAATAATTGTCAGGAAGGTGGCTCTAGGTTGATTCATGCATTTGTTTTGTTGGGTATTGTTGAATAACATAATAAAATGATGTGTGCATCATTGATGCAGAGGCCCACTACTAGGGAAAACCCTAGTAGTAACACGGGTTTTAATGCTATCAGTAGCGGGGGTGGCCGCGCTACTAATAAGGCGCTACAGCTCACAGTTAGTAGTAGCGTTGTATAGACCAGCGCTACTACTATTGACTATATCAGTAGCGCTTTTCTGACACGCTCTACTATTAAGTAGTTGTAGCGCTTTTCTGTCCCCGCGTTGCTGCTGTATCTTTCAACATTTTTTTCTGCTTCCTATTGATCTAGAACAATACCCGTTTCAATAAACTGCAATTTCACATATACTAGATAACAAAATATCATTAACCACAATACCATATAGTCATACATTAGTCATACAATATCATTAAGAATTATAGGTACTCATATATAGTCAACATGCATCCTCACACACATATATTGAAAGTGATATATAGTAATTAGTCAAAAGTGAGATGTCAAATTCTAGAGTGGCGTATGAGGATGCATGTTTTCTATATATGTGTGTGAGGATGCATGTTTTCTATTAAGGGTAGTCATACAGCCACACACATATCTAGTTCTAAGTGATATACAATATCATAAAAGTGATATATTGTCAAAAGCTAAGAGTGGCAAAAGTGAAATGTCAAATTCTAGAGTGGCATAAGCAAAGTGGGCAAAAACTAGAGTGGCAAAAACAAAGTTTTCCCTAATAGTAATTAGGATGGCCTGTCCAACACGAAGATTCTTGCCAACGAGGAAGTTCTTCCACCCAATCGAGACGAAGTGTGTGCGACCGTCTGTGTCCACGCCGTATGCACAAGTGGTGACGGAGCCCCTTGCGGTAAGGCGTATTCCAGCAGAGCCTTCTTCATCAGGCTTGATACCACAACTCACGGATAGGCTTTTTGGCAATTTCTGAATAAGGAAAACATATCAATTAATAAGTAGCCTCGTACATATTCTTGCAAATATATTTCTACTAAGTATAGATTTTTACACTATCAAAAACAGTACTACATTTCTACTAAGCTTGAATTCCACTAATAAGTATGGATTCTAGACTATTAAGGGTTCCTTGCACTCTAGCTACACGAAAGCATATCATCGGTTGGATTCTACAGTAAGCATATATATATATATATATATATATATATATATATATATATATATATATATATATATATATATCATTGGATTCTAGCTACACACTAAAGCATATCATCGATCGGACAGTAAGCATGTCATTGGACTCTAGACTAATTAAGCATGTCATCGGACTCTACACTAAAGCATATCATCGGCTAGCTTCTACACATCATATCATTGGACTGTGCACTAAGCATATCATCAGATTCACTAAGCATGGCGTTGGACTCTACACTAAGTAATCATGTAATCAGATTCTACACTAAGCATATCATTGGATTCTACACTATGCATATCATCGAATTCTACATACAGATAATTCGCATTTGTAAGTATAACAATAAAGCATATAATGAAACTGTTGGGGAACGTTGCAGAAAATTAAAAAATTTCCTACAGTTTCACCAAGATCCATCCATGAGTTCATCTAAGCAACGAGTCATGGGAGAGAGATTGCATCTACATACCACTTGTAGATCGCGTGCGGAAGCGTTCACTAGAACGTGGATGGTGGAGTCGTACTCGCCGTGATCCAAATCACCGATGACCGAGTGCCGAACGGACGGCACCTCCGCTGTTCAACACACGCAGACGGAGCGGATGACGTCTCCTCCTTCTTGATCCAGCAAGGGGGAAGGAGAGGTTGAGGAAGATGGCTCCAGCAGCAGCACAACGGCGTGGTGTTGATGGAGAAGCAGCACTCCGGCAGGGCTTCGCCAAGCACGTGACGGAGGAGGAGAGGTGTAGCAGGGGAGAGGGAGGCGCCAAGATGCAAGCGTGCGGCTGCCCCCTCCCTCCCCCCCTTTTATATAGGCCCCTGGGGGGCCTTGAGAACTGATCTCCCAAAGGGGGGGGCGGCCAAGGGGGGAGGCTTGTCCCCCAAGGCAAGTGGGGCGCCCCCCCCCCCCACCCGAGGGTTTCCAACCCGAGGCGCAGGGGGGCCCAAGTGGGGGGCCCACCAGCCCACCAGGCTAGTTCCTCCCACTTCAGCCCACGGGCCCTCCGAGATAGGTGGCCCCACCTGGTGGACCTCGATCCTTCCGTGGTCCCAGACAATACCGTAACCCGAAATTCTCCCGATGGCGAAATAGCACTTCCTATATATAATTCTTTACCTCCGGACCATTCCGGAACTCCTCGTGACGCCCAGGATCTCATCCGGGACTCAACAACATTCGGTTTGCTGCATACTCATATTCATACAACCCTAGCGCCACCGAACCTTATGTGTAGACCCTACCGGTTCGGGAGACATGCAGACATGACCGAGACGGCTCTCCGGTCAATAACCAACAGCGGGATCTGGATACCCATGTTGGCTCCCACATACTCCTCGATGATCTCATCGGATGAACCACGATGTCGAGGATTCAATTAATCCCGTATTCAATTCCCTTTGTCAATCGATGCGTTACTTGCCCGAGACTTCGATCGTCGGTATCCCAATACCTCGTTCAGTCTCGTTATCGCAAGTCACTTTACTCGCATCGTAATGCATGATCCTGTAACCAATCACTTGGTCACTTTGAGCTCATTATGATGATGCATTACCGAAAGTGGGCCCAGAGATACCTCTCCGTCATACGGAGTGACAAATCGATCTCGATCCGTGTCAACCCAACAGACACTTTCGGAGATACCTGTAGTGCACCTTTATAGTCACTCAGTTACGTTGTGACGTTTGGTACACCCAAAGCACTCTTACGGTATCCGGGAGTTACACGATCTCATGGTCTAAGGAAGAGATACTTGACATTGGAAAAGCTCTAGCAAAACGAACTACACGATCTTGTGCTATGCTTAGGATTGGGTCTTGTCCATCACATCATTCTCCTAATGATGTGATCCCGTTATCAATGACATCCAATGTCCATAGTCAGGAAACCATGACTATCTATTGATCAACGAGCTAGTCAACTAGAGGCTCACTAGGGACATATTGTGGTCTATGTATTCACACGTGTATTACGATTTCCGGAAAATACAATTATAGCATGAATAAAAGACAATTGTCACGAACAAGGAAATAATAATAATCCTTTTATTATTGCCTCTAGGGCATATTTCCAACAGTCTCCCACTTGCACTAGAGTCAATAATCTAGTTACATTGTGATGAACCGAACACCCATAGAGTTCTGGTGTTGATCATGTTTTGCTTTCATGGAAGAGGTTTAGTCAACGGATCTGCGACATTCAGATCCGTATGCACTTTGCAAATTTCTATATCTCCATCTTGAACATTTTCACGGATGGAGTTGAAGCGACGCTTGATGTGCCTGGTCTTCTTGTGAAACCTGGGCCCCTTGGCAAGTGCAATAGCACCAGTGTTGTCACAGAAGAGTTTGATTGGCCCCGACGCATTGGGTATAACTCCTAGGTCGGTGGTGAACTCCTTCACCCAAATTGCTTCATGCGCTGCCTCCGAGGCTGCCATGTACTCCTCACACGTAGATCCCGCCACGACGCTCTGCTTGTAGCTGCACCAGCTTACTGCTCCACCATTCAACATATACACGTATCTGGTTTGTGACTTAGAGTCATCCAGATCTGTGTCGAAGCTAGCGTCGACGTAACCCTTTACGACGAGCTCTTCGTCACCTCCATAAACGAGAAACATGTCCTTTGTCCTTTTCAGGTACTTCAGGATATTCTTGACCGCTGTCCAGTGTTCCTTGCGGGATTACTTTGGTACCTACCTACCAAACTTACGGCAAGGTTTACATCAGGTCCGGTACACAGCATGGCATACATAATAGATCCTATGGCCGAGGCATAGGGGATGACGCTCATCTCTTCTTTATCTTTTGCCGTGGGTGGGGCATTGAGCCGAGCTCAATCTCACACCTTGCAGTACATGCAAGAACCCTTTCTTGGACTGATCCATTTTGAATTTCTTCAAAATCTTATCAAGGTATGTGCTTTGTGAAAGACCTATGAGGCGTCTCGATCTATCCCTGTAGATCTTGATGCCTAATATGTAAGCAGCTTCTCCAAGGTCCTTCATTGAAAAACTTTTATTCAAGTAGGCCTTAATGTTGTCCAAGAGTTCTATATCATTTCCCATCAAAAGTATGTCATCTACATATAATATGAGAAATGCTACAGAGCTCCCACTCACTTTCTTGTAAACGCAGGCTTCTCCATAAGTCTGCATAAACCCAAACGCCTTGATCATCTCATCAAAGCGAATGTTCCAACTCCGAGATGATTGCACCAGCCCATAAATGGATCGCTGGAGCTTGCATACTTTGTTAGCATTCTTAGGATCGACAAAACCTTCCGGCTGCATCATATACAGCTCTTCCTTAAGATAACCGTTAAGGAACGCTGTTTTGACGTCCATCTGCCATATCTCATAATCATAGTATGCGGCAATTGCTAACATGATTCGGACGGACTTAAGCTTCGCTACGGAGAGAAAGTCTCATCGTAGTCAATCCCTTGAACTTGCCGATAACCCTTAGCGACAAGTCGAGCTTTATAGATGGTGACATTACCATCCGCGTCCGTCTTCTTCTTAAAGATCCATTTGTTTTCTATCGCCGCCGATCATCGGGCAAGTCTGTCAAAGTCCATACTTTGTTTTCATACATGGATCCTATCTCGGATTGCATGGCTTCAAGCCATTTGTTGGAATCCGGGCCCGCCATCGCTTCTTCATAGTTCGAAGGTTCACCGTTGTCTAACAACATGATTTCCAGGACAGGGTTGCCATACCACTCTGGTGTGGAACGTGTCCTTGTGGACGTACGAAGTTCAGTAGCAACTTGATCTGAAGTACTTTGATCATCATCATTAATTTCCTCTCCAGTAGGTGTAGGCACCACAGGAACATTTTCCTGAGCTGCACTACTTTCCGGTTCAAGAGGTAGTACTTCATCGAGTTCTACTTTCCTCCCACTTACTCCTTTCGAGAGAAACTCTTTTTCAAGAAAGGATCCGTTCTTGGCAACAAAGGTCTTGCCTTCGGATCTAAGATAGAAGGTATACCCAATGGTTTCCTTAGGGCATCGTATGAAGACGCATTTTTCCGACTTGGGTTCGAGCTTTTCAGGTTGAAGTTTCTTGACATAAGCATCGCATCCCCAAACTTTTAGAAACGACAGCTTAGGTTTCTTACCAAACCATAATTCATACGGTGTCGTCTCAACGGACTTAGACGGTGCCCTATTTAAAGTGAATGTAGCTGTCTCTAGAGCGTATCCCCAAAATGATAGCGGTAAATCTGTAAGAGACATCATAGATCGCACCATATCCAATAGAGTGCGATTACGACGTTCGGACACACCATTACGCTGAGGTGTTCCAGGCGGCGTGAGTTGTGAAACGATTCCACATTTCCTTAAGTGTGTACCAAATTTGTGACTTAAATATTCTCCTCCACGATCTGATCGTAAGAACTTTAATTTTCGGTCACGTTGATTCTCTACCTCATTCTGAAATTCCTTGAACTTTTCAAAGGTCTCAGACTTGTGTTTCATCAAGTAGACATACCCATATCTACTCAAGTCATCAGTGAGAGTGAGAACATAACGATATCCTCCACGATCCTCAACGCTCATTGGACCGCACACATCGGTATGTATGATTTCCAATAAGTTGGTTGCTCGCTCCATTGTTCCGGAGAACGGTGTCTTGGTCATTTTGCCCATAAGGCATGGTTCGCATGTGTCAAATGATTCATAATCGAGAGACTATAAAAGTCCATCAGAATGGAGCTTCTTCATGCGCTTGACACCAATGTGACCAAGGCGGCGATTACCACAAGTATGTGGGACTATCGTTATCAACTTTACATCTTTTGGTATTCACACTATGAATATATGTAATATTACGCTCGAGATTCATTAAGAATAAACCATTGACCATCGGAGCATGACCATAAAACATATCTCTCATATAAATAGAACAACCATTATTCTCGGATTTAAATGAGTAGCCATCTCGCATTAAACAAGATCCTGATACAATGTTCATGCTCAAACTTGACACTAAATAACAATTATTGAGGTTTAAAACTAATCCCATAGGTAAATGTAGAGGTAGCGTGCCGACGGCGATCACATCAACCTTGGAACCATTCCCGACGCCAAGATCGTCACCTCGTCGTCCTTCGCCAGTCTCCGTTTATTCCGCAGCTCCTGCTGTGAGTTACAAATATGAGCAACGACACCGGTATCAAATACCCAGGAGTTACTACGAGTACTGGTAAGGTACACATCAATTACATGTATATCAAATATACATTTAGTGTTGCCGGCCTTCTTGTCCGCTAAGTATTTGGGGCAGTTCCGCTTCCAGTGGCCCTTCCCTTTGCAATAAAAGCACTCTGTCTCAGGTTTGGGTCCATTCTTTGACTTCTTCCCGGCAACTTGCTTACTGGGCGCGGCAACATCCTTGCCGTCCTTCTTGAAGTTCTTCTTACCCTTGCCCTTTTTGAACTTAGTGGTTTTATTGACCATCAACACTTGATGTTCTTTCTTGATTTCAACCTCTGTGACTTCAGCATTGAGAATACTTCGGGAATGGTCTTCACCATCCCCAAAGATATTTTAGTTCATCACAAAGCTCTTGTAGCTTGGTGGGAGCGATCAAGGATTCTGTCAATGACCGCCTCGTCCGGGAGGTTAATGTCCAGCTGGGACAAAGGTTGTGCAACCCAGACATTTTGAGTATGTGCTCACCGATGTAACTGTTTTCCTCCATCTTACAACTATAGAACTTGTTGGAGACTTCATATCTCTCGACCGGGCATGAGCTTGGAAAACCATTTTCAGCTCCTCGAACATCTCATATGCTCCGTGTTGCTCAAAACGCTTTTGGAGCCCCGGTTCTAAGCTGTAAAGCATGCCACAATCGAACGAGGGAGTAATCATCAGCACGAGACTGCCAAGCATTCATAATGTCTTGGTTCTCTGGGATGGGTGCATCACCTAGCGGTGCTTCTAGGACATATTGTTTCTTGGCTGCTATGAGGATGATCCTCAGGTTCCGGACCCAGTTCGAATAGTTGCTGCCATCGTCTTTCAGCTTGGTTTTCTCTAGGAACGCGTTGAAGTTCATGGTGACATGAGCGTTGGCCATTTGATCTACAAGACATTTTGCAAAGATTTTAGACTAATGTTCATGATAATTAAGTTCATCTAACCAAATTATTTAATGAACTCCCACTCAGATTTGACATCCCTCTAGTCATCTAAGTGTTACATGATCTGGGTCAACTAGGCCGTGTCCGATCATCACGTGAGACGGACTAGTCATCGTCGGTGAACATCTCCATGTTGATCGTATATTCCGTACGACTCATGTTCGACCTTTCGGTCTCTTGTGTTTCGAGGCCATGTCTGTACATGCTAGGCTCGTCAAGTTAACCCTAAGTGTTTATGCATGTGTAAAACTGTGTTACACCCGTTGTATTTGAATGTAAGGATCTATCACACCCGATCATCACGTGGTGCTTCGAAACGACGAACTTTAACAACGGTGCACAGTTAGGGGGAACACTTTCTTGAAATTATTATAAGGGATCATCTTATTTACTACCGTCGTTCTAAGTAAACAAGATGCATAAAACATAATAAACATCACATGCAATTATATAAAGTAGTGACATGATATGGCCAATATCATATAGCTCCTTTGATCTTCATCTTCGGGGCTCCATGATCATCTTGTCACCGGCATGACACCATGATCTCCATCATCATGATCTCCCTAATCGTGTCTCCATGAACTTGCTCGCCAACTATTACTTCTACTACTATGGCTAACACGTTTGGCAATAAAGTAAAGTAATTTACATGGCGTTGAATCAATGACTCGCAGGTCATACAATAATTAAGACAACTCCTATGGCTCCTGCCGGTTGTCATACTCATCGACATGCAAGTCGTGATTCCTATTACAAGAACATGATCTCATACATCACAATATCATTCATCATTCATCACAACTTCTGGCCATATCACATCACATGACAATTGCTGCAAAAACAAGTTAGACGTCCTCTAATTGTTGTTGCATCTTTTACGTGGCTGCAATTGGGTTCTAGCAAGAACGCTTTTCTTACCTACGAATAACCACAACGTGATTTTGTCAACTTCTATTTACCCTTCATAAGGACCCTTTTCATCTAATCCGCTCCAACTAAAGTAGGAGAGACAGACACCCGCTAGCCACCTTATGCAACTAGTGCATGTCACCGGTGGAAACTGTCTCACGTAAGCGTACGTGTAAGGTCGGTCCGGGCCGCTTCATCCCACAATACCGCTGAACCAAGAAAAGACTAGTAGCGGCAAGAAAGTTGACAAGATCTACGCCCACAACAAAATTGTGTTCTACTCGTGCAATAGACAACTACGCATAGACCTAGCTCATGATGCCACTGTTGGGGAACGCGTTGCGAGAAAATTAAAATTTTTCCCTACGGTTTCACCAAGATCCATCTATGAGTTCATCTAAGAAACGAGTCATGGGAGAGAGATTGCATCTACATACCACTTGTAGATCGCGTGCGGAAGCGTTCACTAGAACGTGGATGATGGAGTCGTATCGCCGTGATCCAAATCACCGATGACCGAAAGTGCCGAACGGACGGCACCTCCGCTGCTCAACACACGTACGGAGCGGATGACGTCTCCTCCTTCTTGATCCAGCAAGGGGGAAGGAGAGGTTGAGGAAGATGGCTCCAGGAGCAGCACAACGGCGTGGTGTTGGTGGAGAAGCAGCACTCCGGTAGGGCTTCGCCAAACACGTGACGGAGGAGGAGAGGTGTAGCAGGGGAGAGGGAGGCGCTAAGATGCATGGGTGCGGCTGCCCCCTCCCTCCCCCCCTTGCCCCCCTGGGGGGCCGCCGGCCCTTGGAGATCTGATCTCCCAAGGGGGGCGGCGGCCAAGGGGGGAGGCTTGCCCCCCCAAGGCAAGTGGGGCGCCCCCCCCCCCCACCCTAGGGTTTCCAACCCTAGGCTAGGGGCCCAAGTGGGGCGCACCAGCCCACCAGGCTGGTTCCCTCCCACTTCAGCCCATGGGGACCTCCGGGATAGGTGGCCCCACCAGGTGGACCTCGGACCCTTCCGGTGGTCCCAGACAATACCTGTAACCCCCGAAATTCTCCCGATGGCCGAAATAGCACTTCCTATATATAATTCTTTACCTCCGCACCATTCCAGAACTCCTCGTGACGTCTGGGATCTCATCCGGGACTCCGAACAACATTCGGTTTGCTGCATACTCATATTCATACAACCCTAGTGTCACCGAACCTTAAGTGTGTAGACCCTACGGGTTCGGGAGACATGCATACATGACCGAGACGGCTCTCCGGTCAATAACCAACAGCGGGATCTGGATACCCATGTTGGCTCCCACATACTCCTCGATGATCTCATCGGATGAACCACGATGTCGAGGATTCAATTAATCCCGTATTCAATTCCCTTTGTCAATCGGTACGTTATTTGCCCGAGACTCGATCGTCGGTATCCCAATACCTCGCTCAGTCTCTCGTTATCGCAAGTCACTTTACTCGTACTATAATGCATGATCCTGTAACCAATCACTTGGTCACTTTGAGCTCATTATGATGATGCATTACCGAGTGGGCCCAGAGATACCTCTCCGTCACACGGAGTGACAAATCCCAGTCTCGATCCGTGTCAACCCAACAGACACTTTCGGAGATACATGTAGCGCACCTTTATAGTCACCCAGTTACGTTGTGACGTTTGGTACACCCAAACCACTCTTACGGTATCCGGGAGTTACACGATCTCATGGTCTAAGGAAGAGATACTTGACATTGGAAAAGCTCTAGCAAAACGAACTACACGATCTTGTGCTATGCTTAGGATTGGGTCTTGTCCATCACATCATTCTCCTAATGATGTGATCCCGTTATCAATGACATCCAATGTCCATAGTCAGAAACCATGACTATCTATTGATCAACGAGCTAGTCAACTAGAGGCTCACTAGGGACATATTGTGGTCTATGTATTCACACGTGTATTACGATTTCCGGATAATACAATTATAGCATGAATAAAAGACAATTGTCACGAACAAGGAAATAATAATAATCCTTTTATTATTGCCTCTAGGGCATATTTTCAACAGAAACTACTACAGTAAGTATAACATGCCGATCAACCATGGTACTTCTTAGGCGGGTCACGCGCACCCCGACAAAGTCAGCACGTGGCGGAATTATGTCCCATAAGTTGCACACCTCCTCCTCGCTCAGCCTTCTTCTTTGAGCATAGATGGGTTCATCAAGTGGGTCCTCATCATCTTCCTCCGTGTTGACATAAATGACGGCCAGCTTGGGTCGTTCTTCTCTGAAGGAGAAGCCGATCAGCTCACCACCAGTGATACCCATGTGGGAGATGAAAGGGTCCCATCCATCACGCCCCATCTGCGACATATTTCGTCCTTTCTCTACCTCCATAGTGTAGGGGCTCCAGAAGCCTCAAAGGTCACAGTGTCTCCGGTCAGCTTGTTGAATTCCAACCTCACATTGCATGGGACGATCTATGTATACACAATGATATATACACAATGCATTAATGACAATAACACTAAAAACAAAATAGTTGAACAAGTTTCATATATTTTGTTACCGCTGCAGAAAGAAAACTCGGCTGGAAGTAGATGTCGAACAACGTGCCAGTTGCAAGGCTGTTGGCGCACCTTGACTTGCATAGTCGACATGGTGGTGGTGGTGGTGGCGCCATTTTCCTAAAGCAATATTAGAAAAGGATTAACGATCCACTTCAGAGGAAAGAAAAACATATAACAAGAACTGCCATATAATTAACCTAAACTGAATCACAAGAAAATTAAACCAGGCCAAACCACACAAATGTGTTATGCCATCTAACCTAAACTGAACCACAAGATATCTCAACACAAGCCAAACTGAATATATTCAGGTTTATATGTGATACTAACAGTAGGATCTGGAGATGCTGGAATTAACCCAATCAAAAAACAGTGGTACACCAATTTCAATATAGCATCAAAAACAACTACTGTGAGGAACCCAAAAACCACAACTAAAGCAGAGCATTGGTATGCTAGCTATAATCCCTAAAAACTTGGATCGGTCAACAAGCTAGCATAAGTACTAATTAAACAAGATCAATGGATCTAACACAACAAGAACATCATCATGGGTTTGAGCAGCGGGGCTCTCAACGTCTCTCTCGTCATCTAAACAGCTACTGCTAATGAGGCGCTCAACGCACTCCACGGCCGTCGCCGTCACGGCGGCTTGCAACGGCGCCGGCAACCCCTACGTGCAAGTCACCCCGGCCAGCGCGTCCCCCTCCACGGCCCCGTCATCGGAGTGGTGGCGGTGACGGAGTTGGGGGCAGAAGGGGGAGTGGGGGTGACGACGGACTTGGGGGCAGCAGGAGGAGTGGATAGGCGGGCGGCAACAGATCGGGGCGGCGAGAGGGGGAGCGGCGGAGGGGGAGGAACATTACCTGTGGCGGGAGGTGGCGCTCGGTGGCGGCATCGGACGGGACCGTAACAGCGGCGGCGGCTGGCGAGGGGATCGATCGAAGTGAGGCCGGGGTGCATGGGGTTTTCTTTTGGTTTAGTAGTAGCGCTGGGTACGGGCCAACGCTGCTACTAAGCCCATTAGCAGTAGCGTCGGTGGACAAGCCATGCTACAGATAAGTGGACTTCCGGTCTGGGCCCTGCGGCACATATGTAACAATAGCGCGGCCCATGCTAAACAACGCTACTGCTAACCATTACCAGTAGCGTGCTTTGAAACGAGCGCTACTGCAAATTACCAGTAGCGTGGGTACCAAACAAACGCTGCTGCTAAAGTTTCATGTATAAGCATTTTCCTAGTAGTGGCTGTGGGTAATCCTTCTTTTCAAAAAATAAAATAAAATAATCAGCGGTTTTGTTCCCGAGTTATCTATGTTGCTTGTATTGTGACTTGTGTGCAGACCAAGAGTTTGAACTCTTTTGTGTGGGCCTGCATAGAACCAATAAAAAAGCCTTCGTTTTAAAAAACAAAGCAAAACTTATGTACCTACATGCCTGGTTTCTTGTAGTATGTGCAGTACATGTTATATTTGACTGTTGTTTTGTTTCATTTGTTGTAACCCAACAGATGTACAAAATGCTCAATATATATTACTATTAGAACAAAGATATAATAGAAGGGATGTATTGTGCAAGATATAACAGCTAGTACAAAATTTGGACAACCATTTGGAGCCTGACATTTCAACCACCTCATGTGAACACCTGCATCTAAATCACTGTGCAATAAATTACAATCGTTTGTAAGGAGAAGCACATGAATCGAATGTATAAATTTTGGCCCAATCATTCTTTTGTGTAACGTAAGCACCACACACGGTGGTTCTAGAAAATCAAACGAAACATATTTACCGCGCAGTAAAATGTAATGAAACCATCAGCTGCTTCGTCATATGAACAACAGGAGAGAGCGAAAATTCCCATCTCAGCTATTTTGCCAAGGCTGATGAAACAAGCAGTGTGTTCAAGTACTTGATAACCCGCAAGTATACAGGACCGATTGTAGCCTCTTTCGATAAGTAAGAGTGTCGAACCCAACGAGGAGATAAAGGTAGAACAAATATTCCCTCAAGTTCTATCGACCGCCGATACAACTCTACGCACGCTTGACGTTCGATTTACCTAGAACAAGTATGAAACTAGAAGTACTTTGTAGGTGTGATAGGATAGGTTTGCTAGATAATAAAGAGCACGTAATTAAAAGCTAGGGACTGTTTAGATAAAGAAGCAATAAAGTAAATATAGCGAGTGTGGAAAAGTGGTGGTAGGAGTTGTGGAATTGTCCCTAAGCAATTGACTATGTTACTAGACCGATAATCACTATTGCAATTCTATTTGAGGGAGAGGCATAAGCTAACATACTTTCTCTTCTTGGATCATATGCACTTATGATTGGAACTCTAGCAAACATCCGCAACTACTAAAGATCATTAAGGTAAAACCAAACCATAGCATTAAAATATCAAGTCCCCTTTATCCCGTACGCAAACAACCTACTTACTCGGGTCTGTTCTTCTGTCACTCACGCCACCCACCATAAGAAATCATAAACATATTGCAAACCCTATAGCGGGAATCCCTCACGCTTGCGCGACACGGAGGGCACAATAGGACAGCACCAATAATAAAACATGCAATTCAAATCAATCATAGCAATTCATCAATCACCGGTAGGACAACGAAAATCTACTCAGACATCATAGCATGGCAACACATCATTGGATAATAATATGAAGTATAAAGCACCATGTTCAAGTAGAGGGTACATCGGGTTGCGGGAGAGTGGACCGCTCGATATAGATGGAGGAAGGTGATGGAGATGTTGATGAAGATGGCGGAGGTGTTGGTGAAGATCGCGGTGATGATGATGGCCCCCGGCAGCGCTCCGGCGCCACTGGAAGCAAGGGGGAGAGAGCCCCCCCCCCCCTTCTTCTTCTTCTTCCTTGACATTCTCCCTAGATGGGGAAGGGTTTCCCCTCTGGTCCTTGGCTCCCATGGCATGGGAGGGGCGAGAGCCCCTCCGAGATTGGATCTGTCTCTCTGTCTCTCTCCGTTTCTGCGTTCCCTGATCCTTCCCCTTCACCATTTCTTTTATATCCCGAGATCCGTAACTCCGATTGGGGTGAATCTTTCGCCCATATTTTTCTCATAAAATTAGCTTTCTTGCTGCAAATGAAGAGCGTCAACCACCTTACAAGTGGCCCACGAGGGTGCCAGGCGTGCCCAGGAGGGAGGGCGCGCCCGCCTGTCTCGTTGCCACCTCGGACACCGTTTCGCGTTGATTCTTCCTCCGGAAAATCCCAAATATTCCAAAATAATTCTCCGTCCGTTTTTATCCCGTTTGGACTCCGTTTGATATTGAGTTTATGAGAAACATAAAACATGCAACAAAGAGGAACTGGCACTGGGCACTGGATCAATATGTTAGTTCCAAAAAATAGTATGAAAAGTTGCCAAAAGTATATGAAAGTTGAATAATATTGGCATGGAACAATCAAAAATTATAGATACGACGGAGACGTATCAGCATCCCCAAGCTTAATTCCTGCTCGTCCTCGAGTAGGTAAATGATAAAAAATTGATGTGGAATGCTACCTAGCATAATCTTAATCATATGTCTAATCATGGCATGAATATTGAGACACGAGTGATTCAAAGCAATAGTCTATCATTTGGCATAAAAATAATAATACTTCGAGCGTACTAATAAAGCAATCATGTCTTTTCAAAACAACAAGGCCAAAGCAAGCTTATCCCTACAAAATCATATATTTTGGCCATGCTTCATTTTAGGCACACAGAATGCTCCCATCATGCACAACCCCGATGACAAGCCGAGCAATTGGTTCATACTTTTTAACGCGCTTCAGCTTTTTCAACCCTCATGCAATACATGAGCGCAAGCCATGGATATAGCACTATAGGTGGAATAGAATATAATGATGGAGGTTATGTGAAGAAGACAAAAAAGGAGAAAGTCTCACATCGACGCGGCTAATCAACGGGCTATGGAGATGCCCATCAATTGATGTCAATGCGAGGAGTAGGGATTGCCATGCAACGGATGCACTAAGAGCTATAAGTGTATGAAAGCTCAAAAAAAGAAACTTAGTGGGTGTGCATCCAACTTGCTTTCTCATGAAGACCTAGGGCATTTGAGGAAGCCCATCATTGGAATATACAAGCCAAGTTCTATAATGAAAATTCCCACTAGTATATGAAAGTGAAAATATAGGAGACTCACTATATGAAGAACATGGTGCTACTTTGAAGCACAAGTGTGGAAAAGGGATAGTAACATTGCCCCTTTTCTTTTTCTTTTTTTCTTTTTTTCTTTTTTTCTTTTTTCTTTTTTTGGGTGGGCTTCTTTGGCCCCCTTTTTTATTTAGGCTTCTTTGGCCTTTCCTTTTTTTTCTTTTTTTTCATGGGTCAATGCTCTATAATGATGATCATCACACTTTTATTTACTTACAAGTCAATATTACAACTCGACACTAGAACAAAGATATGACTCTATATGAATGCCTCCGGCGGTGTACCGGGATGTGCAACGATCTAGCATAGCAATGACATCAAAAAACGGACAAGCCATGAAAACATCATGCTAGCTATCTTACGATCATGCAAGGCAATATGACAATGAATGCTCAAGTCATGTATATGATGATGATGGAAGTTACATGGCAATATATCTCGGAATGGCTATGGAAATGCCATGATAGGTAGGTATGGTGGCTGTTTTGAGGAAGATATAAGGAGGCTTATGTGTGATAGAGCATATCATATCACGGGGTTTGGATGGACCGGTGAAGTTTGCACTGACTCTCGAGGTGAGAAAGGGCAATGCACGGTACCGAAGAGGCTAGCAATGATGGAAAGGTAAAAGTGCGTATAATCCATGGACTCACACTAGTCATAAAGAACTCATTTACTTATTACAAAATTTTATTAGCCCTCAAAGCAAAGTACTACTATGCATGCCCCTAGGGGGATAGATTGGTAGGAAAATACCATCGCTCGTCCCCGACCGCCACTCATAAGGAAGACAATCAAAGAAACACCCCATGCTTCAAATTTGTCACACAACGGTTAACATACGTGCATGCTACGGGACTTGCAAACCTCAAAAAAAGTGTCTCTACAATCCACAACCACCCACTAGCATGACTCTAATATCACCATCTTTATATCGCAAAACTATTCCAAGGAATCAAACATATCATATTCAGCGATCTACAAGTTTATGTAGGATTTTATAACTAACCATGTGAATGACCAATTCCTGTCATCTCTCTAAATAGATATAAGCGAAGCAAGAGAGTTTAATTATTTCTACAAAAGATATGCCCACGCTCTAACAAATATAAGTGAAGCAAAAGAACATTCTACAAATGGCGGTTTTCTAAGTAAAGAGAAACAGACAATCCAAACTTCAAAAGATATAAGGGAAAATTTTGTTTTTGCCACTCTAGATTTTGCCAATTTTCCTTATGCCACTCTAGATTTTGATATTTCACTTTTTCCACTCTTAGTTTTTGACAATTATCACAATTGCCATTCCCGTGGTAAAAGCAAAATTTTCATAGTGGTAGTTGTGATAATTATCAAAAGCTAAGAGTGGCTGAAATAAAATTATTTTGCTTTTGACACAAAATGGAAATTGTGATAATTTTTGAAAACAAAGAGTGGCAAAAGTGAAATGTCAAAATCTAGAGTGGCATAAGGAAAATTTGCAAGCAAAAACAAAATTTTCCCAAGATATAAGTGAAGCACATGAAGCATTCTATAAAGCCATACTCAAAAAATTTAAGTGAAGTGCAAAGAGCATTGTATAAATCAACCAAGGACTATCTCATACCAGCATGGTGCATAAAAGAAAAATGAAAACTAAATGCAAAAGACGCTCCAAGACTTGCACATATCGCATGAACGAAACGAATACGAAAACATACCGATACTTGTTGAATAAAGAGGGGATGCCTTCCGGGGCATCCCCAAGCTTAGACGCTTGAGTCTCCTTGAATATTTACTTGGGGTGCCTCGGGCATCCCCAAGCTTGAGCTCTTGCCTCTCTTCCTTTTCCTCATATCGAGTCATCCTCGATTAGACACTTCATCCACACAAAACTTCAACTGAAAACTCGGTAAGATCCGTTAGTATAATAAAGCAAATCACTACTCTAAGTACTGTTGCAAACCAATTCATATTTTATTTTTGCATTGTTTCTACTGTAATATAACTTTTTCATAGCTTAAATCCACTGATATAAATTGATAGATTCATCAAAACAAGCAAACTATGCATCAAAAACAGAATGTGTCAAAAACAGAACAGTCTATAGCAATCTGAACATTCACCATACTTCTGTTACCCCAAAATTGTACAAAAATTAGGAACAATAAATAAGTTTTACATAAAGACAGTGCAAAAAGAATCAGAACCGTTTGACGTTCCAGATAAAAATGTAAAATCGCGCACTACAGACAAAGTTTCTGTCCTGCACTGTACAAACCAACAAGCATTGTAAACATCCTAAAGGAAAACCTTAGCACATTATTTTTACAATACAATGAATTATACAAGGGGATAATTATTTTTGTTGAAAAGTTTCTGTAATCAAGATTCACAAAGTTTCCGTGAGCATGAACAAAGTTCAAGGAGCTCTCCCACTTCAACAATGCTTGTCTCTCTCACTCTCAATTTCCTTTTTGAAAAGTTTTAGGTTCCACTCTTTATTTTTTTTGTTTTTAGACTATATAAAAGCACTCAACAGAAATAAATGACTCTCTAAAACTTCTGGGTTGTCTCCCTGGCAGCGCTTTCTTTAAATCCATTAAGCTAGGCATTTAGTGCTCAAGTAATGAATCCACCCGGATCCCCAGGTATATCAAAGCCAATTTTAATTAGCAATGATTTGTGATTTAGTAGTGAGCACAAAGTAACATATATCATGTCATAACAAAGTCTAACTCTCTTCCTATGCATCGGCATGTCATAAAAGAACAATTCATGCAACCAAGTAAAGGCCAATGCATAGTATAAGCAGTTTCTTGCAATTTTATCATATTGGAAACATAGAGAGGTGGAGATATAGTTCCTCTCTCATAATAATTTCAAGTAGGAGCAGCAAGCACATGCATATTACATTCATCAAAAGTATCATGTGCAACGGTAAAAGTCAACCCATCAATATAATCCTTAATAAGCACAAACTTCTCCGATATAGCGTAGTTGGGAGAATTCAAAAAGATAATAGGACTATCATGCGTGGGTGGAATAGAAACAATTTCATGTTTAACATAAGGAACTATAGCAAGTTCATCTCCATAAGCATAATTCATATTGGCATCTTGGCCACAAGCATAGCAAGCATCATCAAAAAGGGATATTTCAAGAGAATCAACGGGATCATAGCAATTATCATAGCAATCATCCTTCGATAAGCACGAAGGGGAATTAAACAATGTATGAGTTGAAGAGTTACTCTCATTAGAAGGTGGGCACGGGTGATCAATCCGCTCTTCCTCATTTTGTTCTTCGCTCTCCTCATCATCTTTTTCATCCAAAGAGCTCACAGTTTCATCAATTTCTTCTTCCATAGCTTCCTACAAAATATTAGTCTCTTCTTGGACAATGGAGACTTTCTCAATAAATGCATTAATATTGTAATTGTATTCATAATTTTCATAGCAATATCTAAGTACAACAAGATTTTTTGGTCTATAAACTGAATCATCAAAATCGTCAAACGCTTTAAACATAGATTCAATCTCACCCATAAAAGCAACAAATTCCTCTGTTTGTTCCACATCGTAGTAATCATATATATTATTAGCATAAGAAGCTAAGGTTTTATTATCATTGACTTTGCATGAAAAGGGAAGGTGTGGAGCCTTCATCATAGAGAAACAAGTATAATCATGTATCAAGCATAGTTGACGAGCATACCAATGCAACATAGAAGTTTGATCCCATAATATTTTCCCTTTTTGTGTCAAGCGATAATCCCTAAAGTATTCACGTTGATCCAACATGTCTCCCATAACAAAGTTGAATGGGGTTTTCTCAGGATTATTAAAGTAGTACATAATTTCTTTCACATAACGAGCATCGAGGGTTTTAGGAGGTTCCCAATCTCCATGAGTAGCATCTACACCTAATTTTTTTGGTATTTCGTGTTCCATATCCATAACTAAAGATAGAGAACAACTTAGAACAGCAAATAAAGATTACTTAGTGATAAAGCAAACAAGCACACACGAGAATATTCACCCCATGCTATGACTCCCCGGCAACGGCGCCAGAAAAAGGTCTTGATAACCCGCAAGTATACAGGATCGATTGTAGCCTCTTTCGATAAGTAAGAGTGTTGAACCCAACGAGGAGATAAAGGTAGAACAAATATTCCCTCAAGTTCTATCGACCACAGATACAACTCTACGCACGCTTGACGTTCGCTTTACCTAGAACAAGTATGAAACTAGAAGTACTTTGTAGGTGTGATAGGATAGGTTTGCAAGATAATAAAGAGCACGTAAATAAAAGCTAAGGGCTGTTTAGATAAAGAAGCAATAAAGTAAATATAGCGAGTGTGGACAAGTGGTGGTAGGAGTTGTGGAATTGTCCCTAAGCAATTGACTATGTTACTAGACCGATAATCACTATTGCAATTCTATTTGAGGGAGAGGCATAAGCTAACATACTTTCTCTTCTTGGATCATATGCACTTATGATTGGAACTCTAGCAAACATCCGCAACTACTAAAGATCATTAAGGTAAAACCCAACCATAGAATTAAAGTATCAAGTCCCCTTTATCCCATACGCAAACAACCTACTTACTCGGGTCTGTGCTTCTGTCACTCACGCCACCCACCATAAGCCAATCATAAACATATTGCAAACCCTACAACGGGAATCCCTCACGCTTGCGCGACACGGAGGGCACAATAGGACAGCACCAATAATAATACATGAAATTCAAACCAATCATAGCAATTCATCAATCACCGGTAGGACAACGAAAATCTACTCAGACATCATAGGATGGCTACACATCATTGGATAATAATATGAAGCATAAAGCACCATGTTCAAGTAGAGGGTACAGCGGGTTGCGGGAGAGTGGACTTCTCGATATAGATGGGGGAAGGTGATGGAGATGTTGGTGAAGATGGCGGGGGTGTTGGTGAAGATCGCGGTGATGATGATGGCCCCCGGCAGCGCTCCGGCGCCACCGGAAGCAAGGGGGAGAGAGCCCCCCCCCCCTTCTTCTTCTTCTTCCTTGACATTCTCCCTAGATGGGGAAGGGTTTCCCCTCTGGTCCTTGGCTCCCATGGTGTGGGAGGGGCGAGAGCCCCTCCGAGATTGGATATGTCTCTCTGTCTCTCTCCGTTTCTGCGTTCCCTGATCCTTCCCCTTCACCGTTTCTTTTATATCCAGAGATCCGTAACTCCGATTGGGGTGAATCTTCCGCCCAGATTTTTCTCATAAAATTAGCTTTCTTGCGGCAAAAGAAGAACGTCAACCGCCTTACAGGTGGCCCACGAGGGTGCCAGGCGCGCCCAAGGGGGAGGGCGTGCCCCCCTGTCTCGTGGCCACCTCGGACACCGTTTCACGTTGATTCTTCCTCCGGAAAATCCCAAATATTCCAAAATAATTCTCCGGCCGTTTTTACCCCTTTTGGACTCCGTTTGATATTGAGTTTCTGCGAAACATAAAACATGCAACAAACAGGAACTGGCACTTTGAGCCTTTGGATCAATATGTTAGTCTCAAAAAATAGTATAAAAAGTTGCCAAAAGTATATGAAAGTTGAATAATATTGGCATGGAACAATCAAAAATTATAGATACAACGGAGACGTATCAGTACTGCACTCGCAAGAAACTGTATGCCATATATCACACACACCTTGATATGACTGATCATTTCTGTTGTGTTCTCTAATCAAAAACTGTTCATCCAAGTGAATTGTATGCCATATATCACACACACCTTGATCTGATTGGCTGTTTCTATTGTTCTAGTCATCGCAAACAGTTTGTATGGATCAAATGTATGCCATGTATCGCACACGAAACTCTTATTTGAATCGTGCTTGATGTGTCCCCCATCGGACACAGTTCGTCTTATTGGTGACGGCTTTATTAGAACATCGTTTGCGATTAATGCATCTCACATAGTTTGGTCGAATGGTCTCTGATTCATGTGTGAGTCAGTAGATTTGTAATTATTTCTTTTATTTACTTACACCTGAAAACAAAAAGCATGCACTCTAGAAACCTCCGTCAACTCTAGATATTTCTCCCATGATATTATAGATACTATAAAAGACATAATGATATAGATATAATTACCATTTAACTAAGTGGCACACTGGAATCGGTAAAAGTATGTGACATTGCTCTTTTTGTCTTTTCTTTGCTACTATGGTGGAATTTTGTTTTGCCAGGAGCTTTTAAGGGGAACTGTCTAAACAATGAAACAATGAATGCCACTTTTTGGTGTATGCTATATTCTATAAATTTAGTGCAGGTTTAATTTGCCTGGTAAATGTTAAAATTATATAACATTAGTATTTTATCATAATACTTAGTGGAATTTTTTGAGAAGCTAAATCGATAAGGAATGTATGTCGAGATAATGAGTTACGAATAAGTAAAAAAATAGTATAAATATATTAAAATCATTTATATTATCTAATGTGGTATTCTGATGTGTAAATGCAGCCGAATTGGCCATAAAGTAACAGGCAAAAATAAGTTGTAGTAAATAATGAGTTTGAGCCATTATGGTGAGAATAAGTTAAATATGAATAAAATGTATGATTTTTCTTAGTATCTAGGAAAATATATAAAATACAATGTAACATCTTACACTTTGCAATTATTAATTCTATAGATTGCCGCCAATTTCCTGAAAATATTCTGTAGTAACTGAAACAATAAAAATGAGTGGGTAGACACAAAAAGAGACCGGTTAGGGATACATCACTTGAAAAAACAATTTGGGTATATAAAATTTTTCTCAAAATCAAAAATTGATTTGCAGCAATTTGGGTAAGTTATTTCTTTTAGAGGAGACTCGACCCTTTGCAACCACAAAACAAAATCCCACTGGATACTTGGGCTTGATCCGAAACATAATTAAAAATTGACTCGATATCTAGTAAGACACAAGAGAAAAATGAATATAATTTAACATAAACATAAACAAAGGAAAATATATATTTTTCCTAACAATAATTAATTTAGAAGTTAGGCCAGTGAAAAGAGGGCACACCTACGTACTAGTCGTCGGTGAGCTGGGTACTGCATGCTTCAGTTGTATGTCTTCCTCGCCTCGCCTCACAACACAAGCTAGCTAGCTATAGTATTATATTTTGTCATGGTGATTGAGGAAACTACACACAAGTGTTGAAGTTCATAGCTATATCTTCTATGAGTATGTATTTATCAATTGATCTAACAAAACTTAATTATGCTACAAGATATGTATGTACATAAGAAGTTAAAGTTTAATTAATATTCATATGAGGATGATGATCAACGCATAGGCAGACCTATGCAATGTGTGTAGTTTTCTAAATGAAAAATATAAAATAAAAAATAAAAATAGTGAAGTTTTCAAATGATAAATGACTTAGTAGCACCGGTATTATACTTTATGAAGAAGAAAATGAAATAAATAATGAAAAAATTTGCACAAAAAATGTAAAAAATGCAAGAATAAGCACATAATAGTGATATTTTTGTGAGAAAAAAATAAGTTTCATTAGAAAGAAGGAATTAGTTGCATTGGTATTTTATCCTTAAAGAAGAAAGAAGATGTAATACAATTAAAAATAAATCAAAACAATAAAGTTTTCTAATGAAAAATGAATGTGGCGTTGGTATTACCCTTTTAGAAAAAAATAAAATGAACAAAAAAATAAAAATGAAAAAATGCACGAAATTTACATAGAATTCACCTTTTAGGAAAAAGGAAATAAAAAAATAGCACATAATTTATTGCACTTTTTATAATATTCAAGAATACACATATAAGTGGAATTTCACAAAAAGAAGTTTTCTAGAAAGAAATGAATTATTGACATTGGTATTAACCTTTAATAATAAATAAAATGAAAATAATGACAAAATTTCCACACAATTTAGAAAAAAGTTGGACTTTTTTTATCATATGCAAGAACAAACATATAATAGTGAAATTATCACAAAAAAAGTTTTGTAAGAAGAAATGAATTTTTGGCGTCTATAAGAACTAAAACAAAAATCAAAATAATGAAGTTTTCTCAGAAATAATGAAGTAGTGGCATCGATACCCTTTAGGCAGAAAGAAAATAAAGAAAATGTCAAAATTACACATAAGTTACGGAGAAATTGTGTTTTCATAATATGTAAGAATAAGCATATAATTGTAAAATTTCGTAAAAAGAAGTTTCCTAAGAAGAAATGAATTAGTGACATTGGTATTACCCTTAAAGAAGAAGAAAATCAAAAATAATTGAAATTGAAATAATGAAGTTTTCTAAGGAAGAATGAATTAGTGGCAATGGAACCCTTTACGAAGAAAGAAAATGGGAAAAGAAACATTAAAAAACGTGTACACAACTTTTCGCTCAAATTTAACATTTTAATATGCAAAGATAAGTATATATAGTGCAATTTTCACACTCTAGCGTAATTTACACACATACCATATATATCCGGGCCATTTTTTCAGGCCGGCCGGGCAGCACGGTGGCACGGCATGCCACGGGCCAGGCCTGGCACGAGCTAATCGGGCCGTGCCAGACATGCAGCACGCATTGGGCCGTGCCTGAGCCGCCACCCTCAGCCCGCGTGCCAGCCTGGCACGACACGACTAATCGCGGGCTGGCACGTGGCACGGCACGGCACGTTGCATGACCCGATAGGCCCGATTCGAGCGGGGAAACAGCAGGAGTCGAGACATGAGGGAGAGCGGGGGAACCGGGCGTTCGGGCGTTCGGCGCAACGCGACAGGGCGAGTCAGTGACACAACGTCTCAGCGTCTCAGCGACAGGCGACAGGCCGACAGGAGGGGACCGGGGTAGGGGGAGTGGGGCCCAGGCCGCCAGGCGCTGCGCGCCTCGATCCATGAGGGAGCGGGACTGCGGGAGCCGAGGGGGAGCGGGGGAAGCCGTTGGGAGGGGTTAGGGTGGGTTTTAGAGAGGTTTAGGAGAGGGTTTGGGTAGTTTTTTTTAAGGAAAATTCATATATTCGAAAATTTGATCGTAAGAGGGTCAAATTTGTCCGAAAAATGACAAATTTTTGCTATAAATAGGCCTGCCCAGCCCACATATTTATCACACTCAAACATAGATGACCATGAAAATACTAGCTTCCCACTCTCCGGTTTCGGTATTGGGGATATGGAGTATAGCCTCTACCCTAGTAGCTCTGATCCCAGTACCATGCCCCCACCGAAGCAACATGCCTATACTACCATGCCCCCAACTGAGCAACCTGCCTATACCGGTCATCACACTCTGGAACCCCATATCGATCCCACTTTCGAAGCCGAAGGTCACACCAATTCTAGTAGTGGGACGGGTTCCTCCACCACCATGGGTGTAAAGCAAAAAGGTCGACGCAGAACCTCCGCGGTGTGGGAATATTTCGATGTAGAAATATCTGTGGTGGCCGTTGTCCAGAAGGTGAGTGCAAGGTGCAAAAGGTGGAAGAAGGAATATAATGGAGAAGCCAAGGCAGGAACCGGCCACCTGAAGAGGCATGTAGATAGCCATGCCAAGGCGGATGAAACGAGCGAGTCGAGCTCGGCAGCTATGCATACTCACCTCTCCTTCAACCCAGACGGTATGGTATGCAGTTTCACCTACGATGCTAATGTTCAGCGAGAAGGTCTGTGACATCTTATTCCTTCTAATGATTTGCCACTAGGCTTTGGTCAATCTGAAAGGTTCATAGAATATATTCAAACTTGTCATAATCCTAATTATAGACCAGTTTCTAGACAAATTACATGTAGGGATACAAAAAAGCTATAGAAATCTGGTAAAGAGAAAATAAAAGAATAATTTTCTACATGCACTTTTCAATGTCGTTAACATATGATATCTGGACTGGTCGGGCAAAGCAAGACTACATTAGTGTGGTACTCATTATGTTAACGAACATTTGCATCTATAAAAAAGAGTCATAGGATTTGAATTAATTGATGTATCACATAGTGGTGTAAACATTGTTGAAGCTGTACTCAAAGTTGTGAATGATTTTTATCTTGCCGACGAGGTTTTCGCAATAACTTTGGATAATGCTTCAGCTAACACCATGATACATCTCTGTCGTATCTACTTTTCCAAACACTTTTGCCCTTGTTTTGGACTCTAACTTGCATGATTTGAATGGAAGTAACCCGGACTGACGTTGTCTTCAGCAGAACTGCCATGGTGTTATTTTTTGTGCAGAAATAAAAGTTCTCGGAATGATCTAAAAATCAACTCAGAAACTTTTTGGAATTAATAAAAAATATTTGCGAAACAATCAACGTCAGGGGGCCCACACCCTGTCCACGAGGATGGGGGCGCCCCCCTAGGGCGGGCCCCCTGCCTCGTGGGCCCCTGGAGCTCCACTTATGTCAACTCCAACTCCATATATTCACATTCGGGGAGAAAAAAAATCAGAGAGAAGGATTCATCGCGTTTTACGATATAGAGCCACCGCCAAACCCTAAACTCTCTTGGGAGGGCTGATCTGGAGTCCATTCGGGGCTCCGTAGAGGGGAATCCGTCACCATCGTCATCATCAACCATCCTCCATCACCAATTTCATGATGCTCACCGTCGTGCGTGAGTAATTCCATCGTAGGCTTGCTGGACGGTGATGGGTTGGATGAGATTTACCATGTAATCAAGTTAGTTTTGTTAGGGTTTGATCCCTAGTATCCACTATGTTCTCAGATTGATGTTGCTATGACTTTGCTATGCTTAATGCTTGTCACTAGGGCCCGAGTGCCATGATTTCAGATCTGAACCTATTATGTTTTCATAAATATATGTGAGTCTTGATCCTATCTTGCAAGTCTATAATCACCTATTATGTATTATGATCCATAAACCCCGAAGTGACAATAATTGGGATACTTACCAGTAATGACCGTAGTATGAGGAGTTCATGTATTCACTAAGTGTTAATGCTTTGGTCCGGTACTCTATTAAAAGGAGGCCTTAATATCCCTTAGTTTCCATTAGGACCCCACTGGCACGGGAGGGTAGGACAAAAGATGTCATGCAAGTTCTTTTCCATAAGCATGTATGACTATATTCAGAATACATGCCTACATTACACTGATGAACTGGAGCTAGTTCTGTGTCACCCTATGTTATAACTATTACATGAGGAATCGCATCCGACATAATTATCCATCACTGATCCAATGTCTATGAGCTTTTCACATATTGATCTTTGCTTAGTTACTTTACCGTTGCTGCTGTTACAATTACTACAAAACGGCTACTGTTACTTTTTCCACTGTTACCGTTACTTCCATATTACTTTGCTACTAAATACTTGGCTGCAGATATTAAGTTTTCCAGGTGTGGTTGAATTGACAACTCAACTGCTAATACTTGAGAACATTCTTTGGCTCCCCTTGTGTCGAATCAATAAGTTTGGGTTCAATAGTGCACCCTCGAAAACTGTTGCGATCCCCTATACTTGTGGGTTATCAAGACTATTTTTGGGGGCCGTTGCCGGGGAGCATATCTCTATTCTTTGTGTCAGTTGGGATTTATATCTGCTGATCACTATGAGGAACTTGAAAGACGAAAGAACTAAGATTTTTCCATCAACTACGAGGGGACGTAAGGAACTGCCATCTAGCTCTGCACTTGATTCACCATCTATTTTGAGTAAGCTTTCGACACCTAAACCTGCTTCTGCTATTAATTCTGATATGTTGCATGTTATTGATGATGACACTTCTTCTATGCATGATACTTATGATTAAACTACTTCTATGCTTGATACTACTGTGCGATGCTACGTCTTGAGATTGCGTTGGTTTTCCTCGAAGAGGACAGGGTGATGCAGCAATAGTAGCGTAATTATTTCCCTCAGTTTTTGAGAACCAAAGTATCAATCCAGTAGGAGGCTCCTCAAAAGTCCCACGCACCTACACAAAAAAACTGAGAACTTGCAACCAACGCGATAAAGGGGTTGTCAATCTCTTCACGGCCACTTGCGAAAGTGAGATCTAATAAAGATAGTAAGATAAGATAAATATATTTTTGGTATTTTATAATATAGATGCAAAAAGTAAAGATGCAAATAAAAGTAGAATGGAAGCAAATATGATAAGAGATAGACCCGGGGGCCATAGGTTTCACTAGTGGCTTCTCTCAAGATAGCATAAGTATTACGGTGGGTGAACAAATTACTATCGAACAATTGATAGAAAAGCGAATAAGTATGAGATTATCTAGGCATGATCATGTATATAGGCATCACATCCATAACAAGTAGACCGACTCCTGCCTGCATCTACTACTATTACTCCACACACCAACCGACTCCTGCCTGCATCTAGAGTATTAAGTTCACAGGAACAGAGTAACGCATTAAGCAAGATGACATGACGTGGAGGGATAAACTCAAGCAATATGATATAAACCCCATCTTGTTATCCTCGATGGCAACAATACAATATGTGCCTTGCAACCCTTTCTGTCACTGGGTAAGGACACCGCAAGATTGAACCCAAAGCTAAGCACTTCTCCCATGGCAAGAAAGATCAATCTAGTAGGCCAAGCCAAAATGATAATTCGAAGAGACTTGCAAAGATAACTCAATCATACATAAAATAATTCAGAAAAGATTCAAATATTATTCATAGATAAAATTGATCATAAACCCACAATTCATCGGATCTCAACAAACACACCGCAAAAAGAGTTTACATTCAATAGATCTCCACAAGAGAGGGGGAGAACATTGTATTGAGATCCAAAAAGAGAGAAGAAGCCATCTAGCTAATAACTATGGACCCGTAGGTCTGTGGTAAACTACTCACAACTCATCGGAGGGGCAAGGATGTTGATGTAGAGGCCCTTCGTGGTCGATTCCCCCTCCGGCAAAACGCCGGCGAAGGCTCCAAGATGGGATCTCGCAGATACAGAAGGTTACGGTGGTGGAAATTGTGTTTCGTCTGCCCCCAGGATGTTTTCGGGGTACGTAGGTATATATAGGAGGAAGAAGTACGTCGTGGACGCCCGAGGGGCCCACGAGACAGGGGGCTCGCCCTACAGGGGGGCGCGCCCTCCTATCTCGTGAGAGCCTCG
Organism: Aegilops bicornis; assembly: GCA_021605145.1. NCBI lineage: Eukaryota > Viridiplantae > Streptophyta > Magnoliopsida > Poales > Poaceae > Aegilops > Aegilops bicornis. The sequence continues at coordinate 15,572,789 of CM038671.1, forward strand.
ACTGCTTCTTGACTTGCACTCCAAGTCCTCTCGATCACGTTCGTTCCAAAAATCACGCTCCCGAAGGTTTCATTCCGTTTGGACTCCGTTTGATATTCCTTTTCTTCGAAATACTGAAATAGGCAAAAAAAAAAACACTGGGCTGGGCCTCCGGTTAGTAGGTTAGTCCCAAAAATGATATAAATGTGTAAAATAAAGCCCATAAATATCCAAAAGGGGTAATATAATAGCATGGAACAATAAAAAATTATAGATACGTTGGAGACGTATCAAGCATCCCCAAGCTTAATTCCTGCTCGTCCTCGAGTAGGTAAATGATAAAAAAGAAATTTTTGATGTGGAATGCTACCTAGCATAAAAACTACAGGAATCCAGTATTTTGCCGTCCGCCATGGCGGACGGCAAAGGCACGGATGGCGGACGGCAAAGAGCTTTGCTGTCAGCGGCGGACGGCAAAGAGTGACGGCAAAGACAGGGTCGGCAAACAGGTCCTTTGTAAACGCACTTTTCACGGCGGACGGCAAAGAGTCCTTTGCCTCTGATGGCGGACGGCAAAGGGAGGGGCGGCAAAATACTTGACGTCCGCCAGGCGTTAGTCCGTTAGGTGGCTAACGGCGGCCTTTGCCTCCGCCAATGACGGCAAATTTGACCACCCCTTTGCCGTCCGCCAGTTGACATCAGCAGTGCGTCAACGCCCACGGTGGTTTGTCGTCAGCCACGGCGGATGGCAAAGGTTATGTCTTTGCCATCAGCTTTTCTTTTGCCGTCGACCACCGACGGCAAAACCTTTGCCGTCTCCACGGTAGGCAAATTTGCCAAATGGCACAGTGCGGGGAAGCACATGTGGGCGCCACGTGTCCCTTTGCCTCTGATGGCGGACGGCAAAGGGCTCTTTGCCGTCGATGTGACGACAAAGAGCCTGCACTGCCTCTTTTTAATTTTGTTTTTCTTATATCCAACAATTATCACAGCACACAGCACATATATATCCATCACATAAATATCACAGCACATATATATATCACAGCACATATATATCCATCACATAAATATCCAGCACATATATGTCCATCCATACATACATAGTAGGTTGCACATAGTCCCATCAATCCATACATATTACAATATGCAAAGTTTCATCATAGCAAGCGAGCAGAATACAAGAAGTGCATCAAAGGAAAAAACAAGCAATCCATCATATGATGCTGGCTTCCGTGAAGTGAATGAAACCTGCAAAATGACAAATAAGAAAGTTAGAAAAAGAATAGAAGAAGAAGAAGAAGAAGAAGACTATAAGAAGAAGTATATGCCATTTATTAGCTAACTTAGGTGAACTGGATCATTTATGAGCTAAATTAGTTGAAATGGATCGTTTATGAGCTAAGTTAGGTGAAATGGATCGTTTATGAGCTAAGTTAGGTGAAATGGATCATTTATGAGCTAACCTAGGTGAAATGGGTCGTTTATGAGCTAACCTAGGTGAAATAGGTCGTTTATGAGCAAACCTAGGTGAAATGGGTCGTTTATGAGCTAACCTAGGTGAAATGGGTCGGTTATGAGCTAACCTAGGTGAAATGCATCATTTTGGAGCTAAGTTAGGTGAAATGGATCGTTTATGAGCTAACCTAGGTGAAATGGATCATTTATGATCTAATCTAGGTGAAATGGGTCGTTTATGAGCTAACCTAGGTGAAATAGGTCGTTTATGAGCTAACCTAGGTGAAATGGGTCGTGTATGAGCTAACCTTGATGAAATGGGTCGTTTATGAGCTAACCTAGGTGAAATAGGTCGTTTATGAGCTAACCTAGGTGAAATGGGTCGTTTATGAGCTAACCTTGGTGAAATGGGTCGTTTACGAGCTAACCTAGGTCAAATGAATCATTTATGAGCTAACCTAGGTGAAATGGATCATTTTGGAGCTAACTTAGTTGAAATGGGCCGTTTATGAGCTAACTAAGGTGAAATGCCACGTTTTTTAGCTAACTAAGGTGAAATGGGTCATTTTGGAGCTAACCTAACGTAGGTAAAATGGATCATTTAGGAGCTAATCTATGTAAAATGGGTCATTTTAGAGCTAACTTGGATAAATTGGATCACTTGTAAGCTAACTAAGGTAAAATGAGTCATTTTAGAGCTAACTTAGGTAAAATGGATCGTTTATGAGCTAATTAAGCTAATTATGCAATTTTTGACATAAGTAAGCTAACTCTAGGTCATTATGGTAAGCATATTGGAGGAAATAAGGCTAAGTCTAAGTCTAGAGAAACTTACCGTGATCAGGAAGGTGTAGTAGCGGGCTGGCTCGTGCCGGTAGCTGGAGAAGGATCGTGCGATGCGTTTCTGGAGTTAAGCTGCACCAAAGATCATTTCCAATGTCTCGTTAGCATTATGACACTCAAATGTTAAGACTAGCAAGTAATGTCCATTCTAATTAAACTCGCCGTGCTCCCAGGAGCAATCACTGGCATCGGCGGAGCGGTCTGACCGGACTTCTCGCACACAGACTGCACATTTGGTTTTCACAATAGAGTCATACTAGTTAGTAATGAGACTCAAATGTTAAGACTAGCAAGTAATCTGCAGAAGAAACTTACCACAAGGAGCTCATACATGGCCCTTGCCTGCATGTCATTCTGTGCCCTCTCCTCCTCCAACATCTTTGTCGTCCTCTCCTCCAACTCCCGCTGCCTCTCCACCGCCTCCGCCAGAAGTTTCTCCGTTCTATCTCTCTCACTCTGTATAGCAGCCTGCAACACCACTCACATGACCATTTGTAATCATTGATGGAAGCGCACACAATGTAATGGAGAAAGATAGCTGAGTACGTATAACTAACCTTGATGGCGAGTTGGACTGGCCGTTCACGAGGCCTTATCTCAGGAGCGGAGCTCAACTGGCGCGCCTTGATCTCCGAGAGAGTGCTAGGACAACGGATAAGTCCATCTCCCATGGCTATGGAGCCATGGGACCTCCCGCCACCAGATATCATCAGCAACTCTGTATCAATGGGACCCTGGCCCGGGTTAAAGTCCTCCCCTTTCCTCGCCTTCCCCTGATCTCTATATTGCACGAGCTTGTCGTGGGCGGAGATGTTGGTGAAGTTCTTTGCATCATCGAGGTCGACGCAGAGAATGCCTTGACTTTCTTGTAAGGGCCGGTGTGGGCCATGGCATACAGGTCGTACACCTCTGGCACCTTATCCGCCTTATTGTAGCATGCCTGAAAGAGAGAAACAAAGTAAATTAGTAATTAAAGGGCTAAAGCTAGCATGACGAATGAATTGCATGAATCATGAAGCAAACCACATACCCAGTTCCGCCCGTACTGAAATAAGTTGGAGCTGCCTTGGTGGTGTGGCACACCTTCCATTTGGGCACGTTTGTCCTTGGCCTCGTTGTGGGTGGCCCGCCATTCTTTTGAGCACCACGCATTGACCAACACCTCCCAACAATCCATCCGATCCGCACACCATCTCGGAGGGGCCTAAGTTAGCAAATAGAAACTTCAGCTTCTGGCTATGAATTACTAAATGAAGGAATTAAGTACAAGGCCTTAAGAATTACCTTCATGTACTGCTCCTTACTCAAGAACTTATCGCGGCACTCCTGCTTGGGCTTCTTGATACCACGCCCGCGTAGTAGTCTCGGACAGCCTGCACCCGAGCCTCATGCCGTAAGTTACAAGTAGGTGCTTGCACTCCTTGTGGATAACATCTGCCGCCTCCTCCTCGTATCCCTCCTCACACCTGTAGAATGTCTGCAATCAAATGAGACAATATTGATTAGTACAATTAATAACTAGCTAGTTGAAGATTTTTAATTGTGTAAAGGAGAAATTACCCAGAACTTTCTGATCACCACGTCTGCCCTCGTCTTGCACAAGACACCGTCGATAATCTCACCCGGCGGGGCCGGGGCAGCCAAGTAGTGCTCCTAGCTCAAGCCAAGATCTGGAAGCCGACCCTCACCAGGCAACGTGACAAACCCCGGAAAGTTTTGCCGAATCAGAACTCCAAGGACGGAGTTGGGCCGGCGGACACTTTCATGGTGGTCCCAACCCCTGCAGCATGACAAGGCCAACGCATTAGTTATTTGAAGAAACGTGAATGCAGAAGGTACAAAAAGATTAAATGCACTTACCTCTCCCCATCAGGGAAAATCAACCACCTCTGCTCGCGGGTCGCCGGCACGGACGGGAGCCGTGTAGCACCACGCTGGTAGACGTTGCCCCCCTCCTCCCCCTCCTCCTCAAAATCAGTCGGCTCCCCGCCATCATCAGCATGGCCACTCGGCTCCCCGCCATCATCAGCATGGCCACTCGGCTCCTCAGGCTGACCCGACCAAGTACCCCATCCAGACGTGTGCTCCTCCGGGGTCTCGTGGGCCGAAGGCCCGTCGACCCGAGGCTCGTGGGCCGAAGACCCGTGGACCGGAGGCTCGTGGACCGGAGCCTATGTAGCCTCCTCCTCAGACGAGTCCACCCTAGCAGTCACGTGCTCGGGTGAAACAGCTGGGGGCGGTGGCGAGGAAGGCGCCGTAAGAGTCACCCTACCTCCTCTCCCGCGACCACGTGCTCCACCTCCTCTCTTCTTCTTACCTCGTCCCCTGCTGGGCACCGCGGTCGACGAAGAAGGGCCCGGCGGTGTCGCCATACTGTCCAGCAACGCTCGGCGGAGAGGTGCGTGTGGAATGGAAGACCTCGCACCACGCGCCGACGAAGAAGGGGCCTTTGGGTAGAAAGCGTCCAAATACTGTCATAATTGTGTCATAGCATTCTCTGCCCAAGTTGAATTGAGCCTTCAGAGCCATTACTTGTGAGATGGCATCCAACTGACAAAGCTCAGTGTGCTCGTGGAGCGGACGTTTTGAAGACTCCAACATTTCATTGAAGGCCTTTGCAGATTCCTCCATCTCCTTGTCCGAATCCCGAGCATCATCATAGTATTGCACCATGTTTTCCAACCCGGTACCATGCTCGTCGGTGCAACGATGATCCACCTCAGCTCGGTCACGTTGGGCAGACTCACCATGAAATGTCCACACCGTATAATCGGGCGTAAAACTATTCTTCTGCGGGTGTTTGCCCATTTCAGCCTCTGTCCTCTTTTCCCAATTGCCGCACCGTAAACAGGGGCACCAGGTTTTCTTCTGGCCATTTGCAAATGCGGCTTGCACAAACCCCTTGGTTTTTGTGAACCATTCAGCGCTCCATTTGTTATGACCAGTGTGACGGTATACATCCACGCACGATCACTCATCTTGACTGTCAGAGCTATTGGACACACAACAATTATATATGTAATTCACCATGTATATATTCATCAGTTGATCTACTTTGTCAATTTTATTACGTCCATGCAACCTACACTCTAATAGGTAATGATAGGTCCTAATCCCACCCGTGTATGTGTAGATTGGGTTCATTTTCCCATGCTATGCTCCGGATCCGGCGCTTAAAATTTCGGCAGCACCTCCTGCTGTTCTCACGATACATGTCTGCAATAAATAGAGAGGATGTGTACCGGAGAACAACAGGAGGCAATCGACAAAATTTATGCGTCGGATCCGAGCAAAGCATATGGGAAAACGAACCCAATCTACACATACTGGGTTGTCCATGGATAGCGTTGGACAATTCGAAGAATCAAGGTTATAAATATGCAAATGCATGCATATTTATAACTATGACGCTTTCGAACGGGAGACACATATTGGTTACGCATCCTGATGATTCAAGACACATATATAGCTAGCTATCAAGTTTCATCGGAATAGATCAAATAATTAATGGGGGAGGAGGACATGTCATTTGTGTGAACCCACGAACGAAGAAGCAGAGCTCGTCAAACGCACGGCGAGGTCGTCGAACACCAAACCTCGCAGCGATGAAACAACTGCACATTTAAAACTACCCGATCAACACAATTATATATGATGTTTTTCATAACAAAATCGAAAAATATATGACCTACCTAACTAATAATTCACAAATATATGACCCCGTCGGCCTCTGGAAGGCCAAAGAACACCTTTTCGGGAGGTGTCGGGGTCGGTGTCGTGTCGGTGTCGGGTGCCGTGTCGGGTGGGAGTCGGGTCGGGGTCGGGTGTCGGGTCGGGGTCGAGTGCCGTGTCGGTGTCGGGTCGGGGTGTCGGGTCAGGCTCGGGGTTAGTGTCGGTGTCGGGGTGGTCGGGGTCTCGGGGTGGGGTCTCGGGTCAGTGCCGGGTCGGAGTCGGGGTGTAAATGTCGGTGTCGGGTCGGGGTGTCGGGGTGTCGGGGTCGGTGTGTGGTGTCGGGGTCGGGGTGTCGTGTCGGTGTCGGGGTGCCGTGTCGGGGTCGGGGTCGGGGTCTCGGGGTCGGGGTGTCGTGTCGGGGTGCCGGGTCGGGGTCGGGGTGCCGTGTCGGGTCGGGGTTTTTTCCTCTTTTTTCCTTTTCTTCTTCTTCCTCTTCTTCCTTTTCTGCTTTTTTTTCCTTCTTCTTCTTCTTCTTCTTCTTCTTCTTCTTCTTCTTCTTCTTCTTCCTCCTCCTTTCCTTTTTCCTCTTCTTCTTCTCCTCCTCTCCTCTTTTTTCTTCTTCTTCTTCCTCTTCTTCTTTTTTCATCTCCTCCTCCTCTTCTTCTTCTTCATTTCCTTTTTCCTCTTCTTCTTCACCTCCTCTCCTGTTTTTTTCTTCTTCTTCTTCTTCTTTCCTAAAACTGAACTAAACCTAAAACTAAACCTAAATCTAAACTAAACATAAATCTAAAACTAAAAAAACAGAAGAAAAAAAGGGAAAAAACTAAATCTAAACCTAAAACTAAACTAAAACTAAACCTAAACCTAAAACTAAACCTAAAACTAAAACTAAAACTAAAACTAAACTAAACATAAACCTAAAACTAAAAAAATAGAAGAAAAAAAAGGAAAAACAGAGGAGAGGTAGAGCTCACAGGCGGTGGAGGAGGTGGCTGGTGGAGGAGGCGGGCGGCCTGGGAGGCGGGCGCTGCCCGGGCGGGCGCGAGGGGGGGCCGGGCGCCGAGGAGGCGGGCGCCGAGACGGCAGGGGGGGCGATGGGCGGGGGGCGACGGCGCTGGGCGGCAAGTGGCGACGAGGCGGGGGCCGGTGGAGGAGGCGGGCGGTTCGGAGGCGGCGCTGCCTGGGCGGGCGCTGAAGCGGGCGCCAGGCTGGGGCGGGCGCCGAGACGGTGGCGGCGGGGCGACGGGGCGGGTGGTGGTGCGACCGGGCGGCGGCGAGTGGTGGGGGGCGGCGCGCGTGTGGGAGCAGGGGAGAGAAACAGAGAGAGAGGGGCGGGGTGGGGGCGCGTCGTTGGATATGTTTAATCTTTGTCGTCCGCCACCTTTGCCGTCTGGCTAATGTGCGAGTCCGCTAGCAGACGGCAAAGAGGGGGGCCGTTAAGTATTTTTTAACCAGCTCCTCAGTGGGGCCCCCTCCCTCTTTGCCGTCTGCTAGCGGACGGCAAAGAATCTTTGCCGTCAGCTAGCGGACGGCAAAGAACTGGCTGATGGCAAAGGCTTTCTTTGCCATTGGCCAGTTCTTTGTCGTCTGCTTCGTGGTGATGGCAAGAAGCTTCTTTGTCGTCTGCTAGCAGGCGGCAAAGAAACTTCTTTAATAAATCGCTGCTAGGCGGCAAGAAAACTGGCAGAATAACAAAATGGCTGATTCGATGGTGGATCAATGTAATTTTCTTTATTGTGGCATGAATGTTCAGATCCAAATGATTCAAAATAAAAGCTTATAAAACATAAAAATAATAATGCTTCAAAGCATACTAACAAATAATCATGTCCTATCAAAATAGCATAGCCAAAGAAAGCTTATCCCTACAAAATCATATAGTTAGGCCATGCTTCATTTTCATTACACAAAAATACTCCCATCATGCACAACCCCGATGACGAGCCGAGCAATTGTTTCATACTTTTTAACGCGCTTCAGCTTTTTCAACTCTTACGCAATACATGAGCGCAAGCCATGGACATAGCACTATGGTGGTATATGGTGGTGGTTGTGAGGACAAAAAGGGAGAAGATAGTCTCACATCAACTAGGTGTATTAACGGGCTATAGGGAGATGCCCATTAATAGATATCAATGTGAGTGAGTAGGGATTGCCATGCAACGGATGCACTAGAGCTATAAATATATGAATGCTCAACAAAAGAAACTAAGTGGGTGTGCATCCAACTTGCTTTTTCACGAAGACCTAGGGCATTTTGAGGCAGCCCATCATTGAAATATACAAGCCAAGTTCTATAATGAAGAATTCCCACTTAGTATATGAAAGTGACAACATAGGAGACCCTCTATCATGAAGATCATGGTGCTACTTTGAAGCACAAGTCTGGAAAAAGAGATAGTAGCATTGTCCCTTCTCTCTTTTTCTCTCATTTTATTTTTTCCTTTTATTTTTTTTTATTTTTTTCCTTCTTTTTTTTCTTCTTTGGACTTTCTTTTTTTTTTTGCCTTTCTCATTTTTTTCTTTTCTCATTTTTTTTCTTTTTGTAAAGTCCGAAGTCTCATCCTGACTTGTGGGGGAATCATAGCCTTCGTCACCCTTTCCTCACTAAGACAATGCTCTAATAATGAAGATCATCACACTTTTATGGATTTACAACTCAAGAATTACAACTCAAAGCTAGAACAAGATATGACTCTATATGAATGCCTCCGACGGTGTACCGGGATATGCAATGAATCAAGAGCGACATGTATGAAAATTATGAAGGTGGCCTTGCCACAAATACGATGTCAGCTACATGATCATGCAAAGAGCAATATGACAATGATGGAACGTGTCATAATAAACGGAGCGGTGGAAAGTTGCATGGCAATATATCTCGGAATGGCTATGGAAATGCCATAATAGGTAGGTATGGTGGCTGTTTTGAGGAAGTTAAATAAAGGGTTTATGATACGGGCGAAAGTTGCGGGGTAATAATAAAGGCTACCAAAGTGGAAGGATGAGTGTGCATATATCCATGGACTCACATTAGTCAAAAAGAACTCATATACTAATTGCAAAAGTCTACTTAGCCCTCGAAGCAAAGTACTACTACGCATGCCCCAAGAGGGATAGATTGGTAGGAAAAGACCATCGCTCGTCCCCGAGTGCCACTCATAAGGAAGACAATCAAAAGAGCACCTCATGCAACAAATTTGTCACACAACTTTTACCATACGTGCATGCTACGGGACTTGCCAACTTCAACAAAAGTATTTCTCAATTTCATAATTACCCACTAGCATGACCCTAACATTACTACCTTTATATCTCAAAACAATTATCAAGAATCAAGTTGATCATAGCATCCAATTCTTTTTCTATGATAGTTTTTATTATACCCAACTTAGATGCTCATCATTCTAAGACCAACTTTGTAACCATAGCAAATACCATGCTGTTCTAAAAGACTCTCAAAAAGATATAGGTGAAGCATGAGAGACTAGAAATTTCTTCAAAATTAAGACACCACCGTGCTCTAAAAGATATAAGTGAAGCACTAGAGCAAAAACTATCAAGCTCAAAAGGTATAAGTGAATCACATAGAGTATTCTAGCAAATTCTAATCAAATAGGCTTCTCCCAAAAGGTGTGTACAGAAAGGATGATTGTGGTAAACTAAAAAGCAAAGACTACTATAATACACGACGCACCAAGAAAAACACATATCATGTAGCGAATAAAAATATAGCTCCAAGTAAAGTTACCAATGAACGAAGACGAAAGAGGGGATGCCTTCCCGGGGCATCCCCAAGCTTAAACTTTGGCTATCCTTGAATATCTTGGGGTGCCTTGGGCATCCCCAAGCTTAGGCTCTTGCCACTCCTTATTCCATAGTCCATAAAAGCTTTACCCAAAACTTGTAAACTTCACAACACAAAACTCAACAGGAAATCTTATAAGCTCCGTTAGTGAAAGAAAACAAAACCACCACATAAGGTACTGCAATCAACTCATTCTTTATTTATTTTGGTGTTAAACCTACTGTATTCCAACTTCCTTATGGTTTATAAACTAATTTACTAGCCATAGATGCATTGAAATAAGCAAACAACACACGAAAAACAGAATCTGTCAAAAACAGAACAGTCTGTAGCAATCTGTAACTAACGCAAACATATGGAACTCTAAAAATCCTACCAAAATAGGAAGTCCTGGACAATTTTTTTATTGATCAGCAGCAAAAATAATCAACGCAAAATCATTTTTCTGTGATTTAACAAAATTATATTCGTGCGCGCAAAGTTTCTGTTTTTCAGCAGAATCAAATCAACTATCATCATAGGTTATCCTATAGGTTCTACTTGGCACAAACACTAATTAAAATATAAAAACACATCTAAACAGAAGGTAGATGCAAGATTTATTACTAAACAAGAGCAAAAACAAAAAACATAAAGAAAAATTGGGTTGCCTCCCAACTAGCGCTATCGTTTTAACGCCCCTAGCTAGGCATAAAAGCAAAGATAGATCTAACGAGTGCCCTATTTGGCACTAAATTCATAAGTAGCCCGCATGATAGATTCATAAGGTAATTTGACTTTCTTTCTTGGAAAGTGCTCCATGCCTTTCTTTAATGGAAATTGGAATCTAATATTCCCTTCCTTCATATCAATAATCGCGCCAATCGTTCTAAGGAAAGGTCTACCAAGAATAATAGGGCAAGAAAGATTGCAATCTGTATCAAGAACGATAAAATCTACGGGCACCAAATTTCTATTTGCAACAATGAGAACATCATTGATCCTTCCCATTGGCTTTTTAATGGTGGAATCCGCAAGGTGCAAATTTAACAAGCAATCATCAAGATCATGGAAACCTAGAATATCACATAAAGTTTTCGGAATTGTGGAAACACTAGCACCCAAATCACACAAAGAAAAACACTCATAATCTTTAATTCTAATCTTTATAGTAGGTTCCCACTCATCATTAAGTTTTCTAGGTATAGAAACTTCCAAATTAAGTTTTTCATCATAAGATTGCATCAAGGCATCAACAATATGTTTGGTAAAAGCTTTGTTTTGACTATAAGCATGAGGAGAATTAACAACGGATTGCAACAAGGAAATACAACCTTTTAAAGAACAATTACCATAATAAAATTCCTTGAAATCCGAGATAGTAGGTTCAATGTTATTTGAAGTTGTGACTTCTCCAATCTCACTTTTACCAAATTTAGCATCAAGATCTAAAGACTCTGAATTCTTGGGACGCTTTCTAGGCAAAGTTGATTCATCATCAGTCCCATAATCATCAAAATTCATATTGCAAAACATAGATCTAATAGGAGACGCATCAATAACTTTAAGATCTTCATCACTATTTTCATGGAAACTAGAAGAACACGCTTTTATAAAGCTATCTTTCTTAGCACGCAACCTAGCGGTTCTTTCCTTACACTCATCAATGGAAATTATCATTACTTTGAGAGACTCATTGATATCATGCTTAGGAGGATAAGATCTAAGTTTAAGAGAATCAACATCAAGCGAAAGTCTATCAGCGTTCCTAGCCAAATCATCAACTTTGAGCAATTTTTCTTCAAGCAAAGCATTAAAATTCTTTTGAGAAATCATAAATTCTTTCACACTATTCTCAAAATCAGAGGGCATCTTATTAAAATTACCATAAGAATTATTGTAGGAATTTCCATAATTATTAGAGGAATTACTAGGGAACAGTCTAGCATTAAAGTTTCCTCTATAAGCATTGTTTCCAAAACTATTCCTACCAACAAAATTCACATCCATAGATTCATTATTATTCTCAATCAAGGAAGACAAAGGCATATCATTGGGATCAACAGGAGTATTTTTAGTAGCAAAAAAATTCATAAGTTCATCCATCTTTCTACTCAAAACATTAATTTCTTCTATAGCATGCACTTTTTTACTAGAAGATCTTTCGGTGTGCCATTGAGAATAATTAGCCATAATATTATCAAGAAGTTTTGTAGCATCTCCTAACGTGATTTTCATAAACGTGCCTCCCGCGGCCGAATCTAAGAGATTTCTAGAAGCAAAGTTCAAACCGGCATAAAAAATTTGTATGATCATCCATAAATTCAAACCATGAGTAGGCCAATTACGAAGCATCAATTTCATTCTTTCCCAAGATTGGGCAACATGCTCATGATCAAGTTGTTTAAAATTCATAATATCGTTCCTAAGAGTGATAATCTTGGCAGGAGGAAAATACTTAGAGATAAAAGCATCTTTGCACTTGTTCCAAGAATCAATACTATTTTTAGGCAAAGATGAAAACCAAACTTTAGCACGATCTCTAAGAGAAAACGGAAATAACTTCAATTTGACAATATTGTTATCCGTATCTTTCTTCTTTTGCATATCACACAAATCAACAAAGTTGTTTAAATGAGTAGCGACATCTTCACTAGGAAGGACGGCGAATTGATCTTTCATAACAAGATTCAGCAAAGCAGTATTGGTTTCACAAGACTCAACATCATTAAGAGGAGCAATCGGAGTACTAAGGAAATCATTATTATTGGTATTCGATAAATCACACAATTTGGTATTATCTTGTGCCATGGCAACAAGTAATCCAACACACAAGCAAACAGAAAAAGGCAAGCGAAAAGAGAGGAGGAGATTGGGAAAGAGAGAGCGAATAAAACGGCAAGGGTGAAGTGGGGGAGAGGAAAACGAGAGGCAAATGGCAAATAATGTAAATGCGAGGGAGATGGGTTTGTGATGGGTACTTGGTATGTCTTGACTTGAGCGAAGACCTCGCCGGCAACGGCGCCAGAAATCCTTCTTGCTATGTCTTGAGCTTGCGTTGGTTTTCTTCGAAGAGGAGAGGGTGATGCAGCAATAGTAGCGTAAGTACTTCCCTCAGTTTTTGAGAACCAAGGTATCAATCCAGTAGGAGGCTCCTCAAAAGTCCCACGCACCTACACAAACAAGCTGAGAAATCACAACCAACGCGATAAAGGGGTTGTCAATCCCTTCACGGCCACTTGCGAAAGTGAGATCTAATAAAGATAGTAAGATAAGATAAATATATTTTTGGTATTTTATAATATAGATGCAAAAAAGTAAAGATGCAAATGAAAGTAGATTGGAAGCAAATATGATAAGAGATAGACCCGGGGGCCATAAGTTTCACTAGTGGCTTCTCTCAAGATAGCATAAGTATTACGGTGGGTGAACAAATTACTGTCGAGCAATTGATAGAAAAGCGAATAATTATGAGATTATCTAGGCATGATCATGTATATAGGCATCACGTCCATAACAAGTAGACCGACTCCTGCCTGCATCTACTACTATTACTCCACACATCGACCGACTCCTGCCTGCATCTAGAGTATTAAGTTCATAGGAACAGAGTAATGCATTAAGCAAGATGACATGATGTAGAGGGATAAACTCAAGCAATATGATATAAACCCCATCTTGTTATCCTCGATGGCAACAATACAATACGTGCCTTGCAACCCTTTACATCCTTTGGGTAAGGACACCAAGATTGAACCCAAAGCTAAGCACTTCTCCCATGGCAAGAAAGATCAATCTAGTAGGCCAAACCAAACTGATAATTCGAAGAGACTTGCAAAGATAACTCAATCATACATAAAAGAATTCAGAGAAGATTCAAATATTATTCATAGGTAAACTTGATCATAAACCCACAATTCATCGGATCTCGACAAACACACCGCAAAAAGAGTTTACATTGAATAGATCTCCACAAGAGAGGGGAGAACATTGTATTGAGATCCAAAAGAGAGAAGAAGCCATCTAGCTAATAACTATGGACCCGTAGGTCTGTGGTAACTACTCACAACTCATCGGAGGGGCAAGGATGTTGATGTAGAGGCCCTCCGTGGTCGATTCCCCCTCCGGCAGAACACCGGCGAAGGCTCCAAGATGGGATCTCGCGGATACAGAAGGTTACGGTGGTGGATATTTTGTTTCGTCTGTCCCCAGGATGTTTTCGGGGTACGTAGGTATATATAGGAGGAAGAAGTACGTCGGTGGGCCTTGCGAGGGCCACGAGGCAGGCGCGCCCTACAGGAGGGGCGCGCCCTCCTATCTCGTGGGAGCCTCGGCTGCTTCTTGACTTGCACTCCAAGTCCTATGGATCACGTTCGTTCCAAAAATCACGCTCCCGAAGGTTTCATTCCGTTTGGACTCCGTTTGATATTCCTTTTCTTCGAAATACTGAAATAGGCAAAAAAAAACAGCAACACGGGCTGGGCCTCCAGTTAGTAGGTTAGTCCCAAAAATGATATAAATGTGTAAAATAAAGCCCATAAACATCCAAAAGGGGTAATATAATAGCATGGAACAATCAAAAATTATAGATACGTTGGAGACGTATCATGCCATTAGGTGAATTTCTTGATGAACAACTTGCTAGGGCTAGAGAGAATTTGAAACTGATAATATTGATGAAAGTGATGATGAAGATTCTCCCCTAGATATGAATTGCCTGTTGTGCCTGAGGGTAATGTTATGGATGAAGAACTGCTAGAGATTTTCTTGCTTGCAATGATAGATCTAATCTTAAGAAATTATTAGCTAAGCTGAAAGAAAATTCTCTTAATGCTAGAATGAAATATGACCCTGCTTTTGCTACTTCACCTATCTGTGTTACTAATAAGGATTATGATTTCTCTATCGATCCTGAGATAATTACCCTGGTTGAATCTGATCCTTTTTATTGCTATGAATCTGAAACTGTTGTGGCACATCTTACTAAGTTAAATGATATAGCCACCCTGTTCACTAATGATGAGAAAACTCGTTACTACTATATCCTTAAATTATTTCCGTTCTCACTAAAGGGTGATGCTAAAACATGGTTTAACTCTCTTGATCCTAGTTGTGTGTGTAGTCCCCAGGATATGATTTATTACTTCTCTGCTAAATATTTCCCCGCTCATAAGAAACAAGCTCCTTTAAGGGAAATATATAATTTTGTGCAAATTTAAGAAGAGAGTCTCCCACAAGCTTGGGGGAGGCTTCTCCGATTACTTAATGCTTTGCCTGATCATCCTCTCAATAAAAATGAAATACTTGATATCTTTTATAATGGACTAATTGATGCTTCCAGAGACCCCCTGGATAGTTGTGATGGTTGTGTTTTCAGGGAAAGAACTGTTGATCAAGCTGAATTGCTATTGAATAATATGTTGACTAATGAAAATAATTGGACACTTCCTGAACCAACTCTTACGCCAACTACGAAGAAAAGAGGTGTTCTATTTCTCAGTCCAGAATATATGCAAGAGGCAAAGAAATCTATGAAAGAAATAGGTATTAAAGTTGAACATGTTAAGACTTACCTCATGTTGAAATACATGGCCTTAATATACCATCTATTGAAGAAATACATGGTCTTGATAACCCGACACAGGTAGTAAAGGTAAATTCTCTCTATAGATATGATAAAGTTGAAATCCCATCTACTAAGTTTGCTAGCCAATGCTTGGATGAGTTTGATGACTAAATGGCTAAACAAGAAAACTTCAATGCTTATGTTGGTAGACAATTGAAACAAAATGCTTATATGATTTGACACTTCAGTGGTTATATGTAGAGCAAGTGCTTAAAGCTCAAAATGATTTGCTCAATGAAATAAATGATAAGAAAAATGATAATGTTGTTAGAGTTATACTAGAGGTGGTAAAATGACTCAGGAACCCTTATATCCTCAGGCCACCCTAAGAGAATTGAGCAAGATTCTCAGAGAGATAATGTTGATGCGCCTAGTCCTTCTAAAAAGAAGAAGAAGAAAAATGATAGGACTTCGCATTCTTCTAGTGAACCTGTTGTAGACACACCTGAGAATCCCAATGATATTTCTATTTCTGATGCTGAAACACAATCTGGTGATGAACACGAACTAGTGATAATGTTAATGATAATGTTCATGTTGATGCTCAGCCTAGCAATAACAATGATGTAGAGATTGAACCTACTATTGATCTTGATAACCCACAATCAAAGAATCAACGTTATGATAAGAGAGACTTTGTTGCTAGGAAGCACGGTCAAGAAAGAGAACCATGGGTTCAGAAACCCATGCCTTTTCCTCCTAAACCATCCAAGAAAAAGGATGATGAGGATTTTGAGCGCTTTGCTGAAATGATTAGACCTATCTTTTTGCGTATGCGTTTGACTGATATGCTTAAAATAATTCCTTATCCTAAGTACATGAAAGATATTTTTACTAATAAAAGAAAGATTCGGAAGCTGAAATTTCCACCATGCTTGCTAATTATACTTTTAAGGGTGGAATACCAAAGAAACTTGGAGATCCAGGAGTACCAACTATACCATGCTCCATTAAAAGAAACTATGTTAAAACTGCTTTATGTGATCTTGGAGCCGGTGTTAGCGTTATGCCTCTCTCTTTATATCGTAGACTTGAATTGAATAAGTTGACACCTACTGAATTATCTTTGCAAATGGCCGATAAATCAACCGCTATACATGTCGGCATTTGTGAGGATGTGACTGTTGTGGTTGCAAACGTTACTATTTTAACGGACTTCGTTATTCTTGATATTCCCGAGGACGATAATATGTCGATTATCCTTGGTAGACCCTTTTTGAATAGTGCAGGGGCTGTTATTGACTGCAACAAAGGCAATGTCACTTTTCATGTTAATGGTAATGAGCATACGGTACACTTTCCGAGGAAACAACCTCAAGTTCACAGTATCAATTCTATTGGAAAAATTACATCGATTATTATTGGAGGTTTTGAATTTCCTCTTCCTACTGTCAAGAAGAAATATGATATTCTTATTATTGGGGATGTACATATCCCCGTTGAGGTAACCTAGAGTTATTCGAAATTTCTCCGGTTCCATGTTATTCGGAATGAGTTCGTTAACAGGACTTGATCAACCTTGTTAGTGGATTCCTGTTGATGAGCATGAGATGGATGAAGTTAGAAGGCACAACCTTCTCTACCCTCCTTTTACTTTCTGTTATTTATATTAAATAAAGCAAAATTTTCTGTCTGTTTTCTGAATTATCCTTGCAATAAAAAAATACCCCGAAAATAAAAGTTCTCCAAATGCCATGAAAATGAAATATGATTTTTTCTAGAATATTTGAGAATATCTGGCACCGAGAACACAACAGAGGGGGCAAGCACCTGGCCACGAGGGTCCAGGGCGCGCCCACCCCCCTGGGGCGCGCCCCCTGCCTCGTGGGCCCCTGGTGGCCCCCCTCCACTTATTCCTGTAGCCACACACTTCCTTCCTCCCAAAAAAATCACCAACCAGCTCAAGCACGAGTTCTAGCTCATCTTGCTGCCATTTTCGATCTCCTTGCTGAAAGCTCCATTCACAAAACTGCTTTGGGGGATTGTTCTTTGGTATGTGACTCCTCTAATGGTCCAATTAGTTTTTGTTCTAGTGCTTTATTCATTGCAATTTTTTGCTGCCTAGGTGACCCTGTTCTTGATCTTGCATGTCAAATTTATATGGTTCCAAGTAGTTCTAATGCATGATATAGTCTCTGGGTACTTATGGGAGTAGTTGCTATCAATTTTGTTGAGTTTGGTTCACTATTATTTTGAGATACTAAAATTTTCAGAAATTTTTTAGAGTAAGAAATATGTCTAGGAAAATGTACCAAGGCGGTTCTTCAAGGAAGCAAGGACCCTGGCTCGCAATACGTGAGCAGGACGATGAACCACCGAGGGAAGCTCAAGTACGACCTTGTGAGTGGCCGTCAGAGGAGTCGATGGTCAAAACAGCCATCAAGGATGAATTTGACGCATATGTGCATAATGCTGATCTTGAGGACTTTATGCTAGATAAGTGCCCTCAGCATTACTACCCTATTGATTCCTTTGTGAGAAGGTTTAAATTCACGTCTACGCGCAATTCTCACACTGTTTTATTTGATCTTTATGATAAATCATATACCATGGACCTAGAAGATTCTAATACTGCTTGTAAACTCCCGCGGTGGGGCAATGTCAATGAACCTCGTAAATCTGAATATAAAGACTTTCTTGCTAGTATCACTGTGGGTGAATCCAGAGAAATCACACAAGCTACCATAGGAAGCATTCATTTTCCTGCTATACATGATTTTGCTCTCTTCATAGGTAGATGCATTAACGATAAAGATGAAGCTTGCCACATGTGCGTTCCTGATCTTAGTGTCCTCAAGAGTGATGTATTAGGTGATAAACAATATAACTTGGGGGCCATTTTTGCACGAAGGCTGCATCCTAATGGTACATGTGGAGATTTGTTTGATGGGATTTATGCAACTCGTGTAGCTAATTATCTTGGTGTACCCATACATGGAAGTGATATGGAGTTGCCTCCCACTTATCTAGATTATGATGCTATGGTTCGTCATCAGTTTCTTGAGAGGAATGAACAGTTCCTCCAATACCGAATGATCTTTGACAGACGTCGCACTGTCCATGTTGCTCTCCCTGCTCCTGGTTTCTTTGATTTTCAGGCAAAAAGGAGATATATTATAACTAGGGAGGAGGCGAACGAGTACGAGAGGAGGACGGAGGCAGCTCGCCTCCAAGCTGCAGCTCGTGAGGCAGTGGTTGTTGCATCTCAGTACGACGACAACTACAACTTTGATCCATGGGCATAGACCAACTTAGGCCAAAAGCCTAAGCTTGGGGGAGTACGTATTTCTCACCGACAGTACATTCATGTTCAGACACTCATTCTAGTTGTCGGTGCTCATACTTTTTCATTGTACTATCCATGCTAGTTTATTTTCTTTTCTTGCTTTCTTCTTGTGTGTTTGATTAACCTTAAGAAAAACCAAAAAAATAGTTAATTTACTTTCCATGCTTGTAGTAGTAATATTAAAAGAAAACCCAAAAGGATTTCTCGTTCTTCTTTTGCTTGTTGGAAGCTTTCCCGTGTAAATAGTTTCATTTCTTTTCTTTGGCGGTCGAGAGGAGAAGACCATAATGAAAATGTTGAGTGGATCTCATATGCATTATTGTTGATTTAACCAAGAGCCCATATTACCTTGTCTTCTCCCTTGAATTGAATGCTTGCAGATTCCAGCTTAGTCCAATGCACTTGCACTATTATTATTACCCACACCGTTCGGTCGTGCAAGTGAAAGGCAATAATGACGATATACGATGGACTGATTGAGATGAGAGAAGCTGGTATGAACTCGACCTATCTTGTTTTTGTAAATATGATTAGTTCATTGTTCCTGATTCGGCCTATTATGAATAAACATGTTTGCAATGACAATTAGAGATTATAGTTGCTTATGCCATGCTTAATTATCTAGGAGTTTATAATGGTTTACCTTGCGTGCCAACATGCTATTAAAATGGTTGTGATGTGGTATGATAGGGTGGTATCCTCCTTTGAATGATTCGAGTGACTTGACTTGGCACATGTTCACGCATGTAGTTGAAACAAAATCAACATAGCCTTCACGATATTTATGTTCATGGTGGATTATATCCTACTCATGCTTGCACTCAGTGTTGATTAATTTTAATGTATGTTCATGACTGTTGTCGCTCTCTAGTTGGTCGCTTCCCAGTCTTTTTCTAGCCTTCACTTGTACTAAGAGGGAATACTGCTTGTGCGTCCAAAATCCAAAAACCCCAAAGTTATTCCATATGAGTCCACCATACCTTCCTATATGATGTATCTACCTGCCGTTCCAAGTAAATTTGTATGTGCCAAACTCTAAACCTTCAAATGAAATTCTGTTTTGTATACTCAAACAGCTCATGTATCAACTAAGGTTGTCTATATCTTCCATGCTAGGTGGGTTATTCTCAGGAGGAGTGGACTCCACTCCTCACTCACGAGAAAATGACTGGTCACCGGGATGCCCGGTCCCATGCTCAAATCAAATCAAAATAATTGCAAACAAAACTCCCCCAGGATATTGGAGGCACCCGTTGTTTCGGGCAAGCCATGGATTGATGATTGTTGGTGGAGGGGGAGTATAAACTTTACCATTTTGTTTGGGAACCGCCAATAATATGTGTAGCATGGAAGATATCGAGATCTCTTGGTTGTTATGTTGACAATAATGTTGTGTATGCCACTCAAAATCTTATTTATCTCTGTTTCAAAATCGAGCTCTGGCACCTCTACAAATCCCCGCTTCCCTCTATGAAGGTCCTATCTATTTACTTTTATGTTGAGTCATCACCCTCTTATTAAAAAGCACCAGTTGGAGAGCACCGCTGTCATTTGCATGCATTACTATTAATTTATTGAGTATGACTATGACTGGATCTCTTTTACCATGAATTACAATGTCTAGTCAGTCCTTGATCTTCAGGGGTGCTCTGCATTTATGTTTTGCGGTCTCAAAAAGGGCTAGCAAGATACCATCTTGTTATATCATATTATGATTGTTTTGAGAAAGTGTTGCCATCCGAGATTTATTATTATTGCTCGCTAGTTGATTATGCCATTGATATGAGTAACATGAGACCTAAATGTTATTGTGAATGTGGTTAGTTCATAATCTTTGCTGAAAACTTGAATGCTGGCTTTACATATTTACAACAACAAGAGCAAACAGAGTTTGTAAAAGTTTTTCTTTGTCAACTGAATTGCTTGAGGACAAGCAAAGTTTTAAGCTTGGGGGAGTTGATACGTCTCCGCCGTATCTACTTTTCCAAACACTTTTGCCCTTGTTTTGGACTCTAACTTGCATGATTTGAATGGAACTAACCCGGACTGACGTTGTTTTCAGCAGAACTGCCATGGTGTTATTTTTGTGCAGAAATAAAAGTTCTCGAAATGACCTGAAAACCCACGGAGCAACTTTTTGAAATTAATAAAAAATAATGGCGAAAGAATCAACGTCAGGGGGCCCACACCCTGTCCATGAGGGTGGGGGCGCACCCCCCCCCCCCCAAGGGCGCGCCCCTCTGCCTCGTGGGCCCCCTGGAGCTCCACCGACATCAACTCCAACTCCATATATTCACGTTCGGGGAGAAAAAATCAGAGAGAAGGATGCATCGCGTTTTACGATACGGAGCCGCCGCCAAGCCCTAAACTCTCTCGGGAGGGCTGATCTGGAGTCCGTTCGGGGCTCCGGAGAGGGGAATCCGTCGCCATCATCATCATCAACCATCCTCCATCACCAATTTCATGATGCTCACCGCCGTGCGTGAGTAATTTCATCATAGGCTTGCTGGACGGTGATGGGTTGGATGAGATTTACCATGTAATCAATTTAGTTTTGTTAGAGTTTGATCCCTAGTATCCACTATGTTCTCAGATTGATGTTGCTTTGACTTTTCTATGCTTAATGCTTGTCACTAGGGCCCGAGTGCCATGATTTCAGATCTGAACCTATTATGTTTTCATGAATATATGTGAGTTCTTGATCCTATCTTGCAAGTCTATATTCACCTATTATGTGTTATGATCCGTTAACCCCGAAGTGACAATAATCGGGATACTTACCGGTGATGACCGTAGTTTGAGGAGTTCATGTATTCACTAAGTGTTAATGCTTTGGTCCGGTGCTCTATTAGAAGGAGGCCTTAATATCCCTTAGTTTCCATTAGGACTCCGTTGCCACGGGAGGGTAGGACAAAATATGCCATGCAAGTTCTTGTCCATAAGCACGTATGACTATATTCGGAATACATGCCTACATTACATTGATGAACTGAAGCTAGTTCTGTGTCACCCTATGTTATAACTATTACATGAGGAATCGCATCCGACATAATTATCCATCACTGATCCAATGCCTACAAGCTTTTCACATATTGATCTTTGCATAGTTACTTTACCGTTGTTGCTGTTACAGTTACTACAAAACTGCTACTGTTACTTTTGCCACTGTTACCGTTACTTCCATATTACTTTGCTACTAAATACTTGGTTGCAGATATTAAGTTTTCCAGGTGTGGTTGAATTGACAACTCAACTGCTAATACTTGAGAATATTCTTTGGCTCCCCTTGTGTCAAATCAATAAATTTGGGTTGAATCCTCTATCCTCAAAAACTGTTGCGATCCCCTATACTTGTGGGTTATCACACCAGTGCAATGAATACCCTGACTCCTATATTCTCCATATATGCTGCATCATTTTTAATGCATCAACGTTGTGCTTGCCATATCATTAATCTTATTGCTAAAGGTGTGCTACATTTATGTGAACCACACCTTGAAGTCATACGCACTGCAATATCTTATTTTTCGCATTCAACTCAATGAATTACAAACTATAAGAGATATTGCCTTGCTATAGGATGCGTTCATCATAAGTATAATTCAGACATGGCTGTTAGATGGAACTCTACATATATGATGCTTAAGGCTGTTATCCATAACAGAGTTCAGTTCTATGGTTTTATTAATGCAAATTATGGGGTTGAACCTCTAATTAGCAAAGAAACTTGGCATGCTATTACATCATTGACTGCATTTCTTGAGTTGTTCTATGATGCAATAGTTACTTTGTCTGGGTTTATTACCCGACATCTCCTTTGATGGTGCATACCCTATTAGACATTGCTAGTCATCTGAAAGCATATGAAGGCAATGGGTCATTACTTAATGTTGTTGCTGACATGAAAACCAAGTATTTAAAATATTGGCAACAAATTCCACTGTTGTATGCATTTGCATTTATCTTGGATCCTAGAGCTAAACTTGAAGGGTATCGTAGTGCACTCAATGTACTATCTGCATCCCTAAGTTTAGATTATACTGATGACTTCAATTAGGCTCGTGAGAAGGTTTTTGAAGTTTTTGCTAAGTATGAGGAAAAATATGCCGGAGTTCGAATGCAATGACCTCCGCCAGCACCTACTGCAAGTAAAAAGAGAGGAGCATGGAGAAAGATCTTTGGTTCTTCGTCCTCCTCGACCGCCGGAAGATCTTCCACGTCAACATCTGTGCTTCAAGGTGGCGGGGAGTTAGCGAAGTACCTCAACAGTGATAAAGTCATGTACGATTTAGATAGTGAGGAAGACTTCAACATACTGCAGTGGTGGCAAGAACACAAGCTTACATTTTCGGTGCTCTCCTTATTAGCACGTGATGTGTTATCGGTGCCTGTCTCTATGGTGTCATTGGAGTTTGCTTTTAGCCTTGCTGGAAGAATAATTGAGGAGAGAAGAACTAGTCTCGCCCCTGATATGGTGAGATCACTAATGTCCGTGAAAGATGGGGAGTTATCAAGAAGGAGAGCGCAACACACAGCAGAAAACACAGAACTAATAGCCATTTTTGAAGAAGACCCCGAAGAATAGTTGAAGACTTCTAGTGTAGTCCTTTTCTTTTGATTTTGTAATTTTCTTTCCCTTTTGTCATTCTGGAGCATGGCTTTGTACTCCTTTACTTCCTAGGGATGGAAGGTTTTAATCAGGCAGCCACTAATAAAGCTCAACATTTATCCCAGATGATACATTGTCTCAATTTTTATTTATGCATATTGTTGTGGTGCCTAACGTGCCAATTTTTTGCTATAAAAAGGGATGCCCACTTTCTCATTTCTCACACTCAAACTCCATCTCATTTTCCACACACAAACATGGATGTTCCTCTTCAAAACATTATTAAGAGACAAGCTCCCATCTGGAGGTACTACGATGAAGAATTGATTGCAAATGACGATGGTCTCACCGAGCTTTTTGCAAAGTGCAAAGAATGCGGTAAGAAGTTGCTCGTGCCAAAGCATGATGGCAGGTATGCTGCAACAGACCACCTGATGAGGCACAAGATGGCACACGTCAAGGCAGCCGAGGCGGCGGCTATAGCTGCGGCTGCGGGGTAAGGTTGAAAGGATCCCATTAGTCAGTTCTTTCTCTATATATTAATCTTTTAGTATTTCTAGAGCATGACTTGTACTCTTTTACTTCTTTGGAATGAAAGGTTTAATGAGGCAGGCGCTAATAAAACTCTAGATTTATCCCACATAATACTCTAACGTGCCTGACGTGCCTAACGTGCCATTTTTTTCCTATAAAAAGGGATGCCCACCCTTCTCATTTCTCACAATACAAACATGGATGGCCCAAATCAAAATGTTCATGGAGGAGGCTCCAGAATCTAGGACTACTACGATTCACAAGTAGTTATGGAGGGTAGAGTCTCCGAGCTAAAAGCACGGTGCAAAAGATGCAGTAAACTGCTACGCATTGCCTGCCACGGTCCAGTAAACATCCTTACGAGGCACAGAGCAGCACACATCAAGAGAGACGAGCTGGCTGCGGCTGCCGGTGTCGGGCAAGGATGAACGATCCAAATTAGTTCAGTTCTAGTCTTTGTAAATTTTTTATCTCTATTTCTTTTAATCTTTTAGTATTTCTAGAGCATAGCTTGTACTATTTTACTTTTTGGGGATGGAAGGTTTTAATGACGCAAGCGCTAATAAAACTCTAGATTTGTCCCACATAATACTCTACATTTCTTGCAATTTTCTACATTTTTTTTGACAATTTTTCGTTGTACAAAGCGCCAGGCAGGCTAGCCGACCGCCTCGGGCGGGTCAACAGAGCGCCTTGCGTGCCAGCAGGCCGCGTACCATGCCTGGGTTGCGCCCCCCGCCCGTGGTCCGGCACGGCACGGCCCGGCTAATAATCATGTCATGCCTGGCACGTTTAGCGTGGGCCGGGTCGGGCCGGCCCATTTGGCCGGGTATAATGCCATATAGTACTTGTGTGTATACATTTTGACTAATCTAACATGCATAAAATTCCCATATAGAAAGAAAAAAACCAACTAAAAATAAAAATAAAAGCAAAAGAAAAAATGCATACAAAAAAAGGAAATGTGTAACCGGCTTCAAGCCTAGGAAAATCAACTTGCCCCAAACCGAGGCAAGCCAAATATCCAGCCTGAGAAAAAAGTCGACTTGCCCGAAATAGAGGAAAGTCAAAATCATCTTAAGAAGCCATGAAATAACAGAGAGAGAGAGAAAAAATATAAATCTTGACAAAAAAATCAACAATCAGAAAATCGACTCGCTCAATTTTAAAATCGGACAGCTTACATATAGCTAAAGCGTAGAAACAAAAAAGTATGTCACGTGTGCATTGGCGAGAGACTTTGTATTCAAGATGGCCCAGACAACAAATGGAGTGTGCAATCACATTGTGAGCGCCTCCCCTTCCCTGCCTCGTCGTAGCAGCTATGGAGCACAACCTCCATGGCTAGCAGTCTAGACTTTAGGCCTCCTTTGGTTTGAAGGAATTTCATAGGAATTTTAGAGGATAGGATTCTTGTAGGATTTTTTCCTTTAGAGCCCTTTGGTTCATAGGAATAGATTCCTATTCCTATATAGGATTGGTTCCTATCCTCCACACTTTCATAGGAAAATAAAAATGAGCCTAGACTCAATGGAAAAATTCCTTTGGTGTCAACCAAATGACATCTCGTTTCCTATTCCTACTCATAGAATTTGAGATACATGTCATCTCATTTCCTACAAAATTCCTATTCCTACGATAATCCTATCCTATGAACCAAAAGAGGCCTTAGATTGCGCCAGCGAGCCAAGAATAACTCCAATAATTTCTCTAAAAACTTCCCATAAAAGTGCTTTTACATTATGTCTGTAAATTTTAGGGGAAGTTTTTTTAGAGCTACTTTGGGCGGATCCTATAAAACTTCTTCCCCTAAACATATTTTTATTTTATTGTTGATTAAACAAAACTAGATAATGGCGTAGGGCCTGCCAGTCAGTGACATGCTTACGGCCTGCAGTGAAGGCAGCGGTGGTGGCGCGGAGTGGCGTTCGGTGTTAGCGCGTCGACGGGACGGGCGGGCGGTGGTGGCGGTTGCATTCCAGCGGGAGGCGACGGGAGGGCGGTGACGCGGTGGCATTCCGTGTGGGCGGTGGCGTGGAGTTTAAGTTGGTTACCTTGCTGTCAAAAGTTTACAAAAGCAAAAACGTCCCCTAAACCTGAAGTAAGTTCGGGCCAAGTTTACAGGATTCTATAAATTTATTTCTGTAAATATCATTTTCCACATGGCAAAAAATATTATGAACATACATACGCATCTATATTATGTATGCGCAAATTTCTGTAACATTAAACTTTCACATGTGGGGTACAAAAAAAGATAAATATGCATTTTCCAAAATGGGCTGACATTTTTCTGTTGGGCTTTTTTTTTGTACAGCATACAATTCACAAAAATTTCAAACTAGTTTTTCACACCTTTGTGCAGAAGACATATACTTCCATGGATTTTTTTTTAAACTTTTAAATATGTTTTTCGATATATTTAAAAAAAAACAAGCTCCATGGAGCCCAGCCTCCAAAAATTCACACTAGTGTTTGGTTGGGTTTTTTCTTGGCTTTTCCAAGCCAAAAAAGAAGCTCCTATTTAGGGGCTTTAGACTTTTATTTTGCATAGAATCAATAAAAAGGCTTTCATTTTAAAAGCAGAAAAACAAACCTGCTCCACCCCAGCTTGCCTGGTTTCTTGTGGTTTCAGCTGTGCATGTATATTTAGCTGTTATTTCGATTTCATTTCTTGCAAAATACATATGCACAAAAATGCTCATATTTGCAAGATATGCCAGTATAACAGAAAGGATGCATTGTGCAAGGCATAACTCAGGTAGTACAAAATTTGGACAATCATTTGGAGCTTGGTATTCCAACCACCTCATGTGAAAACCTGCTGCTAAATCACTGTGTGATACGGAGTAAATCACAATCATTTGCAAGGTTAAAGAACATGAATCAAACGTCTAAATTTTGGCCCAATCATTCTTTTGTGTAACATAAGCACCACACACGGCGGTTCTATGAAAATCAAACGAAACATTTACCACCTGGTAAAATGTAACGAAACCATCCTCTGCATCATCATATGAACAACAGGAGAGAGCGAAAATTTCCCATGTCAGCCTTTTGCCAACGCTGATGAAACAAGCAGTGTGTTCAACTACTGTACCCGCAGGTAACGAACAACTAACAGACCTCAGCTCAGACAGTTTGTACTTGGTGCCTGCTGGTGCCTAAGCTCCCGTCCCTAGTAAACACCTCAGCAGCAGCAGCTGCAGCTCATCATATAGCTGGATCTTCTAGGTCGGCAGTGGACAGGTTATTAATTCGTGGATACGCTGCCTTTTCGCTCAGCTGGTTTTGAGCCCAAATCAACATCTTCAACAGGCTAGGGAGTTTTGGATCTGCCAATATGAACGCAAAGATCAAGGATCCTCAACAAAACAAAAACTCTGGCACAAGCATGCTAGCAGTTCGAAAGAGCCCAAACACAGCAACGAAAGTTTCATTCTGCTTCAAATGTATGAAACAGCAATCGAAAAGCAGCACTGAGATGAAAAATTTTAAATTTTTGTGTAGTTAATATGAATCTTATATAAAAAAAACTTGAGAAGATTCATCCTGATTTCTTTCAACAGCACATCTCAAAAGATGTTTAACAAGTAGAATCCCTACGCAGTTATTTCACCAATGTTAATCAGTGTTTTCTATATTGACCGCTGGTCACACATGATAAGCTTAAGGGCAAACTGTTTCGAACATGGCAGTACTTGGTTATACGAAGTACTAATGTTAAGTCAGGTAACCTTCATCTAAAAAAAAAAGTCAGGTAACCTTCTGGTATATTTAGTTTAAATACACCATGTTTTTGCGAATAGTTCTAGAATAAGAATTACACTTGTTAGTCTGATCTCTTTTTCTACCAAAAGGTAGCTTATTATAAAATAAGAAATATGGTATCATTTCATATGACACAGGCATGCAGGTACACTTCAGTGACAATAAATCATCAAAAAGATAAGCAAATAAAAAGGGTATCACAACATATACATGCGTCTGCGACTTAGTGCATACCTTTCTCATGGCTTTGGCTTGTAAGGATGGCGGCGTTAACTTCACTTGCTGTCTTCAAACGTTGAGAAACATCCAATAGTTCCCCGTATGGGCAGTTCTTTACATCTTCAAAAACCAAAAGTGCTACTGTTTTCTCTATTTCCTCGAGAAAGGCTAGCTGCAAAATTTCACAGACCAAAAGTAAGGTCACAGAATGCTCTTAAATGCTGTGGTATTAACGGGAAAAACTAGCTACCAGGAGGAATTGCATTGTGATTGATATAGGTTCGAACCCTGACTCTTAACCAAGGTAAGGGGGATAAATTGTTTTTTACTGAAAATTACATTTTCTTCGCCTCTTGGTGCAAGTTCTTCTTGAGCAAACTCCAAAGCTTCATGGATTTTCCCCACACGAATCAACTCTATCAGCTTTTGTTGCTGCAGATGGAAGTATATTTCGGGATTCGTATCCAGAATCTGCATGTCATAAGTCGGGTCAGGATATGAAGTCAAAATTCAACGAACCCCACTGTGAAAAATGCACAAATGAACTCTCGGCTTTCTAGAACTAACACAAAACTTCACTCGGCAGTATACAAACAATATAAATATACCACCGGCTGAAAAAACAAGCAAATGTAGTTTTCTCAATCAAACATAGATGCAATTTCTGATACGCATATACCTAAGCTTCACATAGGAAAAGAACAACTTCTAACAAAAAAAAAGCATGGTTCAAAGAAACCACATCTATCACCAGTAATGGATTAACAATTTGGACCACCGTGAAATGTGAAATTAATTATTGTTACACCATTGCTCACCAGCAACACATAATGGAGAACCCAGAATGCCCTTTGCACATACAGGCATACAGCGAAGTACCCAAGAACTGCAAGATAGTCACCCCTCCCCATTCTTACTAAAATTCTAAGCAACAAATGCAGTTTTCTTTCAAAAGAAAGGGGTTTCCCCCCAGCCCACACTTTCATTAAGCAGAGGCCAAAACCGTCCACAAACGCAGTTTTCTCAATCAAACAAAGATGTAATTTCTGAACCGCATTTCCTAAGATCCACATAGAAAAAGAACAACTTCTAGCAATAAGCAAGTACAGACCATATCGATCATCGGTACTGGATTAACACTTAGCTCCACTGTGCTATATGGTATTATTTCTCAGATCTGAAATTGATTGTTACATCATCAGTTCATCACTCACCAGTAATTGGTAAACATAATGTCGAACCACTAATAAGGCCCTTATCACATACAGGCATACAGCAAAGTTTAACCAAAACTGCCTCCCCCAGTATCACTTTCCAGATAATCCAAGCGAAACTGCAAGCAAGAGAGGCGGAACCAAACCGTGGGGTTGAGATCGTTGATCCTCTCGATAGCCTCCTGGACGTTCCCCGACTGAACCGCCTTCTTCACCTCCATCCGGTCCGTGATGGTCGCCAGGTCAATCTCCGCTGCAACACGAAAACGCATCAATCAGGCCTCACTCCGTGCCCAATCCATCAATCTTAATCAAACGACGCGAGAGCGAGAGGGGCTCGATTGTGTGCGAGCGCGCGGGCAAAGGCGTACAGTACGTTGGGTGCCGGACTCGACGCGGAAGCGGTCGGCGGCGTCGACGAAGCCCTCGGTGACGAGGAAGTTCATGACGAGGCGGTTCATGTCCTCCTTGCGGATCTTGACGTCGCGCAGCTTCCCCTCCCACTCCTCGCGCGTCACCACCTTCTTCGAGGTCGCCATGGGGCGCGGGGGAGGGGTTGACTGCGCCGCGATGAGGGGAAGAGGGGGACGAAGAGGGCGGCGACGGCGACGCGCGCGAGAGGATGAGGTGTTTGGGGGTGGGGGGCGTGGGGCGTGGGGCGGGATTGGGGCGTCGGCGGTGAGGTACGGCGCGGCGGCGGGGCTAGGGCAGGCGGCGGTGGACTGTAGAGCCTCCTGGGCTTGGTTGGGTTGGGAGGGGAAAACGGTGGAGGTTGGGGTTGGTAATTTAATTTTCTTTCAGATGGTGGGCTGGCCTGACTGCCTGGACTTTGACTGACCTTTACATGGTTGGCAAGCTTTCTCCTTTTTTCTGTTTTTTCTTCCCTTTTTTTGCTATTGCTTTTCTTTTCTTATTTTCCTTTCTACTCCCTATGTCCCATAATGTAAGACGTTTTTTTACACTAGTCTAGTGTCAAAAAACGTCTTACATTATGGGACGGAGGGAGTATGTTTTTATAAGTTTTATTTATATTTGTTCTTATTTTATTTTTTCAAATCATTGCTTTCAAAATTAGTCCGGCATGTATTTGTCTTAGAAAAAAATTCAACGCGGTTATTCAATGCCCATTTAAAGAATGTTGATTGTGTATTTTTTTTAAAAAAATAGTTATAATGTATAAGTAAATTTTCATAGTGGTTCTAAAAAATATACATCATATTTTAAAAATGTCCCTCGCGTATTTTGGAAAAAAATGCAATCGAACAAAAGAATCTTGTTTTATTAACAAATGAGCACCTCATACAAAAAAATTTACCATGTGTTTTTTAGTGTACATCATGTATAAAAAGTTTGATCATTTTTTTGTACGTTATTTCCTATCTTTTTTTGTGTGTGTCTGTATCAGGTTCTGGCCCAGTGGTCAGTATGCATGAATCAAACTGAAGTGCTTGCCTCCTTATTGGTAAAGGAGGCTGCAGTACGAGCCTATAGAATAGATCTTGTGTTCAAGTAAGGTCATTTATTTCCTATCTTCTTATTTGTCCATGCCAGGTATTACATGTGCTTTCTGTGATGGCAAGCGTAAAGTACTGTTCCCAAATCATGTATCCCTCGCAGATTATCCTAGCTGATATTTGGTTGTCCTGATATTTTTTCGGCATGCAAGGGGGACGTTGATATCTCGAGTTCTTACTCTGCTACTCCGAATGAGTGTTTTCATTTAGCTCAAAGTATTGGTTCAGTCTCTGACTCTCACTATCCAAGGAAGGGAAATAAGGTGGCACACAATATTGCTAGGAATTCCTAGGATTCTAATTCAGTAATTTCTTGGGAGGGTTATCCCTCGCAGATTATCCTAGGTGAACTTTTTAGTGATGTAACCATTAAACGTTTAGTTTTTTTGACTTTTTTGTAATTATTAAATAACTTTTTCTCATATTACGATGTATATACGCCCAGGAACCAAATGGTATTTCCCACAACAGTACTAGTAATACATACACCACGGGTGCTCTTTTTTCCCCCCGGAAAACCCGGTGCCTTGCGAAAGGCGATTAGGGTTTAGGGTGGAACTGCGGTGGCGCACGGCGGATCTACCGTCGGACCGTGATTTCGACCGGGCAGAAGATGGCAACAACTTCTGGCGCAGGCAAGGAGAAGGAGCCCCTGTCCCCTAGGGCGGCACGGGCGAAACTGGCTGAGGCAATGGGGAAGTTGGAGATCACCGAGGAGGAAGCGACCCCGCTGGTCGTGGACGATCTAGAGGAAGATGAGCAGGAGAAGTGGATCTTTGGCGGGTAAGGTGCTTCACAGGAACGTTCTTCATATTCAAACGATTACCAACGCCCTCCGCCCAGCCCGGGGCAACCCAAAAGGTCTGGGAATCAGACCTGTGGGAGACAACACTTTTGTGGCAGATTTCGCCACGAAGAAGGATAGGGATCGTGTGTGGGAGGGCTCACCGTGGCATGTCAGCAAACATGATGTGATACTTTCAGAGTTTGATGAGTGCATGAGACCCTCGGAGTTGAAATTTGACAAGCTGCAGCTTTGGGCTAGAGTCATGAATTTACCCTTTAATCTTCGTGATGAAAAGTGGAGTGCTGCGATTGCAGGCCAAATAGATAAAAAGGCCACGGATATCATGTTTGATCATACCGTGGGATACCTTAGGGCTATGGTCACTGTGGATGTGGACAAACCCCTAAGGAGGTGGATCCTGATCGAGTCTAGAAGGAGGAAGTGCATGGATCTATATGACATCTTGTATGAAAACGTACCTCACTTCTGCTTTTCCTGTGGCTTGTTAGGCCACTCGGATCTGTACTGCCTGACGCCAGGTGCCAGAGACGCTAACGGTGATCTACCCTTCGGGAAAGGTCTGAGAGCCCCAGACGAAAGGAGGAAAAATGCTTCAGGAGATGGTTCATATAGGGAGCAAACTTCAGCGCAGACTAGGAAAGCAGCAACAAGGCAATCAACTACTGAAGCGAAGGATGCAGCTGAAGTTACGTCCCCCATGAAGAGTAATGGAAATCAGAATAAACGTAAAGGGGGACCCCAGGTGCAGAAACAAGTTTACAGGAGGGTTGAACTTCCTCTGCTCGCTAACACCCCGCACACTGAAGGTGGTGATACGGACAGCTTACTTGTCCCAGGTGGGGTGCGGGAGGTGAGGGAGGAGTTGGAGGAGGATTTGGTGCGAGAGCCAAAGAAGAAGAAACCGACACCCAACAATTCAGGTACATCGGCAGAGGCTGCAGCGCAGCCCTGCCGGAGCCAATGAAGTGTCTAAGCTGGAACTGCCGCGAGCTTGGGAACCCGGAGGCAGTTCGCGAGCTTCGTAACATAACGAAGCAAGAAGTGCCCAGTCTCCTATTCCTGATGGAGACTAAGATCTCGGCAAAGAGAGTGGAGACGCTGCAAAATCAGTTGGGTTTTGCGAGCTATTTTGCAGTGAACAGTAACGGGCTGAGTGGTGGGATCGATATGTTTTGGTCGGCCGAGGTTGAGGTGGATCTGAAAAACTATAGCTCGGCACATATCGATGTGATGGTGAGGAGAAAAGCTCAAAGCTCTTTGGAGTGGAGAGTTACTGGCTTTTATGGAGCTCCAAGGGTGGAAGATAGACGCCAAAGTTGGAGGTTCCTGCGTACACTCTTCGAGATTCCTCACGAAGCGTGGCTTTGTGTTGGGGATTTTAACGAAACATTGTTCTCATTTGAGCACTTCTCTCGAGCTGCACGTCCGAAGTGGCAAATGAGGGCGTTCAGAGAGGCACTGGATGATTGCTCACTCATTGATCTTGGCTGGTCGGGAGTGGAGCACACATGGTATAATGGGCAGAGAGGTGAGTTAAATGTCAAAGCTAGACTCGATAGGGGGGTTGGAAACCTCCAACTTACCCAGCTATTCCCACATACTTTGGTTCGCCACATCAAGACAAATGGAGTCCGATCATTGTTTCATCTTGGTCGACTGCGAGAAAGTGTGGAGGAGCCATGAGAAGGAAGGACGAGGCAGTTCAGATATGAGGATGTATGGCAAACCCACTCGAGTCTGACTCACTTGTACTTAGAGAGTGGCAAAAGGAGCTGGCGGAATGGATTACAAGGAATTATGAATGCCCTGACAAGCATGCAGTCTTCACTTGCTACATGGGGGGCGAGAGAGTTCGGGTGCCTTACACGCGGAGTTCGGAAACTCCGGGACAAACTTGATCGACTTCGTCGCCGGCCATCCAGACGAGGCCCAAACGAGGAAGAGCTTGATGTCGCCAAACAACTTAGGGAGACACTCCGGCAAGAAGAGATCTGGATGCGCTAGAGATCTAGAGTTCCTCGGCTGCGAGAGGGAGATCGAAACACGAGCTATTTTCATGCCCAAGCAGCACAGAGGAAACGGATGAATAAGATAGAAAGATTGGAAAGGGCGGATGGCTCCATATGCCAAACTCCGGAAGAGAACTATTCTGAAGTCCAAGGTTTTTACCAAGCATTATACACCAGCCAAGGGTTTAAACCGATGGACGAGCTACTAACTTTTGTCCCTCCCAAGGTGACTGATCAAATGAACGTGGAAATTGACAAACTGTACACAGCAGAGGAGGTCAGGACTGCGCTATTCCAAATGGCACCGTCCAAAGCACCGGGCGTGGACGGCTTTACGGCGGGCTTTTTTCAACGACATTGGTCATTACTGAAAGATGATATAATCCCGGCTGTACTAGGTTTTTTGAATGGGGGTGTACTACCAGAGGGGCTGAATGACACTTAGATAACGTTTATCCCAAAGGTGAGACACCCGCAGCGCATTGCTCAATATCGACCCATATCACTATGTTCTGTATTTTACAAGATTGCTTCTAAGTGCATCACCAACAGGTTGAGGTGTTTCATGGGGGAGATAATTAGTGAAGAACATAGTGCATTCGTTCCCGGACGTCTCATCACTGATAATGTTTTGATCGCGTACGAAAGTGTGCACGCAATGAGACGGCGCAAGAAAGGCAAAAATTGGGTGTGTGCAGTCAAGTTGGATATGATGAAGGCGTACGATCGGGTCGAGTGGCATTTTTTGGAAGCTATCATGCTACGTTTGGGGTTCAGCTCCCATTTCGTCAGTTTGATCATGCAGTGTGTAACTTCTGTGAGATTCACAATTCGGGTGAACGGGCAACTTCTACCGTTCTTCACACCATCGAGAGGACTCCGGCAGGAGACCCCGATTCCCGTTTCTTTTTCTCCTCTGTGCAGAGGGTTTTACATCACTCCTCAAGTTCTTTGGGGGAGTGAATGTGGACAGAGGAATACGTGTTAGCCCTCTTTCTCCTTGGGTTAATCATTTGCTTTTTGCCGATGACAGTCTTGTTTTTCTCAAAGCAGATGTGACAAGTGCCCTCAGGCTGAATGAGGTGTTGAGGATCTATGGCGGTTGCTCGGGACAGTGTGTTAATCGTGACAAAAGCTCCATTTATTTCAGTCCAAACACACCTGACACCATCCGACAGGAGCTAAAAGTAGTGTTGGGTATTTCAGTAGAGGCCTTTAATAAATGCTACTTGGGACTCCCAACGGCTACAGGACAGATCACCAGCGGAACTTTTGAGTATCTCTGTGAACGTATCAGAGGCAAGCTGCAAGGAGGTAGTGAGAGGCTTATTTCATGTGCAGGAAGGGAAGTGCACCTCAAAGCTATTGCGCAGGCAATCCCATCCTTCTCGATGAGTTGCTTTAAGCTAACGAAGAAGATCTACAAGAGTTTCTCTTCAAACATGGCTAGATATTGGTGGAGCAGCTCAGTGGATCGCATGTCTGCCCACTGGATCGATTGGGAGTCTCTGACCAAACCAAAGAGTGCGGGCGGGATGGGTTTCAGGAAGCTGGATTTGTTTAACCTAGCCCTCCTGGACAAACACGGCTGGCAGCTTATAACGAACCTAGAATCCTTGTGCGCACGCGTTTTGAAGGGAAAA
Organism: Aegilops bicornis; assembly: GCA_021605145.1. Taxonomy (NCBI): domain Eukaryota; kingdom Viridiplantae; phylum Streptophyta; class Magnoliopsida; order Poales; family Poaceae; genus Aegilops; species Aegilops bicornis. The sequence goes on from CM038671.1 coordinate 15,607,761, forward strand.
TACTTTCCAACAAGTGAGTTCATGGACGCAACAGTACCTAAACATGCGTCAGCCACTTGGAGGGCAATAGTTGCAGGGAGGCAGGCCTTGGAAACTGGCTTGGTGAGAAGAATTGGAGATGGTTCATCTGTGTCCACATGGAATGATAGCTGGATACCAGGTCTCCTCTCGTTGCGACCGTCACCTCAAATCGGTAATGCTAATGTTCCTTTTGTGGCAGATCTGATTGATGCTGAGACGAGATCATGGAAGATTGAATTGGTGAGACAAAATTTTATAGCCCTAGAAGCTGACACTATTCTTAACATCCCCTTGGGGGTTGGAGGAGGGGTTGATTCATGGGATTGGGCTGCTGAAAAGTCCGGCAACTACACTGTAAAATCCGCGTACCGCGCTCTCGTGAACCAGAACGAGCATTCAGCTCTAGGGGAAGGGACGGTTACAGAATCTTCAGAGAATCAAAAGCAGTGTTGGTCTAGACTTTGGAAGCTCAACGTCGTGCCAAAAGTTCGTGTGTTTTGGTGGCGAGTGCTATGGAATATCCTACCTGTTGAGAGCACTCTGAAGTACAGACACATTACTCAGTTGGCACGTTGCAAAGTCTGCCTTGATGCAGATGAAGATTTGTACCATGCATTGATAAAATGCACGCATGCAAAGATGTTTTGGAGGGAAGCGAGGGAGTGGCTGAACATTAAGCTACCGGAGCTTCACCCCTCCACTTGGTCGAAGGACATTTTATGTGACACCAGGTTTGATGAAGCCGATCGCGCAAAGATTGTTACGGTAATGTGGGCAATCTGGACGTCTAGGAATAATGTTACTCATGACAAACAAAGCTTGGATCCAGTGGAATCAATGAGGAGAACCAGAGAAGCCCTGGCAATCCTAGAATTGCCTATGGACCAAGCAAAGATTCTGCCTGGACACGGCTGGCGTCCTGCTGCTGAAGGTTTCATAAAGATCAATGTTGATGCAGGTATCTCTGTGGAAGCCAGGCTCGTAGGTGTGGGAGGAGTTGCTCGTTCATCTTCAACTTACCTTGGTGCCTGGTGCAAGCCGGTTCATGGCGTCACTGACTCACTTGTCGCAGAGGCTATAGCCCTCCGTGAAGGTGTAGTCTTCGCAAAGCTTCGTGGCTTTGAGCGAGTGCAGTTGGAGACAGATAGTCAAGATGTGGTCGATCTCTGGAACTCGCGCCGTTCTTCGCGCTCCTTGATAGCGCCAATGCTCCTATATATTGAAGGGTTAGCAGATAGTTTTACTTCTTTTAGTATCCAATCATGTAAAGAGGCGACACGGGCTTGGAGATGGGCCGGTTCTGTGTGAGCCGGACCCAATCGGGCCTGTTGTACCTGGGTATGAGGCCCACACCAACTTGGCTACACCCCCATGCACGTCAGACGACTTATCGGTGGTTTTCCGATCGAGGATCGCTAGGGTTCGATCTATCGGCCGATCATCTTTTTCCGAGCGAGGCGTCGGGCGTGCTTTCGGCGAAGTTCTCACGTGCGACATGGCAGGTCGGGGCAGCCCTGCTAAGAGCTGCGCGACGGCCGGGCGGCGCCGCCAGTGGCAGGTGGCCGCGGCGGTGGCGTGCTGCCGCTCGGGTCGGGGCGCGCCTCGACTGGGGCTGCGCTCGGGACCGGAAGGGGCGGCGTTCCCCAGGTACAGGCATCCGGTAACGGCCAGCAGGGGCTAGAGGCCGGCGGCCCTAGGCCACAAACTGGCGGGACGCCCGTCACTGGAGGGGCTGGTCGCGCGCACCCTGCGGCAGCTAGGCTCCCCGCGCCGTCGTTGGGGCGGGGTGACCTCAGGCCACCGGTACCGTCTACTGTGACCGCCGCGGGTCGCGGCACCCCGGCTCTGAGGCCGCCGGCTCCGGCTTCCGGTGGTCCACATCGACCGGTGGTGGAGCAAACCGGAGCTAGACCTCCGCACTTTGTGGCTCGGCGAAAGCGCAGAAATCGACGGGCGCTTAGTGTCGCAAGAAAGCGCAATTGCCGCAAGCATCGGCTGGGGAAGGATTCATCAGTGCCTCGTGGTCAATGGGGTGACAATGGGATTAATGCTTATGGTGATGGGCAGCATCGGGGATCCTCGTCCACAGGTGGTGGCCGGGGGTATGCATGGCAGAGCGACGGGTCGGCCGAGAGACCTTTCTTGGGGCCAGCGGTGGTTTCGTCGAAGGGCATCTGGACCGCCAATCGCAACCGAGGTGGTTTCCGTGGTAATCATGGTGGCCGAGGTGGCCGAGGCACGTTATCGCCCTAGGCAGCATCATGTTGTCGTTGATGAGATGGCGGTTGGCGAACTCTTGAGGAGACGAGCTATCTGGCGAGCTATGGAGGTGGTGACGACACTGGCGGATGTCGTCGTACCTGATATTGCTATGGTCGAGCCTATGTCGGTGGAGGCATCTGATAGGTCTGCGATGGACAGGGCGGCAAAGTTTGCAAAAAAGAAGGAACGAATGCTATGTTACCGTTGTGGTGATAAGGGCTATTTTATTGCTGAGTGTGTGGCGGTTTATGTGATACTTGTGGTAAGCCTGCCCATGAGGCAGGCGTGTCCGCTTTAAGGAAACGATTACCGAGTATTATGACATACGGAGTTTTCCGCTCTGAGCTCACGTTCTTTGAGTCGCCGAGTGAGAGGGAGGTTCCTCAGGAGGTGCACAGTATGACAACTGGGATGGTTAAAGTGACTAGAGGTCAAGTGTCTGAGGCCCAGTTATTCGGTGACTCGGGAGCTAGCACGAGGAGATTTCCACTAGGAGCTTGTCGGGCTTGAGGCTAACTTATTCAGTGGTTCAGTTCCCGATGTGGAGGACTTCTGAGGTTCTTGAGCTTTGGGATGTGTAAGGTACCAGTGCGGAGGGCATCCTTGAGTTCCAGGAGTGGAAGTTGATTGAGCCCAGGGGTAAACCTCTCACCCGGGCATGGTTGCGCTTTTGGGAGCTCCTTCCGCACTCTTTGCAGGGATGCTAGGGTCGTTGCTTCTCTGGGTATCATGGTGGGAAAGCCCGGCGAGTGGATATGGCTTTCACTCGAGCTCATGGGGTTGCTCGCTTATTGGTTAGTATTTTGGACATTGATTTTGTGGGGACGTGGTTAAGTGGGCTTTTCGAGGTCGTCTCTGACCTTGAGATTGAGTTTGACGATGACAGCCTATTCTTTGGCCTTTTGCTGCCACTTGGTGACGATATGAGCGAGGGCGATGATGGTACGGCGGGTAAGGAGAACCCGCCTACTGATCCTGGGCGTGAGACGGCTAAGGGACCGGGGTCGACTGCTCAGGCGACAGGAGGTGGGACGGCGCCTAGTACCACTGTGTCGTCGACTACTTTGAGATTTGGTTCCATTGAGCCCGTTTCCGCGCCTCCGAGGTTATGGAGCGAGCGGGTGGAGTCTCTGGAGGTTTTTGAGCACTCTTTACCTGAGGTTGGACATTGAGGAGCCGAGTGGAGGGCTTTGGTGTGGCTGCGAGGCTGGAGATCGTGGTCTCGCCTCCCTCGGTTTGCGGTGAGGCGGCTGAGTTGCAGGAGGATGGTCCGATCCGGTCTGGGGGTTCGGGGCAGGGTGCCTCGGAGACCCCTTCTCCTCTTGTTCCGGTTCAGATTACTGGGAGGCAGCGGGCCTACTGGTGAGGCTGGGGCAGGTGGCCTCCGCACCCTCTTCGCCTTCTGCTTGGGACGACTCTGCAGCGGCTGGACAGTTCTGGAGAGGGCTTGGGGCAGGCGGCCTCAAGGCCTTCTTCACCTTGGCGCCCGAGGGGAGCGCCCGCTTCATGACATCGGCGTGCACTCGACATGCGGTGCGGAGTGGATGAAAGCGGAGGCAGGTGGCCTTTGCCTCCCCATTAGCGGACTCGGCGCCCTCACCGGTCATGGGGACTAGGTGGATGTTGAGGGAGTGACAGCGGTCGCTCCCGGATAAATTCTCAAGGGAGGAGGTTATTACATTTGGCGGGATCCGGGACCAAAGGCGTCGAGGGCCGACGCATGAGTTGTCGGCTTGGGGCCTTGGGAGGTGGACGACATGCAGCTTGTATTTGCCGTGAGGGCGATAAAGCTTCGTGACGTTCAGGCCACTCTTTGGTATGTCCGTCAATACTTCCAATACTATTTTGCATTTTTGAATGATCAAATTGTGGATAAGGCAAACCAATTAGGAATTTCACTTGGTAGTAATGAGGGTGAAGTTTCTAATTACATTAATGATTTGCTTGATCTAGAAGCCGAGAGGGCTTTAGAAATGATTAAGTAACTTAGCTGTTGTCAAACCGATGAACGATTCTGAGATTGATGCTTTGGGAGTTCGAATGCTCGATAATTTTGTGATGATCTCGCACCTCCCTCCGAGGCGGAGGAGGAGGACGAGAATGTCGGTTTGGAAGTAGTTAGATCCCCAGTTATGGGGAGTTTCGACCGGGTGGGCCCGACCAGCCCTAAGCGCAAGTGGAAGTGCAAGATATACCCGATGTCCGCGGTTCGTAGGAGTGCTAGGATCCGCACGGCCAAAAAATCTCATGATGAGATATGAGAGGAATTTTTTGGAATAGCAGAGGTCTTAAGGACTTGGCCAAAAGGAGGTTCCTTGCATAGGCATCCATTGAGCATAGATTGGACTTTATTGCCTTGTCGGAAACGGGCAGAGCAAATTTCTCACCTCAATTTCTCAATACGTTGTCGGGGGGTATTGAGTTTGACTGGCATTGTCTTCCACCGAGAGGAAGGTCGGGTGGAATCTTACTTGGTGTTAGATGTGACTCTCTCGAAGTTCGCAGTGTGGTCATGGGAGATTTTCTTGTTAAGTTCAGTGCGGTCCAAAGATGATGGTTTGTTTGGGCGTTGGTGGCGGTGTATGGGGTCGCAGGCGAATTCAAACCGGATTTTTGGCCGATCTTGTTAGAGTCTGCGGTGCGAGCAACTACCAATTCTGGTTGGGGAGATTTTAATATTATTAGAAGACGTGATGAAAAGAATAATGACAATTTCGATGGGAGATGGTCATTTATGTTTAATACTATTATTGAAAGCTTAGATTTGAGAGAGATTGAGCTTTCAGGTAGGAAGTTCACCTGGGCTAAGGCGTTGCCAAATCCAACTTTTGAGAAGTTGGATCGTGTTCAGCTAGTGTCGCTTGGGAACGAAGTTTCCCTTTATGGCTGTTAGGGCTCTCTCTCGCGGGATTTCCGATCACACACCTCTGTTGCTCGACTCTGGTGGGGCTAACTATTCGGGCAACAAGAATTTATTCTCTTTTGAGCTTGCGTGGTTTGAAAGAGAAGGATTCTTGGATCTTGTAGCCAGAGAATGGGCTAAAGATGCAGGAGGTAGGAATGCGTTTGAGCGCTGGCAGAACAAGATTAGGCATCTCAGAAGTTTCCTTCGTGGGTGGGCTAAGCATCTAGGTGGGGTGTATAAGGTGGAGAAGGAACGGCTCCTTTCCTTTATTCAAACCTTAGATATAAAAGCAGAAACTACGATTACATTAGCCACCGAGCTTCATATCAAGCATGAGGCTGAGATGAGGCTGAAAGCAGTTACTCCGTGAAGAAGAATTAAAGTGGGCACTACGGGCAAAGGTGCGAAAAAGTTGTCGAGGGGCGAACACTCAGTTCTTCCACATGATAGCTAATGGCAAGCAGGAAGAAGAGAATCTTCCAGCTAGAACAAGATGAGGGTACAATTATCGGTCGGGACAACTGAAGCTATATATTCTTGAGTACTATAAGCGTTTGTTCGGACCACGGAGGAGAACTGTGTGTCCTGGATGAGTCTAGGGTTCACGATATCCCTCAACTTCTTGCTGTGGAGAATGATGTCTTAACTGCCCCTTCTTGGAAAAGGAGGTTTTCGAGGCTATTTCAAGATGAAATGTAACAAGGCACCGGGGCGGATGGTTTCCCAGCTGAGTTTTACAAGAAGTCTTGGCATATCATCAAAGGGGACCTGATGCCGATGTTCCATGATTTGTTCTCGGGACATTTGCAGCTTTTCCAACTTAATTTTGGAACGATAACCTTGTTGCCTAAGAAAACAGAGGCCGTGAGAATCGAACAATTTCGGCCTATCTGCCTTCTGAATGTCAGTTTCAAAATTTTTACCAAGGTTGGGACGATCAGGCTCACACAGATTGCGCCTTGATGGTGCAACCTTCTCAAACGGCTTTCATGCCGGATAGGAACATCCTCGAAGGGTTGTGGTCCTTCATGAAACGCTTCATGAAATTCATACGAAAAAACTAGATGGTGTTATTTTCAAGGTGGATTTCGAGAAGGCTTATGATAAAGTCAAATGGCGTTCCTCCAACGGGCTCTCTGGATGAAGGGCTTTGATGAAACCTGGCGACGTCAGGTCGAAACCTTTACGCAAAAAGGAAGTGTTGGCATTAAAGTTAATGACGACATAGGTCATTACTTCCAAACTCACAAGGGCTTGAGACAGGGTGACCCTATGTCGCCTATTCTGTTCAATATTGTGGTTGATATGTTAGCGATCCTGATTGGGAGGGCCAAGGAGGCCGGTCAAGTGGAGGGATTGGTGCCTCATCTGGTTGATGGTGGTATGTCCATCCTGCAATACGCTGTGTTGGGGAACGTTGCAGAAAATTAAAAATTTTCCTACGGTTTCACCAAGATCCATCTATGAGTTCATCTAGCAACGAGTCATGGGAGAGTGATTGCATCTACATACCACTTGTAGATCACGTGCGGAAGCATTCAATGGAACGGGGATGATGGAGTCGTACTCGCCGTGATTTAGATCACCGATGACCTAGTCTTTGAGCGGACAGCACCTCCGCGTTCAACACACGTGCGGAGGCGGATGGCGTCTCCTCCTTCTTGATCCAGCAAGGGGAAGGAGAGGTTGATGATGATCCAGCAGCACGACGGGCGTGGTGGTGGATGCAGCAGAACTCGGCGAGGCTTCGCTAAGCAACTACGGGAGGAGGAGGAGGTGTTGCGAGGGAGGAGGCGCCCGGGGCTTATGGGTGCGGCCACCTCCTCCCTCCCTTTATATAGGTGCAAGAGAGGGGGGCGCAGCCTTGCCCCTTCCTCCAAGGAAGGAGTGCGGCCAAGAGGGGAGGAGTCCATCCTCCCAAGGCACCTCGGAGGTGCCTTCCCCTTAGGACTCTCCCTTTTTCTTATATCTTGGCGCATGGGCCTCTTGTGGCTGGTGCCCTTGGCCCATATAGGCCAAGGCGCACCCCTACAGCCCATGTGGCCCCGGGACAGGTGGACCCCCGGTGGACCCCGGACCCCTTCGGCACTCCGGTACAATACCAATAACGCGAAACTTTTGGCGACCAAAATAAGACTTCCTATATATAAATATTTACCTCCGGACCATTCCGGAACTCCTCGTGACGTCCGGGATCTCATCCGGGACTCGAACAACATTCGGTTTGCTGCATACTCATATTCATACAACCCTAAGCGTCACCGAACCTTAAGTGTGTAGACCCTACGGGTTGGAGACATGCAGACATAATGAGGCGGCTCTCGGGCAATAACCAACAGTGGGATCTGGATACCCATGTTGGCTCCCACATGCTCCTCGATGATATCATCGGATGAACCACGATGTCGAGGATTCAATCAACCCGTATACTATTCCCTTTGTCAATCGGTATTTTACTTGCGAGATTCGATCGTCGGTATCCCAATACCTCGTTCAATCTCGTTGCTGGCAAGTCACTTTACTCGTACCGTAATGCATGATCCCGTGACCAAACACTTGGTCACTTTGAGCTCATTACGATGATGCACTACCGAGTGGGCCCAGTGATACCTCTCCGTCATACGGAGTGACAAATCGATCTCGATCCGTGTCAACCCAACAGACACTTTTTGGAGATACCGTAATGCACCTTTATAGTCACCCGATTCACGTTATGACGTTTGGTACACCCAAAGCACTCCTACGGTATCCGGGAGTTACACGATCTCATGGTCTAAGGAAGAGATACTTGACATTGGAAAAGCTCTAGCAAAAGCGAACTACACGATCTTGTGCTATGCTTAGGATTGGGTCTTGTCCATCACATCATTCTCCTAATGATGTGATCCCGTTATCAATGACATCCAATGTCCATAGTCAGGAAACCATGACTATCTGTTGATCAACGAGCTAGTCAACTAGAGGCTCACTAGGGACATTTTGTGGTCTATGTATTCACACGTGTATTACGATTTTCGGATAATACAATTATAGCATGAATAAAAGACAATTATCATGAACAAGGAAATATAATAATAATACTTTTATTATTGCCTCTAGGGCATATTTCCAACAGTCTCCCACTTGCACTAGAGTCAATAATCTAGTTACATTGTGATGAATCGAACACCCATAGAGTTACGGTGTTGATCATGTTTTGCTTTCATGGAAGAGGTTTAGTCAGCGGATCTGCGACATTCAGATCCGTATGCACTTTGCAAATTTCTCTGTCCCCATCTTGAACATTTTAACGAATGGAGTTGTAGCGGCGCTTGATGTGCCTGGTCTTCTTGTGAAACCTGGGCTCCTTGGCAAGTGCAATAGCTCCAGTGTTGTCCTGAGAAGAGTCTGATCGGCTCCGACGCATTGGGTATGACTCCTAGGTCGGTGATGAACTCCTTCACCCAAATTGCTTCATGTGCTACCTCCGAGGCTGCCATGTACTCCGCTTCACATGTAGATCCCGCCACGACGCCTCTGCTTGCAGCTCCACCAGCTTCGCTCCACCATTTAACATATACATGTATCCGGTTTGTGACTTTGAGTCATCCGGATATGTGTCGAAGCTAGCATCGGCGTAACCCTTTCTGACGAGCTCTTCGTCACATCCATAAACGAAACATGTCCTTTGTCCTTTCAGGTACTTCAGGATATTCTTGACCGCTGTCCGGTGTTCCTTGCGGATTACTTTGGTACCTGCCTACCAAACTTACGGCAAGGTTTACATCAGTGCAGTACACAGCATGGCATACATAATAGAACCTATGGCCGAGGCATAGGGGATGACGCTCATCTCTTCTTTATCTTTTGCCGTGGTCGGGCATTGAGCCGAGCTCAATCTCACACCTTGTAGTACAGGCAAGAACCCTTTCTTGGACTGATCCATTTTGAACTTCTTCAAAATCTTATCAAGGTATGTGCTTTGTGAAAGACCTATGAGGCATCTTGATCTATCTCTATAGATTTTGATGCCTAATATATAAGCAGCTTCTCCAAGGTCCTTCATTGAAAAACTTTTATTCAAGTAGGCCTTAATGTTGTCCAAGAGTTCTATATCATTTCCCATCAAAAGTATGTCATCTACATATAATATGAGAAATGCTTCTGAGCTCCCACTCACTTTCTTGTAAACGCAGGCTTCTCCATAAGTGCGCATAAACTAACGCTTTGATCATCTCATCAAAGCGAATGTTCCAACTCAAGATGCTTGCACCAGCCCATAAATGGATCGCTGGAGCTTCATACTTTGTTAGCATTCTTAGGATCGACAAAACCTTCCGGCTGCATCATATACTGACTCTTCCTTAAGATAACCGTTAAGGAACGCTGTTTTGGCGTCCATCTGCCATATCTCATAATCATAGTATGCGGCAATTGCTAACATGATTCGGACGGACTTAAGCTTCGCTACGGAGAGAAAGTCTCATCATAGTCAATCCCTTGAACTTGTCGATAACCCTTAGCGACAAGTCGAGCTTTATAGATGGTAACATTACCATCCGCGTCCGTCTTCTTCTTAAAGATCCATTTGTTTTCTATCGCTCGCCGATCATCGGCAAGTCTGTCAAAGTCCATACTTTGTTTTCATACATGGATCCTATCTCGGATTGCATGGCTTCAAGCCATTTGTTGGAATTTGGGCCCGCCATCGCTTCTTCATAGTTCGAAGGTTCACCGTTGTCTAACAACATGATTTTCAGGACAGGGTTGCCGTACCACTCTGGTGCGGAACGTGTCCTAGTGGACCTATGAAGTTCAGTAGCTTCTTGATCCGAAGTACCTTGATCATCATCATTAATTTCCTCTCCGATCGGTGTAGGCACCACAGGAAAATTTTCTGAGCTGCACTACTTTCCGGTTCAAGAGGTAGTACTTCATCGAGTTCTACTTTCCTCCCACTTACTCCTTTCGAGATAAACTCTTTTCCGAAAGGATCCGTTCTTGGCAACAAAGATCTTGCCTTCGGATCTAAGGTAGAAGGTATACCCAATGGTTTCCTTAGGGTATCCTATGAAGACGCATTTTCCGACTTGGGTTCGAGCTTTTCAGGTTGAAGTTTCTTGACATAAGCATCGCATCCCCAAACTTTTAGAAGCGACAGCTTAGGTTTCTTCCCAAACCATAATTCATACGGTGTCGTCTCAACGGATTTAGGCGGTGCCCTATTTAAAGTGAATGTAGCTGTCTCTAGAGCGTATCCCCAAAATGATAGCGGTAAATCGGTAAGAGACATCATAGATCGCACCATATCCAATAGAGTGCGATTACGACGTTCGAACACACCGTTCTGTTTGAGGTGTTCGGTAGCGTGAGTTGTGAAAGCGATTCCACATTTCCTTAAGTGTGTACCAACTTCGTGACTTAAATATTCTCCTCCACGATCTGATCGCAAGAATTTTATCTTTCGGTCAGGTTGATTCTCTACTTCATTCTGAAATTCCTTGAACTTTTCAAAGGTCTCAGACTTGTGTTTCATCAAGTAGACATACCCATATCTACTCAAGTCATCGGTGAGAGTGAGAACATAACGATATCCTCCGCGAGCCTCAACACTCATTGGACCGCACACATCGGTATGTATGATTTCCAATAAGTTGGTTGCTCGCTCCATTGTTCCGGAGCACGGAGTCTTGGTCATCTTGCCCATGAGGCACGGTTCGCATGTGTCAAATGATTCATAATCGAGAGACTCTAAAAGTCCATCAGCATGGAGCTTCTTCATGCCCTTGACACCAATGTGACCAAGGCGGCAGTGCCACAAGTATGTGGGACTATCGTTATCAACTTTACATCTTTTGGTATTCACACTATGAACATGTGTAACATTACGTTCGAGATTCATTAAGAATAAATCATTGACCATCGGAGCATGACCATAAAACATTTCTCTCATATAAATAGAACAACCATTATTCTCATATTTAAATGAGTAGCCATCTCGTATTAAACAAGATCCTAATACAATGTTCATGCTCAAACTTGGTACTAAATAACAATTAATGAGGTTTAAAACTAATCCCGTAGGTAAATGTAGAGGTAGCGTGCCGACGGTGATCACATCGACCTTGGAACCATTCCCGACGCCAAGATCGTCACCTCTCGCCCTTCTCCAGTCTCCGTTTATTCCGCAGCTCCTACTGTGAGTTACATATATGAGCTACGGCACCGGTATCAAATACCCAGGAGTTTCTACGAGTATTTGTAAGGTACACATCAATTACATGTATATCAAATATACCTTTAGTGTTGCCGGCCTTCTTGTCTGCTAAGTATTTGGGGCAATTCCGCTTCCAGTGACCCTTCCCTTTGCAATAAAAGCACTCGGTCTCAGGCTTGGGTCCATTCTTTGACTTCTTCCTGGCAACTGGCTTACTGGCGGCAACATCCTTGCCGTCCTTCTTGAAGTTCTTATTTCCCTTTCCTTCTTGAACTTAGTGGTTTTATTGACCATCAACACTTGATGTTCTTTCTTGATTTCAACCTCTGCTGACTTGACATTGAGAATACTTCGGAATGGTCTTCACCATCCCATGCATATTGTAGTTCATCACAAAGCTCTTGTAGCTTGGTGGGAGCGGCGAAGGATTCTGTCAATGACCGCCTCGTCAGGAGGTTTATGTCCAATGGGACAGGCGGTTGTGCAACCCAGACATTTTGAGTATGTGTTCCTTGTGACAGAACTGTTTTCCTCCATCTTACAACTATAGAACTTGTCGGAGACTTCATATCTCTCGACCGGGCATGAGCTTGGAAAACTAGTTTCAGCTCCTCGAACATCTCATATGCTCCGTGTTGCTCAAAAGCGCTTTTGGAGCCCGGTTCTAAGTTGTAAAGCATGCCGCCTTTGAGCGAGGGAGTAATCATCAAGACGAGACTGCCAAGCATTCATAATGTCTTGGTTCTGCAGACGGGTGCATCACCTAGCGGTCCTTCTAGGACATATTGTTTCTTGGCAGCTATGAGGATGATCCTCAGGTTCCGGACCCAGTCCGTATAGTTGCTGCCATCATCTTTCAGCTTGGTTTTCTCTAGGAACGCGTTGAAGTTCATGTTGACATGAGCGTTGGCCAATTGATCTACAAGACATATTTGCAAAGGTTTTAGACTAAGTTCATGATAATTAAGTTCATCTAATCAAATTATTTTAATGAACTCCCACTCAGATTAGACATCCCTCTAGTCATCTAAGTGTTACACGATCCGAGTCGAATAGGCCGTGTCCGATCATCACGTGAGACGGACTAGTCATCATCGGTGAACATCTCCATGTTGATCATATCTTCCATACGACTCATGTTCGACCTTTCGGTCTCTTGTGTTCCGAGGCCATGTCTGTACATGCTAGGCTCGTCAAGTTAACCCTAAGTGTTTATGCATGTGTAAAACTGTCTTACACCCGTTGTATGTGAGCGTAAGGATCTATCACACCCGATCGTCACGAGGTGCTTGAAGCAGCGAACTTTAGCAATGGTGCACGATTAGGGGAACACTTTCTTGAAATTATCATAAGGGATCATCTTATTTACTACCGTCGTTCTAAGTAAACAAGATGCATAAACATAATAAACATCACATGCAATTATATAAAGTAGTGACATGATATGGCCAATATCATATAGCTCCTTTGATCTTCATCTTCGGGCTCCATGATCATCTTGTCACCGGCATGACACCATGATCTCCATCATCATGATCTCCATCATTGTGTCTTCATGAAGTTGTCACGCCAACGACTACTTCTACTTCTATGGCTAACGCGTTTAGCAATAAAGTAAAGTAATTTACATGGCGTTCTTCAATGACACGCAGGTCATAAAAAATAAGACAACTCCTATGGCTCCTGCGGTTGCCATACTCATCGACATGCAAGTCGTGATTCCTATTACAAGAACATGATCTCATACATCACAATATATCATTCATCATTCATCACAACTTCTGGCCATATCACATCACATGACAATTGCTGCAAAAACAAGTTAGACGTCCTCTAATTGTTGTTGCATCTTTTATGTGGCTGCAATTGGGTTCTAGCAAGAACGTTTTCTTACCTATGAATAACCACAACGTGATTTTTGTCAACTTCTATTTACCCTTCATAAGGACCCTTTTCATCGAATCCGCTCCAACTAAAGTGGGAGAGACAGACACCCTTGACCACCTTATGCAACTAGTGCATGTCGATCGGTGGAACGGTCTCACGTAAGCGTCACGTGTAAGGTTGGTCCGGGCGCTTCATCCCACAATATCGCTGAAGCAAGATAAGACTAGTAGCGGCAAGCAAGTTGACAAGATCTACACCCACAACAAAATTGTGTACTACTCGTGCAA